>JAYESD010000005.1:137666011-138292744 GCA_036927565.1 Tuctoria greenei
GTCGACGTCACCTGTGGGATGATCCATATACCTCTATAGGGTATGTTCTGATGGGTTACTTCGAAGGTGTGTCCCAATAGTCGAAGGCACCAAAATCATCGAAAGATGCCATGCAGGACCCTATGGCGGGCACTACGGTATTCACCGTACTCAGGCAAATATCTGGCAAAGCGGATTCTTTTGGCCCTCAATGTATGAGGGTACAGAAAAATTCGTACGAAGATGTCGGGAATTCCAAAAGCATGGTAGGATCACTGCTCGCAATGCGATGCCCCTCACATATAATCTCCAAGTAGAATTATTTGATGTATGGGGGATTGACTTCATGGGACCTTTTCCAAAGTCCTATGATTGCGAGTATATTCTGGTGGCTGTAGACTATGTGTACAAATGGGTAGAAGCATTACCATGCAAACATGCCGATGCCAAGACCGCTCGGAAAATGTTTCATGAAATCATTTTCCCACGGTTTGGAACTCACCGAATGGTCATAAGTGATGGAGGGTCTCATTTCATTGATAAGAATTTTTGAAGCTTCCTGAGGGAGCTTGGGGTTAGGCATAACATTGCTACTCCGTACGATCCCCAAACAAGTGGTCAAGCAGAAACTTCAAACAAACAAATCAAGAATATTCTGCAAAATAACGTCTTTGAGATAGGGAATGGATGGAAGAACAAACTACTTGATGCACTTTGGGCATACCGTACCTCCAATAAGACACCCATTGGAATGTCACCTTTCCGAATTATCTACGGGAAAACTTGTCAACTCTAGAATCAAACTTTTCGGACATGGGAAACTCAAAAGTAAATGGGATGGTCCCTATACTGTGGTAGATACTTCATCTCATGGATCAATTACACTCCAAAATGATGAAGGTCGTCTATTCAAAGTAAATGGACACTGTCTCAAGATCTTTTTAGAATCCGAAGAAAATTTGGACAAAGAGGAAGATGTAGTCAATTTGATTGACTTTCACGCCTATCCTTGAAGTTTGGTTAAATTTTCCATGTCCAATAAAGCAAACTCCAACCCTCATGACTCTTTTCCAATCATCCCACTATCCCCATTTGACTAAGTAAGAGAGAAGAAAAATGTAGAACATCATAAATACTTTCCTACATAGGACTTCGGCACTTATTTTGATTTTATCATACAAAGTGTCTTTGTCAAATAAATTGCAACTCACCAGTGTAGGTAAGGCCGGTAGAGTCTTTCACTTCTCCATGTTTTCATATCAAATAAAGACAGGTACAAGAACAAGTGTTGGGGAGGTCCCACAGGCCTCCCAAAGTGCAGCATGCCCGGACCATCAAGAAAGAACAATTCAAGGCATCGCATGAAGGACCACGAGAAGATTCGACCAAGCTATGATGGCTTGGCCCACCCTTATTCATTAAGGCAAAGAATTGCACACCCTCACCTCTTATCCCTCTATACCTGATTTTTGAGTTGAAATTTATTATGCATGATAATATCATTAAAAGTCAACTCATTGGAAACTAAAATTGTGCAAGTTCATATATCATATTTTGCTAGAGAATTGAATATGTCTACTTCTCATTTAAATTTCATTACCATGTTCATGAACAACATATCAATTTAGGAAAAACTTGTCATTTAAGTTTTTGATTGGTGTGATATGGTAAATGAGTGAAACTTGGAAACTCTCCATACTGGAATTGAATTTTTGTATTGCAATTTTAAAGTCATCAGATTTTTGCCATCCTCTCTCATTAGAATTTAAATACCCACCAATGCCATATGATAGAGATATTTAAAACCAAATGCATATGCCACTTTGCATTTTCATTGAACTTTGTCAAACTCTTGCACCTTTCGAGTGACTTGCACGAAATATTTGATTAGTAATTTCTTGTGCACTCCACCATATTCCATGATTTCCACACATCCACCATCAAAAGATACTCCATGCAAATTCTCCAAAATCCTCTCCGAATAAAAATATGCACAAAAAGGAGTAGAAGGTATGGATATAAGAGCTCTCTCAAAAAAATAAGAAGAGAGAATTCAAGAAAAATGAGAAAAAAGAAAAGAGAGGGTCAATAAGTAGCCATGCTTCATCATTGCACAAAAAAATATAGTGATAATTGGGAGTCATCATCACCATTCATCATCCACCATCCATAATAAGTGCACAAGAATTTCTTTAGTCATTGGTTTTTGTTGCATGTTCTTATCATGAGGATCTCGTTTTTGACTTAGTAACATATGAATTGCAAGTGAGCCAATTTTGTCCTTACCAAGCTCCACAAAAAGCCATATTTAGTAATAGGAAAAGAAGTGGAAACTCATGCCAAGGTGAGGACAAAACACATTGAGAGACGAGAGCATTCTTCTGAGGAGCATGGCAATATCTTTTTGACTTGTGAAAATATAGCAATTTTCAAGTTTATTTCACTAGGAGGAGTCCAGGTGAACTACATTCAAGTTGTTCCATCTCTCAAACACCCAAGATAATGTGGTAGCCACATATCAAAGCTTCTTGAACAAAGGTGTGTGTTGAAATGTTTTGTATAAATATTTCAAACTTGTAGCTAAACTATGATATCACTTAGTTCTTCTTGCGTTCACTCGAGGACGAGAAAAGGGCTAAGTGTGGGGGAGTTTGTTGACAGTCCTTAATTGCCAAATTCGATCGTCAATTCCCTGCATAAAAGCTATGGATTAGACAACCAACATAGTGGTAGGAGTTATTTACTAACTATCTCCACAATTGTTGGTGCAATTGTGTATGCAGGTGAATTATGCCCATAATTAGAGGTATTTACAGGGACAAATCCAAGAACCACACCTTCCGACCAATCAGTCGCAAGCACGAGGATTCTTGGGCCCACTCGGAGGATAAAACCAACTAAAATGAGGGGAATCATCCATACCCATGATGGGGCCCCACAAAACAACCTCCTGGAAGAAAACACCGCATTATTTCACGAACCTTCTTACATTGCCGAGAGTAGACAATCTCTTCTTGTTCCTTAAATGATAAGGATCTCGAGAATGCTTACCAGAAAGTCAGCCGATGTTATGGTTCAGCCGACTACGTAAACGCGCCAGACGCAGTCAACTGCCACGTGTTGCCTCCTCACACTTTGGAGATCATGATGCCGACTGATTCCCTCGCTTTTTCTAGCCTCAAACCGACCTTTGGAGGGTATAAATAGGGGATAGGGGGCTCCCTCACTCCACACACCAAAAGCTTGAGTCTTGTACTCTACTCCAAAGGCATAGCGCTGCCTAAGTGCTTATAAAATAGGGAGAGAGTGAGAAAAAGGAGGAGGAGGAGGCTCCGGCTTGTCGGACTTCTTCCACTTTAGGATACGGTTTGGGCTTGTCGAACCCTCTCCACCTGTGTACCTCAATTGTTCTTTCCATCTCAAGTAAGGTACATGATTTCCATTTGAGCGCATTTATTTAATTCAAGCAAGTTAATTCCTTAGTTGCTTGTTCGTTCATCGCTCTATTCATTTAGAGGCCCTAGTCTTTGCAAGACAGGTTTGAGAAGTAATTGATAGCGTAGGCATGGTGTCTAGGCTTGACATTACCTTTGATCATCTTGTAGTCCACAGGTTGTAGAGGTAGGCGGTAGGTGGTGACAGCCCTATCCGTCTGTTGTAATCCTCTACATTCGACTACGACATAGGCTCTTTGCGAGAGTCATTTGGCAGACTAGGATAAGCATGTGCCTAATACAAGCTGCTATTGATCGACTTGTTTTGAATTAGAAACTCTTCTCTTAGGAAATTAACTCTATACCTTGTCTACCACCAAGCTTTGTGTCCTTGGGTGAACTAGTTAGAAGATTAGCACACACATTACTTGAATTCGATACTCTTAGGAATACTCTTTAAGGGGAAGTGCTACAGCGGTTTCTCCGTACGCTTGCGAATTTTCATTTGTGATGTACCAGCCGTCAACAGCCACTTGCGGGATTGAAACCTCACCTGAGGTGGGCTTTGTAACACCCCAGCCACTACGGGCCCGATGGTCATTACCCGAGAAAACTTCCCGATCGATCACCCATCCGCAAATTACTCTGGGTCAAGCACGCTTAACCTCAAAGTTCTTTGCAGGTGGGCTTCCGGAAAAGAAGGTATACCTTTGTGGTATGATTATTCTATCAATCCTATTAATCCTTGAGCCAAGATGTCACTATCCACCCCCCTTAGAAGACCGACGTCCTCATCGGTCAATCCCAAGCCACAAATGTCCCCTCTTCGCCATGTTCGCACATTTAGTACTGGTATACCGTACCATGCTACTGACCCGTATGCACCCGTAAAACTGCAAGGGTTGGCTCTAATACCATCTTATAACACCCCAACCACTACGGGCCTGACGGTCGTTACTCCTGACAGCTCTCTAGGATCACAGACTAGCCCTACAGACCAATACTAGTCTTTTCTACGCATTTTATCCTCACTCGTGCACACACGGGACAACTTCTCGATCAGTCACCCATCCGCAAAATTTCTTTGGGCCAAGCACGCTTAACCTCAAAGTTCTTTGCTGGTGGGCTTCCGGAAAAAAAGGTATACCTTGGTGGTATGAGTATTCTATCAATCCTATTAAGCCTTGAGTGAGGTTGTCACAGGTCGAGGGGCCACTATACGTACCTTGCAGACCAGGTACCCTCGTATACAAGGAAAAGAAGTGTTGGGTCCAACCTTCAAGGAGAGGACCTTCGAGGATCACGCATCTCGTAGCTCCGGACCTGACTCCTTGCTAAGGGTGGCTTCGGTGCTACCATGTGTCATGTAGCTCCAGACCCGCCTCCCTGCTAAGGGTGGCTCCGGTGCTGCCACGTGTCCCATAGCTCCGGACACACCTCCCTACTAAAGGTGGCTCGGGTGTTGCCACATGTCCCATAGCTCTAGACCCGCCTCCCTACGAAGAGTGGCTCCGGTACTGCCACGTGTCTTGCGGCTATGGACTTTTCCTCTCCGATGAGGAGACCTTCGAATACCCCACCTGACCAAGACGATGGGCATTCAAGACCATATATCACCCTCTTCAAGACCAAGATAACGCGTCAATAACCCGGCGTTAATGATGCACTATCAGCGGGGTATCAAGACGTATTAACATTGCCATCAGAGCATGTTAATATGTAATTAAATTATAAATAAGTCCCTTATACCATGTATAGGGTACTTAATGGCCCGGGGCCACCTGTCGAGCCTCAGCCTCACTGTAAACAGTCGGACCATGGCATATAAGAGGTCGCGCTTCTATGATGTAGGACAACTCAAGTCAAACTCATTTAGGCTCACACACATTCATACACGCACACTCGCCCTTTCTCTCAGGAAATACAACATACAACCCCCGTGGAGTAGGGTGTTACGCTCAGGCGGCTGGAACCACGTAAATCTCTCGCGTTCACCCTGTACTTGATTCTTGAGTATACACCCTCTCGAAAAAGAACTTCTGCAGACTACCTCTTAGTAGTACCGGGGGGAGTATCGTGGCTACACTTCGACAATAGGAAATTCTAATTAAGTGAGGAACTTTAATTTAACCCATTTTATAAGTACTCTGAAAAGTCAAGTTTCACTTTTAACTAGAAATTTATCAGCTCTATTACTATATTATATCTCACAAAAACCTAAAATTAGATTAAGCTTATAATACCCATAAACTCCAAATTTAAGGCAAAATTGCTTAAAGCCAATAAACGCAATAGTTGGGGAATATTAAGTTGTATACTAGGGACTAAGAAAAAATAAAACAGAGCAACTATTCATCACATCAACTTATGCAAAGTTAAAACACTCTTACGCACATATTTTATTTTATTCAAACTAACCCAATCATAAAAGAAATTTATTATGTGTGGATAATGTGGAGAAAGCAAAATGGAGATGTAAGAGGAATGTGATACAAGTTGCCTCAAGTAGGGGTCCTCCCCCAAACTTGTTCTTCATCAATCTCTGTGATAAGGTTTGAACCCTTGATGATGGAAATAGGCCATGAGGTCGGCCTTTTGTTTTTGCAACATGATGTTGATGTTGTTGAACTACGTGTCAAGTTGGTGCTGCCAGTCATGGGTTTCCTGGATGTGGTCTTGAAGGGTGTTTAGGACGTTGTCCATCCTCACTTCAAGGCATCCAATCCATTTAGTAAGATCCATCATTCCTTGGCTAAGATTACGATAACCTCTAGCTGAGAAGGAATGGTGTGTACTTGTCAGTTGTGGTGGCAAGCTACTTGACCTTAAGTTGAAATTGTATGGGTCCCACCTCCTTCCCGTGGTTGCCTGCACATGCCATGACAATCTTTCGTCCTCATACTTTATTGAGGTTGGGTCCAACCGGGTGCATTACCGGATGGATCCACTTCCTCTTTGGATTGCGAAGGGATCTCCATGGCTGCTCTTCTTGAACGGCTCTATGAAACACTACCAGAAACATTTCTCATATAGGCTTCTTTGAATGATCGAAGAGCAATGTTTAGTTCCTGACACTTGTATAAATGAAAATTCGGATTAGGTAATTGAATTTCATTCACAAAACTTGGGTAGAAAAACATTAAAGAATCATCGGGGTTATGTTTTTGATTATGCCCTTGCACTAGGTAATCCTCATTGATAAGGTGACGGCTTGTTGAAATATAAGCAATGCAAGCATTTTCTAAAGTCCCTACTCTTATAGCAATGTGAGTAATCAATGAAGTGCATTGTATTGGTCTTGACATTTTATTGTTTTCTAACCATTATGACATCATAACCTTAACTAGAGCAATTTTAATCTTTTTAACCATGGCAAAAGGATTCTAAGTCCATTGTCATGCACAATCCTAATATCTCCTCTAGGGAACATAGACATAACCACTCATCTATGCATGAAGTGTAAAGTTGGGTTTTGTAAGAGACTATTGCTAGCAGCCCTACACATTACCTCACTAGTTAATTCTTGCCAAAAACTTTAATTATTAAATTGTGTCTAAATCTATTAAGCATCGTGTATATAAGTTTAGGATTTCACTTTATTCTTTCCATAGAACAGAGTATTATTTTAGGAAAATTTTAAAAGTAATACATTCATATACTAGTGTTAGGGTGCATAGGAATTACATAGTAAAGAGGCGTGAACCAACCTAGTCTATTTGAGCATAATTATCCCATCATATTGCATGCCAAACAGTTAAGAATTAGGAATCTGTACCTTTTTTTGGAGAGTACTACCGGATCGTAGGCCTTCGTGTGAGAAAATTCACGGTCTCGGAGAAAGTTGTAAGCTTGGTGTTCAACGTCTCGCGCCAAGTCAATGTCATCATCATTGAGAAGTCGAGGTGAAGCATTTCCTTCCTCCATCAGTACATCATCATACACACCTTCCCGCCGTGGACTGGTGTAGGCTCGAAGGAGAGGTGTGTGCTTGAATCCTCCCTTTGGTGGCTTGAGCTTTATGAAGCACTTTTGGACCTTCCGAACAACCTTTTAGTTTCCACTCTTCATGGCTGCACAAACTTGAGAACAAAAACAAAACAAGCTTGGAAAGGGTTAGATTAGTGAATTCAAACAAAACCTTCAATGAGTTGCCTTTCCAAAATTGAGAGCAACTTGCAAATGCAATAGAAGCAAATCTTCTTTGTTTTACATTTTGAGAAAGGTACTTCAATGAAGAGCAATACAACGACGTGAGCGAGAATGTGAGTGAGTTGGGGAGAGAGAAATGGAGTGAAATGTGAAGAAACACATTCACCCGAGCATCAATTTATAGTGCTTCAATCCCCAACGGTAACAAGAGGAAAAAATGTAGCCACTAGAGTAGGGAGAGCCAAAGTGGAACTCCCTCCAAGTCGGCCGACCAGGGGGCTCGGCCAACCCTCCAGGTGGCTCCTCTAGTTCCTCTTTCAGCAGATGGCTCCCCAGTGGTTATATTTTCAGTCGTTAGGTGATTTTGTGACACCCTGATTTTTGAGTTTTGGCAAACTAAAAATTTAAATAGGAATTTAGAGTTAATAATAGGAAGAAATTGTTTTTATAAAGAAAAATATTAAATTTATGCATCTCATCTTGCATTTACAAGTATTGAAAATTAATTATCAAAATTAATACGCTAAAAGTAATTTATTTGTCATAATGAATATGAGATGAAAGAAATAGATGAAACTAAATACACATATGTATCTAATATTTTAATATGATGAATTCATACAGAAAAGAATTAAGTACAATGAAAAGGAACAAACCTAAAAGAATTAGAAATAAAGAAGCAAGTAAAAATTTAGGTAGGGACTGGATTAGTCCGGACAATGGCGGATTAGTCTGAATGCCTTTACTGGACAACAACAGACCTGTCCGGTACAATACCAGATTATACTGGTATGCACAAACAAAATCAAATTTCCTCCCACCATGGACTTGTCCATTACAACAACAGACTAGTCTAAAGTCCCTTACTGTACAAACCCCGGACTTATCTAGCGCGACACCGGACTTGTCCGATATACCTTTCTGTACCGGAACGGACTTGTCCGGTATTAGACGGACTAGTTTAGTACTCTATACAGTTTGGTGTATTTTAGCACTTCATCACACTGAATATAATAATAAACAAAATGGTCAACCGCTGATCAGATTACTGATCGCACAAATAGACTTGCCGCACGCGAAAAAAAATAATGAGAGAATGATCTAATGTGGAAGAAAGAGATAATGATTATTAAATATGGTAAAAGAAGAAAAATAAAACACAATATATATATATATATACAATACAAAATAAATAGGAAAGAAAAACAAAAAAGAAGGAGAAAGTCAACCGTGACAAGCAATGGCTACATAGCCCTGGCCACCGCCATGAAAAAAAAAACAAAGTCAACTAGTAAGGTGCAGCCGCACCTAAGGGAAAAAAACTGATCGCACAAGAAGGAATGAAAAAAAAAAAGCAAACCACCGCCAGCCTGAAAAAAAAAAAGCAAACCACCGCCAGCCTGAAAAAAAGAAGAAAAAAAACAAAAAAAACAACTGCCGGCCGTGCACTGCCCACCACGGAACCGATCGAGCCAAGCGATGTACGCGCGCGCTAGCCGTGGCCGAGCCGGACTCTAAGCCCCCTGGCCTGGGCGCTCTATTAAAGCAGCGTTCCTCTCGTAAGTCTTGCCACGTAAACAAAGACTGCCGCAGCCGTTGGTAAGCAGCCGCTACAGAGAAAAAAAAAAGAAGCCCTAGATGCTGCAAACCAATGGGAGAAAGGCCAGCCGCCAGGAAGAAAAAAAAAGGAAAACAAGAACAAAAGAGGAGGAAAAAAAGGAAGGAGTTGCTGTTCCGCCAGGGATCGTCGCGGCATTGCCGTTCTTCGCGTAAGATCGCTGCATCGTCTTCTTCATCAACGTCTCATCGTGGTCTTCTTCGTCTACATCACGGCATCGATATTTAACGGAGTCACTACGTCGATGTCGTCCTCTTCACTAATAAAACTCTAAATCTCAGAGACACACACAGCACCACTGTTCTACGACCATCAAGACTAGTCACGCAACCGGTAGGTTTACAATTCAGATTTTATGTTAAAATTTATCCTACCATTCGAACAAATCGTGTCCAAACTTAATTCATCGTGTCTTGCTGCACCGCTACGGACTAGTCCAGTCCCGCGCGCACTAGTATGGTGCAGTGCAGACTAGTCCACATCTGTGCAGACTTGTCCTTTCAACTTTTTGAGCCCGAAGGGACCTGTCCGCCCTCTTTCAAACTAGTTCGGTATTAAAATTTCAGCAATGCCTAATTGTTACAAGAACCACTATAATTGACCCAAAACTCACATAAACACTTGAGGACTTGTTGAACCTAATTAGTAAATAACAGTATTGAATTAATAGCGGTATTACAACATAATTGCCTCATGTATACACATCATAGCATATTGATTAATATATGTGCATTATATTGATTGCATTGTTGTTGGTATGTATATGTGCTTGATCGCGAGTCGACAGATGTGTTCAAGAGGTGAAGATCGAGAAGCCATTATCCAATGGTGTTCTACCTAAGACTTTGAATTGCTTGAGCCATCGAATTGCGCAATATTAAGGCAAGTGTCCTTGACCATATTGATCCTATGTTTCTAAATGTTTTGTTTGCAAAATTGCATGCTTGTGTCAACTTGATGAGAAACCTATTCGTAGGAGTTTACTAGTGCTACTTGCCATCCCTTGTTGCTCTGGTTATGGTGTAGAGAGTCGGGAAGGGTATTTTACACTTTTGCTCCGCATACTAAATTGGGATTGGAAATAACCAAATGACTTAATTATGAACTATTGAACACTTGAATTATGTGGATTAATGATAAAATACTAATGGTGAATCATTTTGGTAACATGGTATTTGGGTGATCTAAGCAAGCAAGGTTTGTGGATTGGGTTAGATAAGATGGTGGTTTGCTTGCCTTAGATCTAAGGACCGGTTCATGCAAATATATGCTAGGACAACAGTGCCACTACAAGGCCAAGTATGAGTGCGGCGTAGCTAAATAATTAGGAGTGCTGCTAGTACTGTGTGGACCATTGGATCTTGCGGGGAATGGGAGTCAAGTAGGGATACCCTGGGATCAGCATGGCACATGAGGGGGTCGTGGGTGGGAGAATGGAGATTCAAGCCTGCCGGTGAAACCTTAGATACCTGTAGTCCCTTTTGAAAGGCTATTTTGTGATCTCTTGACCACACACCAACGAAAGTGTGTGACGGCATAATGGAGGTTCTTAGTCATTGAAAGGTGATGAAATCACGAACATGTGGGTAAAATGGTACAACCTCCGCAGAGTGTTAAAAACTATCATGATAGTCGTGCTCCCGGTCACAAGGACCTGGACAAATTCCATGATTAAAATAGGACTTGGGTTTGGGGATAGTTCGGTATGGGATTTGTGTTATGTCATATGAGTATAGTTGATTATGAGAGGTTATGAATTTGACATATGGTTATGACATTAATTGCTGGCTGGTTATGAATGAATTATGATGGTAAATAAGAATATTGGATATGGATTATGATAATTACTTGGGATATGAAGGGAATTAAACTCACATAGACATTTTAGGCTGCATTTATATGTTTATGAACTAATGTAATTCTATGCAATTAGCCATTTATTATTGTCCTTGTTTTTAGCTACATATCATACTTTCTCACACTTGCTGAGTACGACATGTGCTCATCCTTGCTATTCCCATAATTAATTCAGTTACAAGAGATACTTTGGAGGTTAACGCGGAGCACTACGCGTGCGTACTACCGTCGATTGCCGGTGAAGTTGGAGTCGCCTGCGCTAGATTTTTCCACTGCAATATAAACAAGGTATTGTATTATTCATGACATGGTTATTTCTATTTACTGTTTGTGATGTTGATATGTATGTGCAAAGCAACATTCTGGGCACACATACACGGTACTTGGTTCATTTTTAGAACTGGGTATCACAAATTGATATCAGAGTTGTGTCGACCGTAGGACGCAAGTCTAGATAGAATGGATACCACAAAACGCATAGGAACTATTTTCTAAAAGCCATTTTCCGTATTGCATCGCTGCTGCATTTTTCTTTTTCAAATTCAGCCACTTTAAAACATTAATGGTTGCTGTAATTTACCTTCTAATTCAGCCGTTTTTTAACGTGTTTGCTGCTACATTTTGTTAATGCATTATTTTGATTAATTGCCTTTCTTGCTGCTGTAAATTTTTCCTTTTTTTCCTCCCTTTTTGCTGATGTATATATATTGCTACTGCATTATTTTGATTAATTGCCTTTCTTGCTGCTGTAAATTTTTCCTTTTTTTCCTCCCTTTTTGCTGATGTACACTCTCTTTCTTTTCTTCTCATTGCTGTTGCAACATTCACACTATTTCACCTCTCATCTCTAATGATTTTTCGTTAAGAACATATGATTTATTTTTGAAAATCGCCAGTTAAAAATTTCCCATTCTCCGACTTATTTTGACTTCTTTCTTTCCTCTTATCATATCCAACACACTTCTTTTGCAAAAATTTTAGATGACCAACCTAGCACTTCTAAGGATTCAGAAGAAGTAGGAGCATTCAAAGAAGTACCGAAATGAACACACCTCAGGGAGAAGACTTTCGAGATGCGCTTCATGTGGAGGAGCTTCGTATGGACCCGTGTCAAGCTGTTCTCGTAGAATAGGATACTTCACAATCCTGTAGTAACGATAATATTTGGTCTTCTGATTAAAATTTAAGTCTAATCTTGGTTAATATGTAATAAATGTTTAGTTTGTTAGTGCTTTAGATTAGGTGGTGTGACGAGTGTTGATTGCTTGCTTGTATGTTGTGTGTTTGGATGTGTATTGTCGAACACTTTAATATATATATCCACATCCTCATCCAATAATTCATTATTTAGGATCATATACCTTGATGCATGCATATAGGTTGGGATCCCTTCTATCTTCCTTCATTCTCGTCTCTACTTCCGCAGAGGATAGTCACCACTAGAAGAATCACTATTCCGGATGAGGCTACATAGGAATATGAAGATGTCGTGAAGATATAATTCTCTCATCTCTTCTTTAACCCGCCCGAATCTCGAGGGCGATATTGTTTTTAAGGAGGGTAGATTGTAACATCCTGAAATTTTCAAACTTGGCTAATTCATATATAAAAGGGAATTTAAAATTTTTGTTTTCAAATCTCTTCTTCAACCCATTTAAATCTCGAGGCCGAGATTCATTTTAAGGGGGTAGAACACCCTGATTTCCGAATTTTGGCAAACTAAAAATATAAATAGGAATTTAGAGTTAATAATAAGAAGAAATTGTTTTTATAAAGAAAAATATTAAATTTATGCATCTCATCTTGCATTTTGCATTTATCCTCAAGTATTGAAAATTAATTACCAAAATAAATACGCTAAAAGTAATTTATATGCCATAATGAATATGAGATGAAAGAAATAGATGCAACTAACTATACATATGTATATAATATTTTAATATGATGAATTCAAACAAAAAGAATTAAGTACGATGAAAAAGAACAAACCTAAAATAATTAGAAATAAAGAAGCAAGTAAAAATTTAGGCAGACACCGGATTAGTCCGGACAATAACGGACTAGTCCGAATGCCTTTACTGGACAACAACAGACTTGTCCGGTACAATACCGGATTAGTCTGGTATGCACAAACTAAATCAAATTTTCTCCCACCACGGATTGTCTGTTATAACAACAGACTAGTCTGAAGTCCTTTACTGTACAAATCCCGGACTTGTCCGGCGCGACATCAGACTTGTCCGATATAGCTCTCTGTACCAGAACGGACTTGTACGGTATTAGACGGACTAGTCCGGTACTCTACTGTTTGGTGTATTTTAGCACTTCATCATACTAGATATAATAATAATCAAAAAGGTCAACCGTTGATCAGATCACTGACCGTACAAATAGCCTTGCCGCACGCAAAAGAAAAATAAGGAGAGAATGATCTAATGTGGAAGAAAGAGATAATGATTATTAAATATGGTAAAAAGGAAGAAAAATGAAAGACAAAGAATGTATATATATATATACATAAATACAATACAAAATAAATAGGAAAGAAAAATAAAAAATGAGAAAGTCAACCGTGACAAGCAATGGCCACATTGCCCTGGCCACCGCCATGCAAAAAAAAAAACAAAGTCAACCAGTAAGCTGTGGCCGCACCCAAGAAAAAACTGATCGCACAAGAAGGAAAGAAAAAAAAAAAAGCAAACCACCACCAGCCTGGAAAAAAAAAAGAAAACAAACAAACAACTGCCGGCCATGCACTGCCCACCACAGAACCGATGGAGCCAAGCGATTGTACGCGCGCGCCAGCCGTGGCCGAGCCGGACTCCAAGCCCCCCTGGCCTGGGCGCTCTATAAAAGGAGCGTTGCTCCCGTAAGTCTTGCCCACGTAAACAAAGACCGCCGCCGCTACAGAAAAAAGAAGAAGCCCTAGCTGCTGCAAACCAACGGGAGAAAGGCCAGCCGCCAGGAAAATAAAAGAAAAAAGAAGACAAGAGGAGGAAGAAAAGGAAGTAGTCGCTGTCTTGTCGGGAATCGTCGCGGCATCGTCGTTCTTCGCCTAAGATCACTGTGTTGTCTTCTTCATCAACGCCTCATCATCGTCTTCTTCGTCTACATCACGGCACCGATATTCGACGGAGTCGCTACGTCATCGTCGTCCTCTTCACCAACAAAACTCTAGATCCCGAAGACACACGCAATACCACTGTTCTACGACTGTTGAGACTAGCCACGCAACCGTACGATTCAGATTTTACGTTAAAATTTATCCTACCGTTCGAACAAATCGTGTCTAAACTTAATTCATCGTGTCTTGCTGCACCGCTACAGACTAGTGTGGTCCCGCGCGCACTAGTCCCGTGCAGTACGGACCAGTCCGCATCTGTGCAAACTTGTCCGATCAAGTCTCTGGGCCCGAACGAACCTGTCCAGCCTCCTTCAAACTAGTCCGGTATTAAAATTTAAGCAACGCCTAATTGTCACAAGAACCACTATAATTGACCTAAAACTCACATAAACACTTGAGAATTAGTTGAACCTAATTAGTAAACAACAGTATTGAATTAATAGCATGTATTACAACATAATTACCTCATGTATACACATCATCGCATATTGATTAATATATGTGAATTATATTGATTGTCTTTTTGTTGTATGTATATGTGCTTGATTGCGAGTAGACGGATACGTTCAAGAGGTGACGATCGAGAACCGATTATCCGATGATCTTTTGCGCAAGACTTTGAATTGCTTAAGCCATCGAATTGCAAAATATTAAGGCAAGTGTCATTGAACATATTGATCCTATGTTTTTAAATGTTTTGTTTGCAAAATTGCATGCTTGTGTCAACTTGATGAAAGACCTATTCGTAGGAGTTTACTTGTATTGCTTGCCATCCCTTGTCGCTCGGGTTATGGTGTAGAGAGTCAGGAATGGTAATTTATACTTTTGTCCTGCTTACTAAAACAGGATTGAAAATAACCAAATGGCTTAATTATGAACTATTGAACACTTGAATTATGTGGATTAATGATGATGGATTAGTGGCGAATCATTTTGGTAATATGGGATTTGGGTGATCTAAGCAAGAAAGATTTGTGGATTGGGTTGGATAAGATGGTGGTTTTCTTGCCTTAGGTCTAAGGACCACTTCATGCAAATATATGCTAGGACAATAGTGTCACCACAAGGCCAAGTATGGGTGTGGCGTAGCTAAATAATTATGAGTGCTGCTAGTATTGTGTGGACTATTGGATGGCGCAGGAAATAGGAGTCGAGTAGGGCTTCCCTGGGATCCGCGTAGCACACGAGGGGGCCCGTGGGTGGGAGAATGGAGATTCAAGCCTGCTGGTGAAACATTAGTGTGTCTGTACATACTAGTAGTCCCTTTTGAAAGGCAATTTTCTGATCTCTTGACCACACACCAATGAAAGTGTGAGACGGCATAATTGTGGTTCTTAGTCATCGAAAGGTGATGAAATCACGAACATATGGGTAAAGTGGTACAACCTCTCCAGAGTGTTAAAAACCATCATGATAGCTGTGCTCCCGGTTACGAGAACCTGGACAACTTCCATGATTAGAATTGGACTTGGGTTTGGGGAAGTTTCTGTATGGGATTTGTGTTATGTCATATGAGTGTGGTTGATTATAAGAAGTTATGAAATTGACATATGGTTATTACATTAATTGCTAGTTGGTTATGAATGAATTATGATGGTAAAAAAGAATATTAGATATGGATTATGATAATTACTTGGGATATGAAGGGAATTAACCTCAGATAGACATTTTAGGATGCTTTTATATGTTTATAAACTAATATACTTTTATGCAATTATCCATTTATTATCGTCCTTGTTTTTAGCTACATGTCATACTTTCCCACACTTGTTGAGTACGACATGTGCTCACCCGTGCTATTCTCACAATTAATTCAGTTACAAGAGATACTTTGGAGGTCAACTTGGAGCACTAGACGTGCGTACTACCGTCGATTTCCTGTGGAGTTGGAGTCACCTACGCTAGGTTATTTTTCTCTGCAATAGAATAAAGATATTTGTATTATTCGTGACATGGTTATTCTGTTTAATGTTTATGACGTTGATGTGTATGTGTGAAGCAACATCTTGGGCACACATACACTGCACTTGGTTCATTTTTAGAACCGGGTGTCACAGTTTTGGCTACAAAATTTGCTCCAAAAATTGTTTTCAAATAAAACCTTCTCAAAACCAATGTTTTTACTAAAAATAAGAAAAAACAAATCTAATTGGGAATATAAAATCCTCAACACCCTAACGAAAATTCAAACATGTCGTGGAAAATTCAAACTAAGTGGGGGAAATCAAATGATGTTCAAAAAAAGCATATATGATGTAGGATCGAAGAGCACGTGAGAAGCTACCAGAGGGGAGTGAATGGTAGATTAAAACTTTTTAGCGGAAGCAACAAAAACCCCTCGGCAGAAAATCAACTTGTTAAGAAATCGTGTGTGCAATTAATCTAAATGTGTTTAACTGTGACAAAATCAGTATAGATTGTGGAGAATCAAGTGACAAAGACACGACAACAAGAATCACAAAAAACCGTCGAGAAAACTCAAATTAAGATTGAAAGTTTGAATGAAGGCCAATCTGTTCTACTCGAGAAAAAGTAGATCTGCAACTGCAAACAAACTCATGTAGATCCAAAACCACAAATCCAATGACCGCGAAATTTTTACAGATGATAAATAATCAAGTTGTGAAAACAACCCAAAATCAATCAAGTCAATTGGATATGTAAAACTCGAGTTATGATAAAACCACCGAAGCAAGGTAGTGTTGTGCAGAAACTCGACGAGAAAGACTTGACAGAAAAAGGTCGGACGAACAAGGCACAAAAGCTTCTTTCAATTTTATTGATAAAAACACAGAAGGAACATCCCCTAAGTTGTGCACCACGAGCTCTGGCCCCCCTTTCTTATATAACCAGCCCTTAGGCCAACCCAATCCTAACTAAGACTCAAATCCTACTTAGATTCAACCAAAACTTTCCATAACTGCTCAAAACTCTCCCATACACAGATAGAAGCAATATTAAGACTTCCAAACACCTTAGGAACGTATCTCACATTCCTAAAACAACCTAATTTTGTGACCTACACGAAATCCTATCATAATCAACTCAAATCTTTCCATATTTAAGTCAAACCCGACTCAGCCGCAGCCTGAGTCCATATCCTAGTCGTTTGGACCTTTCTGACCAATTCTTTATGTCCACATATCTTCATCACGCCTCGGAACCATGTAGCCACGTCCATGCACTCTTTGCACACGTGCAAACATCTTCTAGCGACGTCCATGATACCTTCATATGCAATGTTCTTGATCCAAACATGTTACGCAACCTCCCGATCAACTCAACCACAATTCCTCCCGAACTTGGTTGTTGAACCTCATCTTCCCCCTAACACTAGTTTAATAGATCCCGTCACCGGCCATGTATTGAACTCAAGCAACACCTGCACATGAATAAACAACCAATACTTCCGAGCACAAGTCCTCGACTTGACTCACGTTAGTTCCAAAACTACAACATCTTACGTAAGCATCTCACATAAGCATGTTGCAAACCACAGCAAAATGATATCACACATAACCACCAAAGCACACCAAAATCTTAGTAAAAGAATACTAAGCAAACTTTCCATAATCCAAAAAGTAAGTTCGAAATATTACAAGTTAAAAGCAGAACTACTGCAATCAAGCAGTAGACCTTGCCAAAGCTAACCGGACCTTGATATGAAACTTACCAAAGCTAGCAGGACCTAGCGCTGGAGCTTACCAAAGGTAGTCGAACCTAGCGCCGAATCTTACCAAAGCTAGTCGGACCTTGCGTTGGAGCTGACCAAAGCTAGTCGAACCTAGCCACAACATGGCGGACCAAACAAAAATAAGTCGGACCTAGACAAATAAGTCGGACCTAGCCAAAGAAGTCAGACCTGGCCAAAGCAAGTCGGACCTTACGACAGACCTTGCCGGAGCTACCCCAAACAAGCTGGACCTATCATCGGACCTTGCAGGAGCTCTGACCTAGAGTCGGACCTTGTAAAAAAATGTTTTGGCATTATCCAAAACTTTTATGCCATAGCCAATGTATTCAGCACACATAGGTCTCACATATGAGATAACTACCAAATTTTCCTATTGGCGAGGTCTGACTCAAATATTCTAAAGTCTGATGGGATGGACTTTACTCTGTCTTGTTCAGCTTTAATCCTTAGCCTCCTGTCTCAAAGAAGTAGAATCAGAAAGTTTGGCTTGTTTCATCCAACATTATCTTTTTGACGGATTAGTGGACTTGGACCATTCAGATGGCGTTGGCTTCTCTGTCTTATTAAAATGTCATCGTGGACGAAGCGACGGAGTTTCCTCATAAAGGAATGAGGCTGTCGAATGTGGGGGTATCACTTCGACTTCCTTGATGTGGTTGACATTCAGGCCATACTTGATTTAGATCATGGAGCATTGCTTCTTCCATGGCCAAAAGTCAAAAATTTCCTCCTTGCTAGTGATATGGAAGCGAATTTATCAGTCTCTCACATCGATGCAAGCATCCGCGATGATAAGGAATGGACTCCCAAGAGTAAGCAATGATTCCTTCTCGACCTCCATGTCGAGCACCATAAAATCTACGGATTTGAAGCAATTCCGGATTATTACCGCAACATCTTCGGCAATACCTGCAAGAGAATCAGCTAGCTGGAGATGCATTGGTGTTGGAGATAGTGCCATGAAGTTGAGCTTGTCGAAGACGACCTTTGGCATAACACTCACACTTACGCCAAGGTCACAAAGTTCCTTGTCGAAGTGTTGAGATCCTATTGAGCAAGATATAGTGGGACACCCTGGATCCTTTAGTAGCTTGCCACCATTGGTGATGATCGTGTTGACATTTTCAGTTGGAGGTTCGGGTTGCTCCAGAATCTTGCCATTCTCCAATGGTGGGACAACAACTGTCAGTTGAGCTAACAGAGTCTCCAACATCTTGTTGAAGCTCAACTGGTCCTTGAAAGCAGAGGATAACCCTTCAATCTTGGCATTGATGTTCTCCAGGGTCTTGTCATTCGCTGATAGCTTCATTGACAAGGTGTCACTAATTTTGAGCTAGCTAATGGTAAGTCCCTTCAAGATGGACCGATTTCCATTATTGCCATTGTTGTAGCCTCCTTGAAAGAAAGGGTGTGGTTGGCACCACCCTTCACCTCCTGGATGGTAGTCATTGTTGAAATTCCCATTGTTGGACGAGTATAAAGTATCCTCACAAATCTCGGGGTAGTAATGTCCCATGTAACCCATGTTACCACAGACCTCACATGTCATGTGAGCATCTAAGGCCTGGATGTGCCAAACACTTCTCCATTGTCTTGACTGTCCAACTGCTTCATCAGGAGGTCTAGTTTGTGAGCAATGATGCCCACCTCTTTCAATTTGTGCATGCCTCGCGGTCGAGATTGGAGACGCTCGTCGCTCTGACCCATGTTGGACACCATTTTCTTTGTCAATTCTTTTGTTTTGGGAATTTGTTAGTGAGAAGAAGGCTCCTCCAGCAGCAGCATCCACATGGTCATGGGACGATGGATTAAATCCATTGTAAAGGTTTTGGATGATGAGCCAAGCAAGATGTATTCCTGAAGCCTTTCCCAAGCCTCAGGAATGGATTCTTTAGGCTTTTGCTAGAAGCTTGAAATCCTTCTACCGTATGGCATTGGTTTTCCCCAACGGGAAGAATTTGGCAAGGAATGTCGTAGAGCACTTTTTACCAAGTGTTTATAACACTTCAGTTCACGCAGAACCACTGCTTTGCTCTCCCAAGGAGAGAAAACGGAAACAGTCGAAGGCGGATGACATCTGGAGTGACATCCTTGATGTTGAAGGTGCTACAAATCTCTAGGAATTGTTACAAATGAGTACTTTCATCCTTGTTGGCTTTCCCACAAAAGGCATTAGCCTGCACCATGGTGATTAGGCCCATCTTTATTTCAAACATTAAATCTCCCATGTTGACAGTGAGCCCAATAGCCACATCATCAGCAGAGGGAGCTGAAAACTCATAAAGGGTCTGTTGTGCTATTAGCTTGCAGCTTGGTGTTACAGAGATGATTGATTTCTCTGCCGAGAGGATCACGTGAGGAGGAACGACACGAGGTCGAACTCTTCAAAGCAGTTTTTTTTTATCTTCAACATAGTTTGTCAACAAGCAGAAACCAATCATAAACTACCCTGTTTTAACATCAGAAGAATGCAAAAACATAGAAAGGTTATCCTACTAAAAGCTATTAGAGTCCTATCTATCACAAACAATCATGTAATACTTCTGAGCCTTCCCCGACAACGATGTCAGATATATTTATTGGTACTTGCTAAGATAAACTAACAAATAATTCCCAACAATAGCTTCAGAAATGCTTTGTTGACACTCATAGTATGAATCCACAAATGCACGGAAAGTATCACTGTAGCATTTCACCCAATAGTATTGCCTACGATATTGTATTTGTTTAATCCCAATGGAAGGATAGTGAAGTGTGACAAAATTATGGATAGAGTAGGATGTTCTAGTGAGGGATCCAGTAAGATGGATATATAAATGATAGGCGTAGTATGACACACACCTAAGCAATCTACTCTAATCGGTAAAATGGTCCTAGTGACGGTGAAACTCAGAAAAAGGCTACTCGAACTATGCTTTTACTATACATATACATATATTAATAATGTACTTATGAATGTGTTAATGTTGAATACTAGGGCTTTGCGGTCCAACATATCAGGCACGGGTTTACCTCTCGCAATACCAGAAAGATTCCTGCTAAGAGCCAATGGCATAGCCGAATGTGGGGATGTACAAAGGACGGACAGAACTATCACCACCTACCGCTTACCCCTACAATCCATAGGTCTAGGAGACATGCAACACTACTTAACTATCCAAGCACCACGCTTACATTCTCAGTATATACCTTAGAGGCTCCGGTACAATTACCACTCTAAGGCAATTACTAACCTAAACATCGTTGAATCAATTTTGGAACCATGCACTATATTATTTATACTAACATAATCATGTTATATCTAATTAGACTATAGCGGAGGCTTATGGTACTTATGATAACATAATAACAACGATACTACAACATCATAATAACATCTATTCCTACCATATACATGGATTCCACAATCAAACAAGAAACACTTTATCCAAGCATATGACTAATGAGAGACTAGTATTATAATAATGCAATATGTCACAGATACAGGAAAAGATACATGAGTCATACCTTTCCCAAAATTAACATGGGACTAGAGGTTCTTCTATACAACCTAACCTCCACTAAAGACTAAGAGAACTAATGTATACAAGAGAGTAATGCTCAAGTGGTGTGTGTTATGAAGTGAGGGTATGGGGTCCTAATTATACTATGATTAAGGTGGGTTCCCGCTAGAATTAGCATGTGTAGCAGTTGTTGCCGCCATCAAGGAGCCGCAGGAGAGTGACACATGTCATTTGATTGGGTTTGGCGCTAGGAAAGAGTCGGCCCACCAGGGAGCTCAGCCGACTTGTTCCTGGCTCATCCCGTGGTGTGTTTTCTCCAGGTGACTGACAGGTGGGTCCTCAAGCCATCCCCAGGTGCTACGCTGCTGGATGCCCTCAAATACCCCTATAAGTGGGTCAGCTGATCCATGTGCTGCCATGTAGCAATACCGCATTGGCTGGGAGTTTACTCAGGATTTCTCCCCACAATTCTCCTCATTTCTGCAATAGAACATTTGCATGCACTATTTCTCCAAGTACAAGTGGAATATGTTAAATATAAATTTGATGTGTGTAAGAAATATTTATTCCTTCACATAATTGAGTTATATTGACGGTCAAAATTGATATATAATGGTCATCAACAACGGTCGATCGCTCGAAGGCGACCAACACAAACACACCACAGGATCTTTACTCGACGTGGTGACATGCGATGCATCACCGACGTTGCATATCCAAGTGACATAGTTTAACATAACATACAGAAGGTTCAAATGCCATACATGAGTTCAACATTCCAAAATACATGAGAGTTGGCAAAATACGAGTAACAACATAGTAAACTCTCATAACAACATATAGCAAAACAACACGCTATAGCCCAATGGCATGTCGTACTAGCAACACACAATTCAAGCCTGCGGTGACTCGAGCTCCCATTGTGCCAGCCATCCATCAGGCAGTGGTGCAATGTTAGGAAAGTCCTCATTTGCATTAAGTTCATAAATATTCTGCTCACATGAAAATAGGATCAACAAACCCGTAAGCTTCAAAGCTTAGCAACACTATTGCTAGTATGCAAGTCTCAAGTACTTATCAAAAGGAGGTAATTAGCATAAAAGCATTCCCAGTGGGAGTGGTGTCATATTTTAGCCTCAAGTTAGTGGTAAATGAAAATGTAAACTTAATTAGCAACTATAATTAACCATACAAGAGTTGTAGCAAATATGAAATTAATATCGATACAACCATCCAATTTCAACATTATAAAAGTTACTACTATGCGATGACGACTTAATAAGCGGACTCGTGAGTGAACGGCGATTCAAACCAATAGTTTGTATTATGCAGATAACCCCAAAAATGACATATATGCACTTCCGAAGTTTCATGACGCTCTTACTCAAGTCATACATGACAACCTTTCCCAGGCCATCCAAATCAAAAGAACATGTGCTTTCCTTAACAGTGGGTCCCTACACGCGATGCACATTCGACAATCCATTTGTTAGTGGATTTACACCCTCAGTGTCCTCCTCGGTGCCAATGGGAATGGTGGCAAGAATGTTTGATAAAAATGCCACGGTACATCAGTTTACTAGTTCCATTAATGCTAGCATCCTTCCGGTACAAAATCAATACTTTTAATGGGCCGACTATGACATGATCCTAAATCATGACAAGCAGGCCTATGCATACGATACCCTTGCACCACTGCTAGAGATGGTAATGGGTATCTATTACCCGCATACCTGCGGATATCCGACCCGACGGGTATGGATTTGGATGGGATTTTGTACCCACGGATACGGTTTTGGGTAACTGATAAAATCCAGTGGACATATTTTATTGGGTAAGAAAAATCCATACCCATATCCACATACCAAACCCGAATAATCATATGTGGGTTTCACGTAATATTATATAAATAATTATGAAATGGTTAATAAGAAATCAAATTTCAATGGCTCGCTCCCGCTCCTGCTTCACTGCACACCACGCCTCCGCCTCCTTCACCGCCAACCCTTGCTCGCCGCCATGGCCGCGCTGGTAACGTCGAGCGCCGCTGTGGTTTGGTTGTCTCGCTCAACATGGGCGATGATAGACCCTTGCCGGTCAAGGATGATTAGGATCTTCGCCCCGGCAAGATATTTCAAGCGGAGGTCCGCCACAAGTTTCATTCCACGGTTCATCATCTGGGTTCCTCGCCCAAGGGCTCCTTCTTCATGATTGCAGCTTTTCAAAGGTACACATTTCATCTCTCGGAGAGTGCAGTTGGTTGGGCTCTTTGTTCGGTGCTGGGTGGATCACCTCTGGATTTCCATGTTCAACAACTACAAGAGAATTCGTTTCGCTTCTCGGTGGCCAGGAAACAAGTGGGGCTGCTGATCAATGCCAGGAGGAGGATCACCACATCAACCTTTGATGTGTACTTCCACCTTTGGCGCACGGGAGGGCCAGACTGGATCTCCGAGTACAGGAAATGGGAACAGGAACAAAGGGAAAGATGGACAACGAATTCAAGAAAGAAGTCAGTAAACAAGAGGGTTTCATTCACCTCCCCAATCCGGCAATGTTCTCCTGCAAAAAAGGCAACCCCAACGGTAAAAGGGTTGTGGATTGGAAAAATTTTCTGTGATCTTCACCAAGCTCCAAGAAGTGCCGCCGGACTCTGCTTTCTGGCTAATCGTAAGCTCATCGGAGCTAATCGACCGGCCACCACGAAGGGTGGTACGTGACACAACAATCAATACAACTTTTTGAATTCTCAGGTGGACAATAGGAAGTCTGGTCCCACACCATTCATGCCTCACTGGCCTCTGACGCCATGGAGCGTGAGCAATCCGGCGCATGCCCCTGATGCAACCGTGCTGAGCAGTAGCAACCCTAGACTTAGTCCTACTACGAGGGAGGTCGGCGAGTGTTCTCATCCGAATGGGGGTAGAGCCCTTCCAGTCTTAGTCTCCCAAGGTCCCAAGGGAACTCGACGTGGACAAGACAGCAAGCAGGAGAGGGAACCGAGGCTGCCAAGTGATCATGACGCTTTGGCGCCGGATGTGAAACGCTGCTATAAATGCCTCAGTCCCTTCCATCTGAAACTCCAATGTCGCAATAAGATTCACTGTAATCTTTGCTTTGGATACGGGCATATTTGAAAAAACTATTTTTCGGCCTCCAGAGAAACCGGGGTGTGGTGCAAGAAAAGCACACCCCTCATTAAGGCCAGTGGCCTCTCTCTAGAACCGTCCTCCGCCATCGTCACCCACAAACTCAACTGCCCCCTCGACTTCTCCCCAGTCGCTCCATATTCCTGGCTCCTTCACATCTTGCACTCCATCTCCATTGCTCTCTCGCCGGCCAACTCCCTTGGTCTCATGGCGAACTTCCCGATTGATCCCACCAGGTTCTTGGCCAACCAGCACTTTGACTTCCTGGATGGAGGGCCGGACAGGCTATCGAGGATGGTGGTTCACCTACTCGGGCATCATCACCCGGCACATGAGGAGTTTGCAGTGGCAGTGGACGTCGAACACGTTCTGGCGGAAGACTAGTACAACAACTTCAGGCTCAGGATCCGAAACTTCCTCATGCAAGATATGGGTATCACTGTCACTTTCTCTTGTCTCACTCCTCTGGGCATAGCTTTGTTTGCATTTCAGACTAGCCTGTTTCGGGATCTTCTAGTGATGAGAGAGCCAATCATTGTGGATGGGGTCCATGTGTCTTTCATCAGGCATGATATTGGAAGGAACCACCGGACGCATGAGTTTGGTTGTGTCGGGTGGTTCATGATTGTGGGGTATCCGTTAGGCTACAGATCAGTGGAAGCCATTGAATTGGCGGTTTCCGGATTTGGCAAGTTACTTCAATGGCACACAAGCATGAGGGTGCTAGGGTTCATTCTTGTTAAGTGTCTTTACACCCATGCTAGGCTGGTCCCCAAAAGCCTAGTCCTGCGTCAAGGTACCAGGGATGGTGTCAGCTGCTCTTGGTCCTGTCCGGTTTACATCCTTAACTGGATAAGCCCGCATGGATTTGGAGAAATCCACTGGGGCGTCCCCCCGGAAGATGACTTGCCAGAGGATGGCAACCAACACCCCCTTCAAGAACCAGAACCGGAGGGGAAGCACCAACAGGAGGATGACCCCAAGGCAGACGCAAACTGGGCAGTGCACAATGACCAGCAACAAAACATAGATGGATGGGAACCCTGGGGGCCGCCACCGCCCCCACCGCACCAGGAGATGGCCATCCCCTCCGATGATCCTACTCAGGATGACTTCTCCGGTGTTGCTAACACTGTAGAAACCACGGCCAGAGCACCATGGACTGGACCACAACCTTACTCTCTAGCTAACCCTAATGATGTCACACAGCAGCCAGACTGGATTCGCCCCTTCGATTCCGTGGGGCTGAGAAGAATGCTCCAGGTGGCCTTCCCCAACTCCCCGTTGGCATGGTGGAACATGCAGTTCGGTGAGCCCAATGGACAAGTGGGGTTCAGTTAGGTCCTCACCATGTCCTTCACCAACGCCGCTGATCAGCAGAGCACTCATCAGAACAAGGACCAGAGCCCAATCCAATCCTCTATGGTCATCAAGGACATCACCTTAGAGCCAACCGCTGGCATGGACAGGAAGAAGGGTAAACAACCAGTGAAGTCTCTGAAGCCAGCAGTGGCGACCTAATAGGCCCCTCCTACTCCAACAGGACACCGGAAGCTAGCAAGCTAAGGAGGAGCCCGCGGCTGCAACTGATCAGGCAAGGTCACCGGTCGACCCCCCCACCTGCTCAGGAGGACGATTCTAGTGCTGGCACACCTGCTGATACTCCTATACTCAATCTATTCCCAGGTCCTGTCAAATTCCCCAGCCTTGACTCTATTGACTCTATATGTCCCTACCCTGAGCTCCCCGTCGCTTTGCTATAGGCGACGACAGTAAAAGACTGCGGCGTTCCCCCTGAGGTGGCACGCCAGATGATGTCCCTCCCAGAGCTGGATGACGATGTCGGCCAACAACCTTAATCTACTGGGAGCGGAGGGTGCAGGGGACACTGGGTGCTGTGTGGCTATTCTTCAAACTGTTGGTTATTCTATCTTTTGGGATGTCGATGTTCTAGACATGGGTGTAGTTGTGATGATCAACACTTGTTATTTTTCTACGCTTTCGATTAAGCTCAGTAACTGCTGTGAGCACCTGCTCATTTGGACCGGTTGGCGGCCTGAATCTAAGGCCATGTTAGTTATTCCTTTCTGGAGTCTTTTGGTTGTGACTTGTTACATTGTTGCCTGGCCTAATTACCTGATACGTGCTGGCTGTTGGATCAGTTGCTGGTTTCTGCATTCATGCCTTTGGGGGCCGGCCACCCAGTGGATGCTGCCTTGGGTGTATGTTGAGTCGCGTTTGTATTGGCCCCAGCCTCTCCCTCTGACCGGGATTACATCCTGGTCTGCCCCTTTACCTACTACGGTTATCTATGGTGCACAATTTAAACCGTAACTGAAATGTTTTTAACTGGAACATTCGTGGTCTCAACAGTACTGATAAGTAACAGGCAGTCAAAGCCAAAATAGAGGAGGTTCATGAATGTAACATCTTCTGTATTCAAGAGACTAAAAAAGAACATATTGATATATCTTTCCTTAAGCGAGTGGCACCCAGAAGATTCAACAAATTCGCTTTTGCACCATCCAGGGGTGCCTCAGGAGGTATACTAGTGGGCTGGAATGACAATCTGCTTCATGGGGAGTCTCTAGAAATTAGGGACTTTGCCATTTCCATGCGGTTCACATCTCGACAGAATGGGGTCGTTTGGCACCTGGTCTCAGTCTATGGACCTTGTCAAGGTCCTCGCCGGCAAGAATTCATTGAGTGGTTATGGAACCTAGATTTGCAACCGCAAGAGTTATGGATGATACTGGGGGATTTCAACTTCTATCGTCACACTAGTGACCGTAACCGCACCGGAACGAATGCAGGTGACATGCAGACTTTCAATAGTATCATCCTACACTTGGGACTTATTGAAATCCCTTTACAAGGAAGGAAATATACTTGGAGCAACATGCAACAGTCTCCCCTGCTTGAACAACTAGATTGGTGCTTTACTTCAGCGCAGTGGTCTCTATCATTCCCAAACTCTACACTTCGGCCACTAGCTAGGGACACATCACACCACGTTCCGCTAGTGGCCCAGATCAGCACTACCATACCCAAAGCAAAATGCTTCAGATTCGAGAACTACTGGCTCAGGCATCACCAATTTTTCTCCATTGTTTAAGACTCGTGGGATCAGCCCCTAGCCAAAGTTGGAAGTGCCAAGAGAGTATCTACTAAAGTAAAGCGACTGAGATACAAGCTAAACAAGTGGAGCAGAACACTGGGTGGCCTGAATAAACTGATCAAGCGATGCAATGAAGTTATTCTGATCATGGACACAATGGAAGAACAAAGGACACTATTTCCGCAACAAAGCAGCTTTAGAAACATGATCAAACACCAACTGGCTCAGCTTATCAAGCAACAAAATGATTACTGGAGACAATGCTACACAGAGCGATGGGCCATGCTTGGAGATGAGCCAACAAAATTCTTCCTGGCCGCGGCAACGGAAAGATGTAGGAGAAACAACATCCCAGTCATTCAGGACGACCAAGGAGTAGAGCTGATGGACCATGGGCACAAAGCTTCCGCTCTCTGGAAGGAATTCAATGAAAGGTTAGGGCAATCTGACCCAAATCATCAATGGCCATAAATTCAGCAATGAGTTCTGCCCAGGCAACACTTACAAACCCTATGCAACCCAGCCACCAGAGAGGAAGTTGACGCCACAATCAAGACTATGCCAAGAGGTAATGCTCCAGGTCCATATGGGTTCAACACAAAATTCTTTCAAGCATGTTGGCACATCATTAAGGAAGATATATATCTGCTCTGCTCATTCAATAACAACATCAGTATCCAACCACTGAATAGCTCTTTAATCACTCTCATCCCAAAGATCAACAATCCCAGCAGGGTTGCAGACTACAGGCCCATATCACTGCTGAACACCACTGTCAAACTGATCATCAAAATACTCTCAGTATGATTGCAGGAAGTCATCACAACCATCATCCACAAAAATCAATATGGCTTTATCAAGAAAAGAACCATCCAGGACTGCATGGCATGGGTCTTTGAATACCTCTACCAATTTAAGAAAACCAACACAGGTATCATAGTACTCAAACTGGACTTTGAGAAAGCCTTTGATAAGGTGGAACATGACTTCATCTTACACATGTTGTGAGTTTTTGGTTTTCCTGATCAATGGATCAAATGGGTAACAAACATCCTATCAACTGCTATTTCTTCAGTGCTTCTCAATGGAGTACCAGGCAAGACGTTCCATTGCAGAAGAGGTGTTCGGCAAGGGGACCCCCTGTCCCCACTTCTATTTGTTTTGGCAGCCGATCTCCTGCAAATCTCAATCAACAAAGCAGTGGAGTTGGGGCTTCTTACATTGCCATGCACCAAGGAACAAATGTGGAATTCTCGGTGGTCCAATATGCAGACGACACTATCCTAGTTCTCAAGGCTAATCAGAGAGAGAGAGCTCTTCTTTCTGAAAAACCTATTGCAATCTTTCGAAGGAGCGACAGGTCTAAAAGTGAATTGGGGAAAATCAAGCTTAATGCCAATCAACATTGATGAAGAGGAAACCAGAATCCTTTCAGCCACACTGGGCTGCACCATTGGCTCATTTCCATTTACATAATTGGGATTGCCTATGAGCCTTGACAGACCAAAAGCATACGCCTTTGAAGGGCTCGTCTCACAGGTACAGAAGACGCTAACCGGAGCAACAACATGGTTATCAATGGCTGGCCGATGCACACTCATTAACAGCATCATATCCACTATACCTATTTATGCCATGTGCACTATCAAGCTGAGAAATCCAGTCATTCAAGCAATTGACAAAGCCAGGAAGCAATGCTTGTGGAGAGGCTCAGATATCACTGGCAAAGGCCGGCCCCTGGTGGCCTGGCATCAAGTGACAACACCAAAGGAAAACGGGGGCCTAGGTCTCGAAAACCTCACTACAATGAATGAAGCCCTGCTCATGCAATTCCTCTGGCAAATCTATAACAAAGCTGACATCCCCTGGGTCCATCTTATCCATCAACGTTATTGTAACAATGGTAAGCCACTGCATGGCACAAAAGGAAAAGGATCCTTCTGGTGGAGGGACGTAGTGAGACTATCTGACTCATTTCTCAAGAATTTTGAAGTCAAAGCTGGAAAAGGGGACACAATTCGGCTCTGGCGGGATTAGTGGGAAGGTCACTTGCTCAAAAGGGACATGCCTCGCATGCACTCCTTCGCAAAAAAACCCAGCATCTCAATGGCCCAATTTCTTAGCAGGCCAGATCATCTCAACCATTTCTTCCAACCGTTGTGAGACGAAGCCTTGCTGGAATTGGTCAACCTGGAAGCGCTGCTGGATGAGGTTTCTTACAGGGACTCCTCGCAAGACGTATGGAGTTCGGCAGGGGGAGTAAGGATATTCAGCTCCAAGAATATCTACAACAACTGCTACAACCAAATCAAGCCACCAGCACCCTTTAGCTAGATTTGGGCTTCGAGGGTGGTAAAGAAAATGAAGATCTTCATGTGGCTTATGTTTCGGTACCGGCTCAACTCACGCAACCTCCTGAAGAGAAAGAACATAGCCATTGATGGGAATGACTACACCTGCGTGCTCTGTGTAGACAATGTGGAGGAACTCACTTACCATCTCTTCTTTAGCTGCTCCTTCAGCATGGCATGTTGGAACGTTCTTGGGGTTCATTGGGATCATAACATCCATTTCTTCGACACTCTGCAGAAGTCCAAGCACAGCTAGAGTCATCGAGCCTTCATGGAAATCTTCTCTATAGCGGCCTGGGAGATTTGGATTTTTTGTAACAACTTCATTTTTAGAAACTCTCCCTGTCGGTGGTTTTGATCCGGCAGATCTCCCGACACTACTAAAGTGTTTGCGGAGTTTGAAGTCCGGTGTGGACGCGCGGAGATTCAAGAAGGTGAAATGTAAAATGACACAGGAGACACAAAGATATACGTGGTTCGGGCCGCCTGAGCGTAATACCCTACTCCACGGGATGTGTTGGTGTTGTCTTGGATGTATGAACTCAACTCAAGTGACGTGAGTTGAGTGCGTGTGTGAGCCAACTAGACCAGATCAGATCAGAGCAGGTCAGATCCCTCTATGTATCGTTGGCCTGTCCTTTTATAGTACAAGGACATGCCGTTACAAGTTGGCCTGGCCCGACATGTGGCCCCGGCAGTTACTAATACTGATACACATTTGATGCGCTTAATTACCCTTAATGACTGAGTTACGGGCTTTGACAGCACCGTTACTGGTATTTAAGGTCGTCCGATCGTGTGTCATTAACATAGTATTAATGACACTTAATCGGGTCTTGAAGTCCTTGATTCCCCTTTGAAGATCTGGAGCCGTTGTGGAGTCTACCGGAGGTTTGAGGCTGAAGATCCGACGGTAGGACACGTGGCAGCTCCGGACCATGCTGTGAGGAATAGATAGGTCCGGTGCCACCAGACACGTGTCAGTTCCGGAGCTTCCCTCGGTCTGGGGTTAGGTCCGGGGGTGCCATTATGGTACATAGCCCGGAGCTTCCCCCTTGTGGGTGGTGGCTCCGGTTTGATGGTACAGGTGGCGACCCTGAGACTAACCATATTGGGGAAGCGGGTCCGGTTATGTCTGACATGTGGGCCTCCGAAGGTCTTCAAATCAAGTAGATGACATTTCCTTAAGATCTTTGAAATATCAAGGTGTATACGGTACCCAGGGTACCGACAGTGGCCCCTTGGGCCCACCTCTGGGGAAGACCCGTTGGGTGAAGTCATTCCGTCGGAGGTGGGTCCATCCTTCGACTTTTGAGCTGAGTCTTCAAAAGTCTTCAGATGTGCCGTTGGCGATAGTTTTGGAGTTAAATCATCGCCACGTGGCATATCCCGGGTGCGGCAAATGAGATCTTTGGCGTGCGGATCTCATGCAATTGAAGGTCGCTGGTTCCCGATATGAAAACCGTATTGGTTCCGCGTGCCTTGTCAGGCCGCCGCCTTCGGGCTTCCCACCTTTCATGATGACAATCGTTCGCCTGGGTAAGAACCTCGACTTGATCGTCGGGGTGGTCCCGGGCCCTCTTGTCATCGGCAGGGTGAAATTTTTGAATAGTATCTTCGACTTCCCTGCAGTTTCCATCCAAGCGTTGCGGGGGCTTACTTAAGAAGGAAAGCATGCACCGTCTGGGGTTCTTTACGCCTCTCATGTGATCTTGCGCTCGAACTCCCAAACTTGTGCTTGCTTTTCCTCTCTTGCCTCGCTGTGCTGCGATGGAGTTCGGTCTCTGTGACAGCCGCTTGAAGACCGAAGTTGACCTGAAGAAGGTCCAGGCCCTCATGGGGTGGTCCCCGGACTTCTTCAACCACCTCGTCCATGCTGGGGGAGAGCTCCCATTCGAGAAGGAGCACGCCGGCGAGATGGTGTACTTTTCTGCGTACGCCATGGTGGGGTTGATCCCACCTTTTTCCTCCTTTTTCTTGATGCTGCTAGACTTCTATGGTCTACAGCTGTACCACCATGGCCCCCACTCCATTCTTCTAGTGTCTGTCTTCGTCCACTTCTGTGAAATGTGGGTGGGCATCCCCCCCTGCATTGAGCTTTTCTGGACCTTCTTCACCGTTCATACCACCGGAAGGAGTAATGAGTATCTTGGCTTCTACTACTTTGTGAAGCGCAAGAAGTGCCCATTCAAGTACCTCCGGTCGTTTCCCTCTGGAAAGTGGGATGATTGGAAGAAGGACTGGATAGTCATCCGGGTGGAGGAGCACGAGAAGCTGGAGCTGCCCGAAGGCCTCCCCAACATCGACACTACAGTCTGAAGTGAAACTCCGGTGCTGTTGGATGCCTTCAACCCTGCTCTGACCAGGATCTGCCATTGTGTGGAGGGAGGATTAATCCTCAGGCGGTATTTTGCAATTTCCTGGTCAACAGGTGGGCACCGCTGAAGAGGAGAGAAAAACTCGCTTAGTCCCTCAACAGTGTGATGGACGACAACCGGGTCGAGACTGGGCTGAAGTCCAACATGGAGGGGATGACCTTGGAGTTTCATCTCAAGAAGTTCCAGCACGGCATCGACGTCGCGGGTGATGACTTGACCTCGCCACCAGCTTTCCTCCCTATGAACTTGGAAGTAGAGTTCAGCAGGGTGCTCTGGCAGACGATGTTGTGACGCCCGGTTCCGAAAACTAAACCAAGCTAACGCATATGTGTGCCCAGGATGTTCAACACACATACACGAGTGATTCACAAATGATAAGCAGATAATTACCACAGCTCAAATTATTAAATAAGTACTCTTATTACATAATTCATTATATCCTCGAATACAAGCTCTAATGAATATTAATGATAAGTTCAACTAAAGAAGCGGAATTAAACTAATTAAGCAACTAAGCAACTAAGCAAAAGGGATAGCGCAGCTCCATGCAACACCACAGGCAAAGCTGACGGTAGACACGGCCTAGAACTCCGCATTATCACCGTTAAACTCACAATCCTGACCTGCAACTGTTGGGGGGATTGCAAGAGTGAGTACATGTCGTACTCAGCAAGTGTGGAAAGTATGACATGTGGCTGATTCAAATGACGACAATAATAATGGCTAAGTGTTGAAAAGTACAGTAAAACTATTTGGAAAAGCAATGTATCATATTTATGTGAAGTAAACCCATCATAAACCATATAACCATAATAATACCAGTCCATAATTCACCATTACCAATAACCATAATCGATGTCATAAACCATAATTCCATCTCATAACCATAACCATAATCATAATATCAACCATAACCATTACCAAACCATAACCATCCCAAATCCCAATTTCCCTCTAATCATGGAAGTTGTCCAGGCGCTCATAACCGGGAGCACGGCTATCATGATAGTTTTAATACACTCTGCAGAGTTTGTACCACTTTACCCACGTGTTTGTGATTTCATCACCCGTCGGCGACTAAAGAACCTCCCTTATGCCAACTACGCTTCCTTTGGTGTATGGCCAAGAGATCACAAAATAGCCTTTACAAAGGGATTACTAGCCTATTTAGACCCCACTGAGGTTTCACCGGTGGCGATGTCTCCAACTGAGCACATCTTCAACCAAGGGCCCCCTCTTGAGCCATTCGGATCCCAGGGTAGTCCCACCAATCATCAACAAACCCAATCCGACTACCCCTTCCCCGAGCATCCACAATGGTCCAAACAGCACTAGCAAAGCCCTAATTAATCAGCTACGCCGCACCCATACTTGGCCTCGTGGTGGCACTGTAGTCCTGGCTTATTCTCGCATGAACTGGTCCTTAGATCTAAAGCAAGCAAACCACCATAACATCCAACCCATCCATATACCAGGCTTGCTTAGATCACCCATCACCATACCGTATCGACCAGTTCACATTAATCAGAATATCATTAATACATAATTAAATGTGTAGTGTTGGTTTTTCCATCCCAATTAATTAAGCGAAGCAAAAAGGTAAAAACCCTTCCCGACTCTCTACCATATATTCCAGGTGACAAGGGTGGTTTAACAAATCTAGTAAACTTCCTACCATAGGATTCCCATCAATTTGACACAAGCATGCAGTTTGCAAACAAAACATTTATTTTAAAATCAGGATCAATATGCTCAAGGACACTTGCCTTGTTCCGGCGGATAGGGTTGCTCAAGCGCTTCGAAGTCTTGGTTCTTGAAATCCTCGTACACGACTTCTTGAGCACTTCCCTATACTCGTGATCACACATACAAGAAAATACATACAAATCAACATGATGCACACACATTAATCAACATGCGATGATATGCATGCATGCAAGGACCAATTAATTAATTAACTACGGTTGTTTATTAATTAGATGCAACTAGTTCATACGTGTTCATACAAGTTTACGGGGGTTTTAGCGGGGATTAATGCTGCTGAAAATAAAATTATGGTGCAACTAAAATCAATTTACGTCTATTAGATCTAATGCATCGCTAAAATTCGCATCGGAAACATGGCCTACTGTAGATGCGATGGCTTCGATGATCGCGGGATGGGGACAATGCGTAGACGAAGTAGATGGCGCAGCAGTCCTTCGATGGCACGACGACGGCGACGATCTCCGGTGGACGGTGGCACCCTCCTCTTTTTCTTCCTCTTCTTTCCCTCTTTTTTTCTTCCCTTTCTTCCCCTGGCGGCGCAGCCTCTGGTCCCTTTTTCTTCTGTGCCGGCGGCGTTCCTGGAAGGCGGCGGCATTTCTGGGATCGGGGGAAAACCTAGGGACCTACGGTCCTTTTTATAGGCGCGGGAGTCAACGTGGGGGCGGGAATCCAGGCGGGAATCGGGCGATTCGCGGCGCGTATCGCGCGTCGGGCGGGGCCCAGGGCACCTCGGGCGTGTTGCGGGAGGGCGGCGGGGTGTGGCGCGTGGAGGCGGGGGGGGGGGGGGGGGGGTGGGTGGGGCCGAGGCGCGTGAGCGCCGGTCGGGCACGGGGCCGGCTGGCGTGGGATCGGCACGGGGCCGGGCACGTGCGCGCGTGCGGGAGCAGGCGGCAGGGCGTGGGCGCGTCGCGCGGTGCGGGGCGCTGGGCGCGGTGTGGGAGGCGTACGCGGGGCCGGGGCCGGGGCCAGGCGCGGGCGTGGCCAGCGGGCGAGCGGGGTGGGCCCGGGCGCAGGCGGCGGGGCCAGGCGCCTCGGGGCGGCGCGCATCGGGCGGGCGGCCAGCGGGGTGGCTCGGCTGGCTGGGCCACTTGGCCTGGCCGGGGGTTGACCCCTTTTTTTTTCTTTTTTTTATATATATATACTGTTATTATATATCATTATATATGTTATTTTTATATATTTTTATTATAATAATATATTTTATTATTTATATTTTATTTATTTTATTTATCTTATTCATTTTATTTATTTATTTATTTTATATATATATATTATATAATTTATTTATATGTATTTCTTTTTATCTATTATTATTATTTTATATTTATTCCCTAATACATGTTTCAGGCTATAATTATTATTTTCTATTTCTTCTTTTGCTACATACTTTTGTATATTTTATCATTTTTCTTTTATTCTATTAATATTTAATGCATGAACATGTATGCAATGCATGATGCGAAAATTGAGGGTGTTACAAACCTACCTCCCTTAAAATGAATCTCGCCCTCGAGATTCGATAGCGTGGAGAAAAGGTGAGGGAATTCTGCCTTCAAATCTTCTTCACGTTCCCACGTTGCTTCGGCTTCTGTATGGTGTTTCCATTGCACTTTGCACCAACGGATCCTCTTATTTCTCGTGACCCTTTCCTTCACGTCCAAGATATTGATAGGTTGCTCGACATAAGATAAATCCTCCTGAAGTTCTAACTCTTCCATCGGCACTTGTTCTTCCGGTACCCTGAGACACTTCTTGAGTTGGGAAACATGAAACACATCATGCACGTCTGAAAGATGAGGTGGCATCTCCAACTTATATGCTACTTCTCCTCTTTTGTCCAAAATCTTGAATGGTCCAATATAGCGAGGTGCGAGCTTGCCTCTTATGTTAAACCTCTTATGACCTCTCATTGGTGACACCTTGAGGTAAACAAAATCTCCTATTTCAAAGGCTAATTTCCTTCTCCTATTATCTGCATAGCCTTTTGCCTTGATTGGGCAGCCCTCAAGTTTTCACGAATTATTTGGACTTGCTTTTCGGCTTCGTCCGGACCAAATACTTGAGCTTCTCCTGCCTCATTCCAGAATAAAGGCGTCCTACACTTCCTCCCATAAAGCGCTTCATATGGTGACATTTTCAAGCTTGCTTGGTAACTATTGTTGTATGAAAATTCCGCGTATGGCAAGCTTTTGTCCCAACTTTTCCCATGCTTTAAAGCACAAGCTCTTAACATGTCCTCCAAAATCTGATTGGTCCTCTCGGTTTGTCCATCCGTTTGAGGATGATATGCTGAACTAAAATTCAACCTCGTTCCCAAAGCTTCATGCAATTTTTGCCAAAATCTAGAGGTAAATTGAGAACCTCTATCCGAGACTATCTTCTTAGGGACTCCATGTCGACACACAATATGCTCCATGTATATTTCGGCCAATCGTGCAGCTGTATACTTGGTCTTCACAGGGACAAAATGAGCTGACTTGGTTAAGCGATCCACAATTACCCAAATTGAGTCATACCCGGACTGAGTACGCGGTAACCCAACTATGAAGTCCATTCCAATTTCTTCCCACTTCCATTCCGGAATCTTCAACGGTTGCAATAATCTGGCTGGCCTTTGATGTTCCGCCTTGACTCGTTGGCACACATCACACAATGCTACGTATTCAGCTATGTCCTTCTTCATGCTATCCCACCAATAGCAAGTCTTCAAGTCTTTGTACATCTTTGTACAACCAGGGTGAATTGAGTAAGGCGAGTCATGTGCCTCCTTTAATATTGTCTCCCGAATATGCTTTACATTAGGCACAACGATCCTCTTTCCAAGCCATAAGGTACCATGTTCGTCTTCATCAAATCTGAATTCTCTCCCTTCTTCAATTCTTTCCTTGATTTCCTTGATCTCCTCATCTGTGGTCTGTGCTTCTCGAATTTCTTGCTCCAAGGTCGGATTTAACTCCATCATCTCCATCTCATTTACAAACCCGAGGTTCAACCATTCAAACTCCTTACATAACTCGGACGGTAAATCTCGAACTGTAAGTTGATGGCTTACTCCCTTTCTACTCAAAGCATCGGCCACTACATTGGCTTTTCCCGGTGATAGTTGATTCCCACATCATAATCCTTGATGAGCTCCAACCATCTTCGTTGCCTCAAATTTAGGTCTGCCTGTGTGAAAATATACTTAAGACTCTTGTGATCCGTATAAATTTCACACCTATGTCCAAGAATATAGTGTCTCCAAATCTTCAATGCATGTACCACGGCTGCAAGTTCTAAATCGTGTGTCGGGTAATTCTACTCATGTTTCTTCAATTGTCTCGACGCATAGGTGACCACTTGACCTTCTTGCATCAATACACATCCAAGTCCTTGTCTTAATGCATCACAATAGATATCGAAACTCTTGCTTACATCCGGCAATACCAAAATTGGGGCTGTTGTCAACCTCTTCTTCAACTCCTCAAAACTATTCTCACAAGCTTCAGTCCATTGGAACGCCTTTCCCTTCATTAGCAACTCCGTCATAGGCTTGGCTATCTTGGAAAAGTCCTTGATGAATCGACGGTAATATCCAGCCATTCCAAGGAAACTCCTTATTTCCTTGACGTTTTGCGGTGGTTCCCACTTCAACACATCTCTCACCTTTCCGAGGTCAACCGATACTCCTCCTCCTGAGATTATATGACCCAAGAATGGCACCTCTTTCAACCAAAACTGGCACTTGCTGAACTTGGCATACAATTGATGCTCCCTCAATTTCTGCAATGTAAGCCTCAAGTGTTCCTCATGTTCCTTCTCATCCTTCGAGTAGATCATAATGTCATCAATAAACACCACAACGAACTTGTCCAAGTACTCCATGAAGACTTTATTCATGAGGTACATAAAGTAGGCAGGCGCATTTGTCAATCCAAAAGACATCACGGTGTACTCATAAGATCCATACCGTGTCCTAAAAGCTGTCTTGGGTATGTCCGATGGTCTAATCTTCATTTGGAAGTAACCTGACCTCAAATCAATCTTAGAGAAGACACAAGCACCCTTCATCTGATCAAACAAGTCTTCTATACGGGGCAAGGTGTACTTGTTCTTGATGGTCACCTCGTTGAGAGCTCGGTAATCCACACACATCCTTTGCGTTCCATCCTTCTTGTCCACAAATAGAACGGGCGCTCCCCAAGGTGAAGAGCTAGGGCGAATAAAACCCTTCTCTAATTGTTCTTGAATCTGCTTCTTGAGCTCCGCTAATTCCATAGGAGGCATCCTATACGGCCTCTTAGCTATAGGTGCAGTTCCAGGTATTAAATCAATAACAAACTCAATGTCTCGATCAGGCGGCATACCTGGCAACTCTTCCGGAAACACATCCAAAAATTCACACACTACCGGAATCTCCTCAATTGCGGCACCGTCCACATGATTCAGCTCCAATTGCTTCGGTGCGGTTTGAGATGCTTCAAATTCTATGGTGATCCCTTCCTCATTAGTCAACTTAACAGTCTTTGTTGCACACTCAATAACTCCATTGTGCTTCCTCAACCAGTCCATACCAAGTATAATGTCCAACCCTTGAGAATCCAAAACAATGAGGTTGGCGGAGAAGTCTACCCCCCTTATTCTAAGGCTTACTTTTGGACATACTATATTTGTCCTCATCTCTCCTCCAGGAGACTTAACCAATAGAGTAAACTTCATATGAGAGATAGGCAAACTATACTTGGCAACATACTTCAATGCAATGAATGAATGCGATGCTCCAGAATCAAATAACATAGTCGCGGGGTTGGAGTTGGCGAGAAACATACCAATGACTACGTCATCCGCTTGTTGAGCATCCTCCGTAGAGACATGGTTCACGTTTCCACGAGCAAAATTCTGCTGTCCACGGCTTCCTTGTGGCTGTCCTCCATTAGGTCTTGGGTTTTGCCTTGATGCATTGCTTCCTTGACCAAGGCCTGACTTAGGACATTGATTCGCAAAGTGTCCAGCTTCTCCACAAGTATAGCACCTCTTAACTCCACCAGAATTATTGGGACGAGCTTGGTTTTGAATATTGGCTCCAGGAAAATCAGCACGAGGCGCATAAGGTATTGCTTGCATAACAGGGCGTTGCTGCTCAAACTGAGTTGGGCGCGGTGCATAACCAGGGCGCTGAGCAGGAATAGAGGAGCTGTAATAAGGTGCATTGGGTGGTGCAAGGCGAGGGCGCACATTACTTCCTTGTTGTTGTCCTTGATATGGTGCCTTCCTCTTGATTTCTTGTTCCATCTCACGGTTCTTGTTCTCAACCACAATTGCTTTGTCCACAAGCTTCTGGAAATTGACATAATCACAGTTGAGCAATTGCACTTGGATCGTATTGTTCAATCCCCTCATGAACAAGTATTGCTTCCGGCTGTCCCGGCTAACATCCTCAGGCGCATATCTTGAGAGTTGAGTGAACTTATTGAGGTATTCACTCACTCTTGATTTTCCTTGTCTCAACTTCTCAAATTCTTGCCTCTTCAAGATCATAACACCTTCCGGCACATAATGAGAACGGAAACTCTCCTTGAATTCCGCCCAGGTAATTCTCTCTTGGTTCTCATGAGCATTGCAATAAGAATCCCACCAATCTGCAGCTGCTCCAACGAGTTGATGAGAAGCAAATAGCACCTTCTCCCGGTCACTGCATTGGACAATGGCTAGCTTCTTCTCCACGGACTTGAGCCAATCATCTGCGTCCATAGGGTCTGCGGCTTGAGCAAAGGTTGGCGGCCTAGTCCTCATAAACTCTCCCAATCGGTTATGAGGAGGTGGGTGTGGCGGTGGAGGCATGTGGGGCTGATTGTTGATATTGTCAGCCTGCAGCTGTCCCATAGTCTGTATCATGGTCTGCATGAGCTGGTTTTGCATGGCCAATAGCTGCTCGATGTTGATACCTCCCTGGGTAGATCCTTGCCCATTGTTTTTCTGAGGCACTCCATTGTTCTCCTCTTCATCATTGGCATCCCTCTAGTTGCGAGTCCTCACCATCTGAAGAAAAGCAATAGGTAAGAATAAGAGAACGTCCCCAACTATATGCATCAAGGGATATGAAGCTAACCAACTAGCTATACTAGCCTAGGTGGACAGGGCAATGCTAGAGCATCCCAAAATCCTCTATTAAGCACACAAGCAAACAATATATATATAGCAAACAACACACCCAGCAAACACATCGATTCCTGAGTGCTCCTATGTGCTCTAAAGTGTCCATTCTATCTAGGCTGCGTCCTGTGGTCAACCTATGGCTCTGATACCAATCTGTGACACCCGGTTCCGAAAAATGAACCAAGCTAACGCATATGTGTGCCTAGGATGTTCAACACATATACACGAGTGATTCACAAATGATAAGCAGATAATTACCACAGCTCAAATTATTAAATAAGTACTCTTATTACATAATTCATTATATCCTCGAATACAAGCTCTAATGAATATTAATGATAAGTTCAACTAAAGCAGCGGAATTAAACTAATTAAGCAACTAAGCAACTAAGCAAAAGGGATAGCGCAGCTCCATGCAACACCACGGGCAAAGCTGACGGTAGACACGGCCTAGAACTCCGCATTATCATCGTTAAACTCACAATCCTGACCTGCAACTGTTGGGGGGGATTGCAAGAGTGAGTACATGTCGTACTCAGCAAGTGTGGAAAGTATGACATGTGGCTGATTCAAATGACGACAATAATAATGGCTAAGTGTTGAAAAGTACAGTAAAACTATTTGGAAAAGCAATGTATCATATTTATGTGAAGTAAACCCATCATAAACCATATAACCATAATAATACCATTCCATAATTCACCATTACCAATAACCATAATTGATGTCATAAACCATAATTCCATCTCATAACCATAACCATAATCATAATATCAACCATAACCATTACCAAACCATAACCATCCCAAATCCCAATTTCCCTCTAATCATGGAAGTTGTCCAGGCGCTCATAACCGGGAGCACGGCTATCATGATAGTTTTAATACACTCTGCAGAGTTTGTACCACTTTACCCACGTGTTTGTGATTTCATCACCCGTCGGCGACTAAAGAACCTCCCTTTTGCCAACTACACTTCCTTTGGTGTATGGCCAAGAGATCACAAAATAGCCTTTACAAAGGGATTACTAGCCTATTTAGACCCCACTGAGGTTTCACCGGTGGCGATGTCTCCAACTGAGCACATCTTCAACCAAGGGCCCCCTCTTGAGCCATTCGGATCCCAGGGTAGTCCCACCAATCATCAACAAACCCAATCCGACTACCCCTTCCCCGAGCATCCACAATGGTCCAAACAGCACTAGCAAAGCCCTAATTAATCAGCTACTCCGCACCCATACTTGGCCTTGTGGTGGCACTGTAGTCCTGGCTTATTCTCACATGAACCAGTCCTTAGATCTAAAGCAAGCAAACCACCATAACATCCAACCCATCCACATACCAGGCTTGCTTAGATCACCCATCACCATACCGTATCGACCAGTTCACATTAATCAGAATATCATTAATACATAATTAAATGTGTAGTGTTGGTTTTTCCATCCCAATTAATTAAGCGAAGCAAAAAGGTAAAAACCCTTCCCGACTCTCTACCATATATTCCAGGTGACAAGGGTGGTTTAACAAATCTAGTAAACTTCCTACCATAGGATTCCCATCAATTTGACACAAGCATGCAGTTTGCAAACAAAACATTTATTTTATAATCAGGATCAATATGCTTCAAGGACACTTGCCTTGTTCCGGCGGATAGGGTTGCTCAAGCGCTTCGAAGTCTTGGTTCTTGAAATCCTCGTACACGACTTCTTGAGCACTTCCCTCTACTCGTGATCACACATACAAGAAAATACATACAAATCAACATGATGCACACACATTAATCAACATGCGATGATATGCATGCATGCAAGGACCAATTAATTAATTAACTACGGTTGTTTATTAATTAGATGCAACTAGTTCATACATGTTCATACAAGTTTACGGGGGTTTTAGCGGGGATTAATGCAGCTGAAAATAAAATTATGGTGCAACTAAAATCAATTTACGTCTATTAGATCTAATGCGTCGCTAAAATTCGCATCGGAAACATGGCCTACCGTAGATGCGATGGCTTCGATGATCGCGGGATGGGGACAATGCGTAGACGAAGTAGATGGTGCAGCAGTCCTTGGACGGCACGACGACGGCAACGATCTCCGGTGGACGGTGGCACCCTCCTCTTTTTCTTCCTTTTCATTCCCTCTTTTTTTCTTCCCTTTCTTCCCCTGGCGGCGCAGCCTCTGGTCCCTTTTTCTTCTGTACTGGCGGCATTCCTGGAAGGCGGCGGCGTTTCTGGGATCGGCGGAAAACCTAGGGACTTACGATCCTTTTTATAGGCGCGGGAGTCAACGCGGGGGGCGGGAATCCAGGCGGGAATCGGGCGATTCACGGTGTGTATCGCGCGTCAGGCGGGGCCCAGGGCGCCTCTGGCGTGTTGCGGGAGGGTGGCGGGGTGTGGCGCGTGGAGGCGGGGGGGGGGGGGGGGGGGGGCCGAGGTGCGTGAGCGCCGGTCGGGCGCGGGGCCGGCTGGCGTGGGATCGGCGCGGGGCCAGGCACGTGCGCACGTGCGGGAGCAGGCGGCAGGGCGTGGGCGCGTCGCGCGGTGCGGGGCGCTGGGGCCGCGTCGGTGGGAGCGGGAGGGCGCATGGGCGTGGGACCCCGGGGCGCGGCGTGGGAGGCGTACGCGGGGCTGGGGCCAGGCGCGGTCGGCGAGGGATCGCGCGCTGCGCGCAGGCGCGGGCGTGGCCAGCGGGCGAGCGGGGTGGGCCCAGGCGCAGGCGGCGGGGCCAGGCGCCTCGAGGCGGCGCGCATCGGGCGGGCGGCCAGCGGGGTGGCTCGGCTGGCTGGGCCACTTGGCCTGGCCGGCGGGTTGACCCCTTTTTTCTTTATATATATATATATATATATATATATATATATATATATATATATATATATATATATATATATATATATATATATATATATATATATATATATATATATATATATATATATATATACTGTTATTATATATCATTATATATGTTATTTATATATATTTTTATTATTATAATATATTTTATTATTTATATTTTATTTATTTTATTTATCTTATTCATTTTATTTATTATTATTATTATATATATATTTATTATTATATAATTTATTTATATGTATTTCTTTTTATCTATTATTATTATTTTATATGTATTCCCTAATACATGTTTCAGGCTATAATTATTATTTTCTATTTCTTCTTTTGCTACATACTTTTGTATATTTTATCATTTTTCTTTTATTCTATTAATATTTAATGCATGAACATGTATGCAATGCATGATGCAAAAATTGAGGGTGTTAAAGATGCCGGTGCTTGACGCCCTCGGTGTCGTCGAGAGACGATCGACTTCCAGGGTGGTGATCCCTGGGGCTTCAGAAGGTGGCTCCGACCCTGCCCCGAAGCCAAGGACCGAAGTCGTCGGCAAGGGCAAGGAGCCGGTGGTCGAACCCTCGAGCTGGAAGAGGAAGCTGAAGAATGCCAACGGAACGTCTGTCAGGCCTGCATCCTCTGCATCAGCTCCTTCTCCCCAGAGGGGGAGGTCTTCTACAACTGCGGCGACTACACTTGCAGCAATGTCTTCCCGGGGTGCTAGCTCCGGACACGTGACTCCAGTACCAGGGCCAGCTGAGGTCTCTGGGTCCGGAGGTCCTTCCCAGTCGAGGGGGGCCTTGACTAAGGAAATGCCCGCAGCTGCAACAAGTTCCGGGGGGCCTTCCGGAGCTACCACGCCGGCGGCGGCCATGGTCAGTCCAGGACGCCCGGGAAAGAGATTCCGTGCAAGCTGGTGCGGAGGCCTTCCGAGGTAATTTTTAATCTTTACCTCAGACAGTTTTTTTGTTGTAGTAATTTTTTTAAGTTTCTTCATCCATCATCTGCAGCGTCCCCAAGAAGAGGAGTGAGGCTTCGCCCTCAGCCACAGCGGCTGAAGCTGTGAGGGCGGAGGCTTCTGCTCCTGTCCCGGTGCCGCCCCGAGTGGTGGCTGAAGTTGCGGCAGCTCCGGCGCCAGCTGTCGTGGTCATGGACCTCGACTCATCCCTCGAGACTCCCGTGGTAGCGCCGGACCACGGGAGAGAAGATGTGCTAGCGGCACCTGCCCCGGAGGTTGAAGCTCTGGGTCTTGATGCTGAGATTTTGGAAGCTTCGACCGCTGAGCCGGAGGAAGCAGTGATTCCGGCCAAGAGCCGGAAATTGTCGAAGCTTCGGCGGTTGAGCCGGAGGTTATTGAAGTCCCGGCGAGCGAGCCGGATGTTGAGGAAGTCCCAGCGGTTGAGCCGGCTACCTCCGAAGCTCCAGCCTCAGAGCCGGTTGTAGTTGAAGACCTTCCGGCGCCTGAGCCGGTCGTTGCGGAGGCATCAGCACTCGAACCCACGATGGTCGAGGTGCCAATACCCGAGCCATCGGCGGAGGAGGAGGCCAGGCCGGAGCCGGAAGTAGCCCCTGCTCCGGAAGTGATGACGGCGGAGGTGCCTGTTGCTGAGTCAGGGTGCCCAGATGAAGTCGCTGGCCCCCTGCCTGAGGGGGCAAATGAAGACCTGGCGGCAGGGCCTTCGGAACCACTTCCGGAGGTCGGAACTTCTTCTGTGGGACCCTCTTCGGTGGCAACTGAGACTATCCCGGAGGACGGCCCTAGTGCCGTGGAGGTTCAGGGGACCACTCTTGTGGAGTGGGACCCAATTTTTGTAAGCGAGAACCCGCTGGAACCAGCGGAGGAGACCCCAGCAGGTCCGGACCCTATTCCCCTGTTGTTGTCCATTGACAACGCTTGCTCCAGTCTGCGTTAAGTCCAGCTGGCATTCTACCACGACAGCAAGGCTCTTGAAGAGGAGCGCCAAACCCTTAGGCGGTGGCATAATCGGCTCTACTTCGAGACCAAGCTGGCACAGTCGAGGCTGGCAGACGATAAGGAGTGCATCAAGCAGGGGAAGGTCCGCTTGGAATATTGGGGCAAATTATTGGATGATAGGGAGAGCTTGACTCGTGCCCTCGACGCTCAATCCCGGGCCATTTATGAGCAGACCAAGGCAGCTAATAGTGCGGCTGATGATTGCCAAGAAAGGCTTGAAGCCATTAACACTACTCTCATCAAGCGCTGGGAGGCACTTGAGGAGAGGGAGAAGAGGCTCGAAGATGAAGAGCAAAAACTCCTAGAGCTGCGGGATGATGTCTTGAAGAGGGAGGAGGAGCTCGCTGAAAAAGTGGCTCTGGCTGACAAGGGCCTCAAGGAACGCACCAAGAAATTGGAGGAGCGTTGCGTTGAGGAGGAGGAGAAAGCCTGGGTGCGAGGGTAGGAACTCTACAAGCAAGAGTGTGCCATCGCTGCCAGGGAGAAGAAAGTTAGGGGCCAGGAGAAGGACCTGGTCGACCGTCGGAACAAGATCCACCTCCGGGAGGAGGATCTCGGAAAACTCGAGAAGTAGGTTGCTGAAAAGATTCAGCAAAATGCCAAAGAGGTTGAGCGCCTTGCTCGTGAGAATTCTGAACTGGTGGCGGCCAAAAGATCCTTGGAGGAACTAAAGGACTTGAGGACTGCGGACTCCCTACAGGTTTGGGAGTTCCTGAGCAAAGCCAACGACGCACTCACACCAATCGGCTTCAGTCCCGTGCGTCCAGATGATCCAGAGCCGGAGCCGGACCTGGCGTTGCAGGCGTTGAGCTCGGCGGGTAACAAACTCTCCAAGGTGGGTGACGTCATCGCGGACCAGTTGGAGGTTGAGGGGCAGTCCCTAGCGAAGAACGTCGCAGAGTATGTGCTAACGTGCTACACCAGCCGGGATCCCCAATTTCCTCTGGACCCGGTGCTTGAAGGTCCCGTCGAAGGAGAAAGTGAAGCCACCCGAGCCAACGTGTCGGAGGTTGCTCAGAAGGTCGCCCAGTTCTTCCATAGGGTCTACAACCATCTCTGTAGCTCCCACTTGTATTCTCTCTTTTTCTTCCCCAATTTTGTAATCCCCTGTCTCCAGATGAATGAAAGCCACAATTTGTTAATGAATTTCATTTTTTGTCTTCAACACTTTTGTCTTCACTTGGCCCCCTGGTAGATGTACACAATTTGATTGTGAACATGTACCAAGAGGATATTGTGTATTGTTGAAGACTCGTTTGCTTCGAACTTGTAGAGTGTAGGTCCCAAGTCTTCGATAGTGAAGGCCCCCTGAGGTTGTCGGAGCTTAGAAGCTTCGGCATTGACTACCATCGGAGTTTAGTAGCTCCGGCAATAGTCCCTAACAACGCGTAGAGCATCGATAGTTAGCCCTCCAGTGTGTCGGGGCTTAGTAGCTCCGGCAGTGACCTTTGCCAATGAGTAGCTTGTCAGTAGCAGACTCCACTTATGGGGTCTTCTCACCATCTTTTATTCTGCGTCGACGGCTGGTCCCCCTAGCTTTACCGGAGCTTGGTTGCTCCGATGATTCTCGTTTCCAATGTTTAACATCGATTACAAGCCACCTAGGGGTAGTCGGAGCTTTGTTAGCTCCGCTTTTCTCCATCAACGTGGATTCTTTATTTTTCCTGCACACTGAAGCCAAGAAAAATAGTAAAATTCGCTCCTTGCCTATAACTTTGTCGTGGCTTACGATTCCCAAGAAAGTTTTAGGTCGAACACAATTCTGAATACAACTGAATGCATTGCCTTCTTTCTTCCAGATCCAATTGTACTTGGACCCGCCTTACTTCGGCCTACCGGGGTGTAGGTAGAGTGGCGTACTTCGGGTGCTTGACCAGGCTAAGTCGATAGCACACTCCGGCCCTAGATTGGCTTGGCGGCATTCAGGCGAGTGGCCCATGAACAATATTTGAATACAAAAGAATTGACAATATAGCTCGAATTGTACATGAACTGGTCGAACTAAAATTTCTTAAGAATTGCACAACTTTGTTATAGACAAGAAAGAGAAAAATAAAAAATGTTGAGCCTATACAAAATAAATGCACGTGGAGTCTGTTTCACATGAAGATGTCTTTCATTATAGATCCGGGGTACAGGGGAAACAAGTACACTCTTAGGGTACGGAACCAGGCTAAGCGTGTTTCATTTCTCGTTTGACCCGGGGTAGCTAGCCACACTTTTAGTCCTGAGACTGTGACAAGTGTTGCATGAACTTTGCGGATCTTCCGGGAAAGGTCCGGCTGTTCTCTCGGAGGAACTACCCGACTCTGTACAATGACCCTATAACATACGCCTCAAGTTACTACAGACTCACCTCTGTGATATTAAGTGTAGAACTTACGGAGGTGCTCAATATTCCAAGGATTTGGGAGAGGTGTCCCATCCTCGGTAGCCAAGCGAACGCTTCCGGGACGGGATACTTTAATCACTCGGAAGGGTCCCTCCCAGCTGTGGGAGAGTTTGTTTAACCCTTCCCTGGATTGTATTCTCCGTAGCACCAGATCGCCTTCCTCGAGTTGTCGGTTGTGTACATGCTGCTGATGATAGCGCCGAAGGGCTTGGCGGTATCGGGCATTCCGAACAGCTGCTTGGCACCTTCCCTCCTCAAGGAGGTCTAGGTCTTCACGCTGGAGCTGGTCCTGCGTGGCTTCGTCGAAGGTCCGGACCCGGAGTGACCCCAAGGTGCTTTCCGGAGGAAGGATTGCTTTAGCTCCGTACACCAGGAAGAATGGTGTCTCTCTAGTTGACCGGTTTGGAGTTGTCCTGTTGGCCCATAGAGTGGGCGGAAGCTCTTCAATCCAGTTGGCTCCATGTTTTTTCAAGCGCTCATAGGTGCGCGTTTTGAGTCCTTCCAGGATTTCAGCATTTGCTCTCTCGGACTGGCAATTACTTGCCGGGTGAGCTACAGAGGATTAGCAAACTTGAATGCTGTGGTCTTTGCAATATCCTTGAAATGCAGAGCTTGTGAATTGGGTCCCGTTATCAGTAATGATTTTGTTTGGGACTCCAAATCTGCATACAATGGACTGCAAAAAGTTGATAGCAGATTGCTTGTTTATTGTCACAACTGGAGTTGCTTCCGGCCACTTGGTGAACTTGTCAATGGCGACATACAGGAACTTGTAACCTTCGACGGCTCTTGGGAAAGGTCCCAAGATGTCCATCCCCCACGCGGCGAAGGGCCATGTAGGAGGTATCATTTGTAGAGGCTGAGCTGGTGTGTGAATTTGCTTTGCATGAAATTGGCATGCTTCGCATTTCTTCACTAGCTCAGTTGCATCCTGGAGTGCTGTAGGCCAGTAGAAGCCATGCCGAAAGGCTTTATCGACTAGCGTGCGGGAAGACGCGCGGTTCACACACTCGCCTCCATGGATTTCTGCGAGGAGCTCGCAGCCTTCTCCCTTTTTGATGCACCGCATTAGGACGCCGTTGGCACCGCGCCGATAGAGATCCCCTTCTACGAACGTGTATCTTTTAGCCAATCTGACTATCCGGTCAGCGGATACATCATCGTCAGGAAGGATGTTGTCTTTCAAGTAGCTCCGAATCTCCGAGATCCATGTATCGGAGCTAACTTGAGCATTTGAGTCTTGCGTGCTGGGTTGCTCGGAGCTTCCGGCAGCACCTACGACCCTTGATGGCGGCCATGGTAATAGGGCCATCGGGACCGTCAGCTTCGGGATGCTGATCTTGCCCCCTTCGCTCAGTTCGGCAGGCTGAGCTGTGGGTTTTGACAACCTCCGGACAAAAGTTCCGTCAGGAGCTGGTACTCTGTTTGACGCTTTCATCGAGAGTTCGTCGACTTCAGCGTTGTGGACACGCTGGACGTGGTGGAGGTCTAGGACCTCGAAGTCCTTCTGAAGCCTCTGGACTTCAAGGAGGTAAGCAGCTAGCTGGAGATTGTTGCAGGAGCATTCACCCTTCACTTGTTTAATGATGAGCTGTGAATCTCCCTTGACCAGCAGCTGCTTCACACCATATGACAGTCCCACCTTTAGTCCGTAGATGAGTGCTTCGTAGTCCGCCATGTTGTTGGTCGTCTTGAAGTCAAGGTGTACCATGTATTTTACCTTCTCTCCGGTTGGTGCGAGGAGAAGGATTCCAGCTCTGGCCCCCTGCTTTTGCATGGAGCCATCAAAGTAGAGGGTCCAGTGAGGCTCGGTGAAGACTGGAGCCTTGTGTTCCGGCTTCTGCTCACTGGGGCCCCTAGGGTTTGATGGAGAGAGAGTCCATTCCGCCACAAAATCTGCCAATGCTTGACTCTTGATTGTTGTCTTGAAATGAATTCGAGATCGAATTCGGCCAATTCCGCTGCCCACTTTGCAATATTCCCAGTTGAATTGGGAATATGCAAGATTGCTCGAAGTGGGTAAGAAGTCACCACTGAAATCTTGTGAGCTTGGAAGTAATGGCGAAGCTTCCTGGAGGTGATAAGAACTGCATAGAGTAGCTTATGCACCTTTAGGTATCGAGTCTTGGCGTCATGAAGTACTTCACTGTTGAAGTAAACTGGGCGCTGGATGGTCCGGACCCTTCCGGAGGGGCCCAGAGCTTCCTCTTCATTGACCCGGATCCTCCCGGGGGGATCCGGACCTTCTTCGGGAACTTCCGGGTCCTTGCTGGAGGGACTCGGTGCTTCTTCAAAAGCGACCTGGACCCTTCCAGAGGGGTCTGGGTCTTCTGAAGTAACTTCTTGTGGAATCAAGTCTGGGAACTAGGACCCAGACTCGCTTTCAGGAACCTCCGGACCCTCCCGGAGGGGTCTGGATTCCTGAGCATGAGATAGTTCTGGTCTCTCCGCAACCATGACCATACTGACGACTTCGTCAGTTGCTGAAATGTAAAGCAGCAAAGGCTCACCAGGGTTCGGAGCTACCAAAGTTGGTAGGGTGGTGAGGAACTGTTTTAGCTCCTGGAACGCCTTTTCTGCTTCTTCAGACCATTGGAATGGTCCGGACTTCCTCAATAACTTGAAGAAGGGAAGTGCCCATTCCGCTAGTCTTGAAATGAACCGGCTCTGCTAGACATCCAGTCAGCTTTTGGACATCCTTGATGCGGGTTGGTGGCCGCATGTCTTCAATGGCTTTGATCTTCGCCGGATTAGCCTCTATGCCCCGGTGACTTACCAGGAAACCAAGAAGTTTTCCGGAGCTAACCCCGAAGACACACTTTTCTGGGTTTAGCTTTGTGCTGGTGACCGGCAGCTTGTCGGAGACAGCCTGTAAGGTGTCAAGGAGTGACTCCTTGTTCTTGATCTTGAACACGATGTCATCGACGTACACTTCCACTATGTCTCTAATGAGTTCTTCAAAAGTTTTGTACATAGCTCGTACAAAGGTTGAAGATGCATTCTTGAGACCAAATGGCATGGTCGTATAACAGTACAATCCATCGACTGTGATAAAAGAGGTATGCTCTTCATCTTCCCTAGACATTCTGATTTGATGATACCCAGAATATGCGTCTAGGAAACACAGTAATTCACACCTGGAGGTGGAATCCACTATCTGATCTATTCTAGGTAGTGGGAATGGATCTTTTGGACATGCCTTATTAAGTGTTGTGTAGTCAATACACATCCAAAGCTTCCCGTCGGCTTTGGGCACAACGACTGGGTTTGCTAGCCATTTTGGATGGAAGACTTCTCGGATGAATCCAGCTTCGAGCAACTTCTTCACTTCTTGTCGAATGAAGTTCTGTCGCTCCAAGGATTGCTTTCGAGGCTTCTGATTCACGGGCCGGGCGTCAAGGTAGATCTTCAGATTGTGCTCAATCACTTCCCTAGGGATCCCGGGCATTTGTGATGGTTGCCAAGCAAACACATTGACATTAGCCCGGAGGAAAGCGATGAGCGAGTTCCTATTTGTCATTCAGTCCCCCCGATATACGGGTGGTCTGAGCGGCGTCGGAATCGATTTGGACGACTTTGACGAGAATGTCGATGTCGCCGCTTGGCTGCACTCGAGGTGCAGAAGTCGAGCCTTGTTGACAAATGCTCGGGGGTTTTGGAGCTTGCTCCTACCTGGAGTCCTCCTCTTGTTCCGTAGTAAGTGCATGAAGTTCTTCTAGAGCGGTTACTCCGGCAGTGCGATCTACACGGATCCGGAGAATGCCTACCGGTGTTGGCATCTTTAACACCAGGTAGCCATAATGAGCTACTGCCATGAATTTGTACAAGGTAGGCCTACCCAAGATGGCATTGAAAGGTAAGTTGATCTGAGCAACGTCAAAGACCAACTTCTTAGTGCGATACTTCTCCCGGGTCCTGAAGGTAACGGGGAGGGTAATAGCACCGAGTGGGGTAATGGCTCCCGGACATACTCCGGAGAAAGGTCGGGAGGGATGAAGATCCGAAGGTCGAAGCTGAAGCTTGGTAAAAGCTTCGAAGATTATGAGGTTCAGCCCCGAACCTCCGTCTACCATAACATGGTGGAGCTGAATGTTATTGATGGTAGGAGATACCATCAAAGGTAATTGGCCTGCTCCAACCAAGCTTCGAGGGTAGTCCGAAGCATCAAAAGTGATGGTTGTGTCCATCCACTTCCGATGAGGCTCCGCCCTGGCTGTAGGAGCTACAGCGGCCATGTCCCGACGCATTGTCTTGAGGACGCAACGGGAGGTGATGTCCCATGATCCACCAAAAATGGTGTTCATGGTCTTTCGACGCTTGTTATCAGAGACGTCAGAATCGTCGTCAACGGAGGTGTAGACGGCCTTCAGGACCTTTTTAGGATCCTGAAAACCTAACTCCTCTTCAGCCGGAGCTTCGTCAACTTTTTGTTTTCCTTACCTCTGTCGGAAAGGAACTTCTTCCCGGCGCTTGTTGTAGCGCTCGGCGAGGTTTTGGACCTCCCGGCAGTCTTCCAAACTGTGGCTGTCCGTCTTATGAATTGGACACCACACCTTGGGTTTGCCACCGTCTTCAGAAGACGGTCGAGGTCGCTTCTCGGGGCGTGGCCCCCAGCCACCCTAAGCTACAGCAGTTGCAGCATTAGATGCGCCGGTCGACGACTTCTTCTTGCCGTTGGTCTTTTTCTTCTTCTTGCCACTCTGGAGGTAGTGGCTTCGCCTTTGGAGGATTTCTTGTGATCCTCCGGAGGTGGTTTGGAGTGCATTTCACGGCCCTCCGCAGCTCTGGCACATTTGTCAGCCAAGCTGAAGAGTTCCGTGACACTGGTGATCTCCTTGATCGCCAGTTTCTCCAACATCTTCTTATCCCGTAGGCCCTTTCTAAATGCCACAATGACAGAAGCGCTAGAGATAGAAGGGATAGTGTTTCGTACCTGAGAGAATCTCTGGATGAATGATCGTAGGGATTCTCCCCCTTTTTGCACGACGGCAAAAAGGTCCAGTTCGGTGCCTAGTCGGGTGTATGAACTCCTGAAGTTGGCGGTGAACTGCCAGCACAAATCCTCCCAACTGTTGATGGAGTTGGGTGGAAGGCTCATAAACCAGGACCGGGCGGTCCCAGTTAAAGCCACTGGAAATTAGTTGGCCATTACGACCTCATTTCCTCCAGCTGCCAGGATAGCAGTGGAGTCAATCTGAAGAAATTTGACGGGATTAACGGTCCCATCAAACTTCTCCGGCAGGTGAGGCCGGAATTTCTGTGGCCACCTGACCATACGCAGATGCATGGCCAGGGCTGAACAGCCTCCTCCTACTCCTTCAGGAGCAGGAATGTTCTGAGCTTCTCGTCTTTCACGAGCACGCTCGATATGGACTCGATCGTCTTGTTGATGGTATCGGCGATCAAGCTCCGCCCGGAGGTCATGAGTTGAAAGCCTTGATACCGTGTGAGTGTGTCGCGCCCCGGAGGGCAACGACGTCACTTGCTATGACACAACATGTCTCCTGTTGTTGGAAACGTGCAGACCAAGTATGCCAGACAAGGTCCGTCGCTGTGACGGGGCCTGTCCTGAAGGAGGAGGACCCTGGTTACTGATGCAGTCGGCTGCTGCTGCAACCAAGTGTTCCACATCGGTCCTCCACTGCTCCATTGCATCCCGGGATGCGTCCGGAGGTGGTGGGCACTGAAGGAGAGCACGTGTTGCATGAAGCACGTGTTCTGGGTTGTCACGATTCGCCGATGCAATGATTGATGCCGGTGCACCATCGTGCTGCCCAGCTTGATTTGCTGGTGGAGGCGGCGGTGGTGGAAGTGTGACTCCTACTGGAACTGAGGTTCCTGCTGGTGGCTGCATATTGGAGGGATTGCCCCCAATAGCTTGAACAGCGGGATGACCATTGGATGATTTAGCAACTGAGTTCACCATTCTTGAAATCTCATGCGCTACTACTTGGCGCGCCAACTGTTGGTGGTTTTGATCCGGCAGATCTCCCGACACTACTAAAGTGTTTGCGGAGTTTGAAGTTCGGTGTGGGTGCACGGAGATTCAAGAAGGTGAAATGTAAAATGACACAGGACACACAAAGATTTACATGGTTCGGGCCGCCTGAGCGTAATACCCTACTCCACAGGATGTGTTGGTGTTGTATTGGATGTATGAACTCAACTCATGTGACGTGAGTTGAGTGCACGTGTGAGCCGACTAGACCAGATCAGATCAGAGCAGGTCAGATCCCTCTATGTATCGTTGGCCTGTCCTTTTATAGTACAAGGACAGGCCGTTACAAGTTGGCCTAGCCCGACATGTGGCCCCGGCGGTTACTAATATTGATATACATTTGATGCGCTTAATTACCCTTAATGACCGAGTTACGGGCTTTGACAGCACCGTTACTGGTATTTAAGGTCGTCCGATCGTGTGTCATTAACATAGTATTAATGACACTTTATCGAGTCTTGAAGTCCATGATTCCCCTTTGAAGATTTGGAGCCGTTGTGGAGTCTACCGGAGGTTTGAGGCTGAAGATCCGACGATAGGACACGTGGTAGCTCTGGAGCATGCTGTGAGGAACAGATAGGTCCGGTGCCACCAGACACGTGTCAGTTCCGGAGCTTCCTTCGGTCTGGGGTTAGGTCCGGGGGTGCCGTTATGGTACATAGCCTGGAGCTTCCCCCTTGTGGGCAGTGGCTCCGGTTTGATGGTACACGTGGCGACCCTGAGACTAACCATATTGGGGAAGCGGGTCCGGTTATGTCTGACATGTGGGCCTCCAAAGGTCTTCAAATAAAGTAGATGACATTTCCTTAAGATCTTTGCAATCTCAAGGGGTATACGGTACCCAGGGTACCGACACTCCCCCTACTGTAAATACCTGGAAAAGATCCTTCATTGCATCTACCAGGCTTCAAGCTTGTCGCTTTAAGCCTGAGGATAGGGATTGTGTGCTCCCGTGGCTACAGAGCTTGTAAGGGATGTTCCTCTCTCTGGAACACCTAGTCAAGTGCTGCTGTGCCTTTGTAACTTAACTCTATTTTGCTTTTTAATATTATTTCATAGCTGCCGAGGTTCTCCCTTGCAGTTTTTATTGGTCAAAAAAAAAGAAATCAAATTTCTGTTATTGTGGAAAATAAATTAATTTTTTAGAGGCATTGATTTTTGAATATTTCAGAGCTATCAAGGTCATCATTTTTGAATAAAATATATGAATAAAGATTTTTGAATTGTGTGAATGTGTGTTTTATATACTTTTATGTGTTGAACATGTTTGTTATTTGTTGATGTGATAAAAGTTGAACTCCAATAATCTGTATTTTCATGTAATACTTCGGGTAACAGATATACCTGCGCGTGAAAAATATCCACGGATAACAGATACAGGTAGCAGATTGTACCCGTTGTGGATAATGGATACGAATATGGGTACAGTTTGTCGAGCGGGTACAGGTATCCAAAGCCACTATCTGCGGGTTTTTACCCGTTGTCGTCCCTAACCACTACCCTACATACTTGCTTGGTCTCAAATTTTCCTTTAAGAGGTGATCAATCCACCTAAAAGCCAACTGGATGCCATTTCCTCATGAGTAGGCCCGTTCTGCTCATTCCTTTGGGTTAAACATGCCAATCAGCATAGCATGAGGTAGGCACTAAATCCTATCCAAACTCATGTTTCATGGTAATGCATGTGGATTGCATAGCAACACCTAAATGTAACACACATTCAACAAATAAGACACATATACATGTGGATCTTTATAAAAGGACTTAGTCAACATGGATGAGCAAAATCAAGGCTTGACTTGCTCTAGGTTAGTGTCTAAGTTATCACCTCGCCAAACCTCCTCATCCTCTTGGTTCACCCCCTCGAGCTCCTCGATTCCTATATCATGCCATGTATGCAAAATAAATAAGTGATTGTTAACATAGTCATATATATATGTGCTATATGAAAATATGCATGCTTTGATGGTAAATGAGAGGCAAGTATGAACATTAATGGAATTATGGTCATTAGGACATCCTTAACATGTTGGAGCAATTATACAAAGCCTCTTTGCAATTTATGGACAACAAGTAAGACATAATGTAATGTTGAAGTTTTAATTTTATGTTATGTGTTACTTGATCATGTATGTCTAATTGAGACATGTTGTTTCATTATATGATATGAGGAATCCATAATGCAGGGATGCTTTAATGATATGAACATGAAAGTAATATAATGATATAATTACATTTAATTTTAAGTGTCATAGGGTATTATTTTTGTACTTGTATGTTCACAGTATTATGGCGTACATAGGTGCATAAAGTAGGATTATGTCTGTCGAAGTGCTAATGCGACACTTCCTCCGGATCTGCTAAGGAGCGGGTTGCGGATGTTCTTTGTTCGGCAGGGCTTAGGCCTCAATCAAGTGTTTTAGCGGATGAGAATATGAGACAGTGGTTTTTACGTGGTTCGGGCCACAAGGAGCGTAACACCCTACTCCACGTTGGATGGTATTGCTAGTATGTGTGTATGCGTGTGTGTGATGTGGGGATTCAATGTCTGGTCTTTTGTAACGGTGGCAGTCCGGGCCTTTTATAGACAAGGCCGGATGCCTTACAAGTGGGGTCCCAAGGCCCGACAGGTGGTCTCGGGACAATCTTATCCTAAAGATCTAAGGCTTCTCGCATAAGCTTGCCTGACCAAGGTAGTGAAGACTCGCCGTCTTGCCTCCTCTCTTGTAAGTAGCCCATGCGCCGTTGCTGATGGCAGTAGAAGGTGTCCTGTCGGCCTGTCTTGTTACCGCAAGCTACCCACTTGGCCAAGTGGGATAGGCCTGATGCGCCTTCTCTGTGATGTGATTGGTCATAGCGGTCTCTGGCCGTTGGCGTGCTCCGTGTTGGGCGTTGGAGGTTGGTCTGCGTCTTCAATGCTCGACTTGAGCAGGGCGCACCATCCCTGACTCCTGCATCTTACCGTCCGAGGTGAGCCGCTGGACACGTGGCAGCTCCAGAGCATGCTGTGAGGAACAGATAGGTCCGGTGCCACCAGACACGTGTCAGTTCTGGAGCTTCCCTCTGTCTGGGGTTAGGTCCGGGGGTGCCGTTATGGTACATAGCCCGGAGCTTCCCCCTTGTGGGTGGTGGCTCCGGTTTGATGGTACACGTGGCGACCCTGAGACTAACCATAATGGGGAAGCGGGTCCGGTTATGTCTGACATGTGGGCCTCCAAAGGTCTTCAAATCAAGTAGATGACATTTCCTTAAGATCTTTGCAATCTCAAGGGGTATACGGTACCCGGGGTACCGACACTCCCCCTACTGTAAATGTCTGGAAAAGATCCTTCATTGCATCTACCAGGCTTCAAGCTTGTCGCTTTAAGCCTGAGGATAGGGACTGTGTGCTCCCGTGGCTACAGAGCTTGTAAGGGATGTTCCTCTCTCTGGAACACCTAGTCAAGTGCTGCAGTGCCTTTGTAACTTAACTCTATTTTGCTTTTTAATATTATTTCATAGCTGTCGAGGTTCTCCCTTGCAGTTTTTATTGGTCAAGAAAAAAAAAGAAATCAAATTTCTGTTATTGTGGAAAATAAATTAATTTTTTACGGGCATTGATTTTTGAATATTTCAGAGCTATAAAGGTCATCATTTTTGAATAAAATATATGAATAAAGATTTTTGAATTGTGTGAATGTGTGTTTTATATACTTTTATGTGTTGAACATGTTTGTTATTTGTTGATGTGATAAAAGTTGAACTCCAATAGTCTGTATTTACATGTAATACTTTGGGTAACAGATATACCTGCGTGTGAAAAATATCCACGGATAACGGATACGGGTAGCAGATTGTACCCGTTGTGGATAATGGATACGAATATGGGTACAGTTTGTCGAGCGGGTACAGGTATCCAAAGCCACTATCTGCGGGTTTTTACCCGTTGTCGTCCCTAACCACTACCCTACATACTTGCTTGGTCTCAAATTTTCCTTTAAGAGGTGATCAATCCACCTAAAAGCCAACTGGATGCCATTTCCTCATGAGTAGGCCCGTTCTGCTCATTCCTTTGGGTTAAACATGCCAATTAGCATAGCATGAGGTAGGCACTAAATCCTATCCAAACTCATGTTTCATGGTAATGCATGTGGATTGCATAGCAACACCTAAATGAACACACATTCAACAAATAAGACACATATACATGTGGATCTTTATAAAAGGACTTAGTCAACATGGATGAGCAAAATCAAGGCTTGACTTGCTCTAGGTTAGTGTCTAAGTTATCACCTCGCCAAACCTCCTCATCCTCTTGGTTCACCCCCTCGAGCTCCTCGATTCCTATATCATGCCATGTATGCAAAATAAATAAGTGATTGTTAACATAGTCATATATATATGTGCTATATGAAAATATGCATGCTTTGATGGTAAATGAGAGGCAAGTATGAACATTAATGGAATTATGGTCATTAGGACATCCTTAACATGTTGGAGCAATTATACAAAGCCTCTTTGCAATTTATGGACAACAAGTAAGACATAATGTTATGATGAAGTTTTAATTTTATGTTATGTGTTACTTGATCATGTATGTCTAATTGAGACATGTTGTTTCATTATATGATATGAGGAATCCATAATGCAGGGATGCTTTAATGATATGAACATGAAAGTAATATAATGATATAATTACATTTAATTTTAAGTGTCGTAGGGTATTATTTTTGTACTTGTATGTTCACAGTATTATGGCGTACATAGGTGCATAAAGTAGGATTATGTCTGTCGAAGTGCTAATGCGACACTTCCTCCGGATCTGCTAAGGAGCGGCTTGCGGATGTTCTTTGTTCGGCGGGGCTTAGGCCTCAATCAAGTGTTTTAGCGGATGAGAATATGAGACAGTGGTTTTTACGTGGTTCGGGCCGCAAGGAGCGTAACACCCTACTCCACGTTGGATGGTATTGCTAGTATGTGTGTATGCGTGTGTGTGATGTAGGGATTCAATGTCTGATCTTTTGTAACGGTGGCAGTCCGGGCCTTTTATAGACAAGGCCGGACGCCTTACAAGCGGGGTCCCAGGGCCCGACAGGTGGTCTCGGGACAATCTTATCCTAAAGATCTAAGGCTTCTCGCATAAGCTTGCCTGACCGAGGTAGTGAAGACTCGCTGTCTTGCCTCCTCTCTTGTAAGTAGCCCATGCGCTGTTGCTGATGGCAGCATAAGGTGTCCTGTCGGCCTGTCTTGTTACCGCAAGCTACCCACTTGGCCAAGTGGGATAGGCCTGATGCGCCTTCTCTATGATGTGCTTGGTCATAGCGGTCTCTGGCCGTTGGCGTGCTCCGTGTTGGGCGTTGGAGGTTGGTCTGCGTCTTCAATGCTCGACTTAAGCAGGGCGCACCATCCCTTACTCCCGCATCTTACCGTCCGAGGCGAGCCACTGGACACGTGGCAGCATTGGGGCTGATCTCTGCTAGGAGGTCAGACCTGGTCCTCAATGACACTTGGTAGCTCTGGGGCTCATCAGGGGACGTGGAAGCTCCGGGCCCTTTCCCTTGGGGGTGCTGGTCCTTGCGCTCTGTGCCACGTCCCTGTACCGGGGGCGCTCCCCCAAGGTTGGGTGAGGTCCCGTCCCTACACGTGGTGTCTCGGGAGCCCGTCATGCCGAAGGGGCCAAGTACCATCTCCAAGGCTTTCGTGGCAGCACCACAACTCGATCATGAGGGACGCAAAGGCCCCTGAGCCTACGGGACACATGGTGGCTCCGGACGTGCCTCGGTGTCTTCATCATATGTGCGAGGGTACCCCATCTGCAAGGTACCGACAGTGGCCCCTGAGTCCACCCTAGGGCGTGATGAAGAGCCCAAAGGTGGAGCCCTTTCCATGTTTCCCCGCACTATGATTTGAATTCTGTCTTGGACAGCCGAAGCGGTGGGCGCTTCTGCCAACGTCGCCACGCGTCCTCTTCCGGTTGAAAGACTACAGCGACGGGATCTTTGCTTGGTGTAATATCTTTGTCTTCTGCGGCGCCTTTAACCGCAATGGTTCTCGATGCAGTTGTAGCACTTTTGCTTGCTCCACCATAGTGGGAGTCGCTTCAGCAGCTTCCTCAGGTGGCAGACCAACTAGGCCAGTGCATCAGAGCAGGGACATAGGACCCATTGTCATGGGTGTCGTGTGTTGAGCAGTGCGGTCTGAACCTACACTTAGAGTACTCAGGCATCGCGGGGGTGATAAAAAAGGACACCTCTATTAGAGGGAACAGTTCCTTCCTTACTCAAACCCCGCAGCCTAAGTTTTCGCCTTTTTCCTCGAGCGCTCGAACCTTCTTCACCCCTTAGCCAAAGCTCTCACCTTAGCTTGCTCAAATGGCTTCCATGATGCCTCCTTCACGTTTCCGATCAGCTGAAGATCTGGTGCCGATGAGGTGGCTCCTTGCCTGGGTGGCTTCAGAGTGCGGATGGATGATCCGCTGCGGGTCTCCCGATCTTTAGAATCTTCTTGAGGATGAGACTGTTCTGTTCATCGCCTACGCCACTGTTGGGATCACACTCCCGCTATCAAGGTTCTTTCTTGCAGTGCTGGGGGAGTACGGGCTGCAACTTCACTACCTGTCGCCAAACTCCATCGCCTTGGTCATCGTGTTTGTCCACCTATGAGAGGCGTTTGTGGGCTGCCCGCCCATGGTGGAGCTGTTCCAGTATTTCTTTGTGATGAATACAATTGGAAGGAGTGTGACGACCCAAGTGGGGGCCTACTACTTCTGCCATCGGGACAAGGCCTCTTGGGGTTACATTGCCTCATTCAAAGGGGGCAAATGGAGCGACTGGAGGGAAGACTGGGCGATTGTGAGGATAAACCCACATGCCTCACTGAAGATGTCATCCGACGGTCCATGCTTTGACCATGCCACTTGGGAAGCATTCTGGGGGTTGCCAGAGGAGTATAAGCCTGCTCTAAGGAGGATCCGATTCTTGGGTGGCAAGGACTTGACCTCCATGATGGTGTTGGCAGACTTCTTGCTCCATCGTACCACCCCTCTCCAGTAGCGTCTGCACAGGGCCTGGGTCTACATCGGTGAATATGGCCAATGTCGGCTGGGTCCGGACACCCCAACTCCCAAGGTGTTGGAGGAGATGTTGAAAACAGTGACCTTTGACATTGTTGACGATATGCACGTCTCCATTCCAGATGACTGCCAGCCGCTCCACATGACTACCGACTTGAGGGTTGAACTACGGAGCTCGATGTTGAAGGTCAACGTGTTTGCCCTCATTGGTCTGTATCCCGAAGATACTGTTGGGGCCTCGACGGTCCTAAAGCGGTGCCATGATGCGATGCAACCAGGGTCGGGGTCTTCCTCGCGTCCTTCAGCAAGGGCGGAGGCAGAGCCCTCAACTACCTCTGACAGGGCGGGGGTCAGCCAGCCGGCTCTAGCTCCAGAGCCGAGAAAGTGTTCCCGCATGCTGGGCGCGGGCTCCGCTACATCTATGCCGAAGAAGCGGAAGCTATTTCAGAGGGACGGTACTCCCATCTCCCGTCATGAGGGAGCTAGAGGGGCTGAAGCTCCTGTTGTTTACTTAGTCTCCGATTCCAGCAGTGGCCCCGGTTCCGGAGGAGGCGCCGAGGGGCCTGCATAGATGACCACGTCGGCGCAGGCTGATCAGGAGTCGGTACCAGAGATGGCGGCACCATCCTTGTCTTCAGGTCCCGACGACCTTGTTCTATCGCGCGGGGTGGGAGGCCAGGGTCATTGGAGTGGCCCGACTCGCCGGTAAGTTGCACCTTCTCCCCTCTGCTATTTCTCTTCTTTTCTTTTTCATTCTTGATGAAGCTTTATCTCGGTTTTTCAGGGCGTCGTCAGCTGACTTGGTGCCCTTGGTGCTTCCAGGGGTGGGCTCGATAGCCCCTGCCCTTCCCGAAGTTGGAATGGGGGCTGTTGCGCCACATCCTACGCCCGAAGGTGTGTTGGCCTTAGGTGTCTTTGATGACTTTGCACCCCCATCCGTCGAGGCAGTTGTGGCAGAAGTAGCACCAGGCGTGGAAGTGTCAGGCGAGGAGGTGCCCGGTGAGGAAGTGCTAGGCGAGGAGGGGGCTACCTTGGTCATGGATGCCTCCCTTGGTGGGGATGACCCGTTGGTCGTTGAAGCGACGTCGGCGCTTGACGCCACTGGTACACAACGTGGCGATTCACCACTGGTGGCCGGTGATGCCCTTGCCGCGGAGGAGGGGACTCCGGCGCCGGGCAGCGGCGTGACGGTTCTTGGGGCTCCAGTTGGGGAACCATCTGGTCCCCGGAAGCTGGTGTCTACCTTGGCGTCGGCAGGAGGGGTGGAGGGGCAGTCGTCGGTGGCATCGGTCAAGCCAATCCCTCTCGCCAATTCTTTCGCCCGAGAGTGGGATCAGCTTGCTGAGGAGCGGCACTTGGTGAAGCTGGTCGACGCTAAGAACAAGTAGCTTGGGGTGAAGGCTTTGAAGGCCCATGATGTCGCCGACGCCCACCTGAAGCTGTGCGAGGATAAGCAGCTGGAGTTGGTCCACCGCGAATTTGCCATTACTGACGTGGAATGGGACTTGGCGGCTAAGGAGGAGGATGTCTCCCGGAGCCTGGAGGAGAAATGTCGGGCATTGCAGGACTTGGAGCTGGCCATCCAGCGTTGGGAGGACAACCTAGAGCGTCGTGCTCGGGAGCTCGCTGACCGGGAGGAGACTGCTCTCAGGGAGGCGGGGAGCCTCTAGGCCTCCCGCAGGGCCGAGGCCCAATGGGTCCGGGACTTCCCGGCCTGTGCAGGTGTGGTGTTGGAACCCCTCGGCCTTGGTCCCGTGCCATGCAGGGAACCAGCTCAGGGGGTGGCCTAGCTGCTTCCCACCTTGGACTCCCTCTACTCGTCATTGGGGTCGGTGAACAACATCCTTGCAAGGCAGCTGGAGGTTGAAGGAAGGGAACTGGCTAAGCTAGTGGCCTCCAATGTCTTGGTGTGCTTCCAAGGTAGGTACCCGATGATCCCGCTGGAGCCGATGGAGAAAGGCCCCTTTGATGAGCTTGAGGAAGAGGCGAGAGCCGAGTTCCAGGACCTTGCCAAGCAGGTGGCCTCTTCGTTCCAGCGGGTCTAAGACTGGCGACAACCAGGTGGAATGTTTTTGGTATTCGAGGATGACCCCCTTGTGTAAATAACTATTTATGAATTTGAATCCAAGTTGTTTTGCTTGTTGTCTTGTCGTGTGCATTCAAATTGTTGCCCCAATTCCTTCTCTCGTGTAAGTTCTTGAAGAGCCTTTGTTGATGCTGTTAGCCTTTTGGGGACCAATGCTTGCACAGTTGACACAACCAGTTTGTCGCTAGTTGATGTCCTACCTATGGAACTCCCCTTAGAGGCCCCTTGGTAGGCGTGGTCAGATTGTTGGGTACGCTTGCCACTAGACTGCAGGATGTCTTCGACTGGCCCCCAAAGGAGTGGGGAGCATGAGTGATTGCTCTCGGCGTTCCCCTTTATAGAGCACCAAGCTTTTTTTGAGTGTTGCCGTCGACGACAGTCCCCCTGGGGTGTGCCGGAGCTGGCTGCTCTGGCGTCGCCCTTCATCGTTGTGAAGTCATCGACAGCAGGCCCCATGGAAGGTGCCGGAGCTGGATGCACCGGCATCGTCCATCATCAATGTGAGGTCGTGGACGGCAGGCCTCCTGGGAGGTGCTAAAGCTGGCTGCTCCACCGTCGTTCACCATTGTCGTGAAGTCATCGATGGGTGGGCCCTTGATGCACAAGATACCACAAGCGGACCTTGTTAGCAGCAAGAGCAGGGCGAGAGAGTGTACTCACTTGTTCACGCTTGTTACTGTCGTTGACGTGCTGGGATGTCGATAGTAGGCCCCCTGGGGTTGACGGAGATAGATGCTCCAGTGTCGTCCACCATCTTCATAGATACGCCGACAGCAGGCCCCTTTGGAGGTGCCGGAGTTGGGTGCTCCGGCGTCGCCCACCATCATCGTTTAGACATCGACGGCAAGCCCCTTGGGAGGTGCTGGAGCTGGCAACTCCGGCGTCATCCACCATCGTCGTGAAGTCGTCGACGGCGGGCCCCTGGTGCACAGTCTATCGCAAGAGAATCCTGTTAGCGACAAGAGCGAGGCAGGAGAGTTTACTCATCTGTCCGCGCTTGTTGCTGGCGTTAACATGCTGGGAAATTGATGGTAGGCCCCTTGCGAGGCGTCGGTGCTGGATGCTCTGGCATTATTCACCATCGTTGTTGAGACGTCGACGACCTACCCTTGGGAGGTGTCATAGCTGGGTGCTCTGGCATCACCCACTATCATCGTGGAGTCGACGACGGCGGGCTCCTGGTGCACAAGCTATCGCAAGAGAATCCTGTTGGCGACAAGAGTGAGGCAGAAGAGTTTACCCATTTGTCCACGCTTGTTGCTGGCATTGACGTGCTGGGACGTTGACGCAGGCCCTTTGCGAGGCGCTGGTGTTGGATGCTCCAGCGTCGTCTATCATCGTAGTGGATGCATCGGCGGCAGGTCCCTGGAGGGTGCTGGAGCTGACTATTCTGTCGCAACCTGCTTTGTATGACTTGCACACATAACAGCGGTGCATATTGTTTTGCTCGCTGATGATCTTTTCCTATTCTTGATTATTGACATATCTTACAGTCCTGGTGACAGTGCATCTAGGCATCCCTAGTGGGTTTTGGTTGATTTATGACAAACAAATGAGATCCTAACCAAATTGTTGAGATGAGCGCAGGTTTCAATGAAATTGTGAAGAAAGCGCAAAAATAAAGGAGAGTGAGGAATCAAGTTGAAAAAAGCTCAAGATATGAATAGAATACTCGTTGTGTATGGAGTGTTGGAGAAACACACCCCGAGAGCTCAAGCGAAAGAAAACACACTCTCTCTGCACAAATTTACACATATCCGGACTAGTCCGATATACCCTAGACTAGTCCAATAATCTCTTTGTCCAGGATCTTACAAGTCCTCCCAGTGCGGACATGTCTGCACCGGACTAGTCCGATAAAGTCTGGACTAGTCCGATAATGCCTCTGATCAATATCGGACAAGTCTGATATTCCACAGACTAGTCAGAAATCCTCACTGACCAACTTCGAACAAGTTCCCCAAATCTCGGACTTGTCCTTAGCCCCTAAAAATTTTACGACACCTAACTAGCCCGATATTATCCGGACTAGTCCGATAACCTCTATGACTAAAATCGGACAAGTCCTCCAAGTGGGAACTTGTTCTCAATTCACTAAGGGACTCACCACGCCGAACTAGTCCGATATGTGTCGGACTAGTCGAATATCTCCAGAGCCTAGACCAGAATAGTCCGCATGTTTTCGGACAAGTCTGATATTCCTGAACACTTAGGGTTTTCCACACGCCGCACGCCGGACTAGTCCGGAGTCCAACACGGACTTGTCCGAACTTTGTAAACCCTAACGGTAACCTTTGGAAACCCTAGTATAAATAGGGGTGCACGACCCTACTATGATCTCTCTCGACCCCCTGCGCTGTGACACCTTCCAAGAGCCCATAAAACACGTCTCTCCACACAATCCAACGCAAGAAAGATCAAATCTTGAGGATTAACCGTAGGTCAAAGGAGAGACACGTTCTTCACGTCTTGAGCTCTTGGGTTTGATTCTCTCACATACTCTCGCTGTTTTATTGCATATCTTTCGAGTGTGTTTACTGGTGTTTCGAATTGTAAATCTTGGGGAGCCCTCAACTTGTGAGAAGGTCCCTTGAACACAGTGATTTACCCCTTTGTGATTAGTGGATGAGAATCGGCCTCCATGGCGATTCAACGAGGGTAGGGTTGGTGAAGAATCGGTCCTCCGTGGACTCCTCAATGTGGACGTAGATTTCCTCTATGGAATCGAACCACGGGATAAAATAGTTGTGTCCTTACTTTTGTTCTTACAATTCATTGCAATCTAGGGTTTGCTCGATCTTGTTCAACTTACGTAAAAACTTTGAAACTAAAGATAACTTGTGCCACATCTAGTTTCGTTGAAGCAATACATTCAAGTTACAACTCAATTTCCGCTGCATAGAGTACTTGAATCAAAATCATTGATCAAACTTGCTCGATCTAGTCCGCGTACACCGAACTAGTCCGCACACTACCAGACTAGTCTGATTTCTCTTTTTTTGATCAGGTTGCTAAGTGTTTCAGGTTCTGACAAAAGTTCAAAAAGCCTATTCACCCCCCCTCTAGGCTGCATTCAATTGGTATCAGAGCAAGGCTCTTCAAAAACAGACTAATCGCTTGAAGAGAAGATGTCGGACATTAAGGGTGCTCACAAGAACTTCAACCAAGAGAAGGTTGAAGATGAAAAGACTCAGAAGTTGGAGAAGCTCCTCGACGCCATCCAAGACTTCAATGATGATGATGAGGAGACGCTTGAACTCAAGGCACTTCTAAAGAAGAAGGCACTCTCTAAAGGGAAGATAAAGATCGAGGATGAGAAGAAGAAGAAGAAGGGGAGTAGTCACATCGACAACTCCCAATATCCTTTCAACTATGATCGATTAAATTCAAACAATAATCATTATTTATCAATTCCTCTAGGAAAAGCCCCATACTTTGATGGCAATGATTATTAAATGTGGAGGCAAAATATGAAAATGCATTTAATATCACTTAACCTCAGCTTGTGGCATATAATGTGTACAGGGATAGATATCCCGAATGATGATGAAGAGCTCACACAAAGTCAAGAGCAAGCTATTCATCGGAACGCTCAAGCTGCAGCTGTCATAACATTATCATTGAGCCGAGATGAGTTCACCAAGGTGGATGGACTCGAAATTGCTAAGGAAATAAGGGACACATTACAAACTGCACATGAAGGCGATCGTCATGTGCGAGAGGCCAAGATTGAAATGATTGAAGGCGAATGGGGCAGATTTGCCATAGAAGAAGATGAGTCACCACAAGATATGTACAGTCAGTTGAAGAATATCATCAAAAAGGTTCGAGCATATGGAAGCAAGAAGTGGAATGATCACGAGGTGGTGAAGCTAATTCTTAGATCCTTCATGCCTCGCAACGTAACCCTATGCTCGATGATTAGAGAAAGTCCCGGGTATCGGAAAATGACCCCGGGTGAATTGCTTGGAAATATTATCAATTTTGAGATGATGGAGAAACAAGCAAAGCATGTCAAAGAGATTGCCAACCTTACCTCGGCAAAGAAGAAAGGAGTAGCTTTGAAGTCCACTTGCAAGCCAATGTCAAAAGAGACTCGAGAAGCTCAAGAAGATGATGACATCAACGATGAAAGCAGTGGCATCGATGAAGAAGATATGATCCTATTTATGAAGAAATTCAAGAAGATGATGAAAAGAAGACAAGGTGGTAGATCAAATGAAGGAGTACATAAAGAAAACTCAGGACTAAAGTTGAGGTGCGCTTGCTATAACTGTGGTGAATACGATCACTTTATAGTTGATTGTCCTTATGAAGAAAACAAGAAGAAGACCAAGGATACAAAGCCTCAACCCAAGAAGATGTTCAACAAGAAAAAAGCAAATTGGATAGGCGCACCTAGGAAAGGAGTGAGACTCCAATGATGAGTCCTCATCCGAAGAGGAAGAGGAGATGGCTAGCATAGCCATCAAGAAGACCACCAAGAAATCCACCCTCTTCCCAACCATGGGCGCATGGAAGGATCACGACAACACATGTCTAATGGCGAAGGAAGGTAAAAGAAAGGTAACAACTAAATCTTCCTCTTCACATTCTTTCTCTAGCGATAGTGATACTTCTACTGATGATGAATTTATGCTTGTTGGCTTGGACAAGAAAACTGCTTCTGGGATGAAATTTTTAATGGATAAGATTATTGATAAGGAGAAGCTTGCTAATCACCAAGTAGATATGATCATCCTTCAAAAGGAGGAATATCTTACAATAAAAAGCTCCTTGAACTTGAAAAGGAGCGAAGAAAGTCACTAGAACTTGAGTTAGCTTCAAGCAGAGAAGCTTGCTTGAAGTTAAGCAACTCAAATGTAGTCATCAAGGATGAACTTGCTAAGTTAACCAAAGTTAACAAGATCCTTGAGGTACAAGTTGAGTCACTTAAGCAAAGTGACCCTTCATCCTATTCAAGCTCACCTTCTCAACACTTAAAATTTGAAACTACTATTACTTGTGCATGTGCTAAAATTGACACTAACTTGATGGAGAAGTCAAACTTGACAAAGGACAAGCATCCTTCCTGAAGTGGCATATTTGACAAGGAGAAGGTCAAGTATGCACGCAATGCATACTTGGCCACAACCTCCTAATGTCAAATATTGCATTGGGTATTCTTATGGTGAAAAGCAAAATGCTAGAAGCCACATGAATAACAAGGAACGCATTGCTTTTGTCAAGGGAAACTCCTCTCAAGCTAGAAATCCTAATAATGTTGATAAGTCCAAAAATGTTAACACATATGAACAACAACTATTGTTTAGAACCCTTGACGCATCATATGTTCTCATGAAAAGTAATTTTGGTAGAGTTTATGCTAAACATGTTGGGCCACGCCATGGGAACACCAAGTCTCATGTGTGGGTGCCCAAATCACTTGTAACTAACCTCAAAGGACCCAAGCAAGCTTGGGTACCTAAAACCAAGGCGTAATTTGTTTTTGCAGGCCTATTCCTCCGGTGGATCAAAACGGGTGCTAGATAGTGGATGCACCAACAACATGACCGGTGAAAGAAGGATGTTTGTTGAATATGAAGAAAATGATGATCCAAGTGAAGGCATCTATTTTGGAGACAACAGTCAAGGAAGGGTGCTCGGTACCGGTAAAATTGCAATTTTGCCTCAACACACTCTTTGTCATGTTTTACATGTCATATCATTAGATTATAATCTTCTGTTCATATCTCAATTATGTGACAAGGGTTATAATTGCTTGTTCACTAATGAGGGTGTGACCGTCTCTAGGAGGAGTGATGACTCGGTTGCATTCAAGGGTGTGTTAAAGGGAAAGCTTTATCTTATTAACTTCAACAAAGATAAAGCCGAACTTGACACATGCTTGATTGCAAAGACCAACATGGGTTGGTTGTGGCATAGACGGCTAGCACATGTTGGTATGAGGAATCTTCAAAAGCTCCTTAAGGGTGATCACATCCAAGGTTTGAAGGATGTTGTTTTTGAGAAAGATAGGCCTTGTAGTGCGTGCCAAGACATGAAGCAAGTAGGAGCACCCCATCCCGCGAAGAACGTCATGACAATGACAAGACCGCTCGAGATACTTCACATGGATCTATTCAGTCCAATTGCTTACATACGCATCAGCGGTAACAAATACAGTTTAGTAATTGTTGACAATTTTTCGCGCTTCACGTGGGTTTTCTTTTTGCATGATAAGACAGAAACTCAAAGAACCCTCAAGAAGTTCTTCAATCATGCCCAAAATGAATTCTCATTGAAGATCAAGAAAATACAAAGTGATAATGGCACAGAGTTCAAGAACACACAAGTTGAGGAGTACCTAGACGAGGAAGGAATAAAGCATGAAGTTTCAGCACCATATTCCCCTCAACAAAACGGAGTAGCTAAAAGGAAGAACCGAACCCTCATTGAGATTGCAAGGACAATGCTCGATGAGTACAAGACTTCGGATCGGTTTTGGGCTGAAGTGGTTAACACCGCTTGTCACGCCATAAACTAACTCTACCTGCATCGCCTACTCAAGAAAACGTCATATGAACTACTCACCAGTAACAAGCCGAATATTTCCTATTTTCGAGTTTTGGGTTCTAAATGTTATATTTTGAACAAGAAGTGTAGGACTTAAAAGTTCTCTTCGAAGTCTGATGAAGGTTTCTTGCTTGGCTATGATTCGAACTCTTACGTCTATCGTGTCTTCAACAAGGTCTTCGGACTTGTTGAAGTAGCACATGACGTAGTGTTCGATGAAACTAACGGCTCTCAAGAAGAGCAAGTTGATCAATGTGTGCTAGATAGAGAAGAAGCTCCATGTCAAGCGTTGAGAAGAATGGCGTTGGGCGATGTTCGACCACAAGTGCCACCTCCAAATGCAAATGAAGAAGATGAACCACAAGTGGAGGTAAATGATCAAGGGGGAGCTTCTACACAAGATCAACCTCATGAAGATCAAGGTGACCAACAATTCAATGAGGGCAACCATCTAGGGGGAGAAGAAGATGACCATGAAGATTCAAGACCACAAGTGCCACATCCAAGAGTACACCAATGCATCCAAAGACATCACCCCATCGACAACATAATCGGTGACATCCAAAAGGGAGTAACAACTAGATCTCGAATTGCTAATTTTTGTGAACATTACTTGTTTGTATCTTATTTGGAACCACACAGGGTTGAAGATGCATTGAAGGATCCCGATTGGGTGGTGGCAATGCAAGAAGAATTGAACAACTTCAAACGGAATGAGGTGTGGGAACTTGTTGAAAGTCCCAAGTTCAACGTCGTCGGCACTGAATGGGTCTTACGCAACAAGCAAGACGAACACGGGGTGGTGACAAGAAACAAGGCGCGACGTGTGTCCAAAAGGTATTCACAAGTCGAAGGTTTGGATTTTGACGAAACTTTTGCTCCCGTGGCTAGGCATGAATCTATTCGAATATTACTTGCATATGCTACTCACCATGATTTTGAGCTCTATCAAATGGATGTGAAAAGCACCTTCCTCAATGGACCAATCAAGGAGGAGGTGTATGTGGAGCAACCCCCCGGATTCGAAGATCAAGAGTTCCCCGACCATGTGTTCAAATTGCGTAAGGCTCTCTATGGCCTCAAACAAGCTCCTAGAGCTTGGTATGAGTGACTTAGAGATTCTTTGATTGAGAAAGGATTTAAGATTAATAGAGCTGATTACACATTATTTACCAAGCATTTTGATAGTGATCTATTTGTATGTCAAATTTATGTTGATGATATTATATTTGGCTTAACTAACAAATCCTTTTGTCAAGAATTTAGTAAAATTATGATAGATAGATTCGAGATGTCTATGAAGGGAGAATTGAAATATTTCTTGGGATTCCAGGTGAGGCAACAAAAGGAAGGGGCGTTCATAAGCCAAACCAAGTATACTCAAGACATACTCAAAAAGATTGGAATGGACAAGGTGAAGACTATAAAGACTCCCATGGCAACAAATGGACACTTGGATCTCAATGAAGATGGACCAAACGTGGATCAAAAGGTATATTGCTCCATGACTGGATCCCTACTTTACTTATGTGCATCTAGGCCTGATATTATGTTGAGTGTATGTTTGTGTGCAAGATTTCAAGCCAATCCTAAGGAGTGTCATTTGACAGCCGTAAAAAGAATCTTGCGATATTTAGTTCATACTCCCGACCTAGGCCTTTTGTATCCTAAAGGTTCCAAGTTCAATTCATTGGATACTCCGATGCAGATTATGCCCGATGCAAAGTAGATAGAAAAAGTACCTCCGATATATATCAATTCCTAGGTAGATCCCTAGTTTATTGGTCCTCCGAGAAACAAAAATCCATTGCCTTATCCACGGCCGAGGCGGAGTATGTTGCAGCTGGGAGTTATTGTGCACAACTCCTTTAGATGCGACAAACTCTAAGGGATTACGGTTACAATATGAGTTGTATCCCACTTCTTTGTGCTAATGAGAGTGCTATTAAAATTGCCCATAACCCCATTGAGCACTCTAGGACCAAACACATAGACATCCGACATCATTTTTTGAGAGACCACTCAATGAAAGGAGACATAGCCATTTCCCATGTCAACACCAAAAAACAACTAGCTCATATATTTACCAAGCCACTTGATGAAAAACATTTTTGCGAGCTCCGAAATGAACTAAATATCCTTGATGCTCGGAACGTGGCTTGAAACTTGCATACCTGTATGGCTTCTTCAAAATCTATTGATTGTGTTATGAAAATCATCTCTCTCTATTTTCTCCGAAAAAACTATTTCAATTACTTGATCTTGGTGAATTATGGTCATAGCTTGATTGTTGGATGTTTACTGATCATATTCATCAGGATTATTTGTGTGTTTTGCCCCTTATTTTCTTTGTAAGCACCTTTGAATATATACGAGTGGGCTAAATGCTTCTGTTCTGGTGACCACAGACTAGTTTGTGGTTACCCGGACTAGTCCGCACACTACAGACTAGTCTGCAGAGGTCTGGTAGTCCGGACTAGTTCGGTTGACCATGGACTAGTTTGATTTTTTTTACTCCATAACCCTTGGGCCGCCAAACCCTAATCTCCTTCATCCTCACAACGTTCCTCACATTCTCTCTCCTCACTCGAGCGCCCCCAAAGTGATTTGGCAATTTCTCCACCAAATCTCTTCAACTCTCCATGGAAAACGATCTTCACCGCAAGGGGATCGAGGTCCACGAACTAGTCTGCAACAATATCTCCTTGAACCTCTAGAATCGAAGGTTTTTGGTAAACTTTCTCCAAACCCCTAGAATCTTTGATTTCTTGTGTTATGGACCAAATTGCTTAGCTCCACTAGTTAATACATGACTCCTTGTTGATACATCTACCTTGAGATATTTTTGCATTGAGAAACACCATTGATTTGCTAGTTAGGGTTTGAACAGTTGAACACCGTACTTGTCCGGTCTCAGTACGGAGAAGTCCGGTACTCCGGACTAGTCCGCACTTGGGCACCGAACAAGTCTGATTTTTGACTGAACTCAACCCTAAATTACAACTACTCAATGCATTTCCTTGCCATCAATCCTCATCCATATATTGTATAATCCTCTTGTCAGGACAATGTCGAGTTCCAATGATGAGATTTCTGACTTTGAGGCCGAGATGGAACAAGACTCTTTGCCTCGTGCTTCGACGGGGCAAAGCAAGAAGAGGCAAGAGCGTGCTGCCAAACCGTCACCCACCCCACCTAGGATGCGATGGAAGGTTGCAGCAAAGAAGACACCTTCAAAAGCTCAAGATTTGATTGGCTCTAGCTCAGTGACTCATCGCCAATCCAAAGGCAAAGGCAAAGGGATTGCCTCCGGCCCGATTGGCCCCCTTCGGATGAGTGCACCAAGACAAGGGGACAGAGACCCCTCTAAAAAAAGATTCAATGGCAAAGGAAGCGATGTAGCTTCAAAGCTCAGGACGATTGATTGTTACAGCAGTTCCAAGAAGGCAGCTAATGCAAGGTTCTGGAGCAAGTTCCAGGCGGACAACTATAGTTCCGTGTATCTCACGATGAAGACTCCGGTGGTCCGAAGCCAATGGATCGACTGGACACACTTTGAAAGAAAGAGCTGCCCAACCTTTGATGAAGTGATACAGGCTATGGAGAGACATGGCCTCAAGGACTTGTTTGCCTTCAGGTGCAACTGGATTGATGAAGTCATTCCTCAATTCTATGCAACCTGTTACTTTGCTAGCGATGAAGAAGAGAGAGTGACTTGGATGACACATGGATCCAAGTATAGCATTACATATGATGAGTTTGCAAGACTGCTACACCTTGAGGATACTAGCAGCAATGAAATCATCAACCACAACATCGGTGTCCCGGAGAAGGACAAGATGAAGTTTCTCTATGACACTCGCCTGAAATTCAATCCCCCTTCCACCAAGAACATGAAGCCATTCTTCATGGCTCTAAATAGAGTGCTCCGAAAGACTATTGCTCCCAAAGACGGGGATGCAGGGAGTGTCCAAGGCTATTTGAGAACATTGATGAAGGTGATTAGCAAGGACAGAAAGTTTGATGTTTTTTACTATATTTGGAATGATATGGTGAACATCTCCTGCACACCGAACCGCTCCTGTGTTTATGACTGAGAAAGTCACAGGAATTGAGTTCGTGAAGGATGTAGAACATACTCCTCTAAGGCCTCATAAGCCTCCTCAAGCCTCTCTCCCAAACGCTCCATCTCCTATCTCAAGTGAAGAGGCTCCGAGGAGAGCTCAAGGAGATGCGAGGCCTGCCTCCACAACAAGGGCCCCTCCTCAATAAGGGTCTCCCAGTGGCATCTTGAAGTACTTGGCCGCCATCTTTGGCTCCTGCAAAAAGGCTGAAGTGAAGCTTCATAAGTTGAGCAAGGCAAGGAAGGCAGACATGAAGTATGTGAAGTAAAATGTCAAGAATATTTGCCAGAAGCTGGAGATCGAGTCTGTTGGATCTTCTATTATCTCTAATGACTCAGCTTCAGACTTCTCTGAGCTGCCACCTCTATCTCCCTCCGAGCTCACCTATTTTGGTGTTGGGGGCACCTCGAGTGGATCTGCTCCTCCTCAGCCTGAAGATGAAGACGATGAGAGGACTGACAGTGAGGAATGAGCCTGCGGTGACTTCTAGATCCCTCCTCTCCTTCTTTTTGGTGCCTTGATGCCAAAGGGGGAGAGATTGAGGGGGAGTCACTAGGTCTAGCAGTAGTTTGAGAGATGAGAGCTCCAATTGTGTTTCTTTTGAAATTATGTTACTTTTGGGTTGTAAAACTAATATTATGCTCTTATTGTGGTTCTAGTCATGTTATGAAGCTTGTGATGATGCCTTGATATAATCTGTGTTCATGTTTGATATGATCTATGTTTTCACTCTGAAATTGACATATATGCTTGATGTTGATATGATTATGTCAATTATCTCATTCTCATCACGAATATTGCTTACACACACTTATTTTGCACCCCACCATAAAGAGTGCACATATGTCTTATGTTTTCATTGCTTAATTTGTTCCAAGCTCATATGTGCACAATTTATGAAAGATGGACTTTTAATCATATTTGTGAAATCTCAATTGGTTGTCACCAATCACCAAAAAGGAGGAGATTGAAAGTGCATCTAGGCATCCCTTGTGGGTTTTGGTTGATTTATGACAAACAAATGAGATCCTAACCAAATTGTTGAGATGAGTGCAGGTTTTAATTAAATTATGAAGAAAGCACAAAAAGAAAGGAGAGTGAGGAATCAAGTTGAAAAGAGCTCAAGAGATGAATACAATACTCTTTGTGTATGGAGTGTGCTGGAGAAAAACACCCCAAGAGCTCAAGCAAAAGAAAACACTCTCTCTGCACAAATTTATAGAGGTTTGGACTAGTCCGATATACCCCGGACTAGTCCGATAATCTCTCTGTCCAGGATCGGACATGTCCTCCCAGTGCGAACTTGTCCGCACTGGACTAGTCCAATAAAGTCTGGACTTGTCCGATAATGCCTCTGATCAATATCGGACAAGTACGATATTCCATAGACTAGTCCGAAATCCTCCTTGACCAACTTCGGACAAGTTCCCCAAATCTCGGACTTGTCCTTAGCCCCTCAAAATTTCAAAACACTGAACTAGTCCGATAACCTCTCTGACTAAAATCGGACAAGTTTTCCAAACTTGTCCTCAATTCACTAAGGGACTCACCACGCCGGACTAGTCCGATATGTGCTGGACTAATCCGAATATCTCCAGAGCCTAGATCGGACTAATCTGCATGTTTTTGGACAAGTCCGATATTCCTGAACACTTAGGGTTTTCCACACGCCGCACCCCGGACTAGTCCGAAGTCCACCACGGACTAGTCCAGACTTTGTAAACCCTAACGGTAACCTTTGGAAACCCTAGTATAAATAGAGGTGCACGGCCCTACTATGATATCTCTCGACCCTTTGCGCCGTCACACCTTCCAAGAGCCCAGAAAACACGTCTCTCCACACAGTCCAATGCAAGAAAGATCAAATCCTTGAGGATTAACCATAGATCAAAGGAGAGACACATTCTTCACATCTTGAGCTCTTGGGTTTGATTCTCTCACACACTCTCGCTATTTTATTGCATATCTTTCGAGTGTGTTTGATGGTGTTTCGAATTGTAAATCTTGGGTAGCCCTCAACTTGTGAAAAGGCACCTTGAACACGGTGATTACCTCTTTGTGATTAGTGGAAGAGAATCGGCCTCCGTGGCGATTCAATGAGGGTAGGGTTGGTGAAGACCTAGTCCTCTGTGGACTGCTCAACGTGGACGTATAATTCCTCTGTGGAATCGAACCACGAGATAAAATCGTTGTGTTCTTACTTTTGTTCTTACTATTCATTGCAATCTAGGGTTTGCTCGATCTTGTTCAACTTACGTTAAAACTTTGAAACTAAAGTTAACTTGTGCCACATCTAGTTTCATTGAAGCAATACATTCAAGTTACAACTCAATTTCTGCTGCATAGAGTACTTGGCTCAAAATCATTTATCAAAATTTATCGATCTAGTACGCATACACCGGACTAGTCCACACACTACCGGACTAGTCTGATTTCTCTGTGTTTCATCAGGTTACTAAGTATTTCAGGTTCCGACAAAAGTTCAAAAAGCCTATTCACCCCCCTCCCCCCTCTAGGCTACATTCACCTGGGCTGGTACGCGCAGTTTGGGCAATTCAGTGCGTTAGCACTCTGGAACCGTCTCCCTTCTTATTTGGGGTGAGAGCGTCCTGGCCCTCAGTACTTAGCCGTAGCATTGGGAGGCAAAGCGCGCACGCTTAGGGTATAGAACCAGGCTAAGCAGGCTGCACGCTCTGGACCTCCAGCTCAGCGTTGGCCTTTTGCGGGGGACCATTTGGCATTACAGGACCCCAAGTAAGAGGGTAGCCGCGAGGTTCCAAGACACCTTGCAGGTACCTCAAACACGTCCACCTGCAGCAGGGTTGCATAACTCTACTAGTGGCGATATAGAAAAAAATTCGCCAAGTATATGAAGACAATATACGAAAGACAAGACTAGCTTGATTGATCACAAAATTAAAAGGTAATTTAAGTGAACATAAGAGAAAGCATATGATGAGATAGTGAATTCTTCTCATTTGTGTTCACAGGAGTGGATGGCTTTACAATAAGGCAACGACTCACTCCAGTTGGCAAGGGAGGCAGAGTGTTCATGCTTAGGGTACGAGACCAAGCTAAACGGTTGAACACTTTGGACTTGTCCCTCCTAGAGCTTGGTTGTCCTATGTGCAGTTCCTTGGCACCATGACACACTACATTGTCCTACTATTTATGCTTAGGGGTAGAACTTACGGAGGTGCTCTATGTTCCAAGGGTTGGGGAGAGGCTCTCCTTCTTCTGTGGCTAGGCAGACACACCCGGGGTGGGATACTTGCATTACTCGGAAGGGGCCTTCCCAGCTGGGGGAGAGTTCTTGTGACCCTTCTCGAGAAAGTATTCGCCATAGCACCAGTTCACCTCTCTAGAGCTCTCTACTCCACACGAACCACTCCTGGTAGCACCTTAGTGCCTATCGGTGGCGTGCGTTTCAGATGGTGGCGTGCCACCTTGCTTCGTCGAAAGGCCAGGAGGGTGGGATCATCTAAAGTTACTGCGTCGGTGAGTGAATTTGCTTGGTGTAGAACTGGCACGCCTTGCATTTCTTGACCAGCTTGACAGTGTCTTGTAGTGATGTTGGCCAGTAGAAACCATGCTGGAAGGCTTTGCCAACCAGTGTGCGGGAAGCTGCGTGATTCCCGCACTCTCCTTCGTGGATTTCTGCGAGCAAGTCGCAGCCTTCCTCCCGAGTTATGCACCATAGGAGCACGCCGTTGGCGCCACGTTGGCAGAGGTCACCTTATACTAGCGTATAGCGGTTCGCCATCTTCATGATCCTCTCAGCAGATACTGGATCCTCCGGGAGGATGTTGTCCTTCAGATAGTCCCGAATCTCCGTGATCCATGCATCAGGACTCTCCTGAGCTTTTGGATCTTGGGTGCGGGTAATATGGGGTCCCCGATGACACACAAGAACCTCGGGGGGCCCCATGGTTGTAGGGCTGCTATGATCGCCGGCTCTGTGGTGTTGGGCTCACCTTCTTTGTTAGGCCCCGCAGGCCTAGTAGTTGCCCGCACCAACCTCCTGCCGAAGAACCCTTCAAGGACCGAGGCTCCCATGGATGCCATGGTTGACAAGGCATCAGCGATGGAGTTGTCAGTGCGTGGCACATGGCAGAGGTCCAAGGCCTCAAAACTAGCTTCTAGCTTCTTGGCGTGCAGCAGGTATGCTGGGAGCTAAGGGTCGTTGCAGCAACATTCTCACTGGACCTGCTTGATGATCAGTTGGACACCAAGACCCTGCGCAACTGTGAGTCCGAAGATGAGGGCCTCGTACTCCGCCATGTTGTTGGTTGCCTTGAAGTCGAGGCTCACCGTGTACTTGGACTGCTCCCCTGTTGGAGAGGTGAGCAGTACACCGGCTCTGGCCCCTTGCTTCCGTGAGAATCCGTCAAAGAAGAGTGTCCAGTGAGGTCCGGTAAGCATCGGTGCTCTGGGCTCTGGCTCGCTGATTTCCCGGCCCCATGGATTGCTTGGTGAAGGAGTCCACTCAACAATGAAGTTTGCCACAGCTTGGCTCTTGATTGCATGTCAGGGTATGAAGTCAAGCTCAAACTCTGCCAGTACGGCGGCCCATTTGGCGATATTTCCTGTTGCGTTGGGGCTGCGCAGCACCACCCCCAGCGGGAACGAAGTCACCACTGAGACTCTGTGTGCATGAAAGTAATGGCGGAGCTTCCTCGACGCAATTAGTACCGCATAGAGCAGCTTGTGCACCTCAGGGTACCTTGTTTTTGCTTCATGTAGGACTTTGCTGATGAAGTAGGTCAGGTGTTGGATGGTCCGGGATCTCCTTGGAGAAAGCAGCGCATCCTCTTCCATCTGCTCTGGGCCAAGAGACTCCATGCCTCCAGGGCCCGGTGCATCCTTTGGGGGCAAGGACCCAAAGGATCCTTGATCTACGGGGCCCTCTAGGGGGACCCGGTCATCCTCTGGGGGATGGGACCCAGAGGCTCCTTGCTCTCTGGGGCCCCCTAGGGGGACCCGGACCTCCTCTGGGTGCTGGGACCCAGAGGCTTCTTGGTTGTCGGGGCCCCCTGCAGGCTCCAAGCCCTGGGGCTCACAATCAGCGGTAGGGGCCCCTTCCCTCCGTCGAGGCTGTTGGGGACCGGCCCGCTCGACAATCAAGACCATGCTTACCACCTCTGTTGTGGCGGCGATGTAGAGGTACATGGGCTCCATAGCTCCGGTGCCACCATTATCGGCAGCATCATCAGTTGCTGCTTCAGTTTGCGGAATGCCTTCCCCGCTTCCTCTTTCCATACGAATGGTCCAGACTGTCGTAGGAGCTTGAAGAACGGGAGGGCCCGCTCAGCCAGCCTAGAGATAAACTGGCTGGGTGCTGCCAAGCACCCTGCAAGCCTCTGCACGTCCTTGAGCTTCCTGTGTGTGGTCCGTAGTCTATCAAAGACTAGGGCAAGGTTTTCTAGCAATGATGTATGCGTCTGGATCTTAACTACAATGTCATTGACGTATACCTCTACCAGGCCCTGAATGAGGTTCCCAAATGTTTTATGCATGGTGCGAACAAAGGTGGGGGGGGAGGGGCATTCTTAAGACCGTAAGGCATGGAGACATAGCAGTAAAAGGCCATCTACGGTTATAAATGTGGTATGCTCTTCGTCCTCTCTAGACATTGGGATTTCGTGAAACACAGAGTAGGCATCTAGAAAGCACAACATATCGCATCCCGAGGTTGAATCTATGATTTGATCTATTCTAGGGAGAGGGAAAGGATCTTTAGGATATGCCATGTTGAGGTTGGTGTAGTCGATGCACATCCGCAGCTTACCATCGGCCTAGGGGAAAACAATAGGATTGGCCAGCCATCTGGGATGGTGGACCTCCCATATGAAGCTAGCATTGAGTAGCTTCTTGATCTCTTCATGGATGAAGTTATGTCGCTCGATGGACTGCTTACGGGGCCTCTGTTGTTGTGGCCGGGTGTCGGGGCAGATCTTCAAACAATGCTCGATCACTTCCCTCGGGATGCCTGGCATCTGCGATGGTTGCCAGGCGAAGACGTCGACGTTAGCTCGCAGGAAAGCAATGAGCGCTGATTCATGCTCATGGTCCAGACTCCCCGCGATACGGGTGGTCTGAGCAGCATCAGAGCCAATTCAGATTGTCTTGATGGGCATATCGTCGTCGTCGGAGGGCTGCACTCTGGTGCAGTGGCGTGACTTTGCTCGCGTGGGTCTGGCGAAGGCTTACTCGACCCAGCATCGCTCAGGACAGGTGTTGGGGCCATTTCCAGCACGCAGAGCTTCTCCCAAGCCGTCGCTACAGCAGCACGATCTCTGCAGATCTTGAGGACGCCAGAGGACATCAGCATCTTGAGGATGAGGTAGCTGTAATGGGCTACAACCATAAACCGATACAAGGTTGGCATGCCGACAATGGCGTGATAGGGGAGGCTAACCGCCGCGATGTCGAATAGGATATTCTCTTACCTGAAGTTCTCTGGTGTCCAGAGGGTCACCCGGAGGTGGATGCGGCCATACGGGATAACACTCTCTAGTCCTACCCCCGAGAATGGTCTCGATGGGGCGAGATTGGACTTGGGGATCTTCAGCTTGTCAAAGGCTGCACGGTTGATGAGGTTGAGGCTGGCTCCACCATCTACCAAGACGTGGTAGAACTTTACGTTGGCGATGGTGGGGGCGACGAGGAGGGGCAGCTGCCCAGCTTCCGCCATGTTCTCGGGGCAGTCGAAGGCATCAAAGCTGATCGGCATCACCATCCATCTATGATGTAGCGTCGGGGCATGTGTAGAGGTTGTCGAAGCCATTGCCCGACGAAAGGTCTTGATCGCATTCATGGATGCGGGTTCCCAAGATCCTCCACAGGTGATGTGGAGTGCTTTACGATGCTTGTGGTCACTTTTGAGGTCGAATTTCACAGCCTGGTGGACCATTTCCATGGTGCGTTCCGGCCTTTTGAACTCCATCTCCACGTCTTTGTTGACACGCTGGTCGTCCTCTTGCGGCTCGATTTTGCCGCTACTCGAAGGCTTGATGAACACCATGATGGTGAAAGCGCTACCACTTTTTTGAGGGAAAAATCCCCTACCTGGCGCACCAAATATCGAAGTGTTACTGCGACACTTCCCCCGGATCTGCTAAGGAGCAGCCCACAGAGGTTCTTTGTTCGGCGCGGCTTAGGTCTCAATCAAGTGTTATTGCGGATGAGAATATGAGACAGTTGTTTTTACGTGGTTTGGGCTGCAAGGAGCGTAACACCCTACTCCACCGTTGATGGTATTGCTAGTATGTGTGTATGCGTGTGTGTGATGTGGGGATTTGATGTCTGATCCTTTGTAATGGTGGCGGTCCGGGCCTTTTATAGTCAAGGCCAGATGCCTTACAAGGGGGTCTCGGGGCCCGACAGGTGGTCCCGGGATGATCTTATCCTAAAGCTCTAAGGCTTCTCGCATAAGCTTTCCTGACCAAGGCAGTGAACACTCGTCGTCTTGCCTCCATGTTGACGGTTGTTATATACCAATTTCATCCGTCAATTTAACTCAATTATGTGAAGGATTTGTCATTCTTGCACACATCACCTTTCTATCTAACCCAATTCCACTTGGACTTGGAGAAATATGTGTATGCAGCATTTTATGCAGGAAATTAGGAAATGTAGAGGGATCAATCCTATAAAATATCATCCTAGCCAATCAGGCGATGACATGTGGCATCTCATGCATCAAATGGCCCACAAACAGAAGTATCCGAGGAGATCCAATGGTGTATCACCCATATACATCAAGGGGGCCAACCTGGCAGCCACCTGGAGGAAGCACTCCACGTTTGCCTGGTTCGGCCGACCTCTTCCTGGCACCAAATGCGGTCAAACAACGCTTGTTGTCTCCTCCTGGCTTGAAGGAGTCAATGGTGACTGATTTGCGCGCTTTTGGTGGCGGGAACCGACCTCAACACTAGTATAAATAGGACCCCCTACCCCTCACCTCAACACACACCACTTGAGCCTCATCTCTATTGTATACACTATCATCCATAGTCTTGGAGTTAGGTTGTAGAGAGGAGATTCTCTAGTCCCAAGTCCAAATTGGGAAAGGAGTAAGGAGTCTCTCTCTTCCCAATCCTACATTGGGGAAGGTATGGCTCATGTATTCTTTCTTGTATTTGTGACTTTATGCATAATAAAGATTGTATCTTTAGTCTCTACTTATACTTATACTTGGGCAAAGCATTTCTTGTTTGATTGTGGAGTCCATGTATGTGGAAGGTATAGCTTCTATGACTGTTTCATCATGAACATATCTCATTATCATAGAACCTATAGACCCCCACTATAGTCTAGTTAACTATAACATAACTAGGTTAGTATGGATAACTATGTTGTGTATCAACATTGGTTCAATGATGATTCAATTCATTGCCTTAGGATGGATTGTGCCTAGGCTCTCAAGGTAATTACTTAATATGCTAGCATGGTGCTAGGATAGCTAAGTAGCATTGGATGTCTCGTAGACCCACGGATTGAAGAGGTAGGCAGTAGGTGGTGACAACCCTATCCGTCCTTTGTAATCCTCCATGTTCGGCTATGCCACAGGCTCTTGGCGGGAGTCGCCCTAGTATTGCTAGGGGTAAGCCCGTGCTTGATGTGTTGAACCACATAGCATACGTATTCACTATTGATCTAGCTTATGAATAATTAGTTTAGACTATGTATATGTACAATAGAGCATAGTAGGAGTACCTCCATAACTCTCAACCTTAACTAACCTCTAGTATCCTCTTATCCCCCTTAGACTTGAAAGCTTTTGTGTGTGTCACACTACCTCCACCATTATTTTATCCATCCCGACTAGATTCTTACCTAGACATTTCTACCCTTTCCACTTGATGATTGTTATATCTCTTCCCTGCCTTCCTTTGGTATCAAATAAATGACACACTTGGGAATACTCTTAAGGGGAAATGCTACAATGATATCTCTATGCGCTTGCGGAACTCACTCTATGATCCAATAGAACCATTAACAAGAATTTCTGACACATCAATTGGAGATGTTTAGTTAATGGTGCATAAGAAATACCAACAAGCATTTCTGGTGCCGTTGTCGGGGATGATTTGTTAGTATATCTTAGGAGCCGTCAACAAGCATTTTTGGTGCCGTTGCCGGGGAAGGCAAAAAGATACATAACATAACTAAGTGAATAGGATAGAACCCTAGGTAGGACTGTAGAAGGATAACCATTCTTTGTTTTCGCATTTATTGTGAAAACAGGGTAGTGTATGTCTGGTTTCCGCCCGCCGGAAAACTTTGTTCAAGATCCCGAATCTCTTCTGAGAGATCGACCCCGTGTCATTACTCCTCAGAAGATTCGAATGGCAAAGCAAGCCAGCATTTTTGCACCAACAATCAAAATTCCAATGGCTCAGAAGACCCTTTGTGAGTTCTCAGCTCCCTCTGCTAACAATGTGCCTATTGGGCCCACTGTTAACATGGGAGATGTAAAGTTCAAGATCAAAACTGGTCTTATCACTATGGTGCAAGCCAACCCATTCTGTGGGAAGGCTAACGAGGATGCAAGTGATCACCTGCAACAATTCCTTGAGATCTGCGTCACTTTTAAGATCAAGGACGTGTCTCCGGATGCAGTCCGTCTGAGACTGTTCCTGTTCTCTCTCCTTGGGAGAGCAAAACAGTGATTCTACGCGAACCAAAGTGCTGTAGACACTTGGGACAAGTGTTCTATGGCATTCCTCGCCAAATTCTTCCCATTGGGCAAAACCAATGCCCTACGTGGAAGGATTTCCAGCTTTCAACAAGAGCCCAAGGAATCTATTCCCGAGGCATGGAAAAGGCTTCAGGAGTACATCCTAGCCTGTCCCCACCATGGGATGGATGACTGGCTCCTTATTCAGATTTCTATAGCAGGCTGATCCCATCAGCTCATGACCATTTGGATGCTGCTGCTGGAGGAGCCTTCTTCTCATTGACGGTGCCAAAAGCTAAAGATCTTATTGAGAAGATGGTGTCCAACATGGGATGGAACAATGAGCATCTCCATACCCGACAGCGAGGTATGCACACCTTGAAGGAGGTGGACATGATCGCTGCAAAATTGGACCTCCTAATGAGGAAAATTCATGGACAAGCCAGTGGTGAAGTGTCTGGCAATGCCTATGCCCTAGACTCTCACATCACGTGTGAAGTCTATGGCAACAAGGGTCATATGGGCAATGATTTCCCAGAAACTTGTGAGGATGCTCTATACCTCGCTAACAACAGAAATTTCAACAACAACAATAGCTATCGTCCAAGAGGTCAAGGGTGGGGTCAACAACGCCCATTCTTTAAAGGAGGGTACAATAACAATGGCAACCCTGGAAATCAGCCCAACTTGAGAGAACTTGCCATTAGACAGCTCAAGATCAACGATGCCCTATCCAAGAAACTGTCAGCTAATGACAAGACCCTAGAGAATATCAATGCAAAGATGGAAGGATCATCCTCAACCTTCAAGAATCAACTGAGCTTCAACAAGATGCTCAAGACTCAGTTGGCTTAGCTGGCAGCTGCTATTCCTCCAATGGAGAATGGCAAGATGTCAGGCCAGCCAAAACTCCCGACGGGAAATGTCAACATGATTTCTGTACAAGAGAGCAACTGGCAAAAGGACCCCGGATGTCCTACCATTTCATGCTCAATTGGGGCTCACCACTTTGACAAGGCACTTTGTGATCTGGGAGCAAGTTTTAGTGTGATGCCCAAGGTTGTGTTCGACTAGCTGAACTTCACAGAACTGACTCCAACACCAATGCAGCTACAACTGGCTGACTCTTCAGTCCATTATCCAGCGGGTATTGCTGAAGACATTTCGGTGAAGATCCGGAATTGCTTCATACCCGTGGATTTTGTGGTGCTAGACATGGACACTGAGAAAGATACACCACTCATTCTTAGGCGTCCATTCCTAAGCACTGCAAAATCTCACATAGATGTGGGAGCTGGAAAAATCCACTTCCATATCAATGGCAAGGAGGAAAAGTTTAACTTTTGGCCAAGATCAGAGCAATACTCCATGATTCGAATCAAGTATAGGCTGAATGATAAACACATCATAGAGGTCGAAGTCACACCTCCAAAGGTGGACTCACTCATTGCATTCATGAGAAGATTAATGTAAAAGGAGAATCCGTCGTTTTGACCACGCCGATATCCAAAGGCGACGAAATCATATGGACCTTCCTGAAAGCCCAAGTCCACCAAGCCGCCAAAGAAGGAATGGCGGAGGAAGAAGCAAGACAAGCCGTCCGAGCCCATCCCTCCGGGCCCGGATGTGAAATGAAGATGGAGGAATGTCCATCTCATCAGACGGTGGTGAGACCTACGCCAATAGGTTAAATTGGTAGTTATCCCACTTTATTTTTCTTTCTTTCTTTTTCCACCCCATTTGGATTTTTCCCATTGCATATTTAATTTTCCCTAGCAAGTTGAGAATCTTATATTCTCAGCTATCATTTTTCTTTCTTTCTTTTCAAAAGAAAATTTTTTATTGGATTCGAAAAAAGATTTTTATTTGAAAAACAATTTTTCTGAGCTGCACATGTGGCGTGTCGCCAACGTGCTAACTTTATAGCCGTTGGGGAGCCACTTGCCAAAAGAGGAACCAGGGGGGCACCTATCAGGTTGGCCGAACCCCCTGGTTGGCCGAACAGGGAGTGGAGCCAAATTGGCTTCCCTTCCTCCAACGACTATATTTTGAACCCCAAGTGACCTTTGGAGGGTGCACCCTATAAATTGTGGCTATGAGGAGCACCTCTCTTCACACACCACATCATTTTACACCTCCCCAAGTCACACTCTAGCTCACCTTGTTTTTCTCGCTCTTCATTGCAACACTCTTGCTCAAATCCATCCCCCAAAAGATTTTCTTTTGTTTGCATTTGCATTTTAAACTCAAGCTTTCAAGAGGAGAAAATTTGTTGAGCGTTTTGTTTTCCAAACATCGCTTCTTTTCGGATTTTTCCTGCCTTTTTTTGTTCTAGATTGTTGAACTCAAAAAGACATGAAGAGGTTGTTTGGAAAGAGGAAGGAGGCTGCAAGCTCAAGCCATGGTGAAGGTTCTAGTGCACGCCTCTCTTCCATGGGTACAAGCCCAAGGAGGAGAAGTGTGTGTGAGGACACTCTCATGGAAGAGAGAAGCAACCCACACCAACTTCTTCATGACAACAACCTCGACATGTGAAGCAAAGTTGAAGATCAAGCATGTAGACTTCTCCAAGATCGTGAGTTCTGCCACACCAAGGCTTACGATCCACATTTGATCTCCAAAATAGGTATGGACTCCGAATTTCTTTCCATTTGGCATGCAATTGGATTTGATGACTTTGCTCACATAGAGGAGAAAGGTTCACGCCTTCTCACTATACAATTCCTTTGCACGCTAAGAATAGGATTTGATGGTATTACTTTTAGATTATTTCAAAAAGAATACAACATCCTATGGAAAGAATTAGGTAGCATCCTAGGTTTCCATAAACGGTGTTTGCTAGATTTAGACATTTTGTCTAAGTTTAACAAACAAAGTTTTTGACATGAGCTAACTAGCGAGGTCACATGTAGGGCTCCTAGGAATAGCCACATCCAAAACCCTACCTTACGCTTCATGCATAGATGGGTGGCTATGACTATGTTCCCTAGGGGAGATGTTAGGGTTATGCGAGATGATGAATTGAAAATTTTGTTTGCCATCACTAAAAAAATAAAAGTTGCTCCAGTGAAAGCTATGATGACACAATGGTCAGATTACATTTCAAAATCAGGACCAATTGAATAATCTTCATTGATTACTCATATTGCTGATAAGGTAGGAGCAATTAATTACTCTTCATTTGAATATATTGAAACTAAAAAAGAATTAATTGACGAAGACTATTTAGTGCAAGGACATACCCTTAAGCATGATCATGATGGCTCCTTGATATTTTTCTATCCCGGCTTTGTCAATGAAATTCGGTTACCTAACCTGGATTTTCATTTGTACAAATGCCAGAGGCTAACCATTAATCTTCTTCCCCTTGAGGAAGCAAGAAGAAGTAATGTCTCTGGTAGGGTAACAAGGAATCGTGCGAGGGCTGCAAGCACAAGCATGCCACCGATAATCTCTCCGGTCCATGAATACCAAGAGGAAGAGAACCCAATGGGTTATGCGCCCGGATGGACTCAACCTCCTAGGTATGAGACTGGGGGATCATCTTGGCAAGAATGGCAAAAGGATCCACCCTTATCCACTTCAAGCTCTAGCAGCTTGCCCCCAACGTCCATGAGAGGACGTCGTTCCTTTTCGGCCAGAAGTCATCATGACTATAGCCAAGGAATAACGGACCTCACTAGACGTATGGGAGAACTTGAAGTGAGAACGGGTGACATCTACAGCACACTCCAGAGCATGTTCAAGGTACCCAGGATTGGCAAAATCACATGGATGCTCAATTCACCAACTTCAACACGATACTACAACAACAACAAGCCGATCTTGCAGCGTACTTATGTTATCAAGGGTTCAACCCTTATCACAGAGGTAGTTGAAGAACAAGCTTAGGGGAGGACCCCCACTTGAGGTAACATGTATCACATTCCTTGCATATTTATTTTCCATCCATCCATCATCCACCTTGCATTTAAAAAAAAATAGGTTAGATTTGCTTTCATCAAATAAAGATGCGTGGTAAGAATGATTTAGAATTCTCATAGATGAAATGATGAACAGTTGCTCTATTTTATTTTCCTAAGTCTCTAGTTTATAACTTGCTACTCTCCGAATATTGCTTTCATTGGTTTGAATTACTTTTACCTTAATTTGGAAATTGTGGGTAGCAAAAGCTTAATCTAATTCTAGGTTGTTGCAAGATTAGAATTAGTAATAGGGCTACTAGTCCTAGTTTGAAAGTAAAACTTAGATTTCTGGAGAAATTCTAAAAAGGTTTAAGTTTTCCTCAATTGGTTGGAAATACCTACCAAAGCCATATGATGTTCATACATAGACAAAACCTTGTGCATATGCTATTTGCTTTGACATTGAGCCTAGTCAAACTAGTAGAGACCTATGTGAGAAATCATTCAACTCTTTTCGAATTCAAGACTTCACTTGCACATGCTATACTTCTACACTAGAAGTAAGCAAAACGTCCATCATATCCACCATACGACAACAAAACAGATAAACTCCATGTTATTCATGTTTAGCACTCTCTTTAAAATTCATTGCAAAGAAAGGGAGTAGAAGACATGGCTACAAAAATGAAAAAAAGCATGCTTACATCATAAGTATGAGAAAAAAAAAGAGAAAAGAAAAGTAGCCATGTTTCATCCCTGCAAAAGAAAGAGAGATTATACCAAAAAGGAGTTATCTCAAGTATCCACATCCACTTCCACTCCATCACACATGCACTAGTCTTGAATCAAAAAGTTTTGATTTGAATTCTCCTAAGGCTTACTCTTTTGACTTAGCAATATATGTGATGCAAATATGCCTACTTACTTCCCTTACCAAGCTCCACGTACAAGCCATATTCAATGAGTAGGAATAGTAGAGGCACAATGCTTTGGTGAGGAAATATTTCCACTATCCACAAAGGAGTGATTGAGAGAATCAAATTGAGGCACTTAATATCTAAATTGAATTCTCTGAGATTTAAGTGGAACTTGATTTCGAGGCTATGTTTGCTCCATTTGCTATTCTACCTTTCAACTACTCATGAATATGAAAAAGCATAAGCCCCATGATAACTTAAGAAAGGTAGAGTATCATAGCCAATTTCTGCAATACTAGGTAGAGTATCTTGTTGTGCATTAGATACTTTTGAAAATAAGACATTGTAGCAACTCCTGATCATCAACCTAAAGTCTTGACTTTGCTCGGGACGAGCAAAGGATAAGCTTGGGGGAGTTTGTTGACAGCTGTTATATACCAATTTCATCCATCAATTTAACTCAGATATGTGAAGGATTTGTCATTTCTTGCACACATCATATTTCTATCTAACCCAATTCCACTTGGACTTGGAGAAATATGTGTATGCAGCATTTTATGCAGGAAATGAGGAAATGTAGAGGGACCAATCCTATAAAATACCATCCCAGCCAATCAGGCGATGACACGTGGCATCCCATTGATCAAATGGCCCACAAACAGAAGTATCCGAGGAGATCCAACGGTGTATCACCCATATACATCAAGGGGGCCCACCTGGCAGCCACCTGGAGGAAGCACTCCACGTTTGGAGTGTTGACCAGGTCGGCCGAACCAGGGGTTCATCCGACCTCTTCCTGGCGCCAAACGCGGTCAAACGACGGGTGTTGGATCCTCCTCGCTTGAAGGAGTCAATGGTGACTGATTTGGGCATTTTTGGTGGCGAGAACCGACCTCAACACTAGTATAAATAGGACCCCCTACCCCTCACTTCAACACATACCACTTGAGCTTCATCTCTATTGTATACACTATCATCCATAGTTTTAGAGGAGTTAGGTTGTAGAGAGGAGAGTCTCTAGTCCCAAGTTCAAATTGGAAAAGGAGTAAGGAGTCTCTCTCTTCCCAATCCAACATTAGGGAAGGTATGGCTCATGTATTCTTTCTTGTATTTGTGACTTTATGTATAATAAAGATAGTATCTTTAGTCTCTACTTATACATATACTTGGGCAAAACATTTCTTGTTTGATTGTGGAGTCCATGTATGTGGAAGGTATAGCTTCTATGACTGTTTCATCATGAACATATCTCATTATCATAGAACTTATAGACCCCCACTATAGTCTAGTTAATTATAACATAACAAGGTTAGTATGGATAACTATGTTGTGTATCAACATTGGTTCAATGATGATTCAATTCATTGCCTTAGGATGGATTGTGCCTAGGCTCTTAAGGTAATTACTTAATATGTTAGCATGGTGCTAGGATAGCTAAGTAGTATTGGATGTCTCGTAGACCCACGGATTGATAAGGTAGGCAGTAGGTGGTGACAACTCTATCTGTTCTTTGTAATCCTCCACGGTCGGCTATGACACAGGCCCTTGGCGGGAGTCGCCCTAGTATTGCTAGGGGTAAGCTCGTGCCCGATGTGTTGAACCACATATCATAAGTATTCACTATTGATCTAGCTTATGAATAATTAGTTTAGACTATATATATACAATAGAACATAGTAGGAGTACCACCATAACTCTCAACCTTAACTAACCTCTAGGATCCTCTTATCCCCATTAGACTTGAAAGCTTTTGTGTGTGTCACACTACCTCCACCATTATTTTATACATCCTTACTAGATTCTTACCTAGACCTTTTTATCCTTTCCACTTGATGATTGTTATATCTCTTCCCTGCCTTCCTTTGAGATCAAATAAATGACACCCTTGCGAATACTCTTAAGGGGAAATACTACAATGATATCTCTGTGCGCTTGCGGAACTCACTCTGTGATCCAATAGAACCATTAACAAGCATTTCTGACACATCAGTTGGAGATGTTTAGTTAATTGTGCATAAGAAATACCAACAAGCATTTCTAGCACCGTTGTCGGGGATGATTTGTTAGTATATCTTAGGAGCCGTCAACACTCCACTCTTGTCAGTAGCCTGCGTGGCGTTGCTGATGGTGGCAGAAGGTGTCTCGTCGGCCTGTCTTGTTGCTGCAAGCTACCCACTTGGCCAAGTGGGATAGGCTTGTTGCGCCTTCACTGTGATGTGATTGGTCATAGTGGTCTCTGAACGTTGGCGTGCTCCGCGTTGGGCGCTCGAGGTGGGTGTGCATCTTCAATGCTCGACTTGAGCAGGGCGCACCATCCCTGACTCCCGCATCTTACCGTCCGAGGCGAGCTGCGGGACACGTGGCAGGGTGGGGGCTGATCTCCGCTAGGGAGGTTAGACCTGGTCCTCCGTGACGCGTGGCAGCTCCGGGGCTCGTCAGGGGACGTGGCAGCTCCGGGCCCTTTCACTTGAGGGGTGCTGGTCCTTGCACTTTGTGCCACGTGCTTGTACCGGGGGCGCTCCCCCAAGGTTGGGTGAGGTCCTGTCCCTACACGTGGCGTCTCGGGAGCCCGTCACACCGAAGGGGCCAAGTACCATCTCTAAGGCTCTCGGTGCAGCACCGCAACTCGATCTTGAGGGAGGAAAAGGCCTTGATGCCTACAGGACACGTGACGGCTCCGAACATGCCTCGATGTCTTCCTCCCGTGTGCGAGGATACCTGTCTGCAGGGTACTGACAATGTCTATCATGATCATTTAGCAACATGTTGATTAAATGTTGCAACATGAATTTGTTCTTAAGAATTAAGAATATTCGTGTACACTTTAGTCTTTTATGCCCATTATGTAAAATCTGGAATTAAAATAGTTCTACATGTTTAATGGTACTGAAATTTTTATGCTGGGCTAGTAGAGCATGCTTGTAAAATTTAAGCCCAATCCAAGTATTCTAGTGCCAATAGTAGGGATAATAGTGTTTAGGGGTAATTAAATAACCCAAAAATACATTTGGTTTTCAGAAAACGAAAATTGTACTTTTGTGCAGAACTGGATTTTGTGGAATCATCAAAATTGGTTTCACAATTTTTAGGGTTTCCTACAAAGATCTACGAATTTTTGAAGTTTAGCCATTTTCTGGAATTATTAGCTAACTAAAAGTCCACGGGAAAAAAAATCTTGGCGGCTAACACGTGGGGCCCATGTCCTTTCTTCTTTCCCGGGCTGACGCGCACAGAGGGGGCTGCCGACGCATCGCCAGCGCAGCTCAATAGAGCCTTCTCGGTTGTTTCCCCTACGCTGATCAGGACTACCCTTGGGTTCTGAGGGTCGCCGAACTTGATTTTGCGGTCCGCTTCTGCTCACGACCACCAGAACGAGCAGGCGGCAGTGGCGGGCGGAACTCTACCGGGTCACTGACACAGGAGGCCAGGGGAAATTTAGAAATCTGCTCAGGGTCTTTATGGGGTGCCGAGGATCATCGACAAGCTTACTGCAATATGGCAAATTAGCTCGTAAATGGGACTTCACCGTGCCAGCGCATGGTCCACGGCGGTGGCGACCAAAACCCGGCTACCGGCGCGCACACTAAACCATTTGCCCTAGGGCTTGTTCGAGGAAGTTCCCAAGGAAGTGGAGAAGCTAAATCTTTACAGCAATAAGCCAATTTGGTCAGAGCATGACGATTTTGACTGCAACTAAGAGGGGTCACCGATGAGCCGCGAGTGGGGAAAAGTCATGGCCGAGCTGGAACACTCGCGGAGGAAAGAAATGTAGGGGCACATGGGCGTCACCGTGCAGCGGTGCACCTGTTGCAAGCATCGGTGTGGCGAGATGACAGCTGGAACGGCCCGGGGACGTTGGCGCATGAACGCCAACGAGAAGCAGCGCTAGGTTTTCGCCTTTGGCTTCTCGCGCGCGTGCGAGTGTAACAGCGACCGGAGTAGCACTGGTGTGAATGGTTGGGCAAGGGCGGTGTTGACGGTTGTTATATATCAATTTCAACCATCAATATAACTTAATTATATAAAGGAATAAATACTTCTTACACGCATCATCTTTAGATTTAACATAATTCCACTTGTACTTGAAGAAATGCATGCAGGTATTTTATTGCAGAAATGATGAAGAATGAGGGGGGCAATCCTGAAAAGTGACATGCCGACAAATCGCACAATGACACGTGACATCACATGGATCCATGGACCCTTTCGTAGGCGTATCCGAGGAAATCCAACGGCAATTCACACAGGGAAGCATCATGGGTCCACCTACCAGTGACCTGGAGGAAGCACACCCCGAGGGGCGCTAGAACCAGGTCAGCCGAACCAGGGGTTCGGCCGACTCCTTCCTGGTGCCAAACTCGGTCAGCCGCCACATGTCAACTCCCTGTGTTGCCCTGAAGCCGGTGGAGACTAATTCACGCACAAAAAGATGGCGGGAACCGCCTCTACTCCGTGTATAAATAGAGGGAAAAGGCCTCACTTCACACACACACACACCCACTGAAGCACTCTCCCAATGTATACACTAGTTCTCCTACTTGCTTAGTGAAGGTTAGCTAGAGAGGAGTCTCTAGTCCTAAGTCCAAATTGAGAAAGGTATGACTCATGTATCTTTCTTTCTTTTTGTGACTTTATGCTTTATAATAATATTCTTATTAGTCTTTACTTATTCATATACTTGGATAAACTATTTCTTTTTTGATTGTGGATTCCATGTATGTGCTAGGTTTAGATGTCATTATGATCTAGTCATAGTGTTTATATCTTGTTATCATAAACATCATACACCACCATCGTATTCTAATTAGATATTAATATGATTATGTTAATATGAATATTATGGTGCTTGGTCCCAGCATTGGTTCAATGATGTTTAGGTTAGTCATAGAATTAGGAAGGTACTTGTACTGCAGCTCTTAAGGCATTTACTTAACATGTAAGCGTAATGCTTCGATAGTTAAGTAGTGTTGGATGTCTCGTAGACCCACGGGTTGTAGAGATAGGCGGTAGGTGCTGACAGCCCTGTCCGTCACTACTACAAAATGCATTTTTACAGGCGCCTCAAATTTTCAAACACAGGCGATCCTTAAAAATATGCGACTGTGATGACGAATGATATAATAACCGTCTGTGATGACAGAACAACACAGTCGGATTTTAAAGAACAACCGTCTGGGTAAATACATTATCTTCACATACGGTTCTTATTTAAGAACCATCAATAATGCAATGAACTTCACAGACGAATTTTAAGAAACAACCGTCTGGGTAAATACATGATTTTCATAGACGGTTCTTAATTAATAACCGTATGTAATGCAATGAACTTCACAGACGGATTTTAAAAAACAACCGCCTGAGTAAATACATGATCTTCGTTGGCGGTTCTTAATTAATAACCGTTTGTAATGCAATGAACTTCACAGATGGATTTTAAGGAACAACCGTCTGGGTAAATACATGATCTTCGTTGGTGGTTCTTAATTAACAACCGTCTGTAATGCAATGAACTTCATAGACGGTTCTTGATTAACGGCCTGAGAAGATCATGTATTTTCAGTGGCGGTCATTGTTTAAGAACCGTATGTAGTTGTTCAATTATCATAAGCGGTTTTCATTGAAATTACAGGGATGTAGTTGCAATTATCACAACCGTATGTAGTCGTACAGGCAAAATTGTATCAGGAAAAAACACGGATGAGCTAGCGGATACTAGTACAGTAATGCATTATAGGAAATGTTCGACCACCAATGAGGCTGGCTTAATTGTGATAATACACCATTAGAGGCTTTACAATTGTTCAAAGATAATTTCTTTACACACTGAACAAAAATCATGCTACATTCATTGTAGATCGACGATGAAGCTCCCATCGATCAATCTAAATTGTATCATCCTGCTTCCTCCCGAACACGTCTCTTATATTCCGCTGGATCCTGAAAATATTGACATTATTTAAATTAACAAATGTCGAAGGAGGAATGAATAACCTACATTAGTCACTAAGTCAAAGTGTCATCTAACCTTGATAAGTAGATTATAGCAATCATTTTCAACATCAGTCACATTTGGCTGATGCAGCAAACGTTGAACTTCAAGTAGTATAGTTTTGATTGTAAAAGCACTGCACCACCCCTACGAAATATAATTTAAGCAATATAAGAAACCAGTTCAAATAAGTTCGACAACAATTATAAGTAATAATTACATGAACAAAATAGGTCTATCTTACAGTCTCTTGATCAAGAATCCCGATGCAGAGTGCTCTCGAACGATGGACATTTGGGTGGAAGAACCCAATTGGAAAGGCGCATCTTGGAGGCACCAAGGGATAGTCCTCAGAGAAGGAGATTGTCAGGGGGTAGTAACCATCTTCCCATTCAGTCTGCAAAAGAAATTTATTAATAGGAGGACGATGGTTAAACTCATATTGTGCTTGTTCTTCATGACTTACCCCTTCTTTACCGGGGACGATGCACTGCCACTTCAATAAATCTCCAGATTCAGGCTTCGTAGAGAAACCGTACGCGAAGAAATTGAAAATACCAAAAACAAACAAGACGGAAAAACAAACTACAGTTAAGTTCATCAGTCCATTACAGATACATATGTATATACAACCATGTGACCGGTGTGCCATATGTACATACATGGGGATGGTTCTTGCGCCACGCCAAGTGCTCCTCCTTCAATCGGCTACAAGTCCGAGACATCATTATCTGAAAGACCAAACTTCCAAACTTCCAAATCATTGAGTCCAAACGCATATGTACACAAATGCAAAAGGACACAATCCATATACCAACATTGTTCTAAGTTGATTTCAGAAGATACAAATATATACAATATATATCATCCCGCATTGCTATATACATTTTTTCCAGCATTGACATCTTCTCGCATATAGGGTTTCAAATTCTTTTTAATGTTTCTCTCTACGCGCTTGATGTTTTCTGGTTCGGTGAAAAGGTACATCTCTTCATACTGATTATATTCCTCTTCATTATCTCCCACATTGTCAACCCCAACAATATTTTGCTTTCCAGAAACAACTACGTGCAACTTCTCAGTTTCTAGATCTTGAACATAAAAAACTTGTGCAACATTATCGGCGAGAACCCACAGGTCATCTTTGTAACCCACTTTATTCAAGTCTACCAGTGTCAGCCCATAATTGTCCACTTTCAAACCATCAGGATGTTTGACCCATTGGCACTTAAATACGGGCATTACCATTCTTTCGCCATAATCGAGTTCCCATATTTCCTCTATGAACCCGAAGTATGTGGTCTTCTGCCCTTGTGAATCATAAGCCTCAATACGAACACCACTATTTTGTGCAACACTCTTACCGTCTTTTTCTTTAGTGTAAAATGTGTAACCATTGATGTCATATGCTTCCCATGATGTTACCAAAGCAGATGGGCCACAAACTAACTTCTTCATTGTTGCCTCTTCTACAGTGTTTCCGTATGATATATTTTTGTCCATTAACCATTCAGTGAAACATCTTCTGTGCTCTTTCATGATCCAGTCCTCTTTGCGGTCTTGGTTTTTATCACGAAGCTCAATTTGGTGTTCCTTGATGTACGGCTTAGCTATTGCGAGCTGTTGTAGTACACCAAAATGTGCACGGTGTACATTCTTGTAACTTGAACAATAAAAGTTTTCTTACCCACTTTGCCTCTCCCACGTACTCTACCCTCATGTACCGGTATAGGCACACCTATCGATTTTCCATCTTTGATGTAATCAACGCAACCCTCAATCACTTCTTCAGTGGTGTATCCTTCCATAATTGAACCCTCTGGGTGAGCACGGTTCCGCACATAACCTTTTAATACTCCTAAATATGTCTCCAACAAAAACATATGATGTAAATATAGTGGCCCCAATGCTTTTATCTGATCAACAAGATGTATGATTAGGTGTACTTGCATATCAAAAAAGGATGATGGGAAACACATCTCAAGCTTGCACATTGTCTCGACGATGTATGTTTTCAGATAGTCTAATCTTCACGTGCTATCACCTTTTGCGATACTGCATTGAAGAAGTAACACAAACGTGTGATGACAACTTTTATATGCTCAGGTTTGATTACTCTTATTGCAATGGCAAGGAAAACTGTCATCATCATTTGACAGTCGTGAGAATTATATCCGAATAAAGACAAGTCTTTCATCGAGACTAGTTTGCGGATATTGGATGGGAAACTTGTGGGCACTTTTATCCCACGCAAGCATTCGCAAATTGCTTTTTTCTCTTCTAGCTTCAAGTTGTAGCTGGCTGGGGGAAGGTAATGCTTCCCGTTCGCCTTTTTTACTGGATGAAGCTTTGGTCTCAAATCAAGATTTACTAGGTCCATACGTGAATTTAATCCATCCTTTGTTTTCCTCGGCATGTCCAGCAAGGTCCCAATCATGCTGTCAAATACATTCTTTGTAACGTGCATCAAATCAATACTATGGCAAAATTCCAGATTCTTCCAATACGGAAGATACTTGAAAAAAATTGATTGTTTCTTGAAAGCCATGTCAGTTGTATCATCCGAAGATGTACTTTTCTTTCTCTTAATTCCTTTACTCTTTTTACCCTTACCGAAAGCAATATGAATGTTCCTGACCATTTCAAATACAAGTTTTCCACTGTAAGGTTTCGGTGCAGTATCTTTTTCGATTTTATTATCAAATTGTTTTTTCATCTTCCTATACTTGTGTGTATCTGTCAAGAACCGTCGATGCCTCATGTACACCGTCTTTCTGGATGAAGTGAGGTATAGAAATCCAGTTCTATCCACGCACCTAACGCAACCTTTCTTCCCTTTCATTTGTCCCGATAATGTAAACAGTCCGGGATAATCATGCACGGTAATGAATATCATTGCTCTTAGCGTGAAATACTCCCGCTTGTACTCATCCCATGTACGTACCCCTTCATTCCACAATTTCGCCATATCTTCCATTAAACTTGTATAGCTGACATTGTAGTGTTTTGGTAAATATCAAATTAATTTCTACTCACATATTATTCACATTTGTGTATCTCATAAAAAAAAGTTCCTTCACTCAAAATTGTTGGTATGAACATATTTGTATAATTTATACATGTATGAATATTTTTAATTTTTTTAAAAGCATTCCAACATGTCAAACTTCAAATTATCCACCATTCTAACTAAATGCTCATATTCATATGAGGCATTCGTCAAATTATGAACACACATTGATTTAAAAAAAAATTAAAAAAAATATAAAAAAATTGTAGAGGTTGGTATGATGAGTAAAAATGTCCACTGAAAAAATAAATGAAAAAAACATTATATTCATCAAGATAGAAAAATGAAAAATAGCGTTTGTTGTATGTTTTTTATGTTCTGACCAATTTCAATGGATTTATGAAGTGAAATTTAATGGTAACCTTTACTTATCAATAATATTACAAGAAAGTGGATTTTTGCCTTTTAAAGGACCACATTTAATCAAGAATATTAATTAAGAAGAAGTAAATATCTTCACACTGAAAATATATTTATCTCAGGCGGGTATTTCTTACCAACCGCCTGAGATAATGCCCGATACTGTTCTTCAGTTTCCTTATCCCTTGCTTCTTTTTTATTTAGGTTCCAATATAAATACTCAAACATGTTTAGATTCTGCAAATTGTGTCCAAATTCGATGATTCTTTCTTCTACATTTGTATAAAATTAACATCTACCACCTGAACAAAATATTTTTAAAATTTGTATAGCTGACATTGTAATGTTTTGGTAAATATCAAATTAATTTCTACTCACATATTATTCACATTTGTGTATCTCATAAAAAAAGTTCCTTCACTCAAAATTGTTGGTATGAACATATCTGTATAATTTATACATGTATGAATTTTTTTAATTTTTTTAAAAGCATTCCAACATGTCAAACTTCAAATTATCCACCATTCTAACTAAATGCTCATATTCAAATGAGGCATTCATCAAATTATGAACACACATTGATTCAAAAAAATTTAAAAATATATGAAAAAAATCGTAGAGGTTGGTATGATGAGTAAAAATGTCCACTGAAAAAATAAATGAAAAAAGCATTATATTCATCAAGATAGAAAAATGAAAAATAACATTTGTTGTATGTTTTTTATGTTCTGACCAATTTCAAAGGATTTATGAAGTGAAATTTAATGGTAACCTTTACTTATCAATAATATTACAAGAAAGTGGATTTTTGCCTTTTAAAGGACCACATTTAATCAAGAATATTAATTAAGAAGAAGTAAATATCTTCACAGGCGGTTGGTACTTACCAACCGCCTGAAAATATATTTATCTCAGGCGGGTATTTCTTACCAACCGCCTGAGATAATGCCCGATACTGTTCTTCAGTTTCCTTATCCCTTGCTTCTTTTTTATTTAGGTTCCAATATAAATACTCAAACATGTTTAGATTCTGCAAATTGTGTCCAAATTCGATGATTCTTTCTTCTACATTTGTATAAAATTAACATCTACCACCTGAACAAAATATTTTTAAAATTTGTATAGCTGACATTGTAATGTTTTGGTAAATATCAAATTAATTTCTACTCACATATTATTCACATTTGTGTATCTTATCAAAAAAGTTCCTTCACTCAAAATTGTTGGTATGAAAATATTTGTATAATTTATACATGTATGAATTTTTTTAATTTTTTTAAAAGCATTCCAACATGTCAAACTTCAAATTATCCACCATTCTAACTAAATGCTCATATTCATATGAGGCATTCATCAAATTATGAACACACATTGATTCAAAAAAATTTAAAAAAAAATATGAAAAAATTCGTAGAGGTTGGTATGATGATTAAAAATGTCCACTGAAAAAATAAATGAAAAAAGCATTATATTCACCAATATAGAAAAATGAAAAATAGCATTTGTTGTATGTTTTTTATGTTCTGACCAATTTCAAAGGATTTATGAAGTGAAATTTAATGGTAACCTTTACTTATCAATAATATTACAAAAAAGTGGATTTTTGCCTTTTAAAGGACCACATTTAATCAAGAATATTAATTAAGAAGAAGTAAATATCTTCACAGGCGGTTGGTACTTACCAACCGCCTGAAAATATATTTATCTCAGGAGGGTATTTCTTACCAACCGCCTGAGATAATGCCCGATACTGTTCTTCAGTTTCCTTATCCCTTGCTTCTTTTTTATTTAGGTTCCAATATAAATACTCAAACATGTTTAGATTGTGCAAATTGTGTCCAAATTCGATGATTCTTTCTTCTACATTTGTATAAAATTAACATCTACCACCTGAACGAAATATTTTAAAAATTTGTATAGCTGACATTGTAATGTTTTGGTAAATATCAAATTAATTTCTACTCACATATTATTCACATTTGTGTATCTCATAAAAAAAGTTCCTTCACTCAAAATTGTTGGTATGAACATATTTGTATAATTTATACATGTATGAATTTTTTTAATTTTTTTAAAAGCATTCCAACATGTCAAACTTCAAATTATCCACCATTATAACTAAATGCTCATATTCATATGAGGCATTCATCAAATTATGAACACACATTGATTCAAAAAAATTTAAAAAAATATAAAAAAAATCGTAGAGGTTGGTATGATGAGTAAAAATGTCCACTGAAAAAATAAATGAAAAAAGCATTATATTCATCAAGATAGAAAAATGAAAAATAGCATTTGTTGTATGTTTTTTATGTTCTGACCAATTTCAAAGGATTTATGAAGTGAAATTTAATGGTAACCTTTACTTATCAATAATATTACAAGAAAGTGGATTTTTGCCTTTTAAAGGACCACATTTAATCAAGAATATTAATTAAGAAGAAGTAAATATCTTCACAGGCGGTTGGTACTTACCAACCGCCTGAAAATATATTTATCTCAGGCGGGTATTTCTTACCAACCGCCTAAAATAATGCCCGATACTGTTCTTCAGTTTCCTTATCACTTGCTTCTTTTTTATTTAGGTTCCAATATAAATACTCAAACATGTTTAGATTCTGCAAATTGTGTTCAAATTCGATGATTCTTTCTTCTACATTTTTTATAAAATTAACATCTACCACCTGAACAAAATATTTTTGAAATTTGTATAGCTGACATTGTAATGTTTTGGTAAATATCAAATTAATTTCTACTCACATATTATTCACATTTGTGTATCTTAAAAAAAAGTTCCTTCACTCAAAATTCTTGGTATGAACATATTTGTATAATTTATACATGTATGAATTTTTTTAATTTTTTTAAAAGCATTCCAACATGTCAAACTTCAAATTATCCACCATTCTAACTAAATGCTCATATTCATATGAGGCATTCATCAAATTATGAACACACATTGATTCAAAAAAAATTAAAAAAAAAATATGAAAAAATTCGTAGAGGTTGGTATGATGAGTAAAAATGTCCACTGAAAAAATAAATGAAAAAAAAATTATATTCACCAAGATAGAAAAATGAAAAATAGCATTTGTTGTATGTTTTTTATGTTCTGACCAATTTCAAAGCATTTATGAAGTGAAATTTAATGGTAACCTTTACTTATCAATAATATTACAAGAAAGTGGATTTTTGCCTTTTAAAGGACCACATTTAATCAAGAATATTAATTAAGAAGAAGTAAATATCTTCACGGGCGGTTGGTACTTACCAACCGCCTGAAAATATATTTATCTCAGGCGGGTATTTCTTACCAACCGCCTGAGATAATGCCCGATACTGTTCTTCGGTTTCCTTATCCCTTGCTTCTTTTTTATTTAGGTTCCAATATAAATACTCAAACATGTCTAGATTCTGCAAATTGTGTCCAAATTCGATGATTCTTTCTTCTACATTTGTATAAAATTAACATCTACCACCTGAACAAAATATTTTTAAAATTTGTATAGCTGACATTGTAATGTTTTGGTAAATATCAAATTAATTTCTACTCACATATTATTCACATTTGTGTATCTCATAAAAAAAGTTCCTTCACTCAAAATTGTTGGTATGAATATATTTGTATAATTTATACATGTATGAATTTTTTTAATTTTTTTAAAAGCATTCCAACAAGTCAAACATCAAATTATCCACCATTCTAACTAAATGCTCATATTCATATGAGGCATTCATCAAATTATGAACACACATTGATTAAAAAAAATTTAAAAAAATATGAAAAAATTCGTAGAGGTTGGTATGATGAGTAAAAATGTCCACTGAAAAAATAAATGAAAAAAGCATTATATTCACCAAGATAGAAAAATGAAAAATAGCATTTGTTGTATGTTTTTTATGTTCTGACCAATTTCAAAGGATTTATGAAGTGAAATTTAATGGTAACCTTTACTTATCAATAATATTACAAGAAAGTGGATTTTTGCCTTTTAAAGGACCACATTTAATCAAGAATATTAATTAAGAAGAAGTAAATATCTTCACAGGTGGTTGGTACTTACCAACCGCCTGAAAATATATTTATCTCAGGCGGGTATTTCTTACCAACCGCCTGAGATAATGCCTGATACTGTTCTTTAGTTTCCTTATCCCTTGCTTCTTTTTTATTTAGGTTCCAATATAAATACTCAAACATGTTTAGATTCTGCAAATTGTGTTCAAATTCGATGATTCTTTCTTCTACATTTGTATAAAATTAACATCTACCACCTGAACAAAATATTTTTAAAATTTTTATAGCTGACATTGTAATGTTTTGGTAAATATCAAATTAATTTCTACTCACATATTATTCACATTTGTGTATCTCATAAAAAAAGTTCCTTCACTCAAAATTATTGGTATGAACATATTTGTATAATTTATACATGTATGAATTTTTTTAATTTTTTTAAAAGCATTCCAACATGTCAAACTTCAAACTATCCACCATTCTAACTAAATGCTCATATTCATATGAGGCATTCATCAAATTATGAACACACATTGATTCAAAAAAATTTAAAAAAATATGAAAAAATTCGTAGAGGTTGGTATGATGAGTAAAAATGTCCACTGAAAAAATAAATGAAAAAAGCATTATATTCACCAAGATAGAAAAATGAAAAATAGCATTTGTTGTATGTTTTTTATGTTCTGACCAATTTCAAAGGATTTATGAAGTGAAATTTAATGGTAACCTTTACTTATCAATAATATTACAAGAAAGTGGATTTTTGCCTTTTAAAGGACCACATTTAATCAAGAATATTAATTAAGAAGAAGTAAATATCTTCACAGGCGGTTGTTACTTACCAACCGTCTGAAAATATATTTATCTCAGGCGGGTATTTCTTACCAACCAATTGAGATAACCTTCTTCTCAGACGTGAAATTCTAATTAACGGTGAACACACTACACATTCATTCATTCACACAGTTGAAGAACACACAAGATACTCATTCATTAACAATATTCAATCACACATCTCACAAAAGAACACACAAGATGCACAATATTTACACAAGAACACACAAGATACACAAGTAATATTCAATCACATAGATGAACAAAGATAGATTTCATTCATTAACAATATTTACAAAACAGAAGCAACTAAAAACAACAAAAAGAAAAACTAATTAAATCCTACTCCTACTCCTCTTCCTCCTCCTCTTCCTCCTCGTCCTCCGGCGGCGACTCCGACACCGGTGCAACAGGAGACAGGGCCGGCTGCACCGGCTGCACCGGCTGCACCGGCTGCACCAGCGGTGCAACCCCGAGGTTGCTAGCCGTCGCCTCCACCAGCGTTCTATGGCCCTCGGGGCCAAGAACCTGGGCCATCGTCGCGAACAGAATGTAGAGACGATCAGCCACCCCCGTGAGGGCGTAGAGGTAGTGGCCCATGGTACCCATTCCAGTATACTCTGGAAGGGTACCCAGCCCCAAGGCACTCATGGTGCGAGACGTATTGTTGTATGCCTCTCGCGCCATGAGGAGGCGCTGCTCAGTGTTGATCTTCTCGGGGGAGCTGCAACATAGTTTCTTGCAAGGTGGCTCCCTCGGAGGACTTGGCAGCGGAAGGTCGGCCATAGTGGTGTTGGGTCGTCGGAGCGGAGGAAGACGAAGAAAACAAGAGGATTCAAAGTGAGCGATGCGCTTGTGAGCGATAGCGCGTCTTTAAGGCCGCGCGGAGTGGAAGATGGAGCAGTTGGTTTACCGCGCATTGAAAGGTCACGCCTTGGGGAGAAGAAAGGTCGCGCACGGTTGGTGAGGGGTCTTTATGTAGGCGTTCATCAAACTATAATGAACACATATTAATTAAGAAGAAGTAAATATCTTCATAGGCCCATGTTTATCTCAGGCGGGTGTAACTAACCAACCGTCTGAGATAATTGTATCTTCTCAGGCGGTTGGTAAGTAAAATCCTACTGAGGTAACAATCTTCTTAGACGGTCGGTACTTAAAATCCGCCTGAGAAAATGTGAGTCTATATATACCCCTCAGCAGCATTGGAAAAACCTAACCCGGGCAAAATACTTAGACGCCGTTAGGCTGCCAAAATTTCATTTGCCGCCAAGTGTTCGCCCTCGTCACTTCCACGTACGCCGCCGAGCTTCGCCGTCGCCGAGCTTCGCCCTCCTCACTTCCAGGTACGCCGAGCGAAGCCATTGCCATCGCCGCCGAGCTTCAAGGTAAACCCTAAACCCTTCGACCTTCCAGCCTCCTTCGCCGTGCCGCCTCCCTCCCCGCCCTCGCTGCCGCCTTGCATATCCTTGGTTAGGGTTCGGGAATTAGAAAATGGTAGGCATCCTTGGTTAGGGTTCGGTGGAATTCGAAAAACTGTCAAGTTCGGTGGCATCTTTGGTTAGGGTTCGGTGGGGCAAGATTTATGTGGATGGTTATATCACGATAAATTGGTAGTTGGTTTTGTGTGTCTGAAACTGTGAAATCAGTAGCATTTCATCTTCTGGTAGTTTGCAAAGATAAAACTGTCAAGTTCGAATGAATAGGAGTTACTCCCTTCGTCGTGGATGGTTATATCATGACAAATTGGTAGTTGGTTCTGTGTGTCTGAAACTGTTCTGACACATTAGTGGTAAACATGATTCTAGACTCTAGTAACAACAGTATATTCCCTATTTCTGTCATCGGCCTTGCATATGCCACATAATTCTCTATTAGGGGCAAGATTTAGCTATATTTGGTTAAGTTGACCAAATTTGGCTAATTTTGGCTAAGTTACATTAGATATAGTTATACTTGACTAATTTTGACTAAGTTATGCTATATTTAGCTATATTTGGCTACTTTTGCTTAGAGTTAGCTATGCTAGACTAAGTTTGGCTAAGTTTGCTTTTATTTCTCTAAGTTTCATTTGAGCAATTGTAGCTAATCTGTGCTACCAAAGATGTCTGCACTTGTGGCTCCATCAGCTTCATTTGAGCAATTGTACCTAATCTCAGCTACCAAAGTTATGCTATATTTAGCTCTAAGCCAAACAAGTTGCTGGCCAACTCATTTGTGATGCCAGGAGCATCCTCACGCCCATATCTAGGTACCACTAGGTGTGGCGATGGAGTCTGAGCATATGATGTCGATCTCTATGATACAAGAATTTAGTTAGACCTATATAACTTCAAAAATGTGTTTTGGCTAAATTTACTTAATTGAGCCAAAATTGAGAAAATTTGTTTTAAATATGACCAAATTTAGCTAACTGAAGCATAATCAAGCATGTTTGACTATGCTGGGCAAGATTTAGCTATATTTGGTTAAGTTGAGCAAATTTGGCTAATTTTGGCTAAGTTACATTAGATATAGCTATACTTGACTAATTTTGACTAAGTTATGCCTTGGGTTGTCGGTGTAAAGTGAGCTTGCTAGTTGCTGCTACTGCTATCAGTCTCTTCAAGGTACTGCATCTGCACAAGTACGCATCAGCATGTTGTTTTTCATTCAGTAGGCAGAAGAATCAGTGACAGGGAATAAGAGGAAACTTGAGAGCGGGGACGATAATGTCCTCTAAGCTAGGTAGGAGCTGTGCGGGGATTTGCTTTTTGTCCCTTGCTTGATCAGTTATAGGTCCGTAGCTAGGCGCCGCCTAGTAAACCTCAAGAACGTGGTCGCCACTCTGAACGAAGCTAGCCTATTTAGAATAAAAAGATAATATTGCCATTGCTGGTGAGCAACTTTAACATGCTTGTCACCCTCACAATGTATAGGAACCTTTTGGTCAGTCGCCTTAAACCCTAGAATGCCTTATCAAATCCTAGAATGCTTCCATCTTTTTCTTCATGCAACACTTCATGTAGAGTTAATATGCCATTTATTAGATTTTTTGTCTTATTAGATCTAGCATGGAAAGCCCTAAGAAGATTGGTCCGGATAGTAACAACAAAGAAGACAATATGGAGTTTACTGACTCCAGCAGTTTAGGCTCCTATCACAGTCCTTCGGGTCCTTTTCCGAATATAAAAATTAAAAAGACTTCAGTGGATCTAGACCCGGAATATGATCCTGCCGACGAGGTATGGATCACGAATCTTAACTTCAGCAGTTCAAGTTAATGTTGGTTGTCAAGTATACGAAGTCTTATAATTTTTTTCTACCTAGATTAATCTCGAAGACAATGAGGTGACATCGGCTCCTAAAATCACAGAAGGTTCTCCAATGGATGAATCCTCAGCTTCACTCAAGCGGAAACGAGGGCAACGAGGTCCCCATAAGGGTCCATTGGACCGCATCATGTACATAACAAGGGTCGGTCCAGGTGGGCTTCCCCAAGAACCACTGGATTCAGTTACCAAGTACCGTAATGCATGCGGTTTTCTTGTTAGGGAGGTTGTGCCGATCACAACCGAGAATTGGAGGAAATTATCCGAGCAGACCAAGAATGAGTTGTGGGAAAAGATAAAGAAACAATTCAAGTTCCCGAAAGGCACAGAAGAAGCTGTAAAGAAAGCAACATTGGTCTCTTGCGGCAAGAAGTTTCGATGCTGGAAGAGTGAAATGAATGCTTATGTTAAGGCCGATAAGGTCCCTAGCCCGAGGAAGATGGGAAAAATCACACAAGCTCAGTGGCAAGAGTTTGTTCGTCAAAAGAGCACACCTGATGCTAAAGCTCTAAGTGCAACTAGGTCAGAGCTTACAAAAAAGAACAAATACCATCATCGCTTGGGGTCTGCCGGATATGCCCCCAAAGTCCAGAAATGGAATAAGATATTAGACGAAATTCTTAGTAAGGGCAATCCTCACCCATTAGAAGGGTGCGATGAGTGAACTCAACGCTGGGTCTTTGCTCGGTCAGGTTTGACCAGCGAGGGCAAACTTGAAAATCCCGACTCTCTGAATGAAGTAGAGGATAAAATGAAAAAAGTAATTGAAAAGCAACAGAAGGGTCTCTACAAGCCGAAGAGGGAGAATGACCAACTTACCGCTATCTTAGGAAACCCTGAACACAGCGGATGGGTTCGAGCGGTCTCTTCTCAAATGTCTTGGCTAGATGGTTTCCCTAAAGATAAAGACACATATAGAAGACGTGAGAAGTTTAAGAAAACACTTGATGAAATGATTGCTCAAAAGGTCAAAGAAAATATGCAAGAAATAATGGAACAACTTAGACAATCAGGACAATTAGTGGCACCGAGTACAATGATAGTTCCGGTGCAAAAGGAGCAATTAGTATCTCCAACTGCCTACCTTAGCAGCGTTGGTTCCGTGTCAGGCTCAGGGTCAGCCCATAAGTTCCCTGCCGATGATATTGCTAACGACAAATCTTGTCGTCTTCTTGTCCAGATAGGCAGAGCTGGGAACAAAACCAAACAGGTTGCCACTGCTATGGCAAAGCCTGATCGTGACTTCAACGGTAATCCACTTCTGTTGTATTATTCTGTGGTGCAAGTTCTTCAGATCATTGATAATGATTATGAAGATTATGAAATAGACCACGTCAAACCTGAGGGGATCGCGACTCTGGGGCGGGCTGTCAACCAATTAATCCTTTGGCACCGACGCGATATCGTGTTGGACGATGAGCCAATTTCTAGCCCCGTCGCATCTCCAAATACTGCAACCCCATCTTCTAAGGCGAAAGTGCATGAAGATCCACTCCCAGTCCGGGAAGATCCACTCCCCCTATGTCTCAGCAAGGATGATATCCAAGAGCAACAAGTTGGACAACAACTTCAAGCAGTACTAGAGCAAGCTGTTGCTAGTAAAGAGCAACTAGTTGAGCAACAACTTGAAGTAGTACTAGGGCCAACTGCTGGGAGTAAAGAGCAATCAGTTGAACAACAGGTTCAACAACAAGCCAGTGTCCAACTTCCGACGACTACTCCTTGATCATCAGTGCCTATCAAAGTTAGCTCATACGAAATTAATAAACCTTCATCAGAAGTGTCAAAGTATTTGGAAGCTATGAAGGAAAATATTAGAAAATAGAGTGCATCTCGTTCTTCTCATGAGCCAGCATTAGAAGATATCGAGGAGTGGGAAGAAGACGGTGTCATGTATAATCGGCGGACGACTTTAGTTAAACCAGGACTTCCAATATACAAGCTTGAGGATGTTCGTCCTAAATTTGAGAATGGGAAGCCGTTCATGACATCTGTACAACTTAGCAAACAACCCATCCAGCTCAGAAGAATGCATGAGTGGTACATCACTGCCAGCACAAAATTTGGTCTTAATTGCGTCACATTTCGTATTCCAAAAGAAGCATTCTGGAGCACTGGAGTAGATAAACGAGTCATTTTATTTGAAGAGCTGCTTTCCCTTTTCCATCGGGGCATGCTCGATATCAACCTGCTGCTCGTCTGGTGCTTGTAAGTGCTCTAATATTTTGTATTTGCTTTTCTTACTACACGCATACGCATTTCATGAGATTATAACAATTCTGGACTTCTTCAATAGGATGCAATACATGGATAATGTAAAGTTGGAGCGCAAGACAGGTATCCTTGACCCTACTAGGATTGCAAAGTCGCTATTCGACGTCCAGGCGAATCGAGAATCAAGCCAGTACAAACACATGAAAAAAAAGATTTTGAAAGAGCAATTGCAAAACTTAAGAAGGATAGAAAGACAGAAGTTGCAGCTTACATAGGACATGCGATGTTTAACTTTGTCAGAGACGGCAAGGACCTCGTAAAGGCTCCGTACCACTTCGAGTAAGTTTGACACATGACATTGAAATAGCAATTATTGGTAATTGTTAACACGTGTGTTTGTATGTTTGCAGTAATCACTACATAATGATCTTCATCAAGCCAACGCAGGGAATGGCAACAGTCTTGGACTCGGTCGATTACCCACCAGATCGTTACAAAGATTTCCTTTCCATTTTGAAAAAAGTACATTTATTCAATAATTTTAATTTACGCACATTTAGAATGTGTTGACAAGTTTTATATGACATTTCTTGTATTACAGCGCTTGGCAGTTTTACGCGGAGCTTGGCGGTCAGAGACTTCCTAATACGAATGCATTGGACATTAAAATGTATTATGCTTGTCCGAAGCAGCCTGCTGGGAGTGTCTTATGCGGGTATTATGTATGCGAGCATCTTCGGACCGCCGGCGTATATAGAGTGAATCGTGAGGATGTAAGTTATCCTTAATGTCGATACCTTATTTTCTTACTTTTGTGTTTCATTTTCATTGTAACTAGCATAGTTTAATGCTTATATTCTCTGTTGTTCAATATTACAAGAAACATTATTTTCATATTTTGATTCCAACTTCAAAATTCAATTGCTCATAGTACAACTGCTCCAAAAATACCAACTAAATTCTTGTATACTCTCACTTTGATCTATACTTTGAGATTGTTCAAACCAACATATTCTGAACCTTGTTATGTGTTATATTGCAGCACAAGAAGAATCTGAATGAAGAATGGCTGGTTTGTAGAAGTATTCCTAATGGAGGAGCCGACAGGATTGCTTGTGAACTCTGTCAGTTCATCCATCGCGAAATTTTGCACAAAAATGGGAAGTTCTATGATAAGAATGGTTCAACAGCTGATGTGCCAGAACTTTGCGACTATGCCAATATAAACAGTTTTTAGTGAAAACTTGTAAACTTTGAGATGAATTGTATCTGTAAATTGTACATATGTATATTATTTTAGTGAAATTGACTTCTGTGATGATAATATTGTTGACTTTTGTTCTGTGATGATATTGTTGTTTTTTGTTCTGTGATTATATTGAATTGACCTGGAAATTAGAAATAACAGCAGTAGTACTGCATAGGTTATACCTTATCACAGGCGGTTATTAACCAACGGCTAGGCATGACTGTGAAAAACAATTATCACAGGCGGTGACTGTTATGGTAGAAACCGGCTGCGTTAAAGGGTCTTCACAGACGGCTGATATAGGTAAACTTTGTCTGTGATAACACCATTATCATAGACGGTTAGTTATGCTTCAATAACCGTCTGTGAAGACACATTATCATTGACGGTTAGTTATGCTTCAATACCCGTCTGTGAAGACACATTATCATAGACGGTTAGTTATGCTTCAAAATCTGCCTGTGAAGACACATTATCATAGACGGTTAGTTATGCTTCAAAACCCTCCTTTGAAGACACATTATCATTGGCGGTTAGTTATGGTTCAATACCCGTCTGTGAAGACACATTATCATAGGCGGTTAGTTATGCTTCAATAACCGTCTGTGATAAGACATTTATCACAGGCGGTTATATATGCTGCACGACCCGTATGTGATAAAGTATTTTCACATGCGGCTAGCCTAAGTAAAGAACCGCCTATGATAATCTGTCTTCACAGGCGGCTAGCCTAAGTGAAGAACCGCCTATGATAATGTGTCTTCACAGGCGGTTTCACTTCTCCGCCTGTGAAATTGTATCACATACTCTTTGTTTCAGGCGGTTTTAAAAGCCGTCTGTGATAATAGGTTTGGAGCCGCCTGTGATGAGGCTTATTGTAGCAGTGCGTCCTTTGTACTCCCTTACGTTCGGCTACGCCACAGGCTTGTAGCGGGAATTGTCCTGATGTTATCAGGGGTAAACCCTGCCCGATGTGTTGGACCACTAAGCCCTAGTATTCATCGTTAACATACTCATGTGTACACTAATAGACTATATATATGAGTAATTAGAGCACAGTAGGAGTAGCTTCATCTCGTAACTTGACCTTCACTAGGACATCCTTACCCAGTAGAGTGGACTGCTTAGGTGTGTATCACACCGCCTGCACTACATCATTTACCAATCCTATTGGAGACCTCACTAGAACACCCTACACTTTCTATGATCTTGACACTCTTCACTTGCCTTCCTTTGGGATAAAATAAATATGATACCTTAGGAAATACTCTTGGGTGAAATGCTATAGCGGTACTTTCCTTGTGCTTGCGGAACTCATCTTGCTTTGGCTTAGGTTATCCAAGTGCCAACTGCATATCTAGCACCTACCGCTAGGATGAACTGTAGACATTAAGAAATACCAACAAACGGTGTCCTTAACTTCACTTCTGCGACACCCAGTTCCGGAAATGAACCAAATGTAATGCTTATGTGTGCCAAGGATGTTTAAAACACATACACAAGTTATTCACAAACGATAAACAGATAAAACCATGTCTCGAATAAGAACACTAATAATTGTATCTTATTACATCCCAAATAGTCTTAAGTAGAGGTTCTAATATCTTTGCAGCCGAAAACACTAAACACTAATGACTCCAACTCCACGGGCAAGTTTGACGGTAACACGTGCGCCTAGAACTCCTCAAAGACCTCCTAGCACTCCATATTGTCGCCTGCGTCTGAATTTGTTGGGGGAATATCAAGGGTGAGCACATGTCGTACTCAGTAAGTGTGGGAAAGTATGACGTGTAGGTTAAACAAGGAATGATAGATAAATGTCTTATTGCATAAAAGTACATTCAAAACAGTTGAAGATGCAATTATATCATTATTAAGTGAGGTCCTTCTCAAAATAACCCAAATAACATTAATTTTACCTTAAGTAACTAATACCAGCAATAATAATCCATAATCAAGTCATAACTGCTCAAATGTCTAAATTTCATCAATTTATTATATTGAAGCCAATTAATAAACCATTACAAATTCCCAATTCAATTCCAGTCATTAAACCAAGTTAAAGTCCAAATTCTAATCATGTTAGGGTTCAGGTTGCTCATGACTGGGAGCACGACCATCATGATAGTTTTACACACACTCTGTATAGGTTGTACCACTTTACCCATAAGTTCGTGATTTCATCACCTTTCGATGACTAAGAAATCTCAATTATGCCGTCTCACACTTCCTTAGGAGTGTGACTAAGAGATCACAAAATAGCCTTTACAAAGTGATTACTAGCATATTTAGACCCCACTGAGGTTTCACCGGTGCTGATGTCTTCAACTGAGCACATCTAACCAAGGGCCCCCTCTTGAGCCATTCGGATCCCAGGGTAGTCCCACCAATCTCTACAAACCCATCCGACTACCCCTTCTCCGAGCATTATTAATCGTCCAAATAGTACCAGCAATAAACTAATTAGTCAGCTAAGCCGCACCCATACTTGGCCTTGTGGTGGCCCTGTAAATCCTGGGTGGTCGCTCCACGAACCGGCCCTTAGATCTAAAGCAAGCAAAACCACCAAAACAGTCCAACCCATTCCACATAACCAGCTTGCTTAGATCCATAGGCACCATGTTGCTAAAAGGTCATTATTATCAATTCTCATCATTCATGTGTTCAATAGATCATAATTAAGCAATATGATTATTTCCCAACCCAATTGAGTATAGCGAAGCAAATGTGTAAAAGACCCTTCCCAACTCTTTACATTGTGTTCAAGCGACAAGGGTGGTCATACAAGACTAGTAAACTCCTACAATTGGGTTTTCCCATCAATTGACACAAGCATGCAATTTTGCAAACAAAACATTTAGAAACCTGGATCAAAATGATCAAGGACACTTGCCTTGCTCTTGAGCTTAGTTTGGATCGAAAGCTTCGAAGTTCTTGTTCTGTAGGTCCTCAAAAACACTCTCTACAGCGAGACCTTCTATTCGACCCGACAAACATGCAAAATAACAATTACAATCAAATAATGCTCATATATTACTCAATATGTCATGATATGCATGATTAATGCAATTGTGATATAAAACTTGTTAATGAGTTGCTATCAATGTTTACTAACTAGTTACAATGGTTTATGACAAGTTTGAACAAGTTTAGAATTGATTTGAGTCGATTTGAATTCAATTCAGCATTTAACAGATTCAGACACCGGACAAGTCCGTTATAGAGGTTGGACTAGTCCGCCCTATACAGAACTGCAGACTTAGGGTTTTCTGATCAGCGGGGTTTAAAGGTTAAATTCTCGTGGAAACTTAAATGTAGAAGGTGTACCACGTGTCTAGAGATCCAAGGGTCGAAGATTGGATGCAACACTTGAATCTTGACGTTTAAGGCTTGATGAAGATGAGTTGATGAAGGTTCGATGAGAAGAACATCAATTGTTGAAACATTGATGCAGATCAATCTTGATTGGTCCTTCTCCCTCTTCTCCCCCCCCCCCCCCCTCCTTGCTCCTGGGCTCCTTATTGCGTCGGCACAAGACTAAAGGCGGCAGCGAGATTTTTTCTCAAAGGTTGGAGAGGTGAGGGTATTGGGTTGCTTATATAGGGGTGGAGAGGTAGGGTTTTGGGGTGAATTCCAAGTGGATTTCAGTGGGCGATGTGTATGGGCCGAGGTGGGGTCCACTTGGGCTCCTCTAAGGTTGGGCACGAACTTCTTGGGCCCAATTAAGGCAATTACCCAATAACCAAACGTGGAAGAATATTAGAATCCGAGTTGAATTCAGTAGGTCAGACTAGTCTGCATTGTGGACCGGACAAGTCCATTTGGCAACAGAGAGGTTTTCGGACAAGTCCGGTATGTGTGGTCAGACAAGTCCGGGGTTGCAAAATAAAAGGCTTCCGGGTTGAAAACTGGGCCAAATTGGACAAGTCTGGGAAAACATCAGAAGCTAAAGCGAACTAGTACGTGTAGTATGTAGGACAAGTCTGTAGTCCTGAAGAAACTAAATTTCTGAAATAGAAAGGAAAGACTGGACTAGTTCGAGTTTTGCAACGGACAAGTTTGCTCCCTGACAGGATTAAATTCCTGATTAGACCTAAATTCAATTTAATCTTGTTCCTTTTTATCTTGATTAATGTTAAACATGTATGAGGATGTATGCAATGCATTATGCATGAAAATAAGGGTGTTACAAACTATACCCCTTAAAATGAATATCGCCCTCGAGATTCGACGTGGAAGGAAAGAGATAGGGAAATTTCTTCTTGAGATCTTCTTCCTGCTACCAAGTTGCTCCGGTTTCTGTATGATGCTTCCATTGCACTTTGCACCATCTAATCACCTTGTTCCTTAGAACCCTTTCCTTGGTGTCCAAAATTTTGACAGGTTGTTCAACATACGTCAAATCTTTGTCAACCTCCAATTCTTCCATCAGTACCAGCTCTTTCGGAACCCTCAAGCACTTCTTGAGCTGAGAAACGTGAAACACATCATGAGCATCAGAAAGATGTGCTGGCATCTCCAACTTACATGATACTTCACCCCGTTTGTCTAAAATCTTGAATGGTCCAATATAGCGAGGTGCCAACTTTCCTTTGACATGAAATAGCCTGTGACCTCGCATAGGTGACACTTTGAGGTATACGAAGTCTCCCACTCCAAAAGACAGACTTCTTTGTCTATTACCCGCGTAACCCTTTTGTCTTAACTGAGAAGCTCTCAAATTCTCACAGATTGTCTGGACTTTCTTTTCGTCCTCCCGAATTACATCAGGTCCAAATACTTGAGTCTCCCCTGTCTCATTCCAGAACAATGGTATCCTACATCTTCTCCCATACAATGCTTCATATGGTGACATCTTTAAACTTGCTTGATAACTGTTGTTGTAGGAAAATCCAACATATGGCAGACTTTTGTCCCAACTTCCTTCATACTTTATCGCACAAGCCCTTAGCATGTCTTCCAAAATCTGATTTGTTCTCTCGGTCTGTCCATCTGTTTGAGGGTGATAGGCAGAACTAAAATTCAATTGAGTCCCCATTGATTCGTGCAGCTTCTGCCAGAACCTTGAGATAAATTGAGAACCTCTATCGGACACTATCTTATTGGGCCTGTGTAAACACACTATCCTTCCCATGTATAATTTTGCCAACTCTGCTCCACTATAGGTAGTCTTGAAAGGAATGAAATGCGCTAACTTCGTCAATCGATCCACAATAACCAATACTGAATCATATACTGCTGAAGTGCGAGGTAAACCAACTATGAAATCCATACCGATTTCTTCCCACTTCCATTCCAGAATCTTCAATTGCCACAATAATCCAGCAGACCTTTGATATTCAGCATTTACTCGTTGGCACACATCACACAATGCGACATATTCAGCTATGTCCTTCCTCATACCATCCCACCAATAACGTGTCTTCAGGTCCTTGTACATCTTCGTACAACCGGGGTGGATGGAGTAAAGTAAGTCATGTGCCTCTTTTAACATCAACTGTTACAGACTCTTATCGTTAGGCACAACAATCTGTTTTCCAAGCTATAGAGTACCATGGTCATCCTTATCAAATCTAAATTCTCTCCCTACTTGGGTCCATTCTTTGATTTCCTAGATTTCCTTATTCTTAGTCTAACCTTCTCTTATCTTTTGCTCCAGGGTTGGAATCACTTGAGACTCTTATGATCCAGATAAATCTTGTATCTATGACCAAGAATGTAATGTCTCCAAATCTTCAATGCATGCACTACGGGTGCAAGTTCAAGATCATGCGTAGGATAATTCTTCTCATGTTTCTTCAATTGCCTGGATGCATATGCTACTACTCGCCCTTATTGCACCAGTACACAACCAAGTCCTTTTTTTGAAGCATCGCAATAGATATCAAAGCTCTTGCTCACATCTAGCAATACCAATATAGGTGCCGTTGTTAACCTCTTCTTTAGATCCTCAAAACTGTCCTCACAAGCTTGAATCCACTTGAAAGGCTTCTGATGAGGACATTAGTTCTATGGATACAAACAACACTCCATTAAACATACATGATGCAATCAATAGAGTTCACACACAACAATTAATTTTAGAAGTGAGCTCATTCTTATATGTTCCCTTATATGTTTTTGAGCATAGATTGCTACCTAATGATTTAATTGTGATTAGGATCCATGCAGAGGTTCAATAAGTACTTGGAGGAAGTCTTAGGGACGTGGAGGACTAGAGAATACATTCAATGAAGATGGAAACTGACCCCAACTTAAAATCATGTCCAACTCGGAGTCTAGGAGAAGTTAGCACTAAAACGGACGCCCATGACGCATAAGAACTCCGTTTTGGACGTTCTACATATGTATAGAAAGGGGGAGGATAAACTTTCCAATGGCGCTGGTCCCATGTCAAAATTCCCTTGGAGTCGACAGGAATGGTCAAAAGAAAATCCAGTTCAGAATCTGTCACGGTGTTGCGCCACCGTATTGGGCCATAGGGCCTTGTATCAAGTCTAAGTCCATTATTTTTGTGGCTTAGGGTTAGGTCACGACCCCAACACCCCTTTGACGTCCTCCCACCTATATATATTCCATAGTAGCCACCATAAACAATTGGGTTTTGCTTAGATTAATAATATCGTTGTTCTACGGTTTGTAAAACCCCAACTTCGCGATTTCAGATCGTGTCTTCTACGTTCTTGCTTTTGTTCTCGTTGCACTTGCAGGGATTATCCTTCTTAGCGAGGTCAATCGTGTGCAGCACGGTTGATAACCAACGGAGCAGTAGTGTAGTGATTGTAGGAATTTTTTGTATTCTACTCGAGAGCTTCAGATAATCAACGTCGAGATCTCCATCAATCGACTTATCGATTACCTTTCGGAAGATCGGGCCTAAACCTCCTTATCAATTGGTATCAGATTTCCAGGTTACTCTTTAGGTAATTCATCTATCCATTACATTAGTTTTGTTTTTCATACCTAGAGTCCACAAGAAAGCCACAAAAAAACTTGCAGTTTAGTAGATCTGTTCATTACTTTGTCCAAACTACATTGAGCTTTTGCAACTTTTGTTTTCAGTTTGGTTTTGTTGAATTTGTGTCTTTGGTTGAGTCATATTGCTGGTTTAGAAAGTGTTTTTGGCCTTAGTTTTAGTTTTGCACTGTGTTGATTCATCCTTTTGAATCATGTCATCACGTCCAGATTAGATTCATCTCTGTCCAGTTCAGTATTTTTATCATATCTTGCTCATAAGAACTCCAATTTTGGAGTTTTTGTGCTTTCTGGAAAGATTAAGAATTTATCTACAACTTTATTATTCATAGATTCCCCAAAAAATGGAGTTATCATGGTCAAAAGTGCATCATATATGAATCTATTCTCGACCTAGAATTTCGGAACAGTCTGTGTTTCGGGGACAATATCTCCTATTGTTACTGTCCAAAATAGGTCTTCCATATATTGAAATTACAGAGGAAAGATATATCTACAATCTTTCTGTTTTAAGTTTTTCTATTTGTATCTCCTAAGTATGCCTATTTGTCCTTGGAAGATTGAGCAAAAAATTTGTGATAGACCCATGAGATATCTTTGATTGCTTTTCATTGTGTTCTTCTTTTGCAGCACATTCTGAAAAGGAAGACAAAAGAAAAAGGCAAGTTCAAACAAGATACAAAAGCCGCACAAAAAAAAAGAGGAGAAAAAAACAACAAAAAAACATAAGTGCTTGCATTCTTTGTGTTATCTAGTTTTGTCTCATGTCTTGCTAGCTTGAACTACTAGGAACACATTAAGGCCACCAACTTTGACAAGTACTTTGGACACTTATTCAACTTTACTATCTAATTTCATTGTTGCTAATCTTCGATACGATATAAAGTGCCTTTCAATCTACACTTTTCTCTAGAGTTAAATTCGTAGACCTTTGCAATCATCCCACTCTCGATTGGTTCTTCACACCGGCCACTGTTTGCCACCTGCAATGTCCGTAAGAACACTTGTAAGAGCATGGTAAGATGCTTGAGAGTGTGTGATTCCACTTTCACCTTGCCATTGTCATATGAGGACATCACTTCTATGGATACAAACAACACTCCATTGAACATACAAGATGCAATCAATAGAGTTCACAGACAATAATTAATTTCAGAGGTGAGCTCGTTCTTATATGTTTTTGAGTATAGACCTAATGATTTAATTGTTATTAGGATCCATGTATAGGTTCAAGGAGTACTTGGAGGAAGTCTTAGGGATGTGGAGGACCAGAAAATACGTTCAATGAATATGGAAACCGACCCCAACTCAAAATCGTGTCCAACTCGGAGTCTAGGAGCAGTTCACTAAAACGGACGCCCAAGACGCATAACAACTTCGTTTTGGAAGTTCTACATACGCACAGAAAGGAGAGAGGATAAACTATCCAATGGAGCTGGTCCCATGTCAAAATACCTTTGGAGTGTACGGAAATCGTCAAAAGAAAATCGAGTTCAGAATCTGTCACGGTGTTGCACCACCGTATTGGGCTATTGGGCCTTGTATCAAGTCTAAGTCCATTATTTTGGTGTATTAGGGTTAGGTCACGACCCCAAAACCCCCTTGGACTTCCTCCCACCTATATATACTCCATAGTAGCTGCCATAAACAATTGGGTTTTGCCTAGATTAATAATATCGTCGTCCTATGCTTTGTGAAACCCCGACTTCGCGATTTCAGATCGTGTCTTCTACATTCTTGCTTGTTTTCCCGGTTGCACTTGCAGGGATTAGCCTTCTTGGCAAGGTCAATCATGTGCAGCATGGTTGATAACCAAAGGAGCAGTGGTGTAGTGATTGCAGGGGTTTTTCGTGTTCTACTCAAGAGCCTTGAATCATCAACATCGAGATCTCCATCAATCGACTTGTCCATTACCTTTCTTAAGATCGGGCTTAAACCTCCTTATCAGCTTCTCCTTCATTAACAACTATATCATTGGTTTCACTATCTTGGAAAAGTCCTTGATGAACCGGCGATAGTATCCAGCTATTCCAAGAAAACTTCTTATTTCCTTCACATTTTGTGGTGGTTCCCACTTTAGAACATCTCTAACCTTTCCTAGGTCAAATGACACTCCTCCTCCAGATATGACTTGGCCTAGAATGATATCTCCCTCAACCAGAATTGACACTTGTTAAACTTGGCATACAACTGATGCTCTCTCAATTTCTGGAAGGCAACCTTAACTGCTCTTCGTGTTCCTCTTCACTCTTTGAGTAGATCATGATGTCATCAATGAACACTACCATGAACTTATCCAAATACTCCATGAAAACCTTGTTCATAAGTTACATGAAGTATGCGGGTGCATTAGTCAGTCCAAATGACATGACCGTATACTCATAGGATCCATACCATGTCCTAAAAGTTGTCTTAGGTATGTCTGTTGGTCTAATCTTCATTTGGAAATATCCCGACCGAAGATCAATCTTAGAGAATATTCTGGCTCCCTTCATCTCGTCGATCGGATCCTCTATGCGGACAGTGTATACTTATTCTTGATTGTCACCTCGTTGAGAGACTGGTAATCCACACACATTCTTTGGGATCCATCCTTCTTATATACAGAAAGCACTGGGGATCCCCATGGCGATGAACATGGGCGTATGAAACCCTTTTATAACCGCTCTTGAATCTGCTTCTTGAGCTCTGCTAATTCCTTAAGAGGCATACTATATGGCCTCTTTGCAATAAGTACAGTTTCAGTTATTTAATCAATGATGAACTCGAAGTTACGATCAAGTGGCATACCTTGCAATTCCTTAGGAAACACATCTGAGTACTCCCGAACAACTGGAATTTCCTCCAAAGTTACTCCTTCTGCGTGATTTACCATTGCCTTCTCAGTTGTCGGCTAAACTGCCTTGAACTCTATACTAACTTCTTCCTTATTTGTCAGTTGCACTGTCCGAGTGTCACACTGAATTACTCTGTTATGCTTCCTTAACCAATCCATTCCATGTATGATGTCCAATCCTTGAGAATCCAGGACTATGAGGTTGGCGAGGAAATCTACCCCCCTTATCGAAATACTTACTTTTGGACATACTATATCCGTCCTCATCTCCCCTCCGAGAGATTTAACCAACAAAGTATACTTCAATTATAATATAGGCATGCTATGCTTTGCAACATACTTTGATGAGATGAATGAATGGGATGCTCTAGAATCAAATAATATAGTAGCAGGGTTGGAGTTTGCGCGAAACATACCAATCACAACATTTTAGCTTGCTGAGCCTCTTCTGCAGATACATGGTTCACCTTGCCACGAGCGAAATTATGTGGTCCTCGGTTGCCATAGTTACTCCTCCATTGGGCCTTAGATTTTGCCTTGGGACATTGTTCATCTGACCCTGTCCTGATCTTGGGCATTGATATGCAAACTATCCTGTTTGACCACAAGCATAGCAAGTCTTTCCACCAATGGCACCAGCAAAGTTAGGGCGAGGCTGGTTTTGAGCATAGGCAGGCATATTTTAGCGTGGCGCAGGCTGCATAGGTAAGCGAGGTGCTTGCATGGGTGGGTGTTGTTGCATTGGTTGTTGCGGTCATGGTGGATAAGAGGGGCGGTATGCAGCAGCAGACGGGTTGTAATATGGTGCAACAGGCGGTGCATAGCGAGGATGGACATTGCTTCCTTGCGGCTGTCCCTGATATGGCATTTTCCTCTTGTGGTCTAGTTCCATCCCACGAATCTTGTTCTCAACCAAAATGGCCTTGTGAATGTAGCCTAGAGGGGGGGTGTGAATAGACTTTTTGAATTTTCGTCGGAACTTGCAATACTTAACAACCGGATCAAATACAGAGATATCGGACTAGTCCGGTTCGGTGCGGACTAGTCCGGTTTGTGCGGACAAGATCGATCAAGTTTGATCGATGATTTCGGTCCAAGTATACTATGCAGCAGAAATTTAGTTGTAACTCAAGTGTATTGCTTTAATGAAACTAGACGTGGCACAAGTTAACTTTAGTTTCAATATTTTAACGTAGTTTGAACAAGATCAAGTAAACCCTAGATTACAATGAATGGTAAGAACAAAAACAAGGACACAATTATTTTTATCCCATGGTTCGATTCCACAAAGGAAATCTACATCCACGTTGAGGAGCCCATGAAAGCATCGGGTCTTCACCAACCCTACCCTCGTCGAATCGCCACGGAGGCCGATTCTCTTCCACTAATAACAAAGGGGTAAGAATAACCGTGTTCAAGGGGTCTTCTCACAAGTTGAGGGCTCCCCAAGATTTACAATTCAAAACACCAGCAAACACATTCAAAAGTATGCAATGAAACAGCGATAGTGTGTGATAGAATCAAACCCAAGAGCTCAAGTCATGAAGAATGTGTCTCTCCTTTGATCTAGAGTCAATCCTCAAGGATTTGATCTTTCTTGCATTTAATTGTGTGGAGAGACGTGTTTTCTAGGCTCTTGGGGGGTGTGACGGCACAGGGGGTCGAGAGATATTGATTAGGGGCCGTGCACCTCTATTTATACTAGGGTTTTCAAAGGTTAACGTTAGGGTTTTCAATGTCCAAACTAGTCCGTGGTGGACTCCGGACTAGTCCGGTGTGCGACGTGCGGGAAACCCTAAGTGTCCAGAATTATCGGACTTGTCTAGCCAGGGGCGGACTAGTCCGATTTTGTCTCTGGAGATGTTCGAACTGGTCTGGCACATATCGGACTAGTCTGGTGTTGTGGAACCCTTGGTGAATTGAGGAGAAGTCCGCACTTGGAGGACTTGTCCGATTTAAGTCAGAGAGGATATCAGACTAGTCTGTGGTGCTATCGGACTTGCCCGATTTTGTGCAAACTGTGAAGTGTTGAGGACTAGTCCGCACTGGGGAGGACTAGTGTGATCTTAGTCAGAAAGATATCGGACTAGTCCGTGGTGATATCGGACTAGTCCGATCTGTAAAAACTGGACTGTGCAGACAAGTCCGCTCTGGGAGGACTTGTCCGATTCTGGACACAGAGAAATCAGACTAGTCCGGATCTGTATAACTTTGTGCAGTGAGAGTGATTAAAATTTGCTTGAGCTCTTGGGGTGTGTTTCTCCAACACACTCCATACACAAAGAGTATTATAATCATTTTTTGAGCTCCTTTCAGATTGATTCCTCACTCTCCTTTCTTTTTGCGCTTTCTTCATAATTTCATTTAAACTTGTGCTCATCTCAACAATTTTGTTAGGGTCTCATTTGCTTGTCATAAATCCACCAAAACCCACAAGAGATGCCTAGATGCACTTTCAATCTCCCCCTTTTGGTGATTGATGACAACCAATTGAGATTTTATAAATATGATTAAAAGTGCAGAATTTTCATAAAGTGTGCACATATGAGTTTGGAACAAATTAAGAAATCAAAACATGATACATATGTGCACTCTTTATGGTGGGATGCAAAACTACATATGTGTAAACAATAATCTTGATATGAATAAGATAAATGGCATAATCATGACAGCATCAAGGTTACCAAGCATGAATATTAAATTTAGAGCATAACACATAAGTCATAAGCATAACAAAGTCATAGTTTCACACCACATTCCAATAGCATAAGAGAGCATAGCCAAAGTTTTACAACCCAAAAGAAACACAAATAGAGCTCTCTTCTCGCAACCTACAGCTAGGACCTAGTGACTCCCCCTCAATCTCTGCCCCTTTGGCATCAAGGCACCAAAAAGAAGGAGAGGAGGGATCTAGAGGTTCATTCCTCGTTGTCGGTCCTCTCATCGTCTTCATCTTCAGGTTGAGGAGGAGGAGGAGCGGATCCACTCGAAGTGCCCCCAACACCAAAATAGGCGAGCTCGGAGGGAGAGAGAGGTGGCAGCTCGGAGAAGTCATAGGCTGAATCATCAGAGATAACGGGAAATCCAATAGGCTTGATCTCCAGCTTTTGACAGATTTGCTTGACATTTTGCTTTATGTATCGCATATACTCCTTCCTTGCCTTGTTCAACTTATGGATTTTCACTTCAGCCTTCTTGCAGGAGCCAAAAATGGCGGCCAAGTACTTGAATATGCCACTTGAGGACCCTTTTTGAGGAGGGGCCCTAGTAGCGGGAGCAGTCCTGGCATCTCCTTGAGCTCTCCTTGGAGCCTCTTCACTGGACACAGGAGATGGAGCAGCTGGGAGGGTGGCTTGGGAGGGCCTTTGAGGCCTCACGGGGGTGTGCTCCACATCCTTCACAAACTCGATTCATGTGACTTTTTTCTATCATGAACATGATGTAGGGAGCATAGCCACAGGAACAGTTCAGTGTGCAGGAGATGTTCACCATGTCATTCCAAATGTAGTCCAAAACATCAAACTTTCTGTTTTTGCTTATCACCTTCATTAAGGTCCTTAAGTACCCGTGCACACTTCCTGCATCTCCTTCTTTTGGAGTTATCGTCTTCCTCAACACCCTGTTGAGAACCATGAAGAAAGGCTTCATGTTCTTGGTCGATGGAGGATTGTACTTCAGGCGAGTATCATAAAGGAACTCCATCTTATCCTTCTCCAAGACACCAACATTGTGGATGGTTAGCTCATTGTTGCCAGTGTCTTCTAGGTGAAGCAGTCTTGCAAACTCATCATAAGTAATGGTGTACTTGGATCCATGTGTCACCCAAGTCACCCTCTCCCCTTCATCACTAGCAAAAGGGAAGGTAGCATAGAATTGGGCTATGAATTCATCATTCCAGTTGCACCTAAAAGCAAACAAGTCTTTGAGCCCATGCCTCTCCACAGCCTGTATCACTTCATCAAAGGCAGGGCAGCTTTTCCTCTCAAAATGGGTCCTGTCGATCCACTGGCTTCGGACCACTGGAGTTTTCAGAGTGAGATACATAGAACTGTAGTAGTCCACGTGGAAGTTGCTCCAGAATCTTGCATCAACTACCTTTCTAGACCTGCTGTAGCAATCAATGTTCCCGACCTTCGTAGCGACATCGCTTCCTTTGCAATGAACCTTTCTTCAGTGGGGTCTCTGGTCCCCTGCCTCGGAGCACTCATCTAGAGGGGGCCAATGGTACCGGTGGCGATCCCTTTCCCTTTGCCCTTGGCTTGGTGAGGAGCTGCAAAGTAAGGGTCAGCTGCATCATTTCCTTTGGATGCAGGCTTCTTGGCCACGACCTTTCATCGCACTTGAGGTGGAGTGGGCGACGGGTCAGTGGCATGGTGTTGCCTTTTCTTGCTTTGGCCCGTCGAGGACCGAAGCAAAGACTCTTGGTCCAACTCGACTTAAAAATCAGAGATCTCATCATTGGAGATAGACATTGTCCTTACAAGGAGATTATACAATGCATGGATGAGAATAGATGGAAAGGAAACACATTGAGTAGAGGAATTTAGGGTTGAGTTCTGTTAAAGATCGGACTTGTCTGGTGCTCAAATGCGGACTAGTCCGGAGAACTGTACTTGTCCGTATCGAGACTGGACTAGTCCAGTGTTCAACAGTTCAAAACCTAACAATCATATTAATGGTGGTTCTCAATGCAAAGATAGCTCAATAGAGATGTAATACAACAAGGAATCATGTGCTAACAAGTAGAGCTAAGCTATTTGGTCCACAATACAAGAAATCAAAGGTTATAGGGTTTTGGAGAAAGATTAGCAAAATCCTTCGATTCTTGAGGTTGGAGGTGTTGTTGGTGCAGACAAGTCCGTGGTTCTTGATCTCCTTGCGATGAAGATCGTTTCCCACGGAGATTCGAGAAGATTTGGCGGAGAACTTTCCAAATCGCTTTAGGGCGCTTGAGTGAGGAGAGAGAGTGTGAGAGATGTTGTGAGGATGAAGGGGATTATGGTTTGGCCGCCCTTAGGGTTATGGAGTCGAAAAATCAGACTAGTCCGTGGTCGACCGGACCAGTCCGGACTACCAGACCTCTGTGGACTAGTCTGCAGTGTGCGGACTAGTCCAGGTAACCACGGACTAGTCCATGGTCACCAGAACAGATATAATTAGCCCATTTGTATATATTCGAAGGTTCTTACAAAGAAAAATAGGGGGGCAAAACACACAAATAATCTTGATGATTATGATCAGTAAAACATAAAATAATCAAGCTATGATCATAATCACCAAGATCAAGTAATTTAAATAGTTTTTCAGAGAAAATAGAGAGAGATGATTTTCATAACACAATCAATGGATTTCAAATGAGCCATACAGGTATGCAAGTTTTCAAGCCACGTTCCAAGCATCAAGGATATTTAGTTCATTTCGGAGCTCGCAGAAACATTTTTCATCAAGTGGCTTGGTAAATATGTTAGCTAGTTGCTTTTCGGTGTTGACATGGGAAATGGTTATGCCGCCTTTCATTGAGTGGTCTCTCAAAAAGTGATGCCGGATGTCTATGTGTTTGGTTCTAGAGTGCTCAACGGGATTATGGGCAATCTTAATGGCGCTCTCATTGTCACAAAGGAGTGGAATACAGCTCATATTGTAACCGTAATCCCGGACCTCCCGGGAGTCCGTGATTTTGTCGCATCCAAAGGAGTTGTGAACAACAACTCTCAGCTGCAACATACTTCGCTTCGGCTGTGGATAAGGCAATGGAGTTTTGTTTCTTGGAGGACCATGAAACTAGGGATCTACCTAAAAATTGGCATGTACCGGAGGTACTTTTTCTATCTACTTTGCATCCGACATAATCTGCATCGGAGTATCCAATGAGATTGAAGTTGGAACCTTTAGGATACCAAAGGCCTAGGTTGGGTGTATGAACTAAATATCGAAAGATTCTTTTTACGGCTGTCAAATGACACTCCTTAGGATTGGCTTAAAATCTTGCACACAATCATACACTCAACATAATATCAGGCCTAGATGCACATAAGTAAAGTAGGGATCCAATCATGGAGCGATATACCTTTTGATCCATGCTTGGTTCGTCTTCATTGAGATCCAAGTGTCAATTTGTTGCCATGAGAGTCTTTATAGGCTTCGCCTTGTCCAATCCAAACTTCTTGAGTATGTCTTGAGTGTACTTGGTTTGGCTTATGAATGTCCCTTCCTTTTGTTGCCTCACTTGGAAACCCAAGAAATACTTCAATTCTCCCATCATGGACATCTTGAATCTATCTGTCATGATCTTACTAAATTCTTCACAAAAGGATTTGTTAGTTGAACCAAAGATAATATCATCAACATAAATTTGACAAATGAACAAATCATTGTCGAAGTGCTTAGTAAACAAGATATAATCGCTTTGGCAATCTTAAATCCATTTTCAATTAAAAAATCTCTAAGGCACTCATACCAGGCTCTAGGAGCTTGTTTGAGGCCATAGAGAGCCTTACGCAGTTTGAACACGTGGTCAGGAACTCTTGATCTTCGAATCCGGGGGGTTGCTCCACGTACACCTCCTCCTTGATTGGGCCGTTGAGGAAGGCGCTTTTCACATCCATTTGATAGAGCTTGAAATCATGGTGAGTAGCATATGCAAGTAATATTCTAATCGATTCAAGCCTAGCTACGGTAGAAAAGGTTTCATCGAAATTCAAACCTTCGACTTGTGAATACCCTTTGGCCACAAGTCACGCCTTGTTCCTTGTCACCACCCCATGTTCGTCTTACTTGTTGCGAAAGACCCATTTGGTGCCGACGGCGTTGAACTTGGGTCTTTCGACGAGTTCCCACACCTCGTTCCGTTTGAAGTTGTTAAATTCTTCTTGTGTCGCCACCACACAATCCGGATCTTTCAATGCATCTTAAATTCTGCGTGGTTTCAAAAAGGATACAAAAGAGTAATGCTCACAAAAATTAGCTATGTGAGATCTAGTTGTTACTCCCTTTTTGATGTCACCGATTATGTTGTCGATTGGGTGATCTCTTTGGACGTGTTGGTGTACTCTTAGGTGCGGCATTTGCGGTCTTGTATCTTCATGATCGTCTTCTACTCCGCCTGGATGGTTGCCCTCATTGATTTGTTTATCATATTCATCTTCTTGAGGTTGATCTTGTGTGGAAGCTCCCCCTTTATAATTTATCTCACTTGTGGTTCATCTTCATCATTCGCATTTGGAGGTGGCGCTGTGGTCGAACATCGCCCAACGCCATTCTTCTTAACGCTTGACATGGAGCTTCTTCTCTATCTAGCACACATTGATCAACTTGCTCTTCTTGGGATCTGATAGTTTCATCGAACACTACATCACGTGCTACTTCAACAAGTCCGGAGACCTTGTTGAAGACACGATAGGTGTAAGAGTTCGAATCATAGCCAAGCAAGAAACCTTCATCGGACTTCGAAGCAAACATTGTAGTCCTAGGCTTCTTGTTCAAGATATAACATTTAGAACCGAAAACTCAAAAATAGGAAATATTAGGCTTGTTACTGGTGAGTAGTTCATATGATGTTTTCTTAGGTAGGCGATGAAGATAGAGTCGTTTTATGGCGTGACAGACAGTGTTGACCGCTTTAGCCCAAAGTCGATCAGAAGTCTTGTACTCATCAAGCATTGTCCTCACCATCTCTATGAGGGTTTGGTTTTTCCTTTCGGCTACTCCGTTTTGTTGAGGGGAATACGGTGCTGAAAATTCATGCTTTATCCCTTCTTCGTCTAGGTACTCCTCAACTTGGGTGTTCTTGAACTATGTGCCATTATCGCTTTGTATGTTCTTGATCTTCAATGAGAACTCATTTTGGGCACGCTTGAAGAACTTCTTGAGGGTTCCTTGGGTTTTTGTCTTATCATGCAAAAAGAAAACCCACGTGAAGCGCGAAAAATCATCAACAATTACTAAACCATATTTGTTATCGCCGATGCTTATGTAAGCAATTGGACCAAATAGATCCATGTGAAGTAGCTCGAGCGGTCTTGTCATTGTCATGACGTTCTTCGCGGCATGGGGTGCTCCTACTTGCTTCCCGTCTTGGCATGCGCTACAAGGCCTGTCTTTCTCAAAAATAATATCCTTCAAACCTCGAATGTGATCGCCCTTGAGGAGTTTTTGAAGGTTCCTCATACCAACATGTGCTAGCCGTCTATGCCACAGCCAACCCATGTTGGTCTTTGCAATCAAGCATGTGTCAAGTTTGGCTTTATATTTGTTGAAGTCAACAAGATAAAGCTTTCCCTTTAACACACCCTTGAATGCAACCGAGTCATCACTCCTTCTAGAGACGGTCACACCCTCATTAGTAAACAAGCAATTATAACCCTTGTCACATAATTTAGATATGGACAGAAGGTTATAATCCAAGGAGTCGACATGCAAAACATGAGAAAGCGTGTGTTGAGATGGTATTGCAATTTTACCTGTACCGAGCACCCTTCCTTGACTATTGTCTCCAAAATAGATGCCCTTGCTGGGATCTTCATTTTCTTCATATTCAACAAACATCCTTCTTTCTCCGGTCATGTTGTTGGTGCATCCACTATCTAGCACCCATTTCGATCCACCGGAGGAATAGGCATGCAAAAAAAAATTACGCCTTGGTTTTAGGTACCCAAGCTTGCTTAGGTCCTTTGAGGTTAGTCAAAAGTGATTTGGGCACCCACACATGGGACTTGGTGTTCCCATGGCGTGGCCCAACATATTTGGCATACACTTTACCAAATTTGCTTTTCATAAGAACATAAGATGCATCAAAAGTTCTAAATAAGAGTAGTTTCTCATATGTGTTAACATGTTTGGACTTATCAACATTATTAGCTATTCTAGCTTGAGGGAAATTTCCCTTGACAAAAGCAATGCGCTCCTTGTTATTCTTGTGGCTTCTAGCATTTTGCATTTCACCATAAGAATACCCAATGCCATATTTGACATTAGGAGATCTTGTGGCCAAGTATGCACTGCGTGCATACTTGATCTTCTCCTTGTCAATTATGTCATTACGGGAAGGATGCATGTCCTTTCACTACAGGAATTCCGACAATAGACGACGGCCAGAAACTGTCGTCTATAAGGACTTCACCGTCGTCTATAGCTTATAGACGACGGTAAGTGCTTATAGACGACGGTTTTCGGCCGTCTTCGATTATTTGTTGTCTATAAGCTTATAGACGACGGTAACCGTCTTGTATAAGCTTATAGATGACGGCCATGTCTGACCGTCGTCAATTAGCCAACCATGCCACTTGGCAGCAACGGAGGCTTATAGACGACGGCCAACCAAAAAACCGTCATCTATAAAGAGGCTTATAGATGACGGACAACCAAAAACCATCGTCTATAAGGAGGCTTATAGACGATGGTCAACTAAAAACCGTCGTCTATAAGCTTTGCTTTTTTAAAAAAAAACTGATAATGTTTTCCTAGCTTCGAGGACAGCCCTGACTTAATGGTCAGCTTACACAGGCATATAAAAACATATATACATATTTATATATATCACAACGAGCATTGTGAAACACTAATTCACAAACGCAATACACATGTGACACACACCACACTACACACTACCTCTGAAGTAGTGACATCGACACACCAGCACTAGAAATAAGAACACACACGCAGCCACCTCATGCCTCAAACGGCACCAGATAGAAGGGGTCGTGCAGTGATGGATCAATAGCAGTAATCTGCGCTGGGGTCAAAAAAGAAAAGGGTAATCAGGATACTGAGAAATGTATTGAAAGGTGAAGAAATAAATAAATGTTGTCCAATATTAGTCTAAAATATAAAATATTCTGTCATGGATCACTAAGATGCAAATTAAATAGTTCAAAACATAACTGAGAGTTGTCTATGGCTAATAGCAGTGGCATATAGCAAGTGGAATATTTTTTGCTTCTCTTGATTTCATCGCTGATCTTATTCAATTCCATGTTTGCATGTCAAAATGTAAAGTTACATATGCTGAAAAGCTCATAAAAACACTAAAATTCAGGTAAGAGGGTACCTGAATCTTCTCACTCTTTGGGCTTCTTCCAGCTTCCTCTGTAAGGCGCTTTAGAACTCCGTGTTCGCAGAATACATTCTAAGAAAGCTAACAGCAAATGAAGATCCTGCAAGACATTAAGATTCCCAAATAGCTGATATGTATGATAGCTATCTAAGAAAGACATTAAGATCCTGCAAACATTCTAAGGACGCTAACAGCAAATGTATGAGTCACGAGAAGACATTAAGAGTTAGTTTTCTTTGGTTCTCAGAAAGCTAACTAAGAGCAAATATGTATGAGAAATTACAAGTCTTGAGGAAGATCCTGCAAGACATTAAGAGTCCCATATAGCTGATTGTCTTGCATGTGCCTATCGCATAGAAGGTAACAACAAATGAAATATGGGTAATTGGAATACCAAAACAAGGTATCAAAGGCAAATAAAAATGTAAACCTACATATAGTAAAAGATGCCAAGTTTTTCAATGAAGGCGGTAACACGCCAGTTAGATTGTTAGAAGAAATATCCCTGTTGTCCGGTACCCTATGTACCGGGTACCCCGCGATACCGCAAGAAGTACAAGAAAGTTCCACCCGTCAGAGTTGAAGGCCCTTGTATGTCCCACATGTCACGTCACACCGGACCCGCTCCCCTTACATGGCTGGCTCCTGGGTTAACACGTGTAAAATAAGACCGGAACAAAACTCCCAACCAAGGGAAGCTCCAGCGACTACACGTGTAGAACAGCCCCGGACCTAGGCCCCGTCAGAGAGGAGCTCCGGTACCGACACGTGTACAGCAACCCCGGACCTATCCTCCCGCAAGGGAAAGCTCTGGATCTACCACGTGTGGAGCCTCCGGAGATTCGTCACCAACATAAATACAAGCAATCATGACCATTACAGACATTCAAGGATGGTTAAAGCGGCAATTACAAGGTCTGATAATGTGTCATTAATGCCATATTAATGACACACGATCAGTGCACCGTTAATAGGGGTAAAGCTGACAAGAAGACACGTTACCATACTATTAATTGTACTTAATACCCTTTAGGTAGTGTATTAGGTCATTAAGCATGTCATGGCCACATGTCGGGCCAGACCAGCTTTGTAACGGTCAGTCCTTAGAACTATAAAAGGGATACACCACGTGAATATGAGGGGGATCCAAGCTGATTCAACCTGACCCTAGCGAACGCACTCGCTCAATATAATTACACAAACCCCGTGGAGTAGGGTGTTACGCTCAGGCGGCCCGAACCACGTAAATATCTGAGGTCACCATCTTGATATTGATCTTTGCGTCCTCCAACCACAAAAGAACCTCCGCGGGCTGCTTCTCAGCGGGTCCGAGGGAAGTGACGTAACAACACTTCGACACCTGCATACCAAACTCAGATGGTCAGTCAATCAAGACATCATTTGGATAAAAACACACACATACGGAAAACGTCAGAAATGATGACACATCTTACAAATTTACAAGTCCAGTGAGTGGATCAAAAGCATCTAGTAGTTCTCCACTTAGATGGTTGCCATTGACTGACCTGGGTAAAACAGGACAATATAATATGAGATTATGGATAAACAACCAAAAATATGCTGAAAAGGAAAACAAAAGAGAAGAAATTTACATGGCTGCTAAATTTTTGAGTTTTGACAGTGAACTTGGGATGCTCCCGGTGAGCTGATTAGCGGAGAGAAAACTGTACAAAAAATGGGACATATATCATGTCTCCAAAAGAACAATCATGAAGGGTGAGGGATTGCAACAGCAATCTATAACACTTACAGATTTTGCAATGTAACAGGTAGGTCTTCTGGTATGGTTCCACCAATATTATTGTTACTAAGCATTCTACAGAGTACAGACAAAATAATTTGTCAGGCATTCAACCCTGGAGACAATCATATAAAGAGACCATAAATTCAACTGGCACAGAAAATATTCTGAGTGAAACGTGGTGTGATGATAGCAGAAGGATATACTTCAAACAAGGATAAATTTAATGATAATGCCCTTACATGGTAGTGATTGAACTGAAGTTGCCTAAACTGCCCACCTGTCCTCCCAAGTTTGCAGCATTCATGGTTCTAGAAATCATGAGCGAATAAGGGTAAAACTGAAAGAATCTAGAAGATGAATGAAAATGCAGTGAAGAACTTGCCATACATTCCAGTTATAGTGGAGCCAGTACACGTGATGCCCTGCCAAAGCTCGCCACAGGGGTCTCCGCCATTTCCAGTACATCCAGGCAGAGTTGGTGACCCCAATCCGTGCGCAGATTTAGTTCCCAGAAAGATAACCCCACCGCAACAATTTGTGCGCATCAAGAAATGAACCACATAAATAAAGAATAGAAACATGGATTCTTCCTAAGAACGGAGGAGTATGGTGTAATGAGATCTCATAGCGCTGGGTTTGTACCCTTGGAAGACGAGGAGGCGGGCCCGCAGGATACATACTGGCTGCACTCCGCGGCCGTGGCGGCTTGCACGTGTGTCGGCGAGTCCAACATCAGTTTCTCGCTCCATGTGACGGTCTTCTGCGCAGGCACCAGCGTCGGATCGACCCCTCAGTGGGCACTGGCGCCACGGCGGAGTGCGAGTCCGGTTCGGCGGCTGCGACGGCGGAAGCAGGGGCCTGCGTGGCGTCAGCCGCGAGCGCCGGGGCAGGGGCGGAGTTGGAGGCGTCGACGGCCAGGTGCATCTCGGCGGGTGGCTGCTGCATCTGGGCAGCAACAAGCGATGGCGGTGGAAAAGCAGTGACGGCGGCAGTCTGAGGACCTAGGGCGCGAAATGAGGAACCCATCAGCTAGATCAGAAGTAATCTGCGGAGCTGGGAAATATTCTCTAATTGATGATGGTGTAGGTTAACCTTCGTCTATAAGCACTAATAGACGACGGCTTATTAAAACCGACGTCTATTACCGCTCGGGTGGACTCGGTATTCGACCCATATTGACGATTGGTTTAATTGACAACGATTTGTTGTCGTCTTTAAGTAATAGATGACGGTACTGGGATAACCATCATCAATTACAAACTAATTGACGACGGTGGGATCTAGCCGTCGTCAATTAATTAAAAGACGACAATGCTGTCGTCAATTATTTTGGCCGTCGTTTATTTTTGTGTTTAGTGTTTGTCAAGTTTGACTTGTCCTTCAAGCTAGTTTCAAGTTTAGCACATGAACAAGTAATAGTAGTTTCAGATTTTAAGTGTTGAGTAGGTGAGCTTGAAGAGGATGAAAGGTCACTTTGCTTGAGTGACTCAACTTGTACCTCAAGGATCTTGTTAACTTTGGTTAAGTTAGCAAGTTCATCCTTGATGATAACATTTGAGTCGCTTAACTTCGATCAAGCTTCCTTGCTTGAAGCTAACTCAAGTTCTAGTGACTTGCTTCACTTTTTTTCAAGTTCAAGGAGCTCATTGACCTTGAGATACTCTTCCTTTTGGAGGATGATCATATCTTCTTGACGATCAATTAGCCCCTCCCTATCAACAAGCTTGTCCATCAAAAATTTCATTTTAGCAACAGTTTTCTTATCTAGGCCAACTAGCATATCTTCATCATCACTATAGTTATCACTATCACTATTAAAAGAATGTGAGGAGGAAGATTTTGTTGTTACCTTTCTTTTACCTTCTTTCGCCATTAGGCATGTGTCGTTGCCCTTCCATGCGTCGATAGATGGGAAGAGGGTGGATTTCTTGATTGCCTTCTCGATGGCTATGCTAGCCATCTCCTCTTCCTCTTCGATGAGGAATCATCATTTGAGTTGCATTCCTTTCCTAGATGCGCTTGTCCAAATGGCTTTTTCTTCTTGAAGGTCTTCTTGGGTTGGGGCTTTGCTTCCTTGGTCTTCTTCTTGTTTTCTTCATAAGGACAATCAACTATAAAGTGGTCATATTCACCACAGTTATAGCATGCCCGCCTCAACTTTGGTATTTATTTATCTTTGTATTTGCCCTTATCTTATCTACCCCCTTGTCTTCTTTTCATCGTCCTCTTGAATTTCTTCATAAATAGGATCATGTCTTCTACATCTATGTCGCTGCTCTCATCATCACTGTCATCTTCTTCTTAAGTCTTTCGAGCTTCTTTTGACAAGGGCCTGCAAGTTGACTTCAAGGCGACCCCCTTCTTCTTTGCTGAGGTGAGATCGGCAATTTCTTTGACATGCTTGAATTGTTTCTCCATCATCTCAAAGTTGATAATCTTTCCAAGCAATTCATCGGGGTCATTTTCCGATACCCAGGGCTTTCTCTAATCGTCAAGCATAGGGTAACATTGCGAGGCATGAAGGTTCTAAGAATAAGCTTCACCACCTCGTGATCATTCCACTTCTTGCTTCCATATGCTCGAACCTTGTTGATGAGATTCTTCAGCCGATTGTACATGTCTTGCGGTCAATCATCTTCTTCCATGGCGAATCTTCCCAATTCGCCTTCGATCATCTCAATCTTGGCTTCTCACACATGAAGATCGCCTTCATGTGCAGTTTGTAATGTGTCCCATATTTCTTTTGCAATCTCGAGTCCGTCCACCTTGGTAAACTCGTCTCGACTCAATGATGATATGATGACTACTGCAGCTTGAGCGTTCGATGAATTTCTTGCTCTTGGCTTGTGGTGAGCTCTTCATCGTCGTCCGAGATATCTATTCCTATACATACTATATGCCACAAGCTGGGGTTAAGTGAGATTAGATGCATTTTCATATTTTCCTCCACATTGAATAATCATTGCCATCAATGTATGGGGCTTTTCCTAGAGGGATTGACAAGTAATGGTTGTTGTTAGAATTCAAGCGATCATAATTAAAAGGGTATCGGGGGTAGTCGGTGTGACTACTCCCCTTCTTCTTCTTTTCATCTTCGATCTTCATCTTCCCTTTGGAGAGTGCTTTCTTCCTTAGGAGCGCCTTGAGTTCAAGTGTCTCCTCATCATCATCCTCGAAGTCCTGAATGGCGTCGAGAAGCTTCTCCAATTTTTGAGCCATTTCATCTTCAACCTTCTCTTGGTTGAGGCTCTTGTGCACATCCTTCATGTCCGACATTTTCTCTTCGAGCGATTAGTCTCTTTTTGAAGAGTCCTGCTCTGATACCAATTGAATGTAGCCTAGAGGGGTGAATAGGCTTTTTCAATTTTCATCAGAACCTGCAACACTTAACAATAGGATCAAATACAGAGATATCAGACTAGTTCGGTTCGGTGCAAACTAGTCTGGTGTGTGCGGACAAGATCGATCAAGTTTGATTGATGATTTTGATCCAAGTATACTATGCAGCGGAAATTTAGTTGTGACTCAAGTGTATTGCTTTAATGAAACTAGATGTGGCACAAGTTAACTTTAGTTTCAATATTTTAATGAAGTTTTAACAAGATCAAGTAAACCCTAGATTACAATGTATGGTAAGAACAAAAACAAGGACACAATGCTTTTATCTCGTGGTTCGATTCCATAGAGGAAATCTACATCCACGTTGAGGAGCCCACGAAAGGATCGGGTCTTCACCAACCCTACCCTTGTCGAATCGCTACGGAGGCCGATTCTCTTCCACTAATCACAAAGGGGTAAGAATAACTGTGTTCAAGGGGCCTTCTCACAAGTTGAGGGCTCCCCAAGATTTATAATTCAAAACACTACCAAACACACTCAAAAGCATGCAATGAAACAGCGAGAGTATGTGAAAGAATCAAACCCAAGAGCTCAAGTCATGAAGAACGTGTCTCTCCTATGATCTAGAGTCAATCCTCAAGGATTTGATATTTCTTACGTTGAATTGTGTGGAGAGACGTGTTTCCTAGGCTCTTGGAGGGTGTGACGGCACAGGGGGTCGAGAGATATTGATTAGGGGCCGTGCACCTCTATTTATACTAGGATTTCCAAAGGTTACTGTTAGGGTTTTGAAAGTTTGGACTAGTCTGTGGTGGACTCCGTACTAGTCCGGTGTGCGGCGTGTGGGAAACCATAAGTGTCCTAAATTATCGGACTTGTCCAGCCAGGGGCGGACTAGTCTGATTTTGTCTCTGGAGAAGTTCGTACTAGTCCAACACATATCAGACTAGTCCGGTGTGGTGGAACTCTGTGTGAATTGAGGACAAGTCTGCACTTGGAGGACTTGTCCGATTTAAGTTAGAGAGGATATCAGACTAGTCTGTGGTGCTATCGGACTTGTCCGATTTCATGCAAATTGTGAAGTGTTGAGGGCTAGTCTGCACTGGGGAGGACTAGTCCAATCCTAGTCAGAAAGATATTGGACTAGTCTGTGGTGATATCGGACTAGTCCAATCTGTGGAAACTGGACTGTGCAGACAAGTCCGCTCTAGGAGGACTTGTTTGATTCTGGACAGAGAGAAATCGGACTAGTCCGGGGTAAGTCGGACTAGTTCGAACCTGTATAACTTTGTGCAGTGAGAGTGATTAAATTTTGCTTGAGCTCTTGGGGTGTGTTTCTCCAACACACTCCATACACAAGGAGTATTATAATCATTTCTTGAGCTCCTTTCAACTTGATTTCTCACTCTCCCTTCTTTTTACGCTTTCTTCATAATTTCATTAAAACCTGCGCTCATATAAACAATTTAGTTAGGATCTCATTTACTTGTCATAAATACACCAAAACCCAAAAGGGATGCCTAGATGCACTTTCACCTTGTCAACCAGCTTCTGAAAATTTGCATAGTCAGCATTGAGCAACTGAACCTGAATTTCATTGTTGAGACACCTCAAGAGTAGGTACTACTTCCTGCTGTCAGTACTGATGTCCTCTGGAGCATATCTTGATAGTTGAGTGAATTTATTGAGATACTCACTCACACTCATACTTTCTTGCCTGAGGTTTTCAAATTATTGTCTTCTCAGTATCATAACTTCCTCTGGCACATAGTGAGAACAAAACTTCTCCTTGAATTCATCCCAGGTGATTCTCTGTTGGTTTTCATGAACATTGCATAAAGATTCCCACCAATCTGCGGCAGCTCCAATCAACTGGTGCAAGGCAAAAATAACCTTTTCTCTGTCGCTGCATTGAACTATAGCAAGTTTCTTCTCAACAGACTTCAGCCAATCATGAGCTTCCATAGGGTATGTGGCCTGAGCAAAGGTAGGCGGTCTGGTCCTCACGAACTCTCCCAAACGGTTGTGGGGTGGCAGGGGTGGTGGTGGTGACGGCATGTGGGGCTGATTGTTGTTGCCAGCTTGTAGTTGTCCCATTGTCTGTATCATAGTCTGCATGAGCTGGTTCTGCATTGCCAATAGCTGCTCAAGGTTGATAGCTCCCTTTGCTGGTCCCTGGTTGTTCTAAGGTGCTTCGTTGTTCTCCTCCTCACCATTGGCATTCCTCTAGTTACGAGTCCTCAACATCTGTTGGTGAAAGAATAGTAGATAAGGAAGAATTTAAAATTTGAAAAGAAATGCCCCAACTACATTCATCAAGGTATATGTAACTAACAGCTCTTTTATTAATACTAATAACCCTATTAGAGGATGTGGACAAGATTCCCACAACTCTCTACTACGTTCGAACGTAGACAAAACGCTAAGCGTCCCACAACTCGCACCAAGCACACAAGCACAAGCACACACCAAGAAAGTTCAGCGCATCACACTAAACACAACTAAAACGATCTAAATGCTTTTCTAACTTCTAAACAGGAAACCTAGACTTAATTGTGTGAGTCGTGGTTGTCCTGGCCGTGAAGCGGCGAAGGCAACGGTGATGGCGAGGCATACATGGGTGCACGCCAGTTGAGTTGGTCGTCCATGTAGGCGCTGGAGAGGTTGCTACACAATTGACCTCCATGGTAGCACAGACTTCCTCTTGCTTCTCCATGATGAACAACTTCTTACGGAGGTAATGGATCTCTTCCATGGCATCAGCATAGCGATTCCCAAAATTTGCCAATACTGCATTAGATATGTCAATGGCACAAGAACTGATTTGCACTCCATCTTGCGGTCTTAAGACTTCCCTTGTTCCATTCTTGCATTGCAGGTGCAGTGCAAAGCTAGTACCTCCAACTTGCTCTCGGTAGATATGGCACAATCTAGTAAGTGCATCCTAAGCGACATCATCAATAGCTTGCTCCCTGATGCTTCTCCATGTGGATGCAAAGTGTCGGGTGACCACCTCATCTGTTGCAAGAACAGTAACTTGAGCCCTCCGTTCTTCCCGTTCATGGTGAGGAATCCTCTTGACATAGTATTCCGAGTGCATCTTGCATAATCAAGGAACTCCTTCAGTTGCTTAGCTGTGAACCCTCCATTAGTGCCATCGAAATGGAATTCTTGGGCATCACAGTAAGCTATGCATTTGTCCTCCTTTCTAGCTTCACTAGGTTGTGATGCATTCCTTTGGACTTCAGGTACTTCTTCTCGTGTAGCAGATTCCTCTTCTTCTTGCGGTTCATCTTCATTCTTCTCATAGGCTTCATGTCCCTCTTTCTCACTATCATAGATTTCCACCATCTCTGGATCTTCTCCATCATGTTGGAGTGTCCATGCTCAACTTCCTTTGCGGGAGAATTCACTTCTTCCTCCTCTTGGGTTGGTTCAATTTGCGGCTCCTTGTGAGGCCTAAGCTTGCTTCCAAAGGGTGGCAAACGAGCTCTCTTGCGGGCTGTCATTTTGGTGTGAGCCATCTACAAGAAAACATGAGAGAAATAGAGGAAAACACAATATCAGTTCTAAAATTGCAGTAGCCATAAATTTAGATGAGAGGACGTGCATTTGCTCAAAAAGATGGAAAAGTAGCAAAAATTGCAGCAGCAGCAACAGCAAAAACACAATTTTTCCCACTTTATATAGCTAGTGGAAGGCAAAATAGTGAAAAACAGGCTAATTTTGAATAGGAAAGAAGTCCTAAGTGATTTGTGGTGTCCATTTTAACTAGGCATGCGTCCTATGGTCAAACACGGCTCTAATACTAATTTGTGACACCCGGTTCCGAAAATGAACCAAGCATAGTGCATAAGTGTGCCCAATATGTTTAATACACATACACAAGTGATTCACAAAAGATAAACAGAGAAAACCATGTATCGAATAATAACACTAATAATAGTACCTTATTACAACCCAAATAGTCTGTAGTACAAGTTCTAATATCTCTGCAGCCGAAATGCTAAACACTAATGACTCCAACTAAACACGCAAGTTTGACGGTAACGCACGCGGCTAGAACTCCTCAAAGACCTCCTAGCACTCCATATTGTCGGCTCCGTCTGAATTTGTTGGGGGAATAGCAAGGGTGAGCACATGTCGTACTCAACCAGTGTGGGAAAGTATGACCTGTAGCTTAAACAAGGAATGATATATAAATGGCTTATTACATAAAAGTACATTCAAAATAGTTGAAAATGCAATTATATCAATATTAAGTGAGGTCCTTCCCAAAATAACCTAAAAACATTAATTTCAACTTAAGTAACCAATACCAGCAATAATAATCCATAATCAAGTCATAACTGCTTAAATGTCTCAATTTCATTAATTTCATATACCAAAGCCAATTAATAAACCATTACCAATTCCCAATCGAATTCCAGCCATTAGTCCAAATTCTAATCATGTGAGGGTCCAGGTTGCTCATGACCGGGAGCACGGCTATCATGATAGTTTTACACACACTCTACAGAGGTTGTACCACTTTACCCACAAGTTCATGATTTCATCACCTTTCGATGACTAAGGAATCTTAATTATGTTGTCTCACACTTCCTTAGGTGGGTGGCCAAGAGATCACAAAATAGCATTTACAAAGTTATTACTAGCATATTTAGACCCTACTGAGGTTTCACCGGTGGTGATGTCTCCAACTGAACACATCCAACCAAGGGCCCCCGCTTGAGCCATTCGAATCCCAGGATAGTCCCACCAATCTCTACAAACCCATCTGACTACCCCTTCCCTGAGCATTCTTAGTGGTCCAAATAGTACAGGCAATACACTAATTAGTCAGCTAAGCCACACCCATACTTGGCCCTGTGGTGGCACTGTAAATCCTGGGTGGTTGCTCCACGAACCGGTCCTTAGATCTAAAGCAAGCAAAACTACCAAAACAGTCCAACCCATTCCACATAATCGGCTTGCTTAGATCCCAAGGCACCATGTTGCTAAAAGGTCATTATTATCAATTCTCATCGTTCATGTGTTCAATAGATCATAATTAATTAGTATGATTATTTCCCAGCCTAATTAAGTATAGCAAAGAAAAATTGTGAAAGACCATTCCCCACTCTCTACAATGTGTTGAAGTGACAAGCGTTGTCATACAAGACTATTTAACTCCGACAATTGGGTTTTCCCATCAATTGACACAAGCATGCAATTTTGCAAACAAAGCATTTAGAAACCTGGATCAAATTGATCAAGGACACTTGCCTTGCTCTTGAGCTTGGTTTGGATCAAAAGCTTTGAAGTTTTGGTTCTACAGGTCCTCAAAAGCACTCTCTACAACGAGACCTTCTATTTCGCGCGACAAACATGCAAAATAATAATTACAATCAAATAATGCTCATATATTACTCAATATGTCAAGATATGCATGATTAATGCAATTGAGAAGTAAAACTTGTTAATGAGTTGTTATTAATGTTTACTAACTAGTTACAATGGTTTATGATAAGTTTGAACAAGCTTGAAATTGATTTGAGTCTGTGAGACCTATGTGTGGTGAATACATTGGCTTTGACAATGAAAGTTTTGAAAGCTGTCATAACATATTTTTAGCAAGGTCCGACTCTAGCTCTGAGCTTCTGCAAGGTCTAACAATAGGTCCGAATTACTTTGTCTAGATCCGACATGTTTTTGGGTAGCTCCGGTGAGCTTTGTCTTTAGCTCCGGCATGTCTTTGATAGCTCCAGCATGTCTTTGTTAAGCTCCGATATGTTTTGCTAGGTCCGACTTATGTTGGTTAGCTCCGACATGATTTTCTAGCTCCGACTTATGTTGGTTAACTCTGACATGTTTTTCTAACTCCAACTTTTGGGATGACTAGTTCCGACTAGTTTTGGTTAGCTCCAGCGCTAGGTCCGACTAGCTTTGTTAAGCTCCGACGCTAGGTCTGAATAGCTTTGTTAAGCTCCGACGCTAGGTTGTACTAGCTTTGGTAAGCTCTAGCTCAAGCTCCGGTTAACTTTGGCTAGGTTCGGAGCTTGATCGCAATGTTCCGGCTTTTAATGTGAAATGTTTTGAACTTGCTTTACATTGTTGGAAAGTTTGCTTAGTATTCTTTTGCTATGTTTTTGGTGCGTTTTGGTTGATATGGCTGATATTGTTTTGCTATGCTTTACAACATGCTTATGTGAGGTGCTCACGTAAGGTGTTGTGTTCGGAACTGACTTGAGTCAAGTCGCGGACTTGGGCTCGAACGGATTGGTTGTTTGTTCATGTGCAGGTGTTGCTTGAGTTCAAGTCATGGCTGGCAACAGGATCCTTTGGACTAGTCTCAGGGAGGAGATGAGGTTCCCAAAACCAAATTCAGGAGGGATGGTTGAGCGGGTCAGGAGGTCGCGCAGGATGATTGAATCAAGGGCAGTGCATATGAAGGTTACTGGACGTCAAAGGAAGGTGTTTGCACGTATGCATGCGGTGCATTATGTGGCAACATGGTTCTGAAGATGGTTTATGGATGGGAAGATCTGGTTGGAAGGATTGGATCGTATCGGTTGATGACTCTGGCTGTGTAACACCCTAAATTTTTGCATCCTGCATTGCATACATGTTCATGCATTAAACATTAGTAGGATAAAAGAAAGATAATAAAAGATAAAATATACAAATGTATGTAGCAAAAGAAGAAAATAATAATTTTAGCCTAAAACTTATAATAGGGAATAAGTATAAAAATAATAATAATAATATATATAAATATATGTATATAAATAATATATATAATAATCATATACATATAAAAAATAAATATATATATATATTAAATAGTAATATATTTATAAAAAAAAAGAAAAAAACAAAACCACCAACTGCCGGCCAGGCCGCCGACCGGCCCAGCCGGCCATGCACCGACGCAGCCCCGCCTGGGCGCCTCCCACGCCGCGCCCCGGGGTCCCACGCTCACGCGCCTCGGCCCCCCCCCCCCTCCACGCGCCGGGCCACATGCCCGCCGCCCGGGTCCCACCCCGCGCCGCCCACCCACGCTACGCCCCGCCGCCTTGGCCCTCGTGTCGCGCCTCCTACGCCCGAGGCGCCTGGGCCCTGCCTGCCGCCCCGGCTCGACCCCACCCCAACGCGTGCTCACGCGCCAGCGCCCCGCCGCTCGGGCGCTCGTCCCGCCTCCCGTGAATCCCGCTCCCGCCCCCGATTCCCGCAACCGAGACGCACGCGCTAACCGCCTCCCGACTGAGCCGGACTCCACGATCGCTGCTTCCCCCGCGCCTATAAAAAAAGGACCGAAGCCCTAGGACGTTCCTCGATACCAGAAAGCAGCCGCCGCCTCTAGAAAGAAAACCGCCGGAATAGAGAAAAAAAAGAGTCCAGACAGCTGCACCCAGGGAAGAAAAAGGAGAAAAAGAAGGGGAAGAAGAGGAAGAAAAAGAGGAGGGCCCCACCGTCCGCCGGAGATCGACGTCGCCATCGCGCCGCCGTCGTCGTGCCGCCGGAGGATGCACCTACTTCGTCTACGCATTGTCCCCATCCTGCGATCATCGAAGCCATCGCATCTACGGTAGGCCATGTTCCCGATGCAAATTTTAGCGATCATATTGAACCTAATAGGCGTAACTCGATCGTAGTTGTGTTGTATTTTTATTTTCAGCAGCATTAATCCACCCTAAAACCCCCGTAAACCCGTATGAACACGTATGAACTAGTTGCACCTAATTAATACACAACCGTAATTAATCAATTATTATACTTTGCATGCATGCATACTATCGCATGTTGATTAATGTGTGTGCATTATGTTGATTTGTATGTATATTCTTGTATGTGTGATCACGAGTAGAGGGAAGTGCTCAAGAGGTCGTGTACGAGGATTTTCAGAATCAAGACTTCGAAGCGCTTGAGCAACCCTATCCGTCGGAGCAAGGCAAGTGTCCTTGAAGTATATTGATCCTGTTTTTAAAATAAATGTTTTGTTTGCAAACTGCATGTTGTGTCAATTTGATGGGAATCCTATGGTAGGAAGTTTACTAGACTTGTTAAACCACCCTTGTCACCTGGAATATATGGTAGAGAGTCGGGAAGGGTTTTTACCTTTTTGCTTCGCTTAATTAATTGTGATGGCAAACAACACTACACATTTAATTATGCATCAATGCTATTCTGGTTAACATGAACTGGTCAGTATGGTATGGTAATGGGTGATCTAAGCAAGCCTGGTAGGTGGATGGGTTGGATGTTATGGTGGTTTGCTTGCTTTAGATCTAAGGACCGGTTCATGCGAGAATAAGCCAGGACTACAGTGCCACCACGAGGCCAAGTATGGGTGCGGCGTAGCTGATTAATTAGGGCTTTGCTAGTGCTGTTTGGACCATTGTGGATGCTCGGGGAAGGGGTAGTCGGATTGGGTTTGTTGATGATTGGTGGGACTACCCTGGGATCCGAATGGCTCAAGAGGGGGCCCTTGGTTGAAGATGTGCTCAGTTGGAGGCATCGCCACCGGTGAAACCTCAGTGGGGTCTGAATAGGCTAGTAATCCCATTGTAAAGGCTATTTTGTGATCTCTTGGCCATACACCAAAGGAAGTGTAATTGGCATAAAGGAGGTTCTCTAGTCGCCGACAGGTGATGAAATCACGAACACGTGGGTAAAGAGATACAAACTCTGTAGAGTTAATTAAAACTATCATGATAGCCGTGCTCCCGGTTATGAGCACCTGGACAACTTCCATGATTAGAGGGAATTTGGTATTGGAATGGTTATGGTTTGGTAACGGTCATGGATTTAATTTCTGGTATTGAATATGGTTATTGGCAAATGGTGAAATCTGGAATTATGGTTTATGACATTGATTATGGTTATTGGTAATGGTAAATTATGGACTGGTATTATGATGGTTACATGGTTTATGATGGGATTACTTCACATATTGCTTTTCAAATGTCTTACTGTACTTTTCAGCACTTTGCCATTATTATTGTCGTCATTTGAATCAGCCACATGTCATACTTTCCACACTTGCTGAGTACGACATGTACTCACTCTTGCAATCCCCCCCCAACAGTTGCAGGTCAGGATTGTGAGTTTAACGGTGATAATGCGGAGTTCTAGGCCGTGTCTACCGTCAGCTTTGCCTGGGGTGTTGCATGGAGCTGCGCTATTCCTTTTGCTTAGTTGCTTTATTAGTTTAATTCCGCTGCTTTAGTTGAACTTATCATTAATATTCATTAGAGCTTGTATTCGAGGATATAATGAATTATGTAATAAGAGTACTTATTTAATAATTTGAGTTGTGGTAATTATCTGCTTATCAATTGTGAATCACTCGTGTATGTGTGTTGAACATCCTGGGCACACATATGCGTTAGCTTGGTTCAGTTTCCGGAACCGGGCGTCACAGATTGGTATCAGAGCCACAGGTTGACCGTAGGACGCAGCCTAGATAGAATGGACACTTTAGAGCACATAGGAGCACTCAGGAATCGATGTGTGTTTTGGTTGGAGTGCTGTTTGCTATATATATTGTTTGCTTGTGTGCTTAATAGAGGATTTTGGGATGCTTTAGCATTGCCATGTCCACCTAGGCTAGTATAGCTAGTTGGTTAGCTTCATATCCCTTGATGCATATAGTTGGGGATGTTCATAAATTCTTACCTATTGCTTTTCTTTAGATGGTGAGGACTCGCAATCAGAGGGATGTCAATGGTGAGGAGGAGAACCATGGAGTACCTCAGAACAATATTGGACAAGGACCTGCTCATGGAGCAATCAATATTGAGCAGCTATTGGCTATGCAAAACCAGCTCATACAGACCATGATACAAACAATAGGACAGCTGCAGGCTGGCAATAACAACAATCAGCCTCATATACCGCCTCCACCGCCACCCCCGCCTCCTCATAACCGATTGGGAGAGTTTATGAGGACTAGGCCGCCAACCTTTGGTCAAGCTGCTGACCCTATGGATGCTGATGATTGGCTCAAGTCCGTGGAGAAGAAACTTGCTATTGTCCAATGCAGTGACCGGGAGAAGGTCTTGTTTGCTTCTCATCAACTAGTTGGAGCAGCTGCAGATTGGTGGGATGCTTATTGCAATGCTCATGAGAATCAAGAGAGGATCACTTGGACCGAATTCAAGGAGAATTTTCGTTCTCATTATGTCCCCGAGGGTGTTATGATCTTGAAGAGGCAAGAATTTGAGAATTTAAGGCAAGAAAGATCAAGCGTGAGTGAATATCTCAATAAGTTCACTCAACTCTCAAGGTATGCGCCTGAGGATGTTAGTCGGGACAGCCGGAAACAATATTTCTTCATGAGGGGCTTGAACAATGAGATCCAAGTGCAACTACTCAACTGCGATTATGCCAATTTTCAGAAGCTTGTGGACAAAGCAATTGTGGTTGAGAACAAGATCCGTGAGATGGAGCAAGAAATCAAGAGGAAGGCGCCATATCAAGGACAGCAACAAGGAAGTAATGTGCGCCCTCTCCTTGCACCACCCAATGCGCCTCATTACAGCTCCTCTATTCCTGCTCAGCGCCCTGGTTATGCACCACGCCCAACTCAGTTTGTGCAGCAGCACCCTGTCATGCAAGCAATGCCTTATGCACCTCGTGCTGATTTTCCTGGAGCCAATGCTCAAAACCAAGCTCGTCCAAATAATTCTGGTGGAGTTAAGAAGTGCTATACTTGTGGAGAAGCTGGACACTTTGCGCATCAATGTCCTAAGTCAGGCCTTGGTCAAGGAAGCAATGCGCCGAGGCAAAACTCAAGACCCAATGGAGGACAACCACAAGGGAACCGTGGACAGCAGAATTTTGCTCGTGGCAACGTGAACCATGTCTCTATGGAGGATGCTCAACAAGCGGATGACGTGGTCATTGGTATGTTTCTCGCCAACTCCAACCCCACGACTACGTTATTTGATTCTGGAGCATCGCATTCATTCATTGCATCGAAGTATGTTGCCAAGTATAGTTTACATATCTCTCATATGAAGTTTACTCTATTGGTTAAGTCTCCTGGAGGAGAGATGAGGACAAATATAGTATGTCCAAAAATAAGCCTTAGAATAAGGGGGGTAGACTTCTCCGCCAACCTCATTGTTTTGGATTCACAAGGAATAAGAGGATCCGTTGGTGCAAAGTGCAATGGAAACACCATACGGAAACCGAAGCTACATGGGAACGTGAAGAAGACTTGAAGGCAGAATTCCCTCACCTTTTCTCCACGCTATCGAATCTCGAGGGTGAGATTCACTTTAAGGGGGTAGATTTGTAACACCCTAAATTTTTGCATCCTGCATTGCATACATGTTCATGCATTAAACATTAGTAGGATAAAAGAAAGATAATAAAAGATAAAATATACAAATGTATGTAGCAAAAGAAGAAAATAATAATTTTAGCCTAAAACTTATAATAGGGAATAAGTATAAAAATAATAATAATAATATATATAAATATATGTATATAAATAATATATATATAATAATCATATACATATAAAAAATAAATATATATATAAAAATAATAAATAGTAATATATTTATAAAAAAAGAAAAAAAAAGAAAACCACCAACCGCCGGCCAGGCTGCCGACCGGCCCAGCCGGCCATGCACCGACGCAGCCCCGCCTGGGCGCCTCCCACGCCGCGCCCCGGGGTCCCACGCTCACGCGCCTCGCCCCCCCCCCCCCCCCCCCCCGCCTCCACGCGCTGGGCCACGTGCCCGCCGCCCGGGTCCCACCCCGCGCCGCTCTCCCACGCTGCGCCCCGCCGCCTTGGCCCCCGCGCTGCGCCTCCTACGCCCGAGGCGCCTGGGCCCCGCCTGCCGCCCACGCGCGCCCCCGCCTGCCACCCCGGCTCGACCCCACCCTGACGCGCGCTCGCGCGCCAGCGCCCCGCAGCTCGACCGCTCGTCCCGCCTCCCGTGAATCCCGCTCCCGCACCGATTCCCGCGACCGAGACGCACGCGCTAACCGCCTCCCGACAGAGCCAGACTCCACGATTGCCGCTTCCCCCGCGCCTATAAAAAAAGGACCGAAGCCCTAGGACGTTCCTCGATACCAGAAAGCAGCCGCCGCCTCTAGAAAGAAAACCGCCGGAATAGAGAAAAAAAAAAGAGTCCAGAGAGTTGCGCCCAGGGAAGAAAAAGGAGAAAAAGAAGGGGAAGAAGAGGAAGAAAAAGAGGAGGGCCCCACCGTCCGCCGGAGATCGACGTTGCCATCGCGCCGCCGTCGTCGTGCCGCCGGAGGACGCACCTACTTCGTCTACGCATTGTCCCCATCCCGCGATCATCGAAGCCATCGCATATACGGTAGGCCATGTTCCCGATGCGAATTTTGGCGATCATATTGAACCTAATAGGCGTAACTCGATCGTAGTTGTGTCGTATTTTTATTTTCAGCAGTATTAATCCACCCTAAAACCCCCGTAAACCCATATGAACACGTATGAACTAGTTGCATCTAATTAATACACAACCGTAATTAATCAATTATTATACTTTGCATGCATGCATACCATCGCATGTTGATTAATGTGTGTGCATTATGTTGATTTGTATGTATATTCTTGTATGTGTGATCACGAGTAGAGGGAAGTGTTCAAGAGGTCGTGTACGAGGATTTTCAGAATCAAGACTTCGAAGCGCTTGAGCAACCCTATCCGTCGGAGCAAGGCAAGTGTCCTTGAAGCATATTGATCCTATTTTTAAAATAAATGTTTTGTTTGCAAACTGCATGCTGTGTCAATTTGATGGGAATCCTATGGTAGGAAGTTTACTAGACTTGTTAAACCACCCTTGTCACCTGGAATATATGGTAGAGAGTCGGGAAGGGTTTTTACCTTTTTGCTTTGCTTAATTAATTGGGATGGCAAACAACACTACACATTTAATTATGCATCAATGCTATTCTGGTTAACGTGAACTGGTCAATATGGTATGGTAATGAGTGATCTAAGCAAGCCTGGTAGGTGGATGGGTTGGATGTTATGGTGGTTTGCTTGCTTTAGATCTAAGGACCGGTTCATGCGAGAATAAGCCAGGACTACAGTGCCACCACGAGGCCAAGTATGGGTGCGGCGTAGCTGATTAATTAGGGCTTTGCTAGTGCTGTTTGTACCATTGTGGATTCTCGGGGAAGGGGTAGTCGGATTGGGTTTGTTGATGATTGGTGGGACTACCCTGGGATCCGAATGGCTCAAGAGGGGGCCCTTGGTTGAAGATGTGCTCAGTTGGAGGCATCGCCACCGGTGAAACCTCAGTGGGGTCTGAATAGGCTAGTAATCCCTTTGTAAAGGCTATTTTGTGATCTCTTGGCCATACACCAAAGGAAGTGTAATTGGCATAAAGGAGGTTCTCTAGTCGCCGACGGGTGATGAAATCACGAACACGTGGGTAAAGAGGTACAAACTCTGCAGAGTTAATTAAAACTATCATGATAGTCGTACTCCCGGTTATGAGCACCTGGACAACTTCCATGATTAGAGGGAATTTGGTATTGGAATGGTTATGGTTTGGTAACGATCATGGATTTAATTTCTGGTATTGAATATGGTTATTGGCAAATGGTGAAATCTGGAATTATGGTTTATGACATTGATTATGGTTATTGGTAATGGTAAATTATGGACTAGTATTATGATGGTTACATGGTTTATGATGGGATTACTTCACACACATATAATATATTGCTTTTCAAATGTTTTACTGTACTTTTCAGCACTTTGCCATTATTATTGTCGTCATTTGAATTAGCCACATGTCATACTTTCCACACTTGCTAAGTACGACATGTACTGACTCTTGCAATCCCCCCCAACAGTTGCAGGTCAGGATTGTGAGTCTAACGGTGATAATGCGGAGTTCTAGGCCGTGTCTACCGTCAGCTTTGCCTGGGGTGTTGCATGGAGCTGCGCTATTCCTTTTGCTTAGTTGCTTAGTTGCTTAATTAGTTTAATTCCGCTGCTTTAGTTGAACTTATCATTAATATTCATTAGAGCTTGTATTCGAGGATATAATTAATTATGTAATAAGAGTACTTATTTAATAATTTGAGTTGTGGTAATTATCTGCTTATCAATTGTGAATCACTCGTGTATGTGTGTTGAATATCATGGGCACACATATGCATTAGCTTGGTTCAGTTTCCGGAACCGGGCGTCACAGGCTGCGGCGGAGTTGGTTATGGCTCGGTATGGAAAGTATCGAGTTGGTTATGTTAGGATTTCGTGTGGGTCACGAATTTGAGTTGTTTTAGGAATGTGGGATACGTTCCTAAGGTGTTTAGAAGTCTAAAGATTGCTTCTATCTGCGTATAGAAGAGTCCTAAGCAGTTATGGAAAGTTTCGATTCGTGATATGAGTAGGATTGGAGTCCTAGTTGAGATTGGGTTGGCCTAAGGGCTGGTTATATAAGTAAGGGAGGCCAGAGCTCGTGGTAGATGACTTTGGGGCTGTTCCTCTTGTGTTCTATTGAAAGTTTGAAGGGACTTTTGTGCCTTGTTCGTCCGACTTGTTCCAGACAAGTTTTACTCGTCGAGTTTCTGGATAGCACTACCTTTCGTCGGTGGTTTTATCATAACTCGATTTTTACAGATCCAATTGACGTGATTCTTTTTGGGTTGTCTTCACAACTTGATTATCTATCATCTATAAAAATTCACAGTCATTGGATTTGTGGTTTCTGATCTACACGAGTTTCTTTGCAGCGTTCCAGAACTGTTTTCTCGGGTAGGACAGATTGACCTTTGTTCGATCTTTCGATCATAACTTGAGTTTCTCACAACGGATTTGAGTGATTCTTCTTGTGTTTTCTTCGTGACTTGATTCTCTCTAATATATATCACTTTTTTCATGGTGAAACACATCTAGATTACTCTCACACACAATTTCTTTAACAGATCTTTTTTCTGCTGAAGGGGTTGGGATTTAATTGTTTCCGCTGCGCAAGATTTTTTTTAATCTACCATTCGCCCCCCCTCTGGTAGCTTTTCACGTTCTCTTCAATCCTACAATTGGTATCAGAGCCACGGTGCTCCAATCATTGTGATTTGCACGTGTTTTTGACCAATCATCATGGAGAAATACTCCGCCAAACCTTTTGTGTTTTCTGGTATTGATTTCCAGGTTCGAAAGGCACACATGGAGGCTTTCATCCAGGCGCAAGGCTTCGCAATATGGGAGAAGGTGTACAAGCCTTAAGAAGTGCTACCTAATGATCAAGTTACGTCTACAAATCTACGGGACGTCGACAACAACAACAAAGCCCAAAACTTGATCATCCAATGACTCACTCAGAGCGACTTCGACCGCGTTGCACATCTCCGATCGGCATACGATGTATGGAGAGCACCTTGTGACTATCATGAAGGATCCAACACGATCAAGGAGGTAAGGCAAGACATGTTCAAGAAAGAATACATGTGCTTCGAGATGCAACCCGGTGAGTCCATCGATGATCTCTTTGCTCGCTTTAACAAAATTCTCAGTAACTTGCATAGTGTCAATGTTAATTTTTCTGATGCTGAAAATGCTAGGCAACTTCTTAGTGCATTAGACATGTCAATCTGGGAGATGAAAGTTACATCTATTCGTGAATCTACTGTCATGAGTACACTTACTATAGATGTGCTTTACTCTAAACTAAAAACTCATGAAATATACATCTTATCACGTAAGAACCCAAATAAGTCTATTGCATTTGTCTCACAACGTGATATGCCTAGCTCCGGCCAATCATCATCTTTCAATACTCTTGCTTTGTTGTCCTCACTAACCCTGGAGCAGATCGAGGAATTTCCAGAGGAGGAGCTAGCACTTCTCTCTACTAGGTTCTCAAAAGCATTGCAAATGTGAGAACTAGAAGGAGAGGAAGCTCCAGACCTCAACGATGCTTCGAATGTGGTAAGATAGGACACTTCTGTACAGAATGGCATAACCTTTCAGGTTCTACTTCCTGAGAAGAAAAACAAATGATAAGAAGAAGAAGAAGAAGGGCTTTTCAGGTCATCAACTGGTGAACAGTTTTATCTTCGCACTCCAGGAACTTGGCTCAAGCGACGTGGACATTGGAAGTGACGAAGATGAAGATGATTTGGCCAACTTATGCTTCATGGCGGGCAAAACAAGATCAAGATCAAATCAGGAGGATGCAGAACACAACAGTGACGACGATGAGTTATGTTCTACTTGTAATGAAATGTGTGATGCAATTTCTTGTGCAACTATTATTGTTAAGAAAAAGGACAAAAAGCTTAGGGACAATGCTGCTAAAATTGAATCACTAGAATCTGAATTCAACCATTTGAAAACCTTGATTCCTAGTGATGATTCTTGACTCTCGTGTGACTTAATCTATGAACAATTGTCCACGTTAAGAACTGCACATTCCTCTACTCTAGATAGACTTGAACTTGAAATTGAAAAGAACAAAAAGCTTGCTGCACTTGACATTGGAAACTTAAAAGATGCTTCTTGTTCTACAATTGATTTGCATTGTTCTAGTTGTGATGATATTGAAAAGAAACTAAAAGATGATATGAATGAAATTTCAATATTGAATAATGCTTTACGTTCTCATGAAGTTAAATATTGTTCCAATTGCAAATTAAAAGGAAAAACTTCATGTGAAAATTGCCTTGATCTGTCCAATAAACTTGATAACATGCATAGGACATTAGATCGGTTTTGTAATGGGAATAAGAACCTAAACTCATGCTAAGGCAGATCCACCTAAAATTGTAAAGTCATTAGGAAGTGGTTTGATTCAAACAATTCCTAAACAAAAAAGAAGTGGTTTTCAAATCTGCTGGAGTGTTGTCTCATTCGGTTTCAAATAAAAATATTGCTTGCTCATCTAGACATGAACACAAAGTTAAATTTCATTGTACCTACTGTGGTAGAGATGGTCATGTCATAGATTTTTGTTATAGACTAGCTAAACAACAGAAAAGGGAAAGAATGATTGCTAGATCTCATAACTTTCATGCAAAATTTGTTGCACATATTAAACCGAATGTCAGGAACATGCAATCTACTGTTATGAGTCAAAAACATTCAAAGTTTACCTCCGGACCTTCTGTTGTTGCCTCCGGAGCTACTGTTTTTTGTGCTACACAAGTAACACCTTATAGGTCAGTAGTTAAGAATAAAAAACCTCAATCTTTGACTCATAAACCTGATGTTTCATCTCACCTTTCGCGTGTTATTCCTGTTGCACATCGTGTGACTCAGTACTGGATGCCTAAATGCCTTTTGACTAACCCCAGTATTGAGTCATAGACGTATTGTGCTTCTATGTAGGATACATGCTTGAGGAAGGAGAACATTTGGATTGTGGATTCAGGTTGCTCACGCCACATGACCGGTAACAAAGAATGGTTCTCCTCCCTCTCTTTTGTGTCACGTGTAGAGAATGTTACTTTTATCGATAGTTCTTCAACTCCTATAATTGCTAAGGGTTCGGTTAGAGTAAATGATCACTACACTTTGAAGGTTGTGGCACTTGTCAAAAATTTGAAATACAATTTGCTTTCTGTTTCGCAATTGCTAGATGAAGATCTGGAAATTATTTTCAGTAAAAACTATTGCAAAGTTGTAAGTTCAAATAGTGAGCTTATTTTTAACATGTCTCGGTTTGGAAGAGTTTTTAAAGCTGATTTTGATATGTCTTCCTCTAAGCATAGGTGTCTAGTTGCTAATTATTCAAAGGACTTATATTTTTGGCATTGTAGACTTGGTCACGTAGGCTTTGATCACCTAACACATATTAGTGCTCTTGATCGCATACGTGGGCTGCCAAAGCTTAAAGGGGACAAAGAAATTGTATGCTCTTCTTGTAGACATGCTAAGATGGTTGCAGGTTCACATACTCCTCTCACAATGATCATGACAACTGAGCCAAGTCAACTTCTGCACCTTGACACCGTAGGACCTTCACGTGTTCAATCCTTCGGAGGTAAATGGTATGTTCTTGTTATTGGTGATGATTATTCTAGATACTCTTGGGTTTACTTTATGGCATCTAAGAATGAAGCTTTTGGTCACTTTAGAACTTTATTTCTTAGATTATCAATTGATCACCCAGGTTCTTTAAAAGCAATTAGAAGTGATAACAGAACTGAATTTAAAAATCAATCTTTTGATCACTTTTGTGCTGAAAATGAAATAGATCATCATTTTTCTTCATCATATGTACCTCAACAAAACGGTGTTGTAGAAAGAAAGAACAGAACCTTAGTTGAGATGGCTAGGACTATGCTTGATGAATATCAAACTCCTAGGAAATTTAGGGCTGATGCGATTGCAACCACTTGTTATGTCTCAAATCGTGTTTTCTTGCGCGCTAAGCTAGGTAAAACCCCATATGAGCTACGGTTTGGACATAGGCCTAGTGTTACGCACTTTCGGGTCTTTGGTTGCAAATGCTTTGTTAAGAAACATGGTAATCTTGATAAATTTGAACCTAGATCCATTGATGGCATGTTTCTTGGTTATCCATCTCATACTAGAGGCTACCGTGTGCTTTTACTTGACACTAACAAAATTGTGGAAACTTGTGAAGTGTCTTTTGATGAAGCTAGCCCAGGTACTAGCTCAAATGTTGCAGGTCCAGATCCATATCCGCAGGGGGAGAGCATTTTCGTTGAAGATGAGGAAGAATTGGAGCTGCTGCCCGAAAATTCAGTAGCTAAAGACTTTGGTTCAGCTCCGGATGTTAATTCTCAACCAGCATCGACAACCATCAATGCTGATTCAAATCGTCCTCAAGTCACAAGCTCATCAATTTGTGATGAACATGAAGAAGAAGAAATTTGTGAGACATATGTTCCCCTACGGTTTTACAAAGATCATCCCCCGCAATGGATTATTGGAAGCTTGCACGAACGAGTTACACGGTCCAGGTTTTGCGATCCAGACTCTCATGCTCAATCTGCTTTTGTTGCTTCTTTTGAAGCCAATGATATATCACATGCACTCACTAATGAATCTTGGATTATTGCCATGCAAGAAGAGTTAGAAAATTTTGAAAGAAATAATGTTTGGAAACTTGTACCTCCTCCTCAAGGTCACACTTTAATTGGAACTAAATGGGTGTTTAAAAATAAACAAAGTGAGGATGGGGTTGTGGTTAGGAATAAGGCTAGGTTGGTTGCTCAAGGTTTCACTCAAGTTGAAGGTCTAGATTTTGATGAAACTTTTGCTCCTATTGCTAGATTAGAAGCCATAAGAATTTTGTTAGCTTTTGCTGCATCTAAAGGTTTTAAGATATATCAAATGGATGTTAAAAGTGATTTTCTTATTGTCTACGCAGATGAGGAGGTTTATGTCAAACAACCACCGGGTTTCAAAAATTCAGATTTTCCTAATCATGTTTACAAACTGTCCAAAGCCTTGTACGGTCTCAAACAAGCCCCTAGAGCGTGGTATGATAGGTTAAAACATTCTTACTTGAAAAGGGGTTTACCATGGGCAAGGTTGATAAAACTCTTTTTGTGCTTAAGCATGGCAATGACTCATTATTCGTTCAAGTGTATGTGGATGATATTATCTTTGGTTGTGCTTCTCATGATCTTGTGTCCAAGTTTTTAGCTATGATGAGTTCAGAATTTGAGATGAGTATGATGGGAGAACTCATGTACTTTTTGGGGCTGCAAATCAAGCAAACCAAGGAGGGTACATTTGTGCATCAAACGAAGTATACAAAAGACCTCCTAAGGCGCTTCAACATGGACAAAAGAAAGCCTCTTCGGACACCAATAGGAACAACAACAACACTTGAACTTGATGAAGATGGTGAACCCGTGGATCAAAAAGAATATAGAAGCATGATCGGATCACTTTTGTACCTCACGGCATCAAGACCGGATATACAATTCAGCGTATGCCTTTGTGCACGGTTTCAAGCCTCCCCACGTGCTTCACATCGTCAAGCTGTCAAAAGGATTCTCAGGTACTTACATGGAACTCAAGAATTTGGCATTTTTCTTCCTTCTTCCTCAACCGTTACTTTGAAAGCTTTTTCCGATGCTGATTTTGGAGGTTGTAGGATTGAAAGAAAAAGTACTTCTGGTGCTTGTCATTTTCTTGGTAATTCACTTATTGCTTGGTCCTCTAGAAAACAAAATTCAGTTGCACAATCCACAGCTGAATCTAAATATGTAGCTGCTGCTAGTGCTTGCTCACAAATTCTTTGGATTTTTCAAACTCTTAAGGACTATGGGGTTGATCTAGATAGTGTTCCATTGTTTTGTGATAACACTAGTGCCATTTGCATTGCTAAAAACCACGTGCAACATTTTAGAACTAAGCACATTGACATTAGGTATCAATTTCTATGTGATAATGTTGAAAAAGGAAACATTGTGCTTCACCATGTAGATACCGAACAACAATTGGTTGATATTTTTACAAAACCTTTGGATTTCACTCGTTTTTGTTATATTCGTAGTGAAATAGGGGTTATGCATCCTCATGGCTTAAATTGAGGGGGAGTTTTGAAACTTGGGAAGTCTATGTGTGAATCTGAAATTAAAATAATATGAGCATAGTATTTCATACATATATGACTTTGTGATTCCTTTTACATGCTAAAAGTTCTTACTACATTACTTGTGTTATACATTTTGTAGTTTTTGTCATGTCTAGTAATTGGAATAATTACTTACACTAAATCTGGTCATGGTTGAACTTTCTTGCTATTTTGAACTTGTTGCATGCTCACAAGTGTTTATAATCATAAAGAATTAATCAAGTAATCAACTCACATGTTGAGTTTTTGTGAACAAATATAAGTTGAGAAAAGATCAAGAGAATATGCATGCATCGCACTTCTTATTTTGGTATGGCTTATCATGGCACTTAGATATGAACTTGGAAGAAGTTGTGTATGACTAAAACCATGTCCTTAAGCTTCTGATTGTCAAATGACATAGGCTTGGCTTGGTTGGTTAGAATAAGGCAGATGCGCATATAATCTCTTGCAAATATCATATGATCTAAATTTGTGCTTTGAAAAATAATAAAATGCAGCAACAAGTGTCATGCTTTCAGGTTTTAAAATAGTTAAGTTTGTGAGATCATGACTTGCTAAATTGGAAATTACATTTGATCTCTAGCATTGCTTACACTACTTTATGTATTTCATTTATGTGATAGTGTAAGTTACTTGGTAGTATGACTTGGATGAGCTATGTTTTATATGTATATGTTATAATATGCTCATAACAATTAAAATTTCTCTTTTGAACCTTGTTGAATACATTGTCAAAGGGGGAGAGATAATATGGTGAATAATGCAAGGGGGAGAAATATGTATAGGGGCAGAAATTTATTTCTATCTCATTTGATTTTCAAAAAGGGGGAAAATTGTTCTCAAAACTTTTCATGCCAATGTTCGGATTTTAAATGGTGTTGCCAATGCATTCATCAAGGGGGAGATTGTGATACCTATGTGTGTTGAATATAATGGCCTTGACAATAAAAGTTTTGAATGCTGTCATAACATCTTTTTAGCAAGGTCCAACTCTATCTCTGAGCTTCTGCAAGGTCCGACAATAGGTCCGACTTACTTTGTCTAGATCCGACATGTTTTTGGGTAGCTTCGGTGAGCTTTGTCTTTAGCTCTGGCATGTCTTTGATAGCTCCGGCATGTCTTTGTTAAGATCTGATATGTTTTGCTAGGTCCGACTTATGTTGGTTAGCTCCGACATGATTTTCTAGCTCCGGCTTATGTTGGTTAGCTCCGACATGTTTTTCTAGCTCCGACATTTGGGATGACTAGTTGCGACTAGTTTTGGTTAGCTCTGGCGCTAGGTCTGACTAGCTTTGTTAAGCTCCGGCGCTAGGTCTGACTAGCTTTGTTAAGCTCCAGCGCTAGGTTGTACTAGCTTTGGTAAGCTCCGGCTCAAGCTCCGATTAACTTTGGCTAGTTCGGAGCTTGATCGCAATGTTCCGACTTTTAATGTGAAATGTTTTGAACCTTCTTTACATTGTTGGAAAGTTTGCTTAGTATTCTTTGACTAAGTTTTTGGTGTGTTTTGGTTGATATGGCTGATATCGTTTTGCTATTCTTTGCAACATGCTTATGTGAGGTGTAAGGTGTTGTGTTCGGAACTGACTTGAGTCAAGTCGCGGACTTGGGCTTGTACGGATTGGTTGTTTGTTCATGTGCAAGTGTTGCTTGAGTTCAAGTCATGGCTAGTGATAGGATCCTTTGTACTAGTCTCAGGGAGGAGATGAGGTTCTGACAACCAAATTCAGGAGGAATTGTGGTGAGCGGGTCAGGAGGTCGCACAGGATGATTGAATCAAGGGCAGTGCATATGAAGGTTACTGGACGTCGAAGGAAGGTGTTTGCATGTATGCATGCAGTGCATGATGTGGCAACATGGTTCCAAAGATGGTTTATGGATGGGAAGATCTGGTTGGAAGGATCGGATCGTATCGGTTGATGACTTTGGCTGCGGCGGAGTTGGTTATGGCTTGGTATGGAAAGTATCGAGTTGGTTATGTTAGGATTTCGTGTGGCTCATGAATTTGAGTTGTTTTAGGAATGTGTTCCTAAGGTGTTTGGAAGTATTAATATTGCTTCTATCTGCGTATAGAAGAGTCCTAATAAGCAGTCATGGAAAGTTTCGATTCGGGATCTGAGTAGGATTGGAGTCCTAGTTGAGATTGGGTTGGCCTAAGGGCTGGTTATATAAGCAAGGGAGGCCAGAGCTCGTGGTAGACGACTTTGGGGCTGTTCCTCTTGTGTTCTATTGAATGAAATTCGTATTTTGAAGGAACTTTTGTGCCTTGTTCGTCCGACTTGTTCCAGACAAGTTTTACTCGTCGAGTTTCTGGACAGCACTACCTTTCGTCGGTGGTTTTATCATAACTCGAGTTTTACAGATCCAATTGATGTGATTATTTTTGGGTTGTCTTCACAACTTGATTATCTATCATATGTCAAAATTTCACGGTCATTTGATTTGTGGTTTCTGATCTACACGAGTTTCTTTGCAGCATTCCAGAACTGTTTTCTCGGGTAGGACAGATTGACCTTTGTTCGATCTTTCGATCATAACTTGAGTTTCTCATGACAGATTTGAGTGATTCTTCTTCTGTTTGCTTCGTGACTTGATTCTCTCTAATATATATCACTTTTTCACGGTGAAACATGTTTATATTAGTCTCACACACGATTTCTTTAACAGATCATTTTTTGCCGAAGGGGTTGGGATTTAATTGTTTCCGCTGCGCAAGATTTTTTTAAAATATACCATTCACCCCCCCCCCCCTCTGGTAGCTTTTCACGTGCTCTTCTATCCTACAGAGTCGATTTGAGTTCAATTCAGCGTTTAACAGATTTAGACACCGGACAAGTCCGGTATAGAGGGCTGACTAGTCCGCCTTGTACAGAACTGCAGAGTTAGGGTTTTCTGATCAGCTGGGTTTTAAGCTTAAAATCTTCTGGAAACTTGAATGTAGAGGATGTACCACGTGTCTAGAGATCCAAGGGTCAAAGACTGGATGCAACACTTGAATCTTGACATTTAGGGCTTGATGAAGATGAGTTGATGAAGGTTTGATGATGAAGAACGTCAATTGTCGAAAAATTGATGAAGATCAATCTTGATTGGTCCTTCTCCCTCTTCTCCTCCCCCTTCTTTCTCCTAGGCTCCTTCTTGACATTGGCACAAGGCTAAAGGCGGCAGTGAGGGTTTTTCTCAAAGGTTGGAGAGGTGAGGGTATTGGGTTGCTTATATAGGGGTGGAAAGGTAGGGTTTTGAGGTGAATTCCAAGTGGATTTCGGTGGGGGACATGTACAGGCCGAGGTGGGGTCCACTTGGGCTCCTATGAGGTTGGGCACGAAGTTCTTGGGCCCAATAAGGCAATTACCAAATAACCAATCGTGGAAGAATATTAGAATCCGAGTTGAATTCAGTAGGCCGGACTAGTCTGCATGGGGGACCGGACAAGTACATTTGGCAACAGAGAGGTTTTCGGACAAGTCCAGGGTTGCAAAATAAAAGGCTTTCGGGTTTAAAACTGGGCCAGATCGGACTAGTCTGTTTGAAATCAGACAAGTCCGGGAAAACATCAGAAGCTAAATCGGACTAGTCCGTGCAGTGCGCCGGACAAGTCCGTAGTTCTGAAGAAACTGAATTTCTGAAACGGAAAGGGAATATCGGACTAGTCCGGGTTTTGGGCCGGACAAGTCCGCTCCCTGATAGGACTAAATTCCTAATTATACCTAAATTCATTTTAATCTTATTCTTTTTTATGTTGATTAATGTTAAACATGTATGAGGATGTATGCAATGCATTATGCATGAAAATGAGGGTGTTACAACTTCGCTGCACACTGGTGGGGGTGATGCCGAGGCAGCCATTCCCTTTGACTGGGGGCGCAGCGGGGAGAGAATAGAGAAGCTGGGCACTGGAAGGTGGGTACGAGCAGGCAGAGGAAATGACGGGTGGGGACCGGCTGTCACTTAGACAAAATTTCAGGTTATTTCCCCATTGCACAGACAGACTTCAAAATGGGAATTAATAGCAAGCGAGCTCCAAAAATTCTCAAATTTTTAAGGTAGGTTCCTGATATCCTAGATTGATTTCTGGAACAGCAAACAGCCAAATTGAGTGAACTAATTGGGGTTTAGAATTTATTTCTAAACTCGAGCATATGAACAATTCTACCATGTTTTAACCCAATTTGGTCCAATTTTTGGTCTGGGCATTGACATAATGAAATTTGAAGCTGCACACCATTAACATGATGGAATATAGTTGTGCCATGCTTGATTATGCAACATCATGGAAATGCACAGATGCAAATGTGATGTGCTCACAGTATCACTAATATTGCTCATAGGCATAAACTTAACCAAATGCAAATGAATAATGTGAACAACGAGATTAGAAATGTGGAGTGTCATAATCCCCCCCCCCCTTAAAGAAAATCTTGTCCCGAGGTTTTGGAAATTGTAAGGTTGAGTAAAAGAGAGGAAGGATCATTACTGGTTGAGATATGAGTCCAATAATTCGGGATAGTGATAGCAGAGGTAGTTCTCTTGTTCCTAAGCGACCTCCTCCTTGGAGTGACTACTCCATTGCACTTTTTAAAATGGGAGAGTCCATTTTCGGGTCTCTTGTGTCTTCTCATCAAGAATTTCAATGGGGTGTTCAACATGAGAGAGGTTGGGTTGTAATTCCTCAAAATCCTCTATGTGAACTTCTTAAGGCCGTTTGATACACTTTCAGAGTTGAGAGATATGAAAGACATTGTGAACTCCGGACAGTGATATGGGTAATTCCAACATATATGCAACAATTCCACATTTCTCCATGATTGGAAACGGACCAATGAACCTTGGGGCTAATTTTCCTTTTACCCCAAATCAAATGATGCCTTTCATGGGTGACACCCATAGGTACAAATAATCTCCAACTTCAAAATCAAGCGGCCGATGGAGCTTGTTTGCATAGATCCTTTGTGTTTCCTTTGTAGCCTGAAGATTAGTGCGATGATTTTTACTTGCTCTTTGACATCCTTGACAAGATCAATGCCAAGGATAACCCTTTCACCAGACTCACACCAATTCCAAGGAATCCGACACTTTCGATCATAGAAGGCTTCATAAGGGGTCATCTTGATGCTCTCTTGATAACTATTATTATATGAGAACTCCACTAATGGTAAGTGATCATCCCAATTCTTACCATGAACGAGAGTGCAAGCCCAAAGCATATCTTCCAAGATTTGGTTCACCCTCTCGGTTTGCCCATCCGTTTGAGTGTGGTAAGTGGATCCTTGGATAAGTTTGGTACCAAGTGATTCATGTGGTTACTCCCAAAACCAAGATACAAATGACTCACCTCTATCGGACACAATGGTTCGAGGAACTCTATGGAAGCATACAATTTGAGATATGAACAACTTGGCATATTGACTTGCTCTATACCAGTGTTAACCGGCATAAAGTGAGCTGACTTAGTCAGATGATCTACAATAACCCACATGGAATCATGGTTACAAAATATGAGGGGCAACCCAATAGTAAAATCCATACTAATGTTGTTCCACTTCCATTCTGGAACACTTAGTGGTTGCAACAACCCGGTTTTCTTGACATGGTCGGCATTCACCCGTCGACACACATCACACTCTCCCACATATCTTGAAATTTCCCTCCTCATACGAGTCCACCAAAACCTTTTCTTCAAGTCTTCATACATTTTATTACTTCCTAGGTGAATGGATTATTCGGACATATGAGCTTCATCTAGGATCTTCTTTCTTAATTCCATATCCTTTGGCACCACAAAGTCATTCATTGAACCATAAGGCACCTTCCTCATCTTCCCGGAAGCATTTTATTTCACCATTTTTCACTCATCTCCATATATGAGATATTCCCTTATCACGTCCTTGAGCTACCATGATTTCGTCTCAGCGCAAGGGCAAGATTGTAGAGAGCTCCATGTGGAACTACACGAATAATTGGCTCCGCATCCACATCAGAAGTGATAGAGAAGTGGTGAACATGAGACGTACGGCTTAGAGCATCTACTACAACATTGGCCTTTCCCGGATGATAATGGATTTCTAGTTCATAATCCTTGATAAGCTCTAACCACCTGTGTTGTCTCATAATCCCACTCCATGTCGCTCCCTGCCCATGCGCCGTGTTGCTGACACGCCGCCCAAGCATCGCTCGCCTCGCTCCAGCTGTCCGGCGCCATCCGCGCACCGGTTGGCGCTCCCAATACGTCGCCATGCATGACCGTGCTCCTGTACGACCATGCTGGTATGGTTTGATGCATTCGCCTCACGCTGCCAGCCTGCTGCTCCACGTCTGGATCCGCCACATTGCTGCGACGATGCTGCCTGCTTCCGTTCCACCAAACACCGCTTCACCGAGGCTGCTGCGTGCCAGGCCAGTCGATCAGAATCCACCCATGGTTACCATCCATTCCTTTGAATCCCTGTCCCATTTTTCCACTGGTTTAGTCATCCCTGTCGCCATCCATCGCAGTCAAAGACTGGAACAACACTTCTACCTCCTGTGGACTAAGCGCTAACAACCATTGGGATTGGCAAGTTCCAGATGCTTGTCCTTGTGTACGCCAGGACGGATTGGCTAGCACACGCCATGGAGCTGATGCTGCTGTCGTTTCTCGGGCTGTTGGTGTGGCAACAGAATGTGGCACAGCAGCACAAGAGCACACTCTCAAGTGTTGTATTTACTGGCATATTGAATTGCTGATGTGATCTGTCTCTAGGACTTCGGCTCTGATAAGTATGGAAGAAGGTAAGGAGGATTTGTGCTTTTGCATTGCTTCCATGCATGTTCCGTATTTTATTTTGTTTCGACGTCATGTAGGTTTCAAGCATATATGAGGAAATTGTTTAGACATCAAATTAATTTTGTTATATGAGGATATTGTGAATAAATGTTACGATCATTATTTATTATAACAAATTAATGTATATTATGTATGATGATGTGATGTATCATTATGTTGACTACATTAAAGTCAACTAGTTTATTATTCTCATCATCCCGACTTGGGTTATCGTTTTCCGACCGTTGTGGACATATTTTCTTTTTCAGTTGCTCGTTTCCGAGTAACCGACATTCTCGGTCCTGAATCCCGATGGTGACATTTTTGTTTTGTTTTCGATTTCGTCCTGATGAGAAAAATATGAAATCAAAATCAATATGGATGTTTTTCCGACCGTTATCGACCGAATCCCTACCCGTGCCCGATGCATCAGAATATACATCGAAGGATTTAGTGCTGTTCGGTTAAGCTAGTACCCGTGCAGTTGTCAGATGCTTCTCGAGAGTTTGAAAGGTTTCCTCACATATCTCATTCTAATGATATTTGACCCCCTTTTTCAAGAGCCCGGTCATATGCTTGGAATTTATTGAGAAGTTTGGGATGAAACTTCGGTAATATCCGACTACTCCCAAGAAACTTTGGACTTCATGGACTGAGGTAGGGGATTCGCATTTGAGCACATCCTTCACCTTACTAGGATCCATGGGAATGCCTTCAGTTGAAGTTATATGTCCGAGGAATGGTACTAATGTGAGCCAATACTGACATTTGCTAAACTTGCATAAATCTTGTGATCTTGGAATCGTTGGAGAATGCTGAGAAGGTGTTGAGAATGTTCCTCCTCTGATTTAGAATACAAAAGAATGTCGTCAATGAAGACCACAACAAACTTGTCCAGCTCCGGCATGAAGACGGATTTCATGAAGAATATGAAATAGGCCGATGCATTAGTAAGACCAAATGACATCACTAGGTACTCGTGGAGGCTGTACCTAGTTCAGAACATTGTTTTAGGTACATATTCATGTTGAATTTTGATTTGGTGGTAACCGAATCGAAGATCAATTTTTGAAAAGACCTTGGCCCCACCAAGTTGATCGAATAGGATGTCAATGCTAAGGGGGGGGGGGGGTATTTGTTCTTGATGATGATGGTGTTTAATGGACAATAGTCCACACATAGCCGCAATGATTCGTCTTTCTTTTTCACAAATAATGTCGGACATCCCCATGGTGAAGAGCTTGGATGAATAAACCCATTCTCCATAAGTCCTTTGAGTTGCTCCTTTAGCTCGACCAACTCATTAGGCGCAATTTTGTATGGTTTCTGAGAAATAGGAGTAGTACCCGACACTAATTCAATCTTGAACTTGACCTCTTGGTCTGGTGGCATGCCTAGATCATTGCAGAAGACATCAGGATATTCACATACGATCAGAACGATTTCAAGTTGAGCTCTATTGGTGTGATAGGCTGCTAAAAAAAATTTTGAGAAGTTTCGGAAGATGTATCACTTGTAGGCCATGATTGGGAGTGGTCAACTTAAGGATACGAGACCCCATGTCTAGAACTACCTTATGCTTTTTCATCCAAGGCATTCTCAAGATAATGTCAAGTATTTGACCTTCTAGGACAAGGAGATCTATACGATAAACCCTATCATTCAAGAGTAGTGGGGCTCCTAGAATCATCCGGTCCGCTATGATTTTTCCACCGGGCAATTAATGGAATAAGGATGTTTCACTAACTCGATGGATATTTGATGTCTTTGAACAGATTTTACTAATGAAGTTATGGATAGCTCCGGAATCAAAGAGAACGAGAGCACGTTGGTCATGGAGCGAGAACATACCAGTGACTATCGGTTTTCCCTTAGGATTCTCATTTGCATCTAGATAGTTGATACGCCCCGACCTAGGCACTGCTCTCTTCTTCTGACCTTGTGGTTGAGTTGAACCTTGAGAGGATTGCACTAGTTGGTGTTCTTCTTAGGAGCTGCACACTCTGGAAATGTGGCTTGTTTTGCCGCAATTGTAGCACATAGTGTTCTTGCTTCCAGCACCCTGAGAGGGATGATACCCTTGCACATTTTACTGCTGCTGTGGAGCACCACGTGGCATAAACCTCGACTGTTGACGCTGTTGTGAGTAATACTGCGGGTATTGCTGTTGTAGCTTAAATGTCAGGTAGCCCGGCTGGAAAGAGCGGCCCGGTTGAGATCGTGGCATTGCCTTGAATTTCTTCCCAGTCAGAGAACAGTAAACCAACCGGTATTTTGATGGTGATCCACTAGAGCTGATACCACCGGATCCACTCTGAGCAAACTCCTCTTTTTCTTCTCACTTTGATGAGTTCGATGTCATCTTCTTGCATAATTGTTGCATTCACAAGATCGAGGAAGGATCCACCATGATGTAAGGCAAGCTTGTCCCTCAACTTAGTGTTGAGGCCACACTAGAAACATTCCCTCTTTTGGCAATGATATTCACATACTCCGGTGCATACTGAGTCAAGTGATTGAAATCCTTCGAGTATTTAAGTGAACTTTTGCCCCCCTTGTTTCAATTCAAGAGACTCCTGTAGCTTCTTTTACATCACCACCGCCAGTATGTGATGAACACGGAAGGCTTCCCAGAATTTAACCCATGGCACTTGATGGTTAGCCGGAACGGTGGCCATGTCGTTCACCCATCAAGCTCCCACTGATCCATGGAGTTGTTGTGTCGCAAAGATCATCCTTTGGGTTTCCGAGCATTGAAGAAGATAGAACTTTGATTCAATTGTACGCAGCCAATTGTCGGCATCCAGCAGTTAGACTACTTCGGTGAACATATGCGGGTGAGTTGCAAGAAAATCCACATAGGTGCTCCCTAGAGGTTGGTGAGGACCACCATCTTGACATCGACCGACGGATGAGTTCTACACAAGAGCATGGAGGAGTTCTATGTGCTTGAGATGAGACCCCATCATGGCAGCGATCACTTCCGCCAAGGTGGGTGGTGGTGGTTGTTGCGGCTGCTGTGGCTACTGCTACTGTTGTGGCTGCTGTTTCTGGGACCGCGAGTCCTCACTGCTATGGTTAGTACCCGCAAGTTCATTTGCAGAACGTGTACGAGGCATGCTGTAAAAATAATGATAAACACATGGTCAATTTCCATGTTTTACTATATAATAAGCATTTGTTAAAAAATAACCATAGCATTTACATCACATTAATACAGGCATCAACAACTTTATATTAGTATGGTGAACATGGGTGCAAGATGATATTTTAACTCATTCATCTTGATGATTACATCACAATGTGATCACTTACAAAATAACCATCACACTAACAGACATAACATTATACTAACATGGGGGAACATTAGTACAAGGTAGCATTACAACTTGGTTCGTCCCACGATCACCCAACACGATGACTAGTACTCGAAAGCACTCCATACATAGCCCACAAAATACTGCAGCTAGACATACATCGTGTTGCATGAAAGTTGCCATTTTGCTACTTGGCATACATACGTATATGTACAAGCGACACGTGAGCGACAAAGTATACTCGTCTGCTGGTCCACCTTGCTTTGAGGCTAGCGTGTTGATGGTTGTTATACACCAATTTCACCCGTCAATATAACTCAATTATGTGAAGGAAATACCATTTCTTGCACACATCACCTTTTTATTTAACATATTTCCACTTGTCCTTGGAGAAATAGTGCATGTAGGCATTTATGCAGGAAATAAGGTAAAAGAAGGGGAGCAATCCTATAAAATATCATTCCAGCCAATCATACCCTGACATGTGACACCCTATGGATCAAATGGCCCACAAACAGAAGTATCCGAGGCCATCCAATGGTGTATCACCTATATCAGTAAAGGGGACTCACCTGTCAGGGACTTGGAGAAAACACAGCTCCAACGAAGCCCTTACCAGGTCAGCCAACCCCCCTAGTCGGCCGACTAGGTCTTGGCACCAAACTCGGTCAATCGACACGTGTTGGCTCCTCCAAGATTCTTGAAGATTATTATGACTGGTTCGCGCACATTTGGTGGCGGGAACCGACTCTTCACCACCTATAAATAGGACCCCCTACCTTCATTCACACACGCACCACTTGAGTATTCATTATATTGTATCCACTACTCTCCATAGGTTTAGAGGAGTTTAGGCAGTAGAGAGGAGAGCGTCTAGTCCAAGTAGGAAAGGAGTAGAAGGAGTCTCGGTGTATCTGAGGCCATCCAACGGTGTATCACCTATATCAGTAAAGGGGACTCACCTGTCAGGGACTTGGAGAAAACACAGCTCCAACGAAGCCCTTACCAGGTCAGCCGACCCCCCTAGTCGGCCGACTAGGTCTTGGCGCCAAACTCAGTCAATCGACACGTGTTGGCTCCTCCAAGCTTCTTGAAGATTATTATGACTGATTTGCGCGCATTTGGTTGCGGGAACCAACTCTTCACCACCTATAAATAGGACCCCCTACCTTCATTCACACACACACCACTTGAGTATTCATTATATTGTATCCACTACTCTCCATAGGTTTAGAGGAGTTTAGGTAGTAGAGAGGAGAGCCTCAAGTCCCTAGTCCAAGTAGGAAAGGAGTAGAAGGAGTCTCTTCCCAATTCCAAATCAGGAAAGGTATGACTCTCATATTCCTATTTGTATTTTTGACTTTTTCTTTATAGAGATGTTATCTTTAGTCTTCTTTTATTCATATACTTGGATGAAGCGTTTCTTGTTTGATTGCGGATTCCATGTATGTGTAGGAGTAGTGTTTATTATTATGTTATACCACTCTCATTATATCATCATAAACACTACAAACCCCCACTATAGTCTAAATAGTTATGACACGATCATGTTGATATGAATAACTTATGCTATGTTTCAACATTGGTTCAACAATGTTTAGGTTAGTCATTGCCTTAGGATGGCTTGTGTTGCAGCTCTTAAGGTATTTACATAATATGCTAGCATGGTGCTAGGAAAGTTAACTAGCGTTGGATGTCTCGTAGACCCACGGATTGTAGAGGTAGGCAGTAGGTGGTGACAGACTTATCTGTCCTTGTAATCCTCCACGTACGGCTATGCCACATGCTCTTTGCGGGAGTCATCCTAGTATTGCCAGGGGTAAACCCGTACCCGATGTGTCGAATGAAGAACTTAGCACGAGAATTCACCATTGATATGATCATTAGTAACTAACTTAAGTTATGTATATGTATACTAGAAGCATTGTAGGAGTATCTACCTAACTCTTAGCCTAATCCCTCTATGACCCATTTATCCCCCTTAGAATTGGATACTCTTGTGTGTGTCACACTACCTCCACATATCTCTTACCCATCCTCACTATAACCCTACCTAGACCAACCTATCCCTTCCATTTGATGATTGCTATGCTTGCACCTAGCCTTCCTTTGGGAGAATATAAATGGCACCCTTGGAATACTCTTTTAAGGGGAAATGCTACATCGACAGTTTTCATGCGCTTGTGGATTTTTATCTGTGATGTAAGAAATGTTAACAAGCATTTCTCGTGCCGTTGTCGGGGAAGGAAGCCGAAGTATTGCATGATTGAGCGAATAGGATAGGACCCTGGGTAGGTTTTAGTAGGATAACCCTTTTTGTTTTTGCATTTTATGTGAATACAAGGTAGTGTATGTCCAGTTTTCACTTGCCAGAAAACATTGTTGAAGATCCTGAATCCCTTCTGAGAGATCGACATCATGTCGTTACTCCTCAGAAGCTTCATGCGGCAAAGCAAGCCAGCGCAACTACACAAACAACCGAAACGCCAATGGCCCAGAAGACCCTTCATGAGTTTTCGGCTCCCTCTACTAACAATGTGCCTGTTGGGCCCACTGTTAACACGGAAGACGTGAACTTTGAAATCAAGATTGGTCTGATCACTATGGTGCAAGCCAACCCATTTTGTGAGAAGGCTAACGAGGATTCAAGTGCTCACCTACAACAGTTCCTTGAGATCTACAGCACTTTTAAGGTCATGGACGTATCTCCTGGTGTCGATCGTCTGAGGCTGTTTCCGTTCTCCCTTCTCGAGAGAGTGAAGCAGTGGTTCTATGCAAACCAAAGTGATATAGGCACTTGGGAGAAGTGTTCTACGACATTATTGGACAAGTTCTTTCCATTGGGCAAGACCAATGCCCTTCATGGTAGAATTTTTTGCTTCCAGCAACATGCCAAGGAGTCTATTCCCGAGGCTTGGAAAAGGCTTCAGGAGTACATCCTAGCCTGTCCCACCATGGGATGGACAACTGGCTGATTATCCAAAACTTCTCGACGGGCTAATCCCTTCCGCCTGTGGCCTTGTTGATGATGCTGCTGGAGGTGCCTTCTTCTCATTGACGATGCCCAAAGCCAAATACTTAATCGAGAATATGGTGTCAAACATGGTTTGGAGCAATGAGCATCTACATACCCTCCAGTTAGGCATGCACACCTTGAAGGAGGTGGACATGATCGCTGCCAAATAGGACCTCCTCATATAGAAGATAGATGGACAAGCCAATGGGGAGGTATGTGGCAATGCTTATGCCCTAGACTCTCACATCACATGTGAAGTCTATGGCAACATGGGCCATTTTGGCAATGACTGCCCAGAAACCCATGAGGATGCTTTATACGTAGCCAACAATGGTAACAACAATGGCTATCGTACAGGAGGTCAAGGGTGGGGCCAACCATGCCTATTCTTTTAAGGAGGGTACAACAACAATGACAACAATGAAAATCAACCCAACTTGAGAGAGCTTGCCATTAGCCAACTGAAGATCAATGATGCATTATCCAAGAAGCTTTCGGCTAATGACAAGACTCTAGAAAGCATTAATGCCAAGAGTGAAGGACTATCCTCGGCCTTCAAGAATCAACTAAGATTCAAAAGGATGTTGAAACTCGGTTGGCTCAACTGGCAGCTGCTGTTCCACCAGTGGAGAATGGCAAGATGCCAGGACAGCCCAAACCTTCCGTGGAAAATTTCAACATGATTTCTCTATGGGGAGGCAACTGGCTGAAGGACCCTCGATACCCCATCATATCTTGCGCAATTGGGGCTCACTACTTCGATAAGGAACTTTGTGACCTTGGAGCAAGTGTGATGCCCAAGGTTGTCTTCGACTAGTTGAACTTCACAGAGCTTACTCCCACACCAATGTAGCTCCAACTAGTTGATTCTTCAGTCCGTTATCCGGGGGGGGGGGGGGGGGGATCGCTGAAGGCGTTGGTGAAAATCCGGAATTGCTTCATACATGTGGATTTCGTGGTGCTCGACGTGGAGGTCGAGAAGGATACACCGCTCATTCTTGGGTGACCATTCCTTAGCACCGCGAAGGATCGCATAGATGTGGGAGCTGGAGAAATCCACTTCCATATCAATGGCAAGGAGGAGAAGTTTAACTTTCGCTCGAAGTTGGAGCAATGCTCCATGATTCGTATCAAGTATGGACCAAATGGTAAACACATTCAAGAGGTTGAAGTCACACCTCCAAAGGTTGACCCGCTCATTGCATTCATGAGAAAATTGATCTATGCAGAGAACCCGTATTATCATCCATGCTGACACCCAAAGAAGACGGAGAAGTCCGGGCCTCCCCAAAGGCCCAAGTCCACCAAACCGACTAAGAAGGAATGGCGGAAGAAGCAATACAAGCCAGCTGAGCCCATCTCTCCAGGCCCGGATGTCAAGAAATGAAGAAGGAGGAATGTCCATCTCATCGAACGGTGGTGAGACCTAGCCAATATGTTAAAATGGTACTTATCTTTTCTCTGATTTTTCTTTTCTCTTCATTTGTTTTTCCCCACTTATTGATTTTCCCCACTGCATATTTGAATTTCTTGGCAAGTTGAGAATCTTGTATTCTCAACTATTATTTTTAGTTCTTTATTTTTCACAAAAATAAAATTGTTGGGTTTTGAAAAAAATTGTTTTTATTCGGAAAACAATTTTAGCTGCAAATGTGGCATTTTACCAACGTGCTGATTTTATAGACATTGGGGAGCCACCTGCCAAAAGGGAGAATAGGGGGGCCATTTTTCAGTACGGCTGACCCCCTCTGTTTGGCCGACTAGGAGAAGGGACCATTTTGGCTCTCTCTCCTCCAACGGCTATATTTGGTTCCCTTGTGACTGTCGAGGAGTGTACACTATAAATGGTGGACGTGAGGAGCACTCCTCTTCACACTTCACCTCATTTCACACCTTCCCAAGGTCACTCTTTGCTCATATTGTTTTTCTTGCTCTTCATTGAAGTACTCTTTCTCAAATCCAACCCAAAAAGATTTGCTTTTGTTGCATTTGCAATTTGCTCTCATGTTCTTCAAGGGAAAATTTTGTTGGGGGTTTTGCTTTCACTAACATCACCTCTTTCGAGTTTTTGCTTTGTTGTGTTATTGCTTGTTGTGGCCATAAAAGGAATGAAGAGGTTGTTTGGGAAGAGGAAGGAGGTTGCAAGCTCAGGCCATGGTGGAGACTCAAGTACACGCCCCTCTTCCATTGCTACACAAAGTTCACGGAGGAGGAGTGTATGTGAGGACACTCCCATGGGTGAGAGGAGCAACCCGCGTCAACTTCTCCACGACGATGACCTCGACATACAAAATGATGTTGAAGATCAAGCACACAAGCTCCTCCAAGATCGTGAGTTTTCTCATACGAAATCTTATGATCTGGATTTGATCTCCAAAATAGGTATGGATTTCGAATTCTTTTCTATTTGGCGTGCACTAAGATGGGACAATTTTGCTCACATAGAGGAGAGAGGTTCACGCCTTCTCTCCATGCAATTCTTTTGCACCCTCAAAATAGGATTTGAATTACGTGAAATCCTAGGTTTCATAAATGTTGTTTACTTGATTTAGACACTTTGCCTAAGTTTAACAAGAAAAGTTTTTGGAATGAATTGACTAGTGAGGTCAGATGTAGTCCTCCTAGGAATAGCCACTTGCACAACCCTACTTTACGCTTCATGCATAGGTGGGTGGCTATGACTATGTTCCCGAGAGGAGATGTTAGAATGGTGCGTGATGATGAGCTGGAAATTCTATTTGCCCTGATTAAAAAGATAAAAGTTGCTCCAATTATTGCCATGATGACACAATGGTTAGATTATATTTCAAGGACAGGGCCAATTGAATGCACTTTATTTATTACCCTCATTTCTACTAGGGTAGGAGCACTAGAATATACTTCATTTGAATATACTAAAAATGAACGAGAATTAATTAATTAAGATTATCTAGTGCCAGGACATACCTTTAAGCATGATCAAGATGGCTCTTTGGTATTTTATTATCTCGGCTTTATCAATGAAATTTGGTTACCTAACCCAGATTATCATTTGTACAAATGTCGGAGGCTAACCATTGATCTTCTTCCCATCGAGGAAGCCCAAAGAAGTAATGTCTCTGACAGGATAACTAGAAGCCGTACAAGGAGAGCGGCCATGCCTCCGACAACCTCCACGGTCCATGAGTACGAAGAGGAAGAGAACCCAATGAGTGATGCACCCGGATGGACTCAACCTCCATCATACGAGACCAAAGGTCTGTCTTGGCATGGAAGGCCACGTGTCGCGTGGGAGCCACCATTGTCCACTTCTAGCTCTAGCAGCTTGCCCCCAACATCCATGAGAAGATGTTGTTCCCCTTCAGCTAGAAGTCATCATGACTATAGCCAAGGAATGACATATCTCACCAGACATATGAAAGACCTTGAAGTGAGATTGGGTGACATCTACAACACTCTCAAAGAGCATGTCCAAGGTACCCAAGATTGGCAACAACACATGGACGCTCAATTCACCAACTTCAACTCCACGCTACAACAATAACAAGCCGATCTCGTGGCATACTTCCGTCATCAAGGGTTCAACCCTCATCATGGAGGTAAGTGAAGAACAAGCTTGGGGGAGGACCCCAACTTGAGGTAAATTGTATCACACCCCTTGTATATTTATTTTTCATTCATCCACTATTCACCTTGCATATAAAAAAATTGAGTAGGATTGTTTTCAAATAAAATAAAAGATGTGCGGTAAGAATGGTTTAGAATTTACATAGATGAAATGATGAATAGTTGCTCTGTTTTAATTTTCCTAAGTCGCTAGTTTACAACTTACTACTCTCCAAAATATTGCTTTCATTAGCTAAAAATTACTTTTTCCTTGATTTAGAAATTGTGAGTAGCAAAAGCTTATCCAATTCTTTTGAGATATGATATAGTGATAGGTCTGCTATTTCTAGTTTGAAAGTGAAACTTAGATTTCTGGAGGGATTCTAAAAAGATTTAAGTTACTCTCATTTGATTGGAAATACCTACCAAAGCCATATGAGATTTTTACATTGATAGAACTTGTGCATGTGCTATTTGTCTTCACATTGAGCCTAGTCAAACTAGTATAGACCTATGTGAGAATTTTTTTCATTTCTTTTTGAATTCAAGACTTCACTTGCACACGTTATACTTCTACACTAGAAGAAAGCAAAATTTCATCATTCCACAATGAAAAGAGAAACTACATACCCTTCATGCTTAGTACTCTCTCTAAGTGTTTTGCATGAAAAGAGAGTAAAAGACATGGATACAAGAAAAAGAAAAAGAAAAAGAAAATGCATGCTTACTTCATGAGCACGAGAAAAAAAAAAGAAAAAAAAGAAAAGGAGAAAAGTAGCTATGTTTTGTCCCTGCAAAATAAGAGGGTCTACATAAATAAGAGTCATCTCAAACATCCACAAACACTTCCACTCCATCACACATGCACAAGTCTTAAATCAAATAGTTTTGAATTGATTTCTCCTAAAGCTTGCTTTTTTGACTTAGCAATATTATGTGTTGCAAATATGCCTACTACATTCCCTACCAATCTCCACATACAAGCCTTATTTAGTGGTAGGATGAGTATAGGCCAAATGCCTTAGTGAGGAAATATCTCCACTACACACAAAGGAGTGATTGAGAGAATAAATTTGAGGTACTTAAATTCTAGATTGAACTATTCAGATGAGTGGAACTTGATCTCTAGGGTATGTTTGCTCCATTTGTTGTTCTCTCTTTCAACTACCCATGAATAGGAAAAGGCATAAGCCCCGTAATGACTTGAGATAGGTGAAGAACCATGCCAATTTTTGCAATATTGATGAGGAAATCACTTCTATGGATACAAACAACACTCCATTGAACATACAAAATGCAATCAATAGAGTTCACACACAACAATTAATTTTTGAGGTGACCTCGTTCTTATATGTTTCCTTATATGATTTTGAGCCTAGATTGCTACCTAACGATTTAATTGTGATTAGGATCCATGGAGAGGTTCAAGGAGTATTTTGAGGAAGTATTAGGTCTGTGGAGGACTAGAGAATACGTTCAAAGAAGATGGAAACTGAGACCAACTCAAAATTGTGTCCAACTCGGAGTCCAGCAGCAGTTCGAACTAAAACTAGCGTACAGGATGCATACAATCTCCGTTATGGACGTTCTACATATTCATGGAAATGGGAGGATAACCTTTCCAACTCCTCTGGTCCCATGTCAAAATTCCTAGGGAGTCGACGGGAATCGTCGAAACAAAATCGAGTTCAGAATCTGTCAGGGTGTTGCGCCACCATATTGGGCCTTTGGGCCTTGTATCAAGTTTACATCACTTATTTTCGTGTATTAAGGTTAGGTCACAACTCCAACACCCTATTGTACATCGTCCCACCTATATATACTCTATAGTAGACACCATGAGCAATTGGGTTTTGCTTAGATTGATAATATCGCTGTTCTACAGTTTGTGAAACCCCAACTTTGCTATTTCAGATCGTGTCTTCTACGTTCTTGCTTGTGTTCTCGGTTGCACCTGCAGGGATTAGCCTTCTTAGCGAGGTCAATCGTGTGAAGCATGGCTTATAACCAACGGAGCGATGGTGTAGTGATTGCAGGGGTTTTTCGTGTTCTACACGAGAGCCTCGGATCATCAACGTCGAGATCTCTATCAATCGACTTATCCAATACCTTTCGGAAGATCGGGCCTAAACTCCTCGTCAATTGGTATCAGATTTACAGGTTATTCGTTAGGTAATTCATCTATCCATTAGATTAGTTTTGTTTTTCATACATAGATTCCACAAAAAAAGCCCCAAAAAAACTTGTAGTTTAGTAGATCTATTCGTCACTTTGTCCAAACCATCATTGAGCCTTTGTAACTTTGTTTTTCAGTTCAGTTTTGTTGATTTTGTGTCTGTGGTTGAGTCATATTGCTGGTTTAGAAATTGTTTTTGGTCTTAGTTTGAGTTTTGCATTGTGTTGATTCATCCTTTTGAATCACGTCATCACGTCCAGATTAGATTCATCTCTATCCAGTTCTGTATTTTTGTCATGTCTCACTCATACGAACTCGGATTTCGGAGTTCTTGAGCTTTCTGTAAATATTAAGAAGTTCTCTACAACTTTCTTATTCATAGGTTTCCCAGAAAATAGAGTTATCGTGGTCAAAAGTGCATTAGAACTGAATCTGTTCTCGACCTAGAATTTCTGAATAGTCTGTATTTCAGGGGAAATATCTCCTATTGTTCTTATCCAAAATAGGTCTTTCATATATTGAAATTAAAGAGGAGTGATATATCTACAATCTTGTTGTTGTAAGTTTTTCTATTTTGAGCCTCTAAGTGTGCCTATTTGTCCTTGGAAGATTGAGCAGAAAATCTATAACAGACCCACGAGATATCTTTGATTGCTTTTCATTTTGTTCTTCTTTTCCAGCACATTCTGAAAAAAAAAGGAAAACAAAAGAAAAAGGCAAGTGTAAAACAAGATACAAAAGCCTCACAAAAAAAGGAGAAAAAAAAACAAAAAAAAACAGAAGTGCTTGCATCCCTTGTGTCATCTAGTTTTGTCTCGTGTCTTGCTAGCTTGAACTACTAGGAACACATTTAGGCCAGCAACTTTGACAAGTACTTTGGACACTTATTCAACTTTACTATCTGAGTTCATTGTTGCTAATCTTTGCTACAATATAAAGTGCCTTCCAATCTACACTTTTCTCTTGAGTTGAATTCGTAGACTTTTGCAATCACTCCACTTTCGATTGGTTCTTCACACGGGCCACCGTTTGCCACTCGCAGTGTCGGTAAGAACACTTGTAAGAGTGTGGTAAGACGCTTGAGAGTGTGTGACTCCACTTTCATCTTGCCATTGTCATATGTAGTTGTTAGGGATAACATATTTTTGTTGTTTTCTATTTGCTACTAACAGTGTCCGGTAAAAAAGAGAATGGTGAATGTGCTCTACATGTTGAGCTATTTGACATGATGAAGACGATGATGGAGCTGCTAACCAAGAAACAAACACCAGTCGAGGCTGCACATGACATTCCGACTACTTTTACAACTCCTTCCTCTTTGGAACCACACAGGGTTGAAGATGCATTAAAGGATCCAGATTGGGTGGTGGCAATGCAAGAAGAATTGAACCACTTCAAAAGGAACAAAGTGTGAGAACTTGTCGAAAGACCCAAGTTCAATGTTGTCGACACTAAATGGGTCTTCCGCAACAAGCAAGATGAACATGGGATGTTGATAAGGAACAAATCACGACTTGTGGCCAAAGGGTATTCACAAGTCGAAGGTTTGGATTTTGACGAGACTTTTGCTCTCGTAGCTAGGCTTGAACCGATTCGTATATTACTTGCATATGCTACTCACCATGATTTCAAGCTTTATCAAATGGACGTGAAAAGCACCGTACTCAATGGACCGATCAAGGAGGAGGTGTACGTGGAGCAACCTCCTCGGGTTTGAAGATCAAGAGTTCCCCAACCATGTATACAAACTGCATAAGGCTCTCTATCGCCTCAAACAAGCTCCTAGAGCTTGGTATGAGTGCCTTAGATACTTTTTGATTGAAAATGGTTTTAAGATTGGTAAAGTTGATTACACCTTGTTTACTAAGCATTTTGATAATGACCTATTCATTTGTCAAATCTATATTGATGATATTATCTTTGGTTCAACTAACAAATCTTTTTGTCAAGAGTTTAGTAAGATTATGACAGATAGATTCGAGATGTCCATGATGGGAGAGTTGAGATACTTTTTGGGAATCCAAGTGAAGCAACAAAAGGAAGGGACGTTCATAAGTCAAACAAAGTACACTCAAGACATTCTCAAGAAATTTGGCATGGACAAAGCAAAGCCCATAAAGACTCCCATGGTGACAAATGGACACTTCGATCTAAATGAAGATGGACCAAACGTGGATCAAAAGGTATATCACTCCATGATTGACTCCTTACTTTATTTATGTGCATCTAGGCCTGATATCATGTTGAGTGTATGTTTATGTGTAAGATTTCAAGCCAATCCTAAGGAATGTCATTTGACAGCCGTAAAAAGAATCTTGCGATATTGAGTTCATACACCCAACCTAGGCCTTTGGTATCCTAAAGGTTCAAAATTCAATCTCATTGGATACTCTGATGCAGATTATGCCAGATGCAAAGTGATACAAAAAGTACATCTAATACTTGCCAATTTCTAGGTAGATCCCTAGTTTCTTGGTCCTCCAAGAAACAAAATTCCATTGCCTTATCCACGACTGAAGCAAAGTATGTTGCAGCCGGGAGTTGTTGTGCACAACTCCTTTGGATGCGAAAAACTCTAAGGGGTTACGGTTACAATATAAGTCGTATTCCACTCCTTTGTGATAATGAGAGTGCCATTAAATTTGCCCATAATCCTGTTGAGACCTATAGAACCAAACACATAGACATCCGGCATCACTTTTCGAGAGATCACTCAATGAAAGGAGACATAGCAGTTTCCCATGTTAACACTGAAAAACAACTAGCCGATATCTTCACCAAGCCACTTGATGAAAATGCTTCTGTGAGCTCCGAAATGAACTAAATATCCTTGATGCTCGGAACGTGGCTTGAAAACTTGCATACCTATATGCCATCTTCAAAAATCATGTTGATTATGTTGAAGAATTATCTCTCTCTATTTTCTCCGAAAAACTATGTTAATTACTTGATCTTGGTGAATTATGGTCATAGCTTGATTGTTGTATGTTCACTGATCATATTCATCAAGAATATTTGTGTGTTTTTGACCTCTATTTTCTTTTTAAGCACCTTCGAATATATGTGAAAGGTCTATATACTTTTCTGTCCTAGTGACCACAGACTAGTCTGTGGTTACCCCGGACTAGTCTGCACATTGTAGACTAGTCCGCAGAGTGTCCGCTATACCGGACTAGTCAGGTCAGACCACGGACTAGTCCAATTTTTCGACTCCATAACCCTAGGGTCGGCGCAACCCTAATCTCCTTCCTCCTCACAACTTCTCTCACATTCTCTCTCCTCACTCAAGTGTTCCCAAGGCGATTTGGCAAGTCCTCGATCAAATCCACTCAACTTTTGGTGGGATTTGATCTCCATTGCAAGGGGATCGAAGACCATAGACTTATCCGCATCAAAACTCCTTCAACGCCACAAATCGAAGGATTTGGTAAAAAATTTCTCCAAACCCTATAACCTTCAATTTTCCTTATTTTTGTTCAAATAGCCTAGTTCTTCTTGTCAATACATGCTCCCTTGTAGTAGTACAACTACATTGCTCTGTTTTTGCATTGAGAAACTCCATTATCCTGTTAGTTAGGGTTCGAGCAGCTGAATATCGGACTAGTCTGTTATCAGTGCGGACAAGTTTGATACCCCGAACTAGTCCGCACCTGAGCAACGGATAAGCCCGATGTTAGCTCAACTAAACCCTAATCTTCTTCAACTCAATGCCTTACCTTGATACCAATCCTTATTTATGTCATGTATAACCTTCTTGTCAGGACAATGTCGAGCTCAAATGATGACATCTTTGACTTCGAGGCCGAAATGGATCAAGAGACCTTGACTCACGTTTTGATGGGCCAAGCCAAGAAGAGACAAGATCGTACTGCTGACCCCTCGCCCACCCCACCAAGGGTGCGTCAAAATGTTCCGGCCAAGAAACTAGCTTTGAGAGCACAAGATGAGGTTGGTCCTAATTTGGCGGTTCCACGCCAAACTAAGACAAAAGGCAAAGGAATTGCCTCTGGCCCGATTGGCCCCCTCGAGATGACTGCTATAAGACGGGGGAATGGGGACCCCTCGGAGGAAAAGTTCAATGGTAAAGGAAGTGATGTGGCTTGGAAATTGAGGAAGATTGATGCCTATATCCATGGCAAAAAGGCAGTTGATCCTAGATTTTGGAACAACTTCCACGCGGACTACCACGGTACCGTGTATCTTCAAATGAAGACTCCAATGGTCCGTAGCCAATGGATCGACTGGACACACTTTGAGAGAAAGAGCTGTCAAGCCTTTGATGAAGTGATAGAAGCTGTGGAGAGACATGGCCTCAAGGACTTGTTTGCTTTCCGGTATAACTGGAATGATGAGGTCATAGCACAGTTCTTTGCAACCTGCTACTTTACCAGGGATGAAGAAGAGAGGGTGACTTGGATGACACATGGATCCAAGTACACTGTTACTTATGATGAGTTTGCTAGGCTGCTACACCTTGAGGACATCGGCATCAATGAGGTCATTATTCACAATATTGGTGTTTTGGAGAAGGACAAGATGGACTTTCTCTATGATACTCGCCTCAAGTACAATCCTCCCTCAACCAAGAACATGAAGACTTTCTTTATGGTTCTCAACAGAGTTCTCCAGAAGACGATTGCTCCCAAGGATGGAGATGCTGGGAGTGTCCAAGGTTACTTGAGAACCTTGATGAAAGTGATTAGCAAGAAGAGGAAGTTTGACATCTTTGACTACATCTGGAATGATATGGTGAACATCTCCTGCACCCCCAACTGTTCCTGTGGTTATGCACCGTACATCATGTTCATGATAGAGAAGGTCACAGGAATTGAGTTTGTGAAAGATGTCGAGCATACTGCTCTAAGGCCTCAGAAGCCTCCTCAAGCCACTCTCCCAGCTGCTCCCTCACCTGCCTCAGCTGAAGAACATCAAGAGAGAGCCCCAAGAGAGGCCAGACCTCCATCAAGCTCAAGGGCCCCTCCTCACAAAGGGTCTCCTAGTGGCATTATGAAGTACTTGGCAGCTATATTTGGTTCTTGCCGCAAGACTGAGGTGAAAGTTCACAAGATGAAAAAGGCGAGAAAGGAGAAAATGCGGTACATGAAGGAAAATATCAAAGCAATATGCCAAAAGCTGGAGATTGAGCCTGTTGGGTCTCCAGTCATCTCAGAGGACTCCGCTTCTGACTTCTCGGAGCTTCCACCTTCTTTCTCCTTCTGAACTTGCATACTTTGGCATTGGGGGCATGACGAGTGGCTCTCACCCTCATCCTTCTCAGCCTGATGATGAAGATGACGAAAGGACCGACAACACGGGGTGAGCCTGCGACGACGAGTAGATCCCTCCTCTCCTTCTTTTTGGTGCCTTGATGCCAAAGGGGGAGAGAGTCTTAGGTCCTATCAGTAGGTTGAGAGATGAGAGCTCTATTTGTGTTTCTTTTTGTGCTGTAAAACTTTGATTATGCTCTCATTATGCTTATGGACATGTGTTGTCAAACGATGACTATGTTATGCTTATGATCTATGTTAATGCTCAGAAATGATCTATGTTATATGCTCTGAATTTGATATTCATGCCTGATAATCTTGATGTTGTTATGATTATGCATTTATCTTATTCACATCAAGATTATTGCTCACACACACGCAGTTTCACACCCCACCATAAAGAGTGTACATATGTCTTATGTCTACATTGCCTATTTTGCTCAAAGTTCATATGTGCACACTTTATGAAAATCTGAATTTTTATCATATTTGTGTAATCTCAATTGGTTGTCATCAATCACCAAAAAGGGGGAGATTGTAAGTGCATCTTGGCATCCCTTGTGGGTTTTGGTTGATTTATGACAAACAAATGAGATCCTAACAAAATTGTTGAGATGGGTGCAGGTTTTAAAGAAATTAGGAGGAAAGCTCAAGAAGAAAGGAGAATGAGGAATCAAAAGGAAAAGAGCTCAAGAGCTGAAAAGATTAGATCATTGTGTATGGAGTGTGTTGGAGAAACACACCCCAAGAGCTCAAGTTAACAAACAATTTAAATCATTGCACAATGCACAAGAAAACCAGACTAGTCCGATATACACCGGACTAGTCTGATATATCTCTGACTAGAAACGAACAAGTCTCCCCAGTGCAGACTTGTCCACAAGTACGCCAGTTTACACAGCACCGGACTAGTCTGATATCACCATGAACTAGTCTGATATCTCTCAGACTAAATTCGGACAAGTCCTCCAAGTCTGGATATGTCCATTAGCCCCACAAATTTTTCAAGATACCGGATAAGTCCGATATCACCACAGACTAGTCTGAAAACTCTCTGACTAGAATTGGACAAGTCCTCCAAGTGTGGACTTGTCCTCAATTCTACATGAGGTTCACCACATCGGACTAGTCCTATATATGGCGGACTAGTCCGAACACTTCCAGAGCCCAGATTGAACTAGTCCGGCCATTTACGGACAAGTCTGATATCTCAAAACACTTAGGGTTTCCCACACGCCGCACACCGTACTAGTCCAGAGTCCACCATGAACTAGTCCGGACATCGCAAACCCTAACGGTAACTTTTGGAAACCCTAGTATAAATAGAGGTGTACGGCCCTACAACCATATCTCTTGACCCCATGCGCCGTTACACCTTCCAAGAGCCCAAAATACAAATCTCTCCACACATTCTAACCCTAGAAAGATCAAATCTTTGAGGATTAGCATTGATCAAAAGGAGAGACTTGTTCCACACGATCTTGAGCTCTTGGGTTTGAATCTCTCGCACACTATTGTTGTTTATTGCATATCTTTGGAGTGTGTTCGGTGGTGTTCTTCATTGTAAATCTTGGGGAGCCCTCAACTTCTGAGAAGGTCCCTTGAACACGGTTATTTGCCCCTTTGTGGTTAGTGGAAGAGAATCTGCCTCCGTGGCGATTCGACGAGGGTAGGGTTGGTGAAGAGCCGGTCATCCGTGGACTCCTCAACATGGATGTAGGTTTCTTTGTGGGAATCAAACCACGGGGTAAAATCGTGTCTCGTGCATCTTTGTTTTACTTTTCATCATAATCTAGGTTTTGTCTAGTGTTTTGAAATGCACCTTGAAACATTGTATCATACTTGATCATTGCAATATACTGATTCATTGGTTCAATACACTTTACTTGTAATATGATTTCCACTGCATAGTGTGTTAGATGTAGAATTATCAATTTACTTTGATCGTTTAGTTCGTGCACACTGGACTAATCCGCACAATATCAGACTAGTCCGATCTCTCTGTATTTGATCGATTTATTAAGTCTTTCAGGATCCGACAAAAGTTCAAAAAGCCTATTCACGCCCCCTCTAGGCTATATTCAGATTTGCCACATCTCTGAAACATAAGAGATAGAACATTTCCATTGAGGATTTGTTGGCTTCTCTTGATATGAAGGAGAAAGCTCGGGTGAAAGATAGCGTGTCCAAGGTGCATGAAGGATAGCCCAGTGCTAATGTTATGCAACATGCTGGACCAAAGAAAGAGAAAAATAAGGTTGTACAGACCACCAACTTCAAGAGAAAGGAGAAGAAGAAGATAAACATGGCTGAGGTAGAAAGCTTTGTATGTAGCAAGGTTGTCATTTTGCCAAAAAAAATGCACAGACAGAAAGGGCAAGAAAATCAGCAAAAATTTGCCAACACGGTCATCAGCGATGTTGGAGCAACAGGGTATGGTAATACATATACTATTTTAACAGCATGTCAACCTATTGAATGGTGGATTGATACAAGGGCTAATATTTATATCTGTGTTGATGTATCTATGTTTTCTTCTTATCAGGCTACCCACAATGCATCTGTCCTGATGGGAAATGACTCACGTGCTTCTGTTCATGGTGTTAGTACGGTCAGTCTAAAGTTCACTTGGGGAAAGATCGTGCAGCTAAAGAACATGCAGCATGCCCCCTCAATAAATAAAAATCTCGTCAGTGGCTCTTTGTTGTGTCGAGACGGATTTAAGGTTGTGTTTGAGTCCAATCAAGTAGTTGTTTCAAAATGTGAACTTTTTATTGGAAAAGGCTATGACTCTCTGTGGTGAACTTTTTGAATAAAGATGATGAAGCAAGTGTTTGGCACTCGCGTTTATGTCATATAAATTTTGGATGCATCTCACGGCTATCTACCTTATGTTTAATTCCTAAAATTCCTACAGTCAAAGGTTCTAAGTGTAAAGCTTGTGTGCAAGCAAAACAACCAATAAAAACCTCACTTGGCTGTTGATGAAAGAAATTCGACACTTTTAGAACTCATTTATTCTGATCTTTGTGAAATGATTGGTGTGTTGACTGTTAGAAGAAAGAAATATCTTATTACTTTTATTGATGATGCAACCCGTTATTGCTATGTGTATTTGCTTAAATCAAAGGATGAGACGTTAGATTACTTCAAGATCTATAAGGCAGAAGTTGAGAATCAACTAGAAAGAAAGATAAAAAGAATTAGATCAGATCGTGGAGGAGAGTATTTTTCCGATGAGTTCTCCCAGTTTTGTGCTGAAAATGGAGTTATACATGAGAGAAGACCACCTTATTCAGCTCAACCAAATAGGATTGTCAAGAGGAAGAACCGCACTCTAAAAGATTTGGTAAATGTCATGTTAGATACTACAGGTTTATCTAAGGCATAGTGAGGGAGGCAGTTCTGACTGTAAATCATGTATTGAACAGAGTTCTCACAAAAAATAGTGAGAAAACTCCATATAAAGGCTAGAAAGGAAGAAAATCATCTCTTTGTTACCTGCGCACATGGGGGTGTTTGGCTATGGTAAATACATTAATAGTCAAAAAAATGTAAACTCGGACGTAATACTATGAATTGTATCTTTCTTGGTTATGCATCTAATAGTCCTGCCTATAGATTTCTAGTAATAAGGTCTGACTCACCTCTTGTGGTCGTTGACACAATAGTTGAATCTAGAGATACCACGTTTTTTGAAAGATTTTTTCCTATCAATCATGCACATAGCTCTTACGGTCATACACATGACAATAATTATATTCCATCTGAAATCTTAGAGCAACTTGATCTTACATCATCAGAAAATTCATTACAACTATATGATGGAGAAAGCAACGAAACAACTCATAAAGCGAGCAAGAGACAAAGGATTCTAAAATCCTTTGGTGGTGATTTCATTGTTTATCTTGTGGATGATACACCCAGATCCATCCGAGAGGCGTTTGTATCTCCTGATGCAGATGATTGGCAGGAAACAGTCCGTAGCGAGATGGAATCTATCATGACTAACGGAACCTGGAATGTAGTGGATCGTCCATTTGGTTGTAAAACGGTTGGGTGTAAGTGAGTGTTCAAGAAAAATCTTAGGCCTGATGGTAATATTGAGAAGTACAAGGCCAGGCTGGTGGCGAAAGGTTATACATAAAAAGAAGGAGAAGACTTCTTTGATACTTACTCACTCATTGCTAGAATGACAACTATTCGGGTACTTCTTTCTTTAGTTGCCTCACACGATCTTTTAATCCATCAAATGGATGTGAAGACGGCTTTCTTTAATGAAGAGTTGGATGAGGAGATTTATATGGATCAGCCAGAAGGATTTGCGATACTTGGCCAAGAGAATAAGGTGTGTAAGTTAAAGAAATCATTATACAGTCTTAAACAGACACCAAAGCAGTGGCATAAGAAATTTGATAGTACCAAAAAACAAGCAGACTTTGTTGTCAATGAGGCTAATAAATGTGTATGTTATCGATATGGTGGGGGTAGAGTAGTGATCATGTGTTTATATGTAGATGATATATTAATTTTTGAAACTGATATTGATGTGATAAATGCGGTAAAGTCTTTTCTGTTCCAAAATTTTGATATGAAAGATCTAGGGGAAGCTGATGTTATCCTAAACATCAAGCTGATAAAAAATGAGAATGGGATTACACTCTTGCAATCTCATTATATTGAGAAGGTCTTGAGCCGTTTTGGCTATTTGGACAGCAAGCCTTCACCAACACCATATGATCCTAGTATAATTCTACGAAAAAAATAAAGGACTAGGAAGAGACCAGTTGAGATACTCTCAGATAATTTGTTCACTCATGTACCTAGTTGGTGCTACTCGACCTGACATTTCCTTCGCGCTTAGCAAATTGAGCCGATTTACTGCTAACCCAGAAGATGATTATTGACGCGCGCTTGAGCAAGTTAAGCGCTACTTGTGTGGTACAATGAGTTTTCGACATCACTATACAGGAGACCCTAAAGTTTTGGAGGGTTATAGTGGTTCTAATTGGATTTCTGATGCTGATGAGATAAAGACAACAAGTGGTTATGTCTTGACTCTTGGAGAAGTTGCTGTCTCATGGAAGTCTTGTAAACAGACCATCATGATGAGGTCAACCATGGAAGCAGAGCTTACAACATTAGATACAACCTCTGTAAAAGTAGAGTGGTTGAAGAAACTCTTGATGGATTAACCAGAGGTGGAAAAATCAATTCCCCCGATTCTTATGTATTGTGACAATCAAACGTTTCTTGTGAAAGTGTCAAGTACAAAGGATAATATCAAATTCTCAAGACATGTGAAAAGACGGTTAAAATCTGTCAGAAAATTGAGAAACTCTAGAGTGATAGCCATTGATTATATTCAAAAGGCTAAAAATCTGGCAAATCCGTTTATAAAAGGTCTATCAAGAAATGTGATAGATAGTGCATTGAAGAAGATGGGATTGAGGCCCACGTGAGTTATACACAGCGGTAACCCAAACCTATGTGATCAGAGATCCTGTGAATTAGGATTTGGGAAGAACAAGCTATATGTACGACTAGGAGAGTACATAACTATATAGTACCCTGTCCGGTGAAGATGCAATACTCTTCATTTTGTACGGAAGACTGACTTAAATCTTAATGTGTTCGGAGGCTACAGTGAGAGATATTGTCCTACAGTGTATTCTTGTACGAACACACCTATATGAGTTGATTGTTGGTCGCAGTCTGTGATATTTGGGAATTCTCTAGGAATCTCATGAAAGAGACACGAGAGTATGACTTATAGGCTCCACCCGAGGACTGGCCCAAGAGGCGCCTAGTATCAGTTTGGTCTTTAAATTAAACCACATCATGCAAAACTACCAATTCAAGGCATAGTCCATTGTGTAGTTGTGGGTTGGCAGATTTTTTAGATCAAGATGGATGTTCAGCCGAATAGGTCTCCGTCATTAAACTGATATATCAAATAGCATTGTGGACATATGACAAGTAGTGTCAGCTATGCTTTTGGAAATTGATGGGGATTGTTGGAATATTTGGACCTGTCGGTGGTTTGGAACCGGCAGATCTCCCGACACTACTAAAGTGTTAGAGGAGTTTGATGTTCGGTGTGGGCACGCGGAGATTCAAGAAGGTGAATAGTAAATGACGCAGGAGACACAAGAGTTTACGTGGTTCGGGCCGCTTGAGCGTAATACACTACTCCACAGGTGTGTTGGTGTTGTATTAGCTGTATGAGCTTGTATTGAGCGTCTATGGTGCGTGTCTCTCAATGTGTAGAGTCTGTCGTCGGCCTGTCCTTTTATAGTACAAGGGCAGGCCGTTACAAGTTTGCCTGGCCCGACATGTGACCCCGATGGTTACTAGTATTAACACTTATTCAACACATTTAATTGTCCTTAATTACCGGGTAATGGGCTTTGACAGCACCGTTACTGGTAATTAAGGTCATTCGATCGTGTGTCATTAATATGGTATTAATGACACATAATCATGTCTTGAAGTTCTTGATTCCCCTTTGAAGATCCGGAGTCGTAATGGAGTCTTCCGAAGGTCAGAGGCTGAAGCTCCGACGGTTGGACACGTGGCAGCTCTGGAGCATACTGTGGGAAACAGGCAGCTCTGGAGCTACCTGACACGTGTCAGGTCCGGAGCTTCTCTCGGTCTGGGGTCAAGTCCGGAGGTGCCATTTCGGTACACGGCCCGGAGCTTCCCCCTTGTGGGCAGTAGCTCCGGTTTTATAGTACACATGGCGACCCTGGGATTAACCATGCTGGAGAAGCGGGTCCGATTATATCTAACATGTGGGCCTCCGAAGGTCTTCAAATCAAGTAGATGACTTTCCTTTGAGATCTTCATAACCTCAAGGGGTGTACGGTTTCTAGGGTACCGACAGTGGCCCCCTGGACCTACCTCCAGGGAAGACCACTGGGGTGAAGTCATTCCGCCGAGGGTGGGTCCATCCTCGCGACTTTTGAACTGAGTCTTCAAAGGTCTTCGGAGGTGCCGTTGGCGAGGATTTGGAGTTAAATCCTCGCCGCGTGGCGTATCCTGCGTGCGGCAGATGGGATCTTTGGCGTGCGGATATCACGCAATTGAAGGTCGCCGGTTCTCGATACGAAAACTGTATCGGTTTCGCGCGCCTTGTCAGGCCGCCGCCATCGGGTTTCCCGCCTCATGATGACAACCGTTCGCCTGGGTAAGAACCTCGACTTGATCGTCGGGGTGGTCCCGGGCCCCCTTGTCATCGGTTGGGTGGAATTTTTGGATGGTATCTTCGACTTCCTTGCAGTTTCCATCCAAGCGTTGCGAGGGCTTACTTAAGAAGGAAAGCGCGCACCGTCGGGATTTCTTTACGCCTCTCATCTATTCTTGCGCTCAAACTCCCAACTTGTGCTTCACTTTTCCTCTCTTGCCTAGCCGTGCCGCGATGGAGTTGGGTCTCCGCGAGAGTCGCTTGAAGACCGACGGCGACCTGAAGAAGGTCCGGGCCCTCATGGGATGGTCCTCGGACTTCTTCAACCGCTCGGTCCGCACCGGTGGAGAGCTCCCGTTTGAGAAGGAGCACGCCGGCGAAATGGTGTACTTCTCCTCGTATGCCATGGTGGGGTTGATCCCACCTTTTTCTTCCTTTTTCTTGATGCTGCTAGACTTCTATGGTCTGCAGTTGCATCATCTCGGCCCCCACTCCATTCTTCTTGTGTCCATTTTCGTCCACTTCTATGAGATGTGGGTGGGCATCCCCCCCTGCATTGAACTCTTCCGGACCTTCTTCACTGTCCATACCACCGGCAGGAGCAATGAGTACCTTGGCTTCTACTACTTCGTGAAGCGCAAGAAGTGCCCATTCAAGTACCTCCGGTCATTTCCCTCTGGGAAGTGGGATGACTGGAAGAAGGACTGGATAGTCGTCCGGGTGGAGGAGCACGAGAGGCTGGAGCTGCCCGAAGGCCTTCCCAGCATCGACACGTCAATCTGGAGTGAAGCTTTGGTGCTGGGGGGAGCCTTCAACCCTGCTTTGATCAGGATCCGCCAATGCGTGGAGGGAGGATTGACTCCTCAGGCGGTGTTTTGCAACTTCTTGGTCAACAGGTGGGCGCCGCTGAAGAGGAGGGAGAAACTCGCATGGGCCCTCAACAGTGTGATGGACGACGACCGGGTCGAGACCGGGCTGAAGTCCAACATGGTGGGGAAAACCCTGGAGTTCCACCTCAAGAAGTTCCAGCACGGCATCGACGTCGATGGCGACGACTTGACTCCGCCATCAGCTTTTCTTCCTCTGAACGTGGAAGTGGAGTTCAGCAGGGAGCTCCGGCGGAAGATGCTCGTGCTTGACGACCTTGGTGTCGTCGAGAGAAGATCAACCACTGGGGTAACGATCCCCGGAATGCCCGAGGATGGCTCCGACCCTGCTCCGAAGCCGAGGGAAGAGGTCGTCGGCAAGGGCAAGGAGCTGGCGGATGAACCTGTGAGCCGGAAGAGGAAGCTGCAGTACGCCGACGGAAGGTCCGTCAGGCCCGCTACTTCTTCGTCGGCTGCTTCTCCCCGGAGGGGAAGGTCTTCTACAACTACGGCGACTTTTCCCGTAGTGGGATCCTCCCGGGGCGCGACTGTTCCCGCAGTGGGGTCCTCCCGGAGCGCGACTATTCCTGCAGTGGGGTCCTCCCGGAGCGTTAGCTTCGGGCATGCGACTCCAGTACCTGGGCCGGTGGAGGCCTCCAGGTCCGGGGGTTCTTCTCGATTGAGGGGGGCCTCGACTCGGGAAACACCCATGGCCGCGACGAGTTCCGGGGGGCCTTCCGGAGCTTCCACGCCGGCTATGACCAGCCCAGAACGCCCGGGAAAAAGGTTCCACGCAAGCTGGTGCGGAAGCCTCCCAAGGTAATTTTTAATCTTTACCTTGGATAGTTGTTTTAATTGTAGCAACTATTTTTTACGTTTCTTCATTCATCATCTGCAGCATCCCCAAGAAGGGGAGTGAGGCTCCACCCTCAGCCACAGCGACTGAAGCTGTGAGGGTGGGAGCTTCTGCTCCTGTCCCAGTGCCGCCCCAAGTGGTGGCTGAAGCTGCGACAGCTCCGGCGCCAGCTGTCGTGGTCATGGACCTCGACTCATCCCCAGAGACTCCCGTGGTAGCACCGGACCACGGGAGAGAAGATGTGCCAGCGGCACCTGTCTCGGAGGCTGAAGCTCTGGGTCTTGGTGCTGAGATGATGGAAGCTCCGGCTGTTGAGCCGGAGGAAGCAGTAATTCCGGCCTCTGAGCCAGAAATTGTCGAAGCCCCGGCGGTTGAGCCGGAGGTGATTGAAGCCCCGGCGTGCGTGCCGGAAGCCGAGGTAGTTCCGGCAGTTGGGCCGGCTACCTCCGAAGCACCGGCCGCTGAGCCGGTCGATGTTGAAGATTTTCCGGCTCTCGAGCCGGTTGTTGGAGAGGTGTCAGAGCCCGGGCTCCCATCGGAGGAGGTGCCCAGACCAGAGCTAGCAGCGGCTCCTGCTCCGGAAGTGACGACGCCGGAGGTACCTGTGGCCGAGCCAGAGTGCCCAAGCGAAGTCGCTGGCCCCCTGCCTAAGGGGGTGAACGAAGACCTGGCGGTGGGGCCTTCCTCGATGGTGACTGAGGCCATCACGGAGGACGGCCCTGGTGCCATGGAGACTAAGGGGACCACTCTTGTGGAGTGGGACCCATTGTATCTGAAAACCCGCTGGAACTAGCAGAGGAGACCCCAGCAGGTCCGGAACCTATCCCGTTGTCACTGTCTATTGACAACGCATGTTCCAGTCTGCGTCAAGTCCAACTGGCCTTCTTCCACGACAGCAAGACTCTTGAAGAGGAGCGCCAAACCCTTAGGCGGTGGCGTAACCGGCTCTACTTCGAGACCAAGCTAGCGCAGTCGAGGCTAGCGGATGACAAAGAGTGGATCAAGCGGGGGAAGATCCGCCTGGAGTACTGGGGCAAGTTACTGGATGACAGGGAGAGTATGACTCGTTCCCTCGACGCTCAATCTCAGGAGATCTACGATCAGGCCAAAGCAGCCAATAGTGCGGCCGATGAACGCCACGAAAGGCTTGAGGCCATTAACACTACACTCATCAAGCGCCGAGAGGCACTTAAAGAGAGGGAGAAACGGCTCAAAGATGAAGAGCAGAAACTCCTAGAGCTGCGGGATGACGTCCTGAGGAGGGAGGAGGAGCTCGCCGAGAAGGTGGCTCTGGCTGACAAGGGCCTCGAGGAGCGCACCAAGAAATTGGAAGAGCGCTGCCATGAGGAAGAAGTGAAGGCCTGAGTGCGAGGGCAGGAACTCTACGAACAAGAGTGTGCCCTTACTGCCAGGGAGAAGAAAGTGAGGGGCAGAGAGAAGGACCTGGTCAACCGCCGGAACAAGATCCACCTCCGGGAGGAGGAGCTCGGAAAACTCAAAAAGCGGGTTGCTGAAAAGATTCAGCAAAACGCTAAAGAAGTTGAGCGCCTCGCCCGCGAGAATTCTGAACTGGTGGCGGCCAGAAGATCCCTGGAAGAAATAAAGGGCTTAAGGACTGCGGACTCCCTACAGATTTGGGAGTTCCTGGGCAAGGCCAACGACACGCTGACACCGATGGGCTTCAGCCCCGTGCGCCCGGATGATCCGGAGCCGGAGCCGGACCGTTGCAGGCGTTGAGCTTGGCAGGCAGCAAACTCTCCAAGATGGGCGATGTCATCGTGGACCAATTGGAGGATGAGGGGCAATCCATGGCGAAGAACGTCGCAGAATATGTATTGACGTGCTACACCAGCCAGAACTCCCAATTTCCTCTGGACCCGGTACTTGAAGGTCCCGTCGAAGGAGAAGGGGAAGCTGCCCGAGCCAACGTGTCGGAGGTTGCCCAGAAAGTCGCCCAATTCTTCCATGGGGTCTAGGACCATCTCTGTAGTTCTCTCTTATATTTTCTCTTCTTCTTCCTCAATTTTGTAATCCCTTGTCTCCAGATGTAATCCCTTGTCTTCAGATAAATGAAATCCCCAAATTTTTGTGAATTTCACTTTTTGTCTTCAACACTTTTGTCTTCACTTGGCCCCCTGGTAGATGTACACAATTTGATTGTGAACATGTACCAAGAGGATATTATGTTTTGTTGAAGACTCATTTGCTCCGAACTTGTAGAATTTAGGTCCGAAGTCTTCGATAGTGAAGGCCCCCTGAGGTTGTTGGAGCTTAGAAGCTCCGGCATTGTCTATCGCCGGAGCTTGGTAGCTCCGGCAATAGTCTCTATCAACGCGTAGAGCATCGATAGTTAGTCCTCTGGGGTGTCGGAGCTTAGTAGCTCCGGCAGTGACCTTTGCCAATACTTAGTTTATTGGCAGCAGACTCCGTTTGCGGGGTCTTCTCACCATCTTTTATTCAGCGTCGACGGCTGGCCCCCCTAGATTACAAGCCACCTAGGGGAGTCGGAGCTTTGTTAGCTCCGGCTTTTCTCCATCAACGTAGATTTTATTTTTCCTGCACACTGAAGTCAAGAAAAATAGTAAAATTCGTTTCTTGCCTATAACTTCGTCGCGGCTTACGATTCTCAAGAAAATTTTTGGTCCAACACGATTCTAAATACAATCGAATGCGTTGTCTTTACTTCTAGATCCAATTGTACTTGGACCCGCCTTACTTCGGCCTGCCGGGGTGTAGGTAGAGTGGCGTACTTAGGGTGCTTGACCAGGCTAAGTCGATAGCACACTCCGACCCTAGATTGGCTTGGCGGCATTCGGGCGAGTGGGCCATGAACAATATTTGAATCTCAAAGAATTGACAATACAACTCGAATCGTATATGAACCGATCGAACTAAAATTTCTTAATAATTGCACGTCTTTGTTATAGACAAGAAAGAGAAAAATAAAAAATGTTGAGCCTGTACAAAGTAAATGCACGTGGAGTCTGTTTCACATGAAGATGCCTTTCATTATAGGTCTGGGGTACAGGGGAAACAAGTACACTCTTAGGGTACGGAACCAGGCTAAGCGTGTTTTATTACTCGTTTAACCCAGGGTAGCTAGCCACACTTTTAGTCCTGAGACTGTGACAAGTGTCACATGAACTTTGTGGACCTTTCGGGAAAGGTCCGGCTGCTCTCCCGGAGGAACTACCTGACTCTGTACAATGACTCTATAGCATACACCTCAAGTTACTCAAGACTCACCTCCGTGGTATTAAGTGTAGAACTTACGGAGGTGCTCGATGTTCCAAGGATTTGGGAGAGGTTGTCCCATCCTCAGTAGCCAAGCGAACACTTCCGGGACGGGATACTTTAATCACTCGGAAGGGTCCCTCCCAGCTGGGGGAAAGTTTGTTTAACCCTTCTCTGGATTGTATTCTCCGTAGCACCAGATCGCCTTCCTCGAGCTGCCGGTTGTGTACATGCCGCTGGTGATAACGCTGTAGGGCTTGGCGATATCGGGCATTCCGAACAACTGCTTGGCACCTTCCCTCCTCAAGGAGGTCTAGGTCTTCACGCCGGAGCTGGTCATGCACGGCTTCATCGAAGGTCCGGACCCGGAGTGAACCCAAGGTGATTTCCGGAGGAAGGATTGCTTCAGCTCCGTACACCAGAAAGAAGGGTGTCTCTCTAGTTGACCGGTTTTGAGATGTTCTGTTGGCCCATAAAGTGGGCGGAGATCTTCGATCTAGTTGGCTCCATGTTTTTTCAAGCGCTCATAGGTGCGCGTTTTGAGTCCTTTAAGGATTTTAGCATTTGCTCTCTCGGCTTGGCCATTGCTGGCTGGGTGAGCTACGGAGGCGTAGCAAACTTGTATGCCGAGGTCTTTGCAATATCCTTGGAATGCAGAGCTTGTGAATTGGGTCCCATTATCAGTGATGATGTTGTTTGGGACTCCATATCTGCATACAATGGACTGCAAAAAGTTGATAGCAGATTGCTTGTTGATTGTCGCAACTGGAGTTGCTTCCGGCCACTTGGTGAACTTATCAATGGCAATGTACAGGAACTTGTAACCTCCCACAGCTCTTGGGAAAGGTCCCAAGATGTCCATCCCCCACACAGCGAAGGGCCATGTAGGAGGTATCATTTGTAAGGACTGAGCTGGTGTGTGAATTTGCTTTGCATGGAATTGACATGCTTCGCATTTCTTCACCAGCTCAGTTGCATCCTGGAGTGCTATAGGCCAGTAGAAGCCATGTCGAAAGGCTTTACCGACCAGCGTGCGGGAAAACGCGTGGTTCCCACACTCGCCTCCATGGATTTCTGCGAGGAGTTCACAGCCTTCTTCCTTGTGATGCACCGCATTAGGATGCCGTTGGCACCACGCCGGTAGAGATCCCCTTCTACCAGCGTGTATCTTTTAGCCAATCTGACTACCCCGGTCAGCGGATACATCATCGTCAGGAAGGATGTTGTCTTTCAAGTAGCTCCGGATCTCCGAGATCCATGCATCGGAACTAGCTTGAGTTTTTGAGTCTTGCGTGCTGGGTTGCTCGGAGCTTCTGGCAGCACCTACGACCCTTGATGGCTGCCATGGTAACAGAGCCATCGGGACTGTCAGCTTTGGGATGCTGATCTCGCCCCCTTCGCTCAGTTCGGTTGGCTGAGCTGTTGGTTTTGACAACCTCCGGACAAAAATTCCGTCAGGAGCCGGAGCTCCGGTTGACTCTTTCGTCGAGAGTTCGTCAGCTTCAGCGTTATGGGCACGCTAAACATGGTGGAGATCTAGGACTTCGAAGTACTTCTGAAGCCTCTGGACTTCAAGGAGGTAAGAAGCTAGCTGGAGATTATTGCAGGAACATTCACCCTTCACCTGCTTAATGATGAGCTGCGAATCTCCCTTAACTAGCAGTTGCTTGACACCATATGACAGTGCCACCTTTAGTTCGTAGATGAGCGATTCGTACTCTACCATGTTGTTGGTTGCCTTGAAGTCAAGGTGTACCATGTATTTCACCTTCTCCTCGGTCGGTGCAAGGAGAAGGATTCCAGCTCCAGCCCCCTGCTTCTGCATGGAGCCATCGAAGTAGAGGGTCCAGTGAGGCTCGGTGAAGGCTGGAGCTTGATGCTCCGTCTTCTGCTCACTGGGGTCCCCAGGGTTTGATGGAGAGGGAGTCCATTCTGCCACAAAATCTGTCAATGCTTGACTCTTGACCTCTTGCCTTGAAATAAATTCAAGATCAAATTCAGCCAATTCCGCTGCCCACTTTGCAATATTCCCAGTTGAATTGGGATTATGCAAGATTGCTCGAAGTGGGTAAGAGGTCACCACTGAGACTTTGTGAGCTTGGAAGTAATGACGAAGCTTCCTGGAATAAATAAGAACTGCATAGAGCAGCTTATGCACCTCTAGGTATCGAGTCTTGGCGTCATGTAGTACTTAACTAATAAAGTACATTGGGCGCTGAATGGTCCGAACCCTCCCGGAAGGATTCGGAGCTTCCTCTTCACTGACCCGAATCCTCTCGGAGGAATATGGGTTTTCTTCGGGGACCTCCGAGTCCTGGCTGGAGGAACCCGGAGCTTCTTCAGAAGCGACCTGGACCCTCCCGGAGGGGTCTGGGTCTCCTGAAGTGACTTCTTGTGGATTCAAGTCTGGGAGCTGGGACCCAGACTCACTTTCAGGTACCTCCGGACCCTCCCGAAGGGGTCTGGATTCCTGAGTATGAGGTAGCTCTGGTCTCTCCACAACCAGAACCATACTAACGACTTCGTCAGTTGCTGAAATGTAAAGCAACAAAGGCTCACTAGGGCTCGGAGCTACCAGAATTGGTAGGGTGGTGAGGAACTGTTTCAGCTCCTGGAATGCCTTCTCTGCTTCTTCGGACCATTGGAATGGTCCGGACTTCCTCAATAACTTGAAGAAGGGGAGTGCCCGTTCCGCCAGTCTTGAAATGAACCGACTGAGGGCTGCTAGACATCCAGTTAACTTTTGGACGTCTTTGATGCGGGTTGGTGGCCGCATGTCTTCAATGGCCTTAATCTTCGCCGGATTAGCTTCTATGCCCCAGTGACTTACTAGGAAACCGAGAAGTTTTCCGGAGCTAACCCCGAAGACACACTTGTCTGGGTTTAGCTTTGTGCGGGTGGCCCGCAGCTTGTCGAAGACAGCCTGCAAGGTGTCAAAGAGTGACTCCTTGTCCCTGACCTTGACCACAATGTCATCAACGTACACTTCCACTATGTCTCTAATGAGTTCTTCAAAAGTTTTGTACATAGCTCGTACAAAAGTTGAAGCTGCATTCTTGAGACCAAAGGGCATGGCTGTATAATAGTACAATCCATCTACTGTGATGAATGAGGTATGCTCTTCATCTTCTCTAGACATCCTGATTTGATGATACCCGGAATATGCGTCTAGAAAACACAGTAATTCGCACCCTGAGGTGGAATCCACTATCTGATCTATTCTAGGTAGTGGGAATGGATATTTTGGACATGCCTTATTTAGTGTGGTGTAGTCGATGCACATCCGAAGCTTCCCACCGACCTTGGGCACAACGACTGGGTTTGCCAGCTATTTTGGATGGAAGACTTCTCGGATGAATTCAGCTTCGAGTAACTTCTTCACCTCTTGTCGGATGAAGTTCTGTCGCTCTACGGATTGCTTCCGAGGCTTCTGGTGCACAGGTCGGGCGTCGTGGTAGATCTTCAGATTGTGCTCAATCACTTCCCTGGGGATCCCAGGCATTTGTGACGGTTACCAGGCAAACACGTCGACGTTAGCCCGAAGGAAAGTGATGAGCGCGAGTTCCTATTTGTCGGTCAATCCCCCCGATATACAGGTGGTCTGAGCGGCATCGGAACCAATTTGGACGACTTTGACGGGAATGTCGGTGTTGCCGCTTGGCTGCACACGAGGTGCAGAAGTCGAGCCTCGTTGACGAATGCTCGGGGGTTTTGGAGCTTGCTCCTGCCTGGAGTCCTCCTCTTGCGCCGTGGTGAGTGCATAGAGTTCTTCCAGAGCAGTTACTCCGGCAGTACGATCTCCGCGGATCCGGAGAACGCCTACTAGCGTTGGCATCTTCAACACCAGATAACCATAATGAGCAGCTGCCATGAATTTGTATAGGGCAGGCCTACCCAAGATGTCATTGAAGGGTAAGTTGATCTGAGCGACATCGAAGACCAACTTCTCGGTGTGGTACTTCTCCCGTGTCCCGAAGGTAACAGGGAGATTAATAGCTCCGAGTGGGGTAATAGTCCCCGGACCTACTCCGGAGAAAGGTCGAGAGGGGTGGAGATCCGAAGGTCGGAGTTGAAGCTTAGTAAAAGCTTCGAAGCTTATGAGGTTAAGCCCCGAACCTCCGTCTACCATGACGTGGTGGAGCTGGATGTTGTTAATGGTAGGAGATACCATCAAAGGTAACTGACCTGCTCCAACCATGCTCCGAGGGCAGTCCGAAGCATCAAAAGTGATGGTTGTGTCCATCCACTTCCGATGAGGTTCCGGCCTGACTGTAGGAGCTACAGCAGCCATATCCTGACGCATAGTCTTGATGACGCGGCGGGAGGTGATGTCCCATGATCCACCAAAAATGGTGTTCATGGTCTTCCGACGCTCGTTGTCAGAGACGTCAGAATCATCGTCGATGGAGGTGTAAACAGCCTTCAGGACCTTTTTGGGGTCCTGAAAACCTAACTACTCCTCAGCCGGAGCTTCATCGACTTTTTGCTTTCCTTCCCTCTGTCGGAAAGGAGATTCTTCCTGGCGCTTGTTGTAGCGCTCGGCAAGGTTTTGGACCTCCCGGTAGTCTTCCAAACTGTGGCTGCCCATTTTGTGAATTGGACACCACACTTTGGGCTTACTACCGTCTTCAGAAGACGGTCGAGGTCGCTTTTCGGGGCGTGGCCCCCGGCCACCCGGAGCTATAGCAGCTGCAACATTGGATGTATCGGCCGACGGCTTCTTCTTGTCGTTGGTCTTTTTCTTCTTCTTGCCGTTCCCGGAGGTAGCGGCTTCTTCTTTGGAGGATTTCTTGTGACCCTTCGGGGTTGGTTTGGAGTGCATCTCACAGCCCTCCGCAGCTCTGGCACATTTGTTAGCCAGGCTGAAGAGTTCCGTGACGCTGGTGATCTCCTTGATCGCTAGTTTCTCCAACACCTTCTTGTCTCGTACACCCTGTCTGAATGCCACAATGACAGAGGCGCTAGAGATAGAAGGGATAGTGTTTCGTACCTGAGAGAACCTCTGGATGAATGATCGCAGGGATTCTCCCCCTTTTTGCACGACTGCAAAAAGGTCCAGTTCAGTGCCTGGTCGGGTGTATGAACTGCCGAAGTTGGCGGTGAACTGCCGGCACAGCTCCTCCCAACTGTTGATAGAGTTGGGTGGAAGGCTCATAAACCAGGACCTGGCGGTCCCAATTAAGGCCACTGGAAAATAATTGGCCATCACGGCCTCGTTTCCTCCAGCTGCCAAGATTGCAGTGGAGTAGATCTGAAGAAATTCGACGGGATTGACAGTCCCGTCGAATTTTCCGGCAGGTGAGGCCGGAACTTCTGTGGCCACCTGACCATACGCAGATATATGGCCAGAGCTGAACAGCCTCCTCCTACTCCCTCAGGAGCAGAAAGGTCCTGAGCTTCCCGTCTTTCGCGAGCACGCTCAATATGGACTCGGCCGTCTTGTTGGCGGTATCGGCGATCAAGCTCCGCCCGGAGGTCATGAGTTGAGAGCCTAGATACCGTGTGAGTACGTCATGCCCCACAGGGCAATGACGTCACTTGTTGTGATGCAGCACGTCTCCTGCTATTGGAAACGTGCGGACCAAGTCTACAAAGTCCGCCGCTGCGACGGGGCTCGTCTTGAAGGGGTAGGACCCTGGTTGCTGAGACGTTCGGCTGCTGCTGCAACCAAATGTTCCACATCGACCCTCCACTGTTCCAGTGCATCCCGGGATGCATCCGGAGGTGGTGGGTGTTGGAGAAGAGCACGTGCTGCATGGAGCGCGTGTTCCGGGTTGTCATGATTTGCTGACGCAGTGATTGACGTCGGCGCACCATCACGTTGCCCAGCATGATTTGCTGGTGGGAGTGTGACTCCTGCTGGTGCTGAGGCTCCTGCTGGTGGCTGCATATTGGAGGGATTGCCCCCAACAGCCTGAGCAGCAGGTTGACCATTGGATGATCCAGCAGCTGAGTTCACCATTCTCAAAATCTCAGGCGCCCCCCTACCTGGCGCGCCAACTGTCGATGGTTTGGAACCGGCAGATCTCCCGACACTACTAAAGTGTTAGAGGAGTTTGATGTTCGGTGTGGGCGCGCGGAGATTCAAGAAGGTGAATAGTAAATGACGCAGGAGACACAAGAGTTTACGTGGTTTGGGCCGCTTGAGCGTAATACCCTACTCCACGGGTGTGTTGGTGTTGTATTAGCTGTATGAGCTTGTGTTGAGCGCCTACAGCGCGTGTCTCTCAACGTGTAGAGTCTGTCGTCGGCCTGTCCTTTTATAGTACAAGGGCAGGCCGTTACAAGTTTGCCTGGCCCGACATGTGGCCCCGGCGGTTACTAGTATTAACACTTATTCAACACATTTAATTTTCCTTAATTACCGGGTAATGGGCTTTGACAGCACCATTACTGGTAATTAAGGTCATCCGATCATGTGTCATTAATATAGTATTAATGACACATAATCAGGTCTTGAATTCCTTGATTCCCCTTTGAAGATCTGGAGCCGTAATGGAGTCTTCCGGAGGTCAGAGGCTGAAGCTCCGACGGTTGGACACGTGGCAGCTCCGGAGCATACTATGGGAAACAGGAAGCTCCGGAGCTACCTGACACGTGTCAGGTCCGGAGCTTCTCTCGGTCTGGGGTCAAGTCCGGAGGTGCCATTTCGGTACACGGCCCGGAGCTTCCCCCTTGTGGGCGGTAGCTCCGGTTTTATAGTACACGTGGCGACCCTGGGATTAACCATGCTGGAGAAGCGGGTCCGGTTATATCTGACATGTGGGCCTCCGAAGGTCTTCAAATCAAGTAGATGACTTTCCTTTGAGATTTTCATAACCTCAAGGGGTGTACGGTTTCCAGGGTACCAACAGGACCTAAGCCCAATTAATCTCTATTAAATTTCAAAGTTGTAAAGGAGACATTTATCCCATATTGACTATTTGAGGAGAGTAGCATTTATTTATAAGGAAAGCTATTTTCTATGTGTACAGTATGTGAGAGAAGGATGTCTAGAGCCACAAACAAATCACACGCACGCGCACGCGCTTATTCGTGTATTTTCTCGTGAGTTAACACATGACTTATGACTTGCACGTGGCGACTGACGCGGTAATTCTGCTCTCTCTCTCTCTCTCTCTTTGAGAAGACTAGCACTAATATGACTTTAATTTGCTGCAATTCATAGCATTTTATGAGTCAGTTTCTAGAGGATAATAGTGTGCAGTAACTGATGCGATTTAATTATGCTGCAAATACTGAAGTTTATTGCTTCAGTTACTAGAGCTTAATTGTGTTGCTTTATTGCATACTTAATTCCTTCAGTTAATAGAGTCTGTCACAATATATACAGAATGAGAACTTTCATTCTGTCACAGAGAGGTGAACAGACTCACTAGTCCACTGTGTTGAGCATCTGCTACAGGCTAGTTCATCCCTCTTGTCGGTGTGTCACCGACGTGCGGGAGAGCACTGTCTCTGAAACCACATCCTGGTGAAGAATCTGCTCGGGTTGGGGCGAATCGGGTTTTTGGGTAGCGTTCACGTGACTGCTCGATAGAAGATCTTCTTCCTCTACAGTCTTCTTCACACACTACACTCATCATATTTCAAGCTGGAAGTGTAAATATGAGTTTTCTACACATGGATATGATAGAAATAATCTGCTTTATTTGCATGTTGTTGTTCATATTTTGTGGATTATCTGTTAATTTTATCTCTAAAGTGCATTGTTTCCTAACAACAGGTTCAGGAGGTGAGCACTAATATTTTCAAGACTGTTTTTCCGTCACGTGGGGTACGGTGCAATCAAGAATCAATAAAGCCAAGTTCATGATTGAAGAAAGAAAACCAGGTTTCGGAGCAAAGGCTAAATTACACAAGGTTTGGGTTCAATGTGCGGGGTTGCCAGCTGAACTGAAGGAATTTCTTGTGATTTGGGCAGTGGGATCTGTGCTTGGTGTCACAAACGACATGGACATGATCTTCTCTAGGAACAATGATAATTGTCGCTTCCTAGTAATGGTTCTCGATCCGAATCTCATCCCACACACTGCGAACGTGGTCATTGATGAATACCTTTTTGAACTTAATCAGAGTAGAAACTGATACTCAAGGTAATAACACTGACCCGATGGACACAGATGGTTTTGAGGATGAGGATTTACTGGGAAGTGATAAAGAGGATGGTGCCAACACGGGTCATAAGCAGAACGGAAACATGCAGTTACCCAGAGGGAAGCTAGCGACAAAGGAAAAAATGTTGCGGGATCTCAACATGGGCATCAACATGTGATGGTTCAGGGAGCTGCGTCTCAGGCAAAGGCCTCTGTCATCGGTTCACCTACTCAAATGATGACTCAGGAAGTGCCTAATGTAGAGCAGGCTATGGAGATTACCAATGTAAAATCTCACCAGATGGCGTACTGTGGAGTAGTGAGTGAATTACCTGCAAAAAGAATTTTGCTGTTTGTGCACAAAATAATGTAAATATATTGAGCATGCAGGAGAATATGATGAATTTATTACTACGAATAATACAAATGAAAGTGGAGGATGAAGGAGGTCAGGAGCTGGAGGATATCAGCTACCTTCTTCCTCAGAATGATGGCTTGGGAGAGGTACCTATGCAATCCTAGTTGCTGCACTCAGTAAACTCGTTGCAATACAGTCCTAATGAAATAAATGTGCAGGAAACATCTGAACGAATTGTTAATAATTTAAATGTATCGAGTACGCAGGAATTCGATGAACTTAATGATAATAATGTGATGAATGCGGAAGAAGAAGAAGGTCAACAGCTGGGGTATACCAGCTATAATCCTCATGAGAGTGCTCTTTCGGAAGAGGTGCGTATATCACCCGAGAAAGTGCACTCAGCTAATTCGCTACATCACATTATTTATGAAAAAACATGCAGGAAAAACCTATTTTTGCTGTTAAGGAGGTGTCTGATATAGGAACATAACAGTGACTGGGAAACCATCAAGGAGAGATTCCAGAAAAAGTTATGTGGTTGGAAAAGAAAGTATTTGTCGGGGGGGGGGGGGGGGGGGGGGGGTCGACTAGTGCTTGTCAACCTTGTCCTGACTAATCTCTCCATGTTCTTGCTTTGGTTTTTTGAAGTACCTAGAGGGGTGCTAGAGAGGCTGGATTACTATAGATCGCGATTTTTTTGGCAAGGCGATAACCACAACAAGAAGTATAGGTTAGCCCATTGGGATGTGGTATGCCAACCAAAAAGATCAAGGTGGCTTAGGAATCCAGAATGTAGCATCCAAAATCAGTGCTTACTTAGTAAGTGGTTGTTTAAATTGTTACATAAAGACGGAATATGGCAAAGGCTCCTAAAACAAATGTATGTAAAGGATAAAATGATCAGACAAATACAACACAAGCACAGCGACTCACACTTTTGGAGTGGGCTAATGAAGGTTAAAGAAAAATGATTGCACTTCAGTTGGTTTAAAGTAAACAATGGTTGTGCCACAAGATTCTGGGAAGACAACTTGCTCGGAAATTATAAACTTTAAGATAATTTCCCCTCCCTGTATAATATTATTAGACGAAAGCATGCTACTATAGCTCATGTTTTTAGTACTGCTCTATTAAATATATCTTTCAGATGTGGTCTAGTGGAAAACAATTTAGTGAGATGATAAAACCTAGTAGCTTCTGAGGACACCTTGAGTTGGGATTTACAACAAAATGGTGATTTCTCAGTAATAAGTATGTATGCAACACTCATCATGAACGATAACGTGTGTAGAAACAAAGCGATATGGGAACCTAAATTACCACTAAAAATCAAAATCTTTATGTTGTACTTAAAAAGAGAAATGATCCTTACGAAGGATAATTTACTAAAACGGAATTGGGTAGGCAATGAAAAATGTGTTTTTTGTAATTGTGATGAAACCATATTGTCGGTGGTTGAATCCGGCAAATCACCCGGCACTACTATTGGTAGTCCGTGGAGTTTGTAGTTCGGTAATGGGCGCGCAGAGATTCAAGAGATGGTGGCAAATTGACACAGAGGTTTACATGGTCCGGGCCGCCTGAGCGTAATACCCTACTCCACGGGGTGTGTTGATGGTGTATTGAGCGAGTAAGTGTGTGAGGGCGAAAGCGTCTCGAGAGCTCAGAGAGGGTCCAGAGAGGTTCTCCTGTGTATCGTCGACCAGTCCTTTTATAGTACAAGGATCGGTCGTTACACAGTTAGCCTGGTCCGACAAGTGGCCCTGGCGGTTACTAATGTTTGATACAAAATTAATAAGATTAATTACCCTTAATAGCATGGTAACGGGCCTTAACGGTGCCGTTACTGGTATTAAGGGCCTTCCGATCATGTGTCATTAATATGGTATTAATGACACTTAATCGGGTCTTGAAGTCCTTGATTGCCCCTTGAAGGTCCGAGCCGTTGAAGGTCCACCAGTTTGATTGTTGAGGTTAAAGGTCCGGGGGTTCGGACACGTGGCATCTCTGGAGCTTACCGTCGTGGACGGGTAGGTCCGGTGCTATTGGACACGTGTCGGCATCGGAGCTTCCCTCTGTCTGGGGTTAGGTCCGGGGGTGCCATACTGGTATCTAGTCTGGAGCTTTCCCATGCGTGGGCGATAACTCCAGTCTTATGATACACGTGGCGGCCCTGCGACTAACCATGTCGGGGAAGCAGGTCCGGTTACGGCTGACATGTGGGGCCTTTGGAGGTCTTCAAATCTGGTAGATGGAGTTTCCTTATGATCTTTGTGATCCCAAGGGATATCCGGTACGCAGGGTACCGATAGTGGCCCCCTGGGCCCACCTCTAGGAGAGACCTTTTGGATGAAGTCATTCTGCCAGAGGTGGGTCCATTCTTCGGTTTTTGAACCGTGTCTTCAAGGGTCTTCGGATGTGCCGTTGGCAGTAGTCCGTAGTTAAAACACCGTCGCGTGGCATATCCTAGATGCGGCAGGTGAGATCTTAGCGTGTGGATCTCACGCAATTGAAGGTCACCAGTTCCTGATACGAGAATCGTATTGGTTCCGCTCGCCTTGTCAGGCCGCCGCCTTCGGGTTTCCCGCCTTTCATGATGACAACCGTTCGCCTGGGGTAAGGACCTCGACTTGATAGTCGGGGTGGCCCTGAGCCCCCTTGTCACTGGCAGGGTGAAGTTTTTGATTGGTATCGTCGGCTCCTCTGCAATTTCCATCCAAGCGTTGCGGGGGCTTACTTAAGAAGGAAAGCACGCACCGTTTGGGGTTCTTACGCCTTTCATTCGAACTTGCGCTCAAATCCTCCAAACCTTTGCTTGCTTTTCCTCTCTCGCCCCGCTGTGCCGCGATGGAGTTGGGTCTTCGCCAGAGCCGACTAAAGATTGACGGTGATTTGAAGAAGGTCCGGGCCCTCATGGGGTGGTCCCCTGACTTCTTCAACCACCTGGTCTGCGCCGACAAGCTTCCTTTTATGAAGGAGCACTCCAGCGACATGTTGTACTTCTCCGCGTACGCCATGGTGGGACTGATCCCACCTTTCTCCTCTTTCTTCTTGATGCTGCTAGACTTCTATGGTCTACAGTTGTACCACCTTGGCCCCCACTCCATTCTTCTAGTGTCGATCTTTGTCCACTTCTGCAAGATGTGGGTGGGCATTCCCCCCTGCGTTGAGCTCTTCCGCACCTTCTTCAATGTCTAGACCACCGGCAAGAGTGACGAGTACCTTGGTTTCTATTATTTTGTGAAGTGCAAGAAGTGCCCGTACAAGTACTTGCGGTCATTCCCTTCTGGGAAGTGGGACGACTGGAAGAAGGATTGGATCGTCATCAGGGTGGAGGAGCATGAGAAGCTGGAGTTGCCTGAAGGCCTCCCCAACATCGACACTACAGTTTGGAGTGAAGCTCCGGTGTTATCGGACGCCTTCAACCCTGCTCTGACCAGGATCCGCCAGTGTGTGGAAGGAGGGGTGACTCCTCAGGCGGTATTTTGCAATTTCCTAACCAACAGGTAGGCTCTGTTGAAGAAGAGGGAGAAGCTTGTTTGGGCTCTCAATAGTGTGTTGGACGACGACTGGATTGAGACCGGTTTGAAGTCCAACATGGAGGGTGCAACTTTGGAGTTTCACCTCAAGAAGTTTCACACGGCATCGACGTCGAAGGTGACGACTTGACTCCGCCAGCAGCTTTTCTCCCTTTGAACATTGAGGCAGAGTTCAGCAGGGAGCTCTCGCGGACGATGTCGGTGCTTGACGACCTTGGTGTCATTGAGAGGCATTCGATCACCGGGTTGGCAATCTCCAGAGCTTCCGAGGGTGGTCCCCCTTCCATCCCGGAATAGAGAGTTGAAGTCGTGGGCAAGGGAAAAGAGTTGGTCGAGCCCTCGAGCCGCAAGAGGAAGCTGAAGCATGCCGATGGGAGGTCTGTTAGGCCTGCTCCTTCCGCAGCGACTCCTTCTCCCCGGAGGGGAAGGTCTTCATCGGCGGCAACTACTCCAGCATCAGCATCTCCCTGGGGCGCTAGCTCCGGCCATGCGGCTCCAGTACCAGGGCCAGCTGAAGGCTCTGGGTCTGGAGGTCCTTCCCGATCGAGGGGGGCCTCAACCCGAGCGACGCTGACAGCAGCAGCGAGCTCTGGGGAACCTTCCGGAGCCACAACGCCAGTGGCGATAGGGTCTGGCTCCGAGCATCCGGAAAAGAGGTTCTGTGCTAACTGGTGCAGAAGCCTTCCGAGGTAATTTTTGATTTTTTTACCTCAGTTGATTGTTTTTTGTTGTAACTGCGTTTTGAGTGTCTTCGTCCTTCATTCACAGAGTGCCCAAGAAAGGGGTTGAAGCTCCGGTTCCTGCAGCAGCAGCTGAAGCTATGCAGGCGGAAGCTCCGGCTCCAATTCCAGCGCCGCCCCAAGAGGTGGCTGAGGCTGCGACAGCTCCGACGCCGGCTATCATGGTCTTGGACCTCGACTCATCCCTAGAAGCTCCCGTGGTAGCGTCGTACCACGGGAATGAAGATGTACCAGTGGCATCGGCCCCGGTGGTTGAAGCTCCGGGCTTGGATGCTGAAATGATGGATGCTCCGGCCTCAGAGCCGGAGGTAGCTGCAATTCCGGCCCTAGAGCTGGATGTTGTTGATGCCCCAGCATTTGAGCCAGTGGTTGATGAAGTCCCGGCGATAGAGTCGGGTGTTGATGAAGTTCCAGCGCATGAGCCAGTTGTCGAGGAAGTTTTGGCGGTAGAGTCGGTTGCTGCAAAAGTTCCGGCGGTAGAGCCAGTCGTGTAAGAAGTATTGGCGCCTGAGCCAGTTGTTGTAGAGGCACTGGCGCTCGAGCCCATGATGGTCGAGGCGTCAGTACCGGAACCGGCGGTGGAGGAGGCACCAACATCGGAGCCAAACGTGGCTTCAGCTCTGGCGGAATCTTGTACGCCCGCCCTGGAAGCAGTGGTCCTCGAGGTGTCCGCACCTGAGCCAGGGTGCCATGTTGAAGCTGTCAGCCCCCCCCCTGAGGGGTCAGTTGTTGATGATCTGGCGGCGGGACCTTCGGAGCCAATTCTGGAGTTCAAAACTTCTACTGCAGGACCTTCGTTGGCGGCGACCGAGGATATCCCGGAGGACGGCCAGTAGGATCGAAGAGCGTGTGAAAATCTACCAGAGGGGGGGGTGAATGGTAGATTTAAAAATCTTACGCAGCGGAAACAATTAAACTCCAACCCCTTCAGCAGAAAAATGATCTGTTAAAGAAATCGTGGGTGAGACTAATCTAAACGTGTTTCACCGTGACAAAAGTGATAGATATCAGATAGAATCAATTCACGAAGACAACACAACAAGAATCACTCAAATCCTTCAAGAAAAACTCAAGTTATGATCAAAAGATCAAACAAAGGTCAATCTGCCCTACCCGAAAAAAAAACAGTTCTGCAATGCTGCAAAGAAACTCGTGTAGATCATAGACCACAAATCCAATGACCGTGAAATTTTGATAGATGATAGATAATCAAGTTTTAAATACAATCCAAAAGGAATCACGCCAATTGGATCTGTAAAACTCAAGTTATGATAAAACCACCGACGAAAAGTAGTGTTGTCCAGAAACTCGAAGAATAAAACTTGTTTGGAACAAGTCTGACGAACAAGGCACAAACGTTCCTTCAAACTACGAATTTTATTCAATATAACACAAGAGGAACAGCCCCCAAAGTCGTGCACCATGAGATCTGGGCTCCCTTGCTTATATAACCAGCTTGAAATCCAAGTCAACTCAAATCAGGAACCTAATCCTACTCTGTTCACGAATCGTAACTTTCCATAACTGCTTAGGATTCTTCTATACGTAGATAGAAGCAATCTTAATACTTACAAACACCTTAGGAACATATCCCACATTCCTAAACAACTCAAATTCATGACCCACACGAAATCCTATCATAACCAACTCAAATCTTTCCATATTTGAGTCAAACCCGACTCAGCCGCAGCCTGAGTCCACAACCTAGTCGGTTGGACCTTTCCGACCAACTCTTTACGTCCACATCTCTTCATCATGTCTCGGAACCATGCATCCACGTCCATGCACTCCTTGCACACGTGCAAACATCTTCCAATGACGTCCACGATACCTTCACATGCATTGTTCTTGATTCAATCATGTTGCGCAACCTCCTGATCAGCTCAACCACAATTCCTCCTGAATTTGGTTGTTGGAACCTCATCTCCTCCCCGAGACTAGTCCAATGGATCCCATCACCAGCCATGTCTTGAACTCAAGAAACACCTGCACATGAATAAACAACCAATCAATACGAGCCCAAGTCCTCGACTTGACTCAAGTTAGTTCCAAACACAACACCTTACGTGAGAACCTCACATAAGCATGTTGCAAAATCACAGTAACATGATATCATCTATGTCAACCAAAAACGCACCAAAGACTTAGCAAATGAATACTAAGCAATCTTTCCAGAGATGTAAAGCAAGTACAAAACATTGCAAATAAAAAATAGAAGCATTGCGGTCAAGTTCTGGACCTTGCCAGAGCAACCCGGACCTTGAGCCGGAGCTAACCAAAACTAGTCAGATCTTAATAAAAAGGTGTATTGGTGATAATCAAAACTTTTATCATCAAAGTAAGTGTATTCACTACGAGCCAATGTATTCAGCACACATAGGTCTTACAATCTCCGCCTTGATGAATGCATTGGCAACACCATTTAAAATCTGAACATTGGCTTATTCACATAAAAGTTTTGAAGGCAATTTCTCCCCATTTGTAAATCAAAAGTAAAGTGATAAGAAAATCCAAAAATTATCCCATATTATCTCTCCCCCTTTATTATCTCTCCTTATGCACATATTCTCTTTCTCTTCATGCTTATCTCTCCCCCTTTGACAATGTATTCAACAAGTCATGAGCATATAAACAAATTATCTCTCCCCCTTTAGTTGTTATGAGCATATTATAACATATACATATAAACAAAGCTCATCCAAGTCATACTATCAAGTACCTTACATTATCACATCAATGAAATACATAAAGTAGTGTAAGCCATGCTAGAGATCAAATGTAATTTTCAATTTAAGTAAGTCATAATCTCATAAACTTAACTATTTCAAAACCTGAAATCATGACACTAGTTGCTGCATTTTATTATTTTCAAAGCATAAATTTAGATCATATGATATTGCAAGAGATTATATGCGCATCTGCCTTATTCTAACCAACCAAGCCAAGTCTATGTCATTTGACAATCAGAAGCTTAAGGACATGGTTTTAGTCATACAAAACTTCTTCCAAGTTCATATATAAGTGCAATGATAAGCCATCTCAAAAGAAGAAGTGTGATGCATGCATATTCTCTTGATCTTTTCTCAATTTATATTTGTTCATAAAAACTCAACATGTGAGTTGATTACTTGATTAATTCTTAATTATTAAAAGCACTTGTGAACATGTAACAAGTACAAAACAGCAAGAAAGTTCGACCATGACCAGTTTTAGTGTAAGTAATTATTCCAATTACTAGACATGGCAAAAACTACAAAATATATAACACGAGTAATGTAGTAAGAACTTTTAGCATGTAAAAGGAATCACAAAGTCAAATATGTATGAAATACTATGCTCATATTACTTTAATTTCAGATTCACACATAGACTTCTCAAGTTTGAAAACTCCCCCTCAATTTAAGCCATGAGGATGCATAACCCCTATTTCAATACGAATGTAACAAAATGAGTAAAATCCAAAGGTTTTGTAAAAATGTCAGCCAATTGTTGTTCGGTATCTACATGGTGAAGCACAATGTTTCCTTTTTCAACATTATCACGGAGAAAGTGATACCTAATATCAATGTTCTTAGTTCTAGAATGTTGCACAGGGTTTTTAGCAATGCAAATGGCACTAGTGTTATCACAAAACAGTGGAACACTATCTAGATCAACCCCATAGTCCATAAGTGTTTGAACAATCCAAAGAATTTGTGAGCAAGCACTAGCAGCAGCTACATATTCAGATTCAGCTGTGAATTGTGCAACTGAGCTTTGTTTTCTAGAGAACCAAGCAACAAGAGAATTACCAAGAAAATGAAAAGTATCAGAAGTACTTTTCCTATCAATCTTACAACCCCCAAAATCAGCATCCAAAAAAGCTTTCAAGGTAACAGTTGAGGAAGAAGGAAGAAAAATGCCAAATTCTTGAGTTCCATGTAAGTACCTGAGAATCCTTTTGACGGCTTGATGATGTGAAGCACGTGGGGAGGCTTGAAACCGTGCACAAAGACATACACTGAATTGTATGTCTGGTCTTGATGCCGTGAGGTACAAAAGTGATCCGATCATGCTTCTATATTATTTTTGATCCACGGGTTCACCATATTCATCAAGTCCAAGTGTTGTTGTTGTTCCCATTGGTGTCCGAAGAGGCTTGCTTTTGTCCATGTTGAAGCGCCTTAGAAGGTCTTTTGTATACTTCGTCTGATGCACAAAGGTACCCTCCTTGGTTTGCTTGATTTGCAGCCCCAAAAAGTAAGTGAGTTCACCCATCATACTCATTTCAAATTTGGAACTCATCATTGCTGAAAACTTGGACACAAGATCATGAGAAGCACAACCAAAGATAATATCATCCACATACACTTGAACGAATAATGAGTCATTGCCATGCTTAAGCACAAAAAAAGTTTTATCAACCTTGCCCATGATAAACCCTTTTTCAAGTAAGAATGTTTTTAACCTATCATGCCATGCTCTAGGGGCTTGTTTGAGACCATATAAGGCTTTGGACAGTTTGTAAACATGATTAAGAAAATCTGGATTTTCAAAACCCGGTGGTTGTTTGACATAAACCTCCTCATCTATGTAGCCATTAAGAAAAGCACTTTTAACATCCATTTGATATAGCTTAAAACCTTTAGATGCTGCAAAAGCTAATAAAATTCTTATGGCTTCTAATCCAGCAACGGGAGCAAAAGTTTCATCAAAATCTAGACCTTCAACTTGAGTGAAACCTTGAGCAACCAACCTAGCCTTATTCCTAACCACAACCCCATCCTCACTTTGTTTATTTTTAAATACCCATTTAGTTCCAATTAAAGTGTGACCTTGAGGTGGAGGTACAAGTTTCCAAACATTATTTCTTTCAAAAAAATTTAACTCTCCTTGCATGGCAATAATCCAAGATTCATTAGTGAGTGTGTTTGATATATCTTTGGGTCCAAAAGAAGCAACAAAAGCAGAATGAGCATAAGAGTTTGGATCGCAAAACCTGGACCGTGTGACTCGTTCGTGCAAGCTTCTAATCATCTGTTGTGGGGGATGATCTTTGTAAAACCGTAGGGGAACAGATGTCTCACAAGCTTGTTCTTCTTCATGTTCATCACAAATCGATGAGCTTGTGACTTGAAGAGGATTTGGACCAGCAATGGTGGTCATTGGTGCTGGCTGTGAATCAAAATCAGGAGCTCGAACAATGTCATTAGCTGCTGAATTTTTGGGCAGCAGCTCCACCTCTTCCTCATCTTCAACAAAAATGCTCTCCTCCTGCGGATATGGATCTGGACCTGCAATGTTTTAGCTAGTACCTGGGCTAGCTTCATCAAAAGACACTTCACAAGTCTCCACAATTTTGTTAGTGTCAAGTAAAAGCACACGGTAGCTTCTAGTATGAGATGGATAACCAAGAAACATGCTATCAATGGATCTAGGTTCAAATTTATCAAGATTACCATGTTTCTTAACAAAGCATCTGCAACCAAAGACCCGAAAGTGTGTAACAATAGGCCTATGTCCAAACCGGAGCTCATATGGTGTTTTACCAAGCTTAGCACGCAAGAAAACATGATTTGAGACATAACAAGCGGTTGCTAACGCATCAGCCCAAAATTTCTTAGGAGTTTGATATTCATCAAGCATAGTCCTAGCCATCTCAACTAAGGTTTTGTTCTTTCTTTCTACAACACCATTTTGTTGAGGTACATATGGTGAAGAAAATTGATGATCTATTCTATTTTCAGCACAAAAGTGATCAAAAGATTGATTTTTAAATTCAGTTCTATTATCACTTCTAATTGCTTTTAAAGATCCTGGGTAATCAATTGATAATCTAAGAAATAAAGTTCTAAAGTGACTAAAAACTTCATTCTTAGACGCCATAAAGTAAACCCAAGAGTATCTAGAATAATCATCAACAATCACAAGTACATACCATTTACCTCCGAAAGATTGAACACGTGAAGGTCCTACGGTGTCAAGATGCAAAAGTTGACATGGTTCAGTTGTCATGATCATTGTGAGAGTAGTATGTGAACCTGCAACCATCTTAGCATGTCCACAAGAAGAGCACACAATTTCTTTGTCCCCTTTAAGCTTAGGCAGCCCACGTATGCGATCAAGAGCACTAACATGCGTTAGGTGATCAAAGCCTACGTGACCAAGTCTACGATGCCAAAATATAGGTCCTTTGAATCATTAACAACTAGACACCTATGCTTAGAGGAAGACATATCAAAATCAGCTTTAAAAACTCTTCCAAACCGAGACATGTTAAAAATAAGCTCACTATTTGAACTTACAACTTTGCAGCGGTTTTATTGAAAATAATTTCCAAATTTTCATCTAGCAATTGTGAAACAGAAAGCAAGTTGTATTTCAAAATTTTGACAAGTGCCACATCCTTAAAAGTGTAGTGATCATTTACTCTAACCGAACCCTTAGCAATTATAGGAGTTGAAGAATTATCGGCAAAAGTAACATTCTCTACACATGACACAAAAGAGAGGGAGGAGAACCAATCTTTGTTACCAGTCATGTGGCGTGAGCAACCTGAATCCACAATCCAAATATTCTCCTTCCTCAAACGTGTAACCTACATAGAAGCACAATACATCGATGACTCAATACTAGTGTTAGTCAAAAGGTATTTAGGAATCCAGTACTCTTCATTGTCCCTGTTGTGTTCTGCCTCCTCCATACTTGATCTTGACTTGCCCGCCATGAAGCACAAGTTTGCCAAATCATCTTCATCTTCATCACTTCCAATGTCCACATCGCTTGAGCCAAGTTCCTGGAGTGCTGAGATAAAACTGCTCACCAATTGACGTCTTGTAAAACCCTTCTTTTTCTTCATATCTTTTGCAGAGGAGTGCTTCGTTCTTGTTTTCTTTTCATCCCGAGAAGTAGGACCTGAAAGGTTAGGGCAATCTGAACGAAAATGTACTGTCTTACCACATTCAAAGCATCGTTGAGGTCCGGAGCTTCCTCTCCTTCTAGTTCTCACATTTTGCAATGCTTTTGAGAACCGGGTAGAGATGAGCGCTAGCTCCTCCTCTGGAAACTCCTCAATCTGTTCAAGGGTTAGAGAGGACAGCAAAGCAAGTGTACAACAAGATGATGTTTGACCGGAACTAGGCATGTCACGTTGAGAAACAAAAGCAATAGACTTGTTGGGATTCTTACGTGAGATTATGTCAATTTCATAAGTTTTTAACTTGGAATATAGCACATCTAAAGTAAGTGAACTCATGACAGTAGATTCACGAATAGATGTGACTTTCATCTCCCAAATTGACATATCTAATGCACTTAGCAATTGCCTAGCATTTTCAGCATCTGAAAAATTAACATTGACACTACGCAAGTTGCTGAGAATCTTATTAAAGCGAGCAAAAAGGTCATCAATAGACTCACTGGGTTGCATATCGAAGCGCATGTATTCTTTCTTGAACATGTCTTGCCTTACCTCTTTGATCTTGTTGGATCCTTCGTGGTAGTCACAAAGTGCTTTCCACACATTGTATGCAGATCGGAGGTGTGCAACACGATCGAAGTCGCTTTATGTTAATCCTTGTATGATCAAGTTTCGAGCCTTGTTGTTGTTGTCGACATCTCTCAGATTTGTAGCTGTAAATTGATCGTTTGATGGCACTTCGTAAGGCTTGTATACCTTCTCCCATATTGCAAAGCCTTGTGCCTGGATGAAAGCCTCCATGCGTGCCTTCCAAACCTGAAAATCAATACCATCGAACACACAAGGTTTGACAGAGTACTTCTCCATGATGATTAGTCAAAAATAAGCGCAAATCACAAAGATTAGAGCACCGTGGCTCTGATACCAATTGTAGCATCGAAGAGCACATGAAAAGCTATCATAGAGGGGTGAATGGTAGATTTAAAAATCTTACACAGCAGAAACAATTAAACCCCAACCCCTTCGGCAGAAAAACGATCTATTAAAGAAATCGTGTGTGAGACTAATCTAAACGTGTTTCACCATGACAAAAGTGACATATATCAGAGAGAATCAAGTCATGAAGACAACACAACAAGAATCACTCAAATCCGTCGAGAAAAACTCAAGTTATGATCGAAAGATCAAACAAAGGTCAATCTGCCCTACCCGAAAAAAAAAACAGTTCTGGAACGCTGCAAAGAAACGCGTGTAGATCATAGACCACAGATCCAATGACTGTGAAATTTTGACGGATGATAGATAATCAAGTTGTGAAGACAAACCAAAAGGAACCACGTCAATTGGATCTGTAAAACTCGAGTTATGATAAAACCACCGACGAAAGGTAGTGCTGTCCAGAAACTCGACGAGTAAAACTTGTCTGGAACAAGTCTGACGAACAAGGCATAAAATTTCCTTCAAACTACAAATTTTATTCAATAGAACACAAGAGGAACAACACCCAAAGTCGTGCACCACGAGCTCTGGGCTCTCTTGCTTATATAACCAGCTCGAAAGCCAACTCAACTCAAATCAAGAACCTAATCCTACTCTGTTCACGAATCGTAACTTTCCATAACTGCTTAGGATTCTTCTATACATAGATAGAAGCAATCTTAAGACTTCCAAACACCTAAGGAACATATCCCACATTCCTAAACAACTAAAATTCATGACCCCACGAAATCCTATCATAACTAACTCAAATCTTTCCATATTTGAGTCAAACCCGACTCAGCCGCAGCCTGAGTCCATAACCTAGTCGGTTGGACCTTTCCGACCAACTCTTTACGTCAACATCTCTTCATCACGTCTCGGAACCATGCAGCCACGTCCATGCACTCCTTGCACACGTGCAAACATCTTCCAATGATGTCCACGATACCTTCACATGCATTGTTCTTGATTCAATCATGCTACGCAACCTCCTGATCAGCTCAACCACAATTCCTCCTGAATTTGGTTGTTGGAACCTCATCTCCTCCCTGAGACTAGTCCAATGGATCCCATCACCAGCCATGTCTTGAACTCAAGCAACATCTGCACATGAATAAACAACCAATCCATACGAGCCTAAGTCCTCGACTTGACTCAAGTTAGTTCCGAACACAACACCTTACGTGAGAACCTCACATAAGCATGTTGCAAAACCACAGTAACACGATATCATCTATGTCAACCAAAAACACACCAAAGACTTAGCAAATGAATACTAAGCAATCTTTCCAGAGATGTAAAGCAAGTACGAAACATTGCAAATGAAAAATAGAAGCATTGCAGTCAAGTTATGGACCTTGCCAGAGCAACCCGGACCTTGAGTCGTAGCTAACCAAAACTAGTCGGATCTTAATAAAAAGTGTTTTGGTGATAATCAAAACTTTTATCGTCAAAGCAAGTGTATTCACTACGAGCCAATGTATTCAGCACACATAGGTCTTACACGGCCCTAGTGCCGTGGAAGCTCAGGGGACCGCTCTTGTAGAGTGGGATCCAATTTTTGTCACGAAGAACCCGCTGGAACTGGCGGAGATGACACCGGCAGGTCCTGACCCGATCCCCCTGTCGTTGTCTATTGACAACGCCTGCTCCAGTCTTCGTCAGGTCCAGCTGGCTTTCTACCACGACATCAAGGCCCTCGAGGAGGAGCGCCAAACTCTTAGGAGGTGGCGCAACCGGCTCCATTTCCAGACCAAGCTAGCGCAGTCGAGGCTGGCTGACGACAAGGAGTGGGTGCAGAGGGAGAAGGTCCGCCTGAAATACTGGGGTAAGCTGTTGGATGATAGGGAAAGTATGACGCGATCCCTTGGCAACCAGTCTCGGGCCATCTACGAGCAAGCCAAAGCTGTTAATAGCGCAGCGGATGATCGCCAGGAGAGGCTCGACGCCATCCACGCTAGTCTCGTCAAGCGTCGGGAGGCTCTTGAGGTGCGGGAGAGAAAGCTCGAGGATGAAGAGCAAAAACTCCTGGAGCTGCGGGAAAACGTCGTGAAGAGGGAGGAAGAGCTCACTCAGAGGCTAACCCTGGGTGACAAGAGTCTCGAGGAGCGCACCAAGAAATTGGAGGAGCGCTGCGAGAGAGAGGAGAAAAAGGCCCGGGAGCGAGGGCAGGAACTCCACAGGAGGAAGGATGCCGTTGCCGCGAGGGAGAACAAAGTGCAGGGCAGGGAGAAGGACTTGGTCGACCGCCAGATTAAGATCCACCTCCGGGAGGAAGAGCTCGGAAAACTCAAAAGGCAAGTTGCTGAAAAGATTCAGTAGAACGCCAAAGAGGTTGAGCGCCTTGCCCGTGAGAATTCGGAGCTTGCGGCAACTAGAAGATCCTTGGAGGAGATGCGAGGCTCGAGGATTGTGGAGTCCCAACAAGTTTGGGACTTCCTGGGCAAAGACAACGACGCGCTGACGCCAATGGGTTTCAGTCCCGTGCGTTTGGATGATCCGGAGCTGGACCTGGCGTTGTAGGCATTGAGTTCGGCAGGCAACAATCTCACCAAGATGCGTGACGTTCGCGGACCAGCTGGAGACCGAGGGACAATCCCTGGCGAAGGACGTCGCATAATTCGTGCTGATGTGCTACACAAGTCGGGACCCTCAATTCCCCCTGGACCCGGTGCTTGAAGGCCCCATCGAAGGAGAGGGAGAAGCTGCCCAGGCCAGCGTATCGGAGGCTGCCCAGAAGGTCGCCTCGTTCTTCCATAGGGTCTAGGACCATCTCTTTGTAGCTCCCACTTGTATCCTCTCTTCTTTTTCTCCAATTTTGTAATCTCTTGTCTCCTGATGAATGAAATCCAAGTTTTTTGTGAATTTCATTTTTTATCTTCAACACCTTTGTCGCACTTGACCCCCTGGTAGATGTACACAATTTGATTGTGAACATGTACCAAGAGGATGTAACGGTTGTTGAAGACTTGTGCGCTTTGAATTTGTAGAATGTAGGTCCGAAGTATTCGATAGTGAAGGCCCCCTGAGGTTGTCGGAGCTTAGTGGCTCCGGCATTGACCATCGTCGGAGCTTAGTAGCTCTGGCAGTAGTCTCCATCAACGCGTAAAGCATCGACGATTAGTTCTCTGGGGTGTCAGAGCTTGGTGGCACCGGCAGTGACATCTGTCAACATGTGGTGTGTCGACAGCAGACTCCACTATAGAGTCTTTCTACCATCTTTTCTTCACGTTGACGGCTTGCCCCTAGCTTTATCGGAGCTGAGTAGCTCCAGCGATGCTCGATATCAATGTTTGAACATCGACCACAAGCCGCCTAGAGGATGTTGGAGCCTTTGCAGCTCCGGCTTCATTCACCATCATAATGAAATATTTATTTTTCCTGCACACTGAAGTCAAGAAAAACAGTAAAATCCATTTCCTATCTATAACTTCATTGTGGCTTACTATTCCTGAGAAAGTTTTAGGTCGAACACAATTCTAAATACAATCAAGAGTGTCGTCTTGTTTCGTTCAGGTCCAATCGTTTTTGGACTCGCCTTACTTCAGCCTGCCGGGGTGTAGGTAGAGTGGCGTACTTAGGGTGCATGACCAGGCTAAGTCGTTAGCACACTCCGGCCCTAGATTGGCTTGGCGGCATTCAGACGAGTAGACCATCAATAATGTTTGGACCCAGAAGAATAGATAATGCAACTCGAATTGTACATGAACTGGTCGAGCTAAAGTTTCTTAAGAACTGCACAACTTTGTTATAGACAAGAAAGCGAAAAATAAAAAATGTTGAGCATGTACAAAATAAATGCACGTGGAGTCTGTTTTCACACAATGATGTCTTTCATTATAGGTCCGGGGTACAGGGGAAACAAGTACATTCTTAGGGCACAGAACCATACTAAGTGTGTTTCGTTTCTCGTTTGACCCAAGGTAGCTAGCTTCACTTTTAGTTCTGAGACAGTGACAAGTGTTGCATGGACGTTGCGGACCTTACGGGGTAGGTCCGACTGTCCTCCCTGAGGAGCTACCCGACTCTGTACAATGACTCTATAACATACATCACATGTAATTGCAGACTCACCTCCGTGATATTAAGCGTAGAACTTACGAAGGTGCTCAATGTTCCAAGGATTTGGGGGAGGTGTCCCATCCTCGGTTGCCAAGCGAACGCATTCGGGACGGGATACTTTGATCACTCGGAAGGGTCCTTCTCAGCTGGGGGAAAGTTTGTTTAACCCTTCTCTAGATTGTAATCTCTGTAGCACCAGATCGCATTCCTCGATCTGTCGGTTGTGAACATGACGTTGGTGATAGCGCCGAAGAGCTTGGCGGTATCGGGCATTCCAAACAGCTGCTTGGCACCTTCCCTCTTCAAGGAGGTCAAGGTCTTCACGTCGGAGCTGGTCCTGCGTGGCTTTGTCGAAGGTCCGGACTCGAAGCGACCCCAAGGTGATTTCCGGAGGAAGGACTGCTTCAGCTCCGTACACCAGCAAGAAGGGTGTCTCTCCAGTTGACCGGTTTGGAGTTGTCCTGTTGGCCCATAGAGTGGGTGGAAGCTCTTCGATCCAGTTGGCTCCATGTTTTTCAGGCGCTCATAAGTGCGCGTCTTGAGTCCTTTCAGGATTTCTGCATTTGCTCTCTCGGCTTGGCCATTGCTTGCCGGGTGAGCTACGGAAGCGTAGCTGACTTGGATGTCGAGGTCTTCGCAGTATCTTTGGAAAGCAGAGCTTGTGAATTGGGTCCCATTATCTGTTATGATTTTGTTCGGGACTCCAAATCTGCATACGATGGACTGCAAGAATTTGATAGCTGATTGCTTGTTTATTGTCACGACTGGAGTTGCTTCCGGCCATTTGGTGAATTTGTCAATGGCAACATACAGGAACTTGTAACCTCCGATGGCTCTTGGGAAAGGTCCCAAGATGTCCATCCCCCACACAGCTAAAGGCCATGTAGGAGGTATCATTTGTAGAGGCTGAGCTGGTGTGTGAATTTGTTTTGCATGAAACTGGCATGCTTCACATTTCTTCACCAGCTCAGTTGCATCCTGGAGCGTTGTAGGCCAGTAGAAGCCATGCCGGAAGGCTTTACCAACCAGCGTGCGGGAAGACACGTGGTTCCCACACTCGCCTCCATGGATTTCCGTGAGGAGCTCACGACCTTCTTCCTTTGTGATGCACCGCATTAGGACACAGTTGGCACCGCACCGGTAGAGATCCCCTTCTACCAACGTGTATCTTTTAGCCAATCTGACTATCCGGTCAGCGGATACATCATCGTCAGGAAGGATATTGTCTTTCAAGTAGCTTCGGATCTCCGAGATCCATGCATTGGAGCTTGCTTGAGCATTTGAGTCTTGCGTGCTGGGTTGCTCGGAGCTTCTGGCAGCACCTACGACCCTTGATGGCTGCCATGGTAACAGGGCCATCGGGACCGCCAGCTTCGAGATTCTGGTCTTGCCCCCTTCGCTCAGTTCGGCGGGCTGAGCTGTGGGTTTTGACAACCTTCGGACGAAGGTTCCGTCGGGAGCCGGAACTCTGGTTGACGCTTTCGTCGAGAGTTCGTCAGCTTCAGCGTTATGGAGACGTTGGACATGGTGGAGGTCCAGGACTTCGAAGTCCTTCTGAAGCCTCTGGACTTCAAGGAGGTAAGCAGCTAGTTGGGGATTGTTGCTGGAGCATTCACTCTTCACCTGTTTAATGATGAGCTATGAATCTCCCTAGACCAATAGCTGTTTGACACCATATGATAGTGCCACCTTTAGTCCATAAATGAGTGCTTCATACTCCGCCATGTTGTTGGTCGCCTTGAAGTCAAGGTGGACCATGTATTTTAACTTCTCCCCGGTTGGAGCGAGGAGAAGGACTCCAGCTCTGGCCCCCTGCTTTTGCATGGAGCCATCGAAGTAGAGAGTCCAGTGAGGCTCGGTGATGGTCGAAGCCTTGAGTTCCGGCTTCTGCTCCCTAGGGCCCCCAGGGTTTGATGGAGAGGGGGTCCATTCCGCCACAAAGTCCACCAATGCTTGACTCTTGATCGCTTGTCTTGGGACGAATTCTAGGTCAAACTCTGCCAATTCCGCTGCCCACTTTGCAATGTTCCCAGTGGAATTGGGATTATGCAAGATCGCACGCAGTGGGTAAGAGGTCACCACTGAGATCTTATGAGCTTGGAAGTAATGGCGAAGCTTCATGGAGGCGATAAGAACTACATAGAGCAGCTTATGCACCTCTAGGTATCGAGTCTTGGCGTCATGTAGTACTTCGCTGAGGAAGTACACTGGGCGTTGGACTGTCCGGACTCTCCCGAAGGAGCCCGGAGCTTTCTCCTCATCGACTCGGATCCTCCCGGAGGGGTCCGGACCTTCTTTGGGAACCTCTGGGTCCTTGCTGAAGGAACCTGGAGCTTCTTTTGGAGTGACCCGTACCCTCCCGGAGGGGTCCGAATCCTCTTGTTCGACAAGAGTAACTCCCTGTAGATCCAAGTTTGGGGGCTGGGACCCAGACTCGCCTTCAGGAACCTCCTGACCCTTCCGGAGGGGTCTAGATTCCTGAGCTTGTAAAGGTTCTGGTCTCTCCGCCACCAGGACCATGCTGACAACTTCGTTAGTTGCCGAAATGTAAAGCAGTAAAGGCTCACTAGGGTTCGGAGCTGTCGGTACCCTAAAAACCGTACACCCCTTGAGGTTACAAAGATCTCCAAGAAAAGTCATCTACTTGATTTGAAGACCTTCGGAGGCCCACATGTCAGATATAACCGGACCCGCTTCTCCAACATGGTTAATCCCAGGGTCGCCACGTGTACTATCAAACCAGAGCTACCACCCATAAGGGGGAAGATCCGGACCACGTACCAAAATGGCACCTCCGGACTTAACCCCAGACCGAGAGAAGCTCCGGACCTGACACGTGTTAGGTAGCTCCGGAGCTCCCTGTTTCCCACAGTATGCTCCGGAGCTGCCACGTGTCCAATCGACGGATCTTCAACCCCTAACCTCCAGAAGACCCCGCAACGGCTCCGGATCTTCAAAGGGGAATCAAGGACTTCAAGACCCGATTAAGTGTCATTAATACCATATTAATGACACTTAAACAGACGATCTTAACACCAGTGACGGTGCTGTCAAAGCCCATTACAGGGTCATTAAGTGCAATTAAATGTGTATCAATACTAGTAACCGCCGGGGCCACATGTCGGGCCAGGCTAATTTGTAATGGCCTGCCCTTGTACTATAAAAGGACAGGCCGATGACACACATACATAGGCCATTGACACTCAACACAAGCTCATACAGCTAATACAACACCAACACATCCGTGGAGTAGGTTATTACGCTCAGGCGGCCCGAACCACGTAAAATCTTGTGTCTCCTGTGTCAATTCCTACTCACCTTCTTGAATCTCCGCGCGCCCACACCGAACATCAAACTCCCCTATCGCTTTAGCAGTGTAGGGAGATCTGCCGGTTCCAAACCACCGACAGGAGCTACCAAGGTTGGTAGAGTGGTGAGGAGCTGCTTTAGCTCCTGGAACGCCTTTTCTGCTTCTTCAAACCATTGGAATGGTTCGGTCTTCCTCAATAGCTTGAAGAAGGGTAGTGCCCGTTCCACCAGTCTTGAGATGAACCAGCTGAGGGCAGCCAGACATCCAGTCAGCTTCTGGACGTCCTTGATGCAGGTTGGTGGCCGCATATCTTCAATAGCTTTAATCTTCGCCGGATTCGCCTCTATGCCTCGGTGGTTCACCAAGAATCCAAGAAGCTTTCCGGAGCTAACTCCAAAGACACACTTGTCTGGGTTCAGCTTTGTGCGAGTGACCCGCAGCTTGTCGAAGACAGCTTGCAAGGTGTCAAGAAGTGACTCCTTGTCCTTGATTTTGACGACGATGTCATCAACATACACTTCCACTACGTCTCTGATGAGCTCTCCAAAGGTTTTGTACATAGCTCGTACAAATGTTAAGACTGCATTCTTGAGACCAAATGGCATGGCAGTATAACAATACAATCCATCTACTGTGATAAAAGAAGTATGTTCTTCATCTTCCCTACACATTCTGATTTGATAGTACCCAGAATATGCGTCTAGGAAACACAGTAATTCACACCCGGAGGTGGAATCCACTATCTGATCTATTCTAGGTAGTGGGAATGGATCTTTTGGACATGCCTTATTCAGCGTTGTGTACTCGATACACATCCGAAGCTTCCCGCCGGCCTTGGGTACAACGACTGGGTTTGCCAGCCATTTTGGGTGGAAGACTTCTCGGATGAATCCAGCTTCGAGCAACTTCTTCACTTCTTGTCGTATGAAATTATGTCGCTCTACTAATTGCTTCCGAGGCTTCTGATGTACAGGCCGAGCATCAGGATAGATCTTCAGATTATGCTCGATCACTTCCCTAGGGATCCCAAGCATTTGCGATGGTTGCCAGGCAAACACGTCAACGTTAGCCCGGAGGAAAGTGATGAGCGCGAGTTCCTATTTGTCATTCAGACCTCCCAATATACGGGTGGTCTGAGCGGCATTAGAACCGATTTTGATGACTTTGACGGGAATGTCGGTGTCGCCGCTTGGTTGCACGCGAGGTGCGGAGGTTGAGCCTTGTTGACGAATGCTCGGGGGTTTTGGAGCTTGTTCCTGCCTGGACTCTTCCTCCCGCGTTGTAGCAAGCGCATGAAGTTCTTCCAAAGTAGTCACTCTGGCAGTGCGGTCTTCGCGGATCCGGAGAACACCAGCTGGTGTCGGCATCTTCAACACCAGGCAGCCATAATGAGCAGCAGCCATGAACTTGTATAAGGTTGGTCTGCCCAGAATGGCGTTGAAGGGTAAGTTGATCTGAGCAATGTCAAAGACCAACTTCTCAGTGCGATAATTCTCCCGAGTCCCGAAGGTCATGGGGAGAGTAATGGCACCAAGTGGGATTATGGCCCCCGGACCTACTCCAGAGAAAGGTCAGGAGGGGCGAAGATCCAAAGGCCGGAGCTGAAGCTTGACGAAAGCTTCGAAGCTTATGAGGTTCAGCCCCGAACCTTCGTCCACCATTACATGGTGGAGTTGGATGTTGTTGATGGTCGAACATACCATCAATGGGAGTTGGCCAGCTCCAATCATGTTCTAAGGGCAGTCCAACACGTCGAAAGTGATGGCGGTATCTATCCACTTCCGGTGCGGCTCCGCCTTGGCAGTAGGAGATACCGAAGCCATGTACCGCCGCATGGTCTTGAGGACACGCGGGAGGTGATGTCCCACGAACCACCAAAGATGGTGTTCATGGTTTTCTGACGTTCATTGTCCGAGACGTCGGAATCATCGTCGACGGAGGTGTATACAGCCTTCAGGACCTTTTTAGGGTCCTGAAAACCTAACTCCTCTTCAGCCGGATCTTCGTCGACTTTCTGTTTTCCTTCCCTTTGTTGGAAAGGAACTTCTTCCCGGTGCTTGTTGTAGCGCTCGACAAGGTTCTGGACCTCTCGGCAGTCTTCCAAGTTGTGGCCGTTCGACTTATGGATAGGACACCACATTTTGGATTTGCCGCCATCTTCAGATGAAGGTCGAGGTCATTTCTCGGGGCGTGGCCCCCGGCCACCCGGAGCTGCAGCAGTAGGTATGGCACCAACTCTTGGTGGTTGAATCCGGCAGACCTCTCGGCACTACTGTTGGTAGTCCGTGGAGTTTGTAGTTCAGTAATGGGCGCGCAGAGATTCAAGAGATGGTGGAAAATTGACACAGAGGTTTACGTGGTTCAGGCCGCCTGAGCGTAATACTCTACTCCACGGGGTGTGTTGATGTTGTATTGAACGAGTAAGTGTGAGGGCGAAAGTGTCTCGAGAGCTCAGAGAGGGTCCAGAGAGGCCCCCCTGTATATCATCAACCAGTCCTTTTATAGTACAAGGACCGATCATTACACAGTTAGCCTGGCCCGACAAGTGGCTCTAGCGGTTACTAATGTTTGATACACAATTAATAAGATTAATTATCCTTAATAGCGTGGTAACGGGCCTTAACAGTGCCGTTACTGGTATTAAGGGCCTTTCGATCGTGTGTCATTAATATGGTATTAATGACACTTAATCAGGTCTTGAAGTCCTTGATTGCCCCTTGAAGGTCCGAGCCGTTGGGGGTCCACCAGTTTGATTGTTGAGGTTGAAGGTCCGGGGGTTCGGACACGTGGCAGCTCCGGAGCTTACCGTCGCGGACGGGTAGGTCCGGTGCTGTTGGACATGTGTTGGCACCGGAGCTTCCCTCTGTCTGGGGTTAGGTCCTGGGGTGCCATACTGGTATCTAGTCTGGAGTTTTCCCATGCGTGGGCGATAGCTCCGGTCTTATGATACATGTGGCGGCCCTGGGACTAACCATCTCGGGGAAGCAAGTCCGGTTACGACTGACATGTGGGGCCTTCGGAGGTCTTCAAATCTGGTAGATGAAGTTTCCTTATGATCTTTGCGATCCCAAGGGGTATCCGGTACGCAGGGTACCGACACATACAACACCTTATTTTTTATTGTCATTATGCTCGATTTCTTTGGAGAATTGTAAGTATAACTTTCAATATTTATACGTCATTATCTGTTTCGCACATGTTCAATGAGTGTTTGTATTCTTTCCCAAGCTTACTAAGAAATAAAATTATGGTGGCTGCAGCACCACTTTGCTGGGCATTGTGGCTATCTAGAAGTGATTGTGTTTTTGATAACAGTCCAATGAAAAACTATATGCAGGTTCTTTTCTGGGGCATGCACTGGTGTCGTACTTGGGCATTGCTGCAAAAGGGTGATGAAGACAAGAAAAATCATGAGGAGAGCTTGCTGTTCCATAGAGTCTACAGCTATGAAGATCTTCACAAAATACGAATGGAGTTTTTGCTTTATAATTTCTTTTCAATAATGTGCAATGTTGTAACTCCTCATGTGTTAGTGTCTTGTGAGTCAGATTAGTTTTTAAAGACCCTTTTCTTATTGTATTGAATGATGTATTTGTTGGGCCGTAACCTCATTACTCAGGTGAAGGTCGGATTTATCCCTTATCTAAAAAAAACTATCACTACATTTATAAAGGGGTAACCATACTAACATGTGTATGTCCATCCCTCCATACAAACAGGAGACGAGATCACTCCATCCCACATTATCCCCCAAAGCAAAAAAAGGGACCACCCCCATCCCTCCAGACAAACAAAAAATGGGACGGTCCCATCCCTGAAAACTGAGACAGATCCAACCCGTCCCACTATGTCTCCGTACCAAATACATCCTTAATCTTGCAGAATAAATCAGCATCAGAGAGGTCCCGTTTATTGGTCGTGGTGAGCTCCGCATGGATTTGAACCGTGTGATCACGGGTTGTAGAAGAGACACATCCATTCCGGTGTATCCCATGCCTCCTTTGATGTGGTGACACTAAACACATCTTGTTGGATCTCCCTATAAATGGAGAGAATGCCACTTAGAACTTGTTGATCTTGATCGTACCACTGGTCATAAGATGGGTTTGGGACCAAATCAGCACCGACAATAGTCGATGATGTGATCAATTTTGCCGATGCGGTAATGGATCCATCTAGATAGCCCATAATCTTTGTACTTCGTAGATACGGGAGGAGCTGAAATTATTCTTGGTAAGACGGATAGTAACACCATGGTGGAGGGGAATAGGTGCAAAGACTGTCACCATTGTAGATGATATGGTGGTAGAGGGAGAGGTGGAGGATGAAGAATGTATGATAGACATTCTTCAATGGAAAATCCTTAGCTCTGCTATCATGATAGATTGTATGGCCCCGAATGACCACTATGAGTCATGGTCTATCATATTTATAGATATGTATACATAGTAAGTGTCATATGTTCCACAAATAGATGATCATCTCCTATGTATAAACATAGACTTTTATGTATAACATATTCTTTATCAAATATACTACTGACGTATACTGTCGACTGTTGGAGTTGGCAGATCTCCTGACACTGCTAAAGTGTTGAAGGAGTTTGTGGTTCGGTGTGGGCGCGCGGAGACTCAAGAAGTTGAATTGCGGTTTAACACAGGAGACACTAGGATTTACGTGGTTCGGGCCGCCTGAGTGTAATACCCTACTCCACGGGTGTGTTGGTGTTGTATTAGTTTATCACGTATGATGTCCACCTCTGTGTCCGTGTGTCCCCGTGTGTATCGTCGGCCTGTCCTTTTATAGTACAAGGACAGGCCGTTACAAGTTGGCCTGGCCCGACATGTGGCCCCGGCGGTTACTAGTATTGATACACTATTAATTGTTGTTAATAATCCTGTAACGGGCTCTGACAGTGCCGTTACGGGTGTTAAGATTGTCCGTTTAAGTGTCATTAATATGGAATTAATGACATTTAATCAGGTCTTGAAGTCATTGGCTCTCCTTTGAGGATCCGGAGCCGTTACAAGGTCTTCCGGAGGTTAGGGGCTGCCAGCTCCGACGTTTGGACACGTGGCAGCTCCGGAGCTTGTTGTGGGAAGCAGGTAGCTCCGGAGCTATCTGACACGTGTCAGGTCCGGAGCTTCTCTCGGTCAGGGGTTAAGTCCGGAGGTGCCATTTCGGTACTTGGTCCGGAGCTTCCCCCTTGCGGGCGGTAGCTCTGGTTTGGCAGTACACGTGGCGACCTAGGGATTAACCATGTTGGAGAAGCAGGTCCGGTCATGTCTGACAAGTGGGCCTCCGAGGGTCTTCAATCCGTGTAGACGGCCTTCCCTCGAAATCTTTATAACCTCAGGGGGTGTACGGTTTTTAGGGTACCGACAGTGGCCCCCTGGACCTACCTCCGAGGAAGGTCACTGGGGTGAAGTCGTTCCGTCGGAGGTGGGTCCATCCTTGCGACTCTTGAACTGGGTCGTCAAGGGTCTTCGGAGGTGCCATTGGCAGGGTTTTACAGTTAGATCCCAACGCGTGACGCACCTCAGGCGGCAGATGAGATCTTTGACGTGCGGATCTCATGCAATTGAAGGTCGCCGGTTCCCGATACGAAAATCGTATTGGTTTCGCGCGCCCGTCAGGCCACCGCCTTTGGGTTTCCCGCCTCGTGATGACAACCGTTCGCCTGGGTAAGAGCCTCGACTTGATCGTCGGGGTGGTCCCGGGCCCTCTTGTCATCGGCTGGGTTGAATTCTTGAGTAGTATCTTCGACTCCCCTGCAGTTTCCATCCAAGCGTTGCGAGGGCTTACTTAAGAAGGAAAGCGTGCACCTTCGGGAGTTCTTTACGCCTCTCATCTGATCTTGTGCTCAAACTCCCGACTCGTACTTTGCTCCTCTTCTCTTGCCTAGCTGTGCCGCGATGGAGTTGGGTCTGCGCGAGAGTCGCCTAAAGACCGACAACGATTTGAAGAAGGTCCGGGCCCTCATGGGGTGGTCCTCGGACTTCTTCAGCCGCTTGGTCCATGCCGGCGGAGAGCTCCCCTTTGAGAAGGAGCGCGCTGGCGAGATGGTGTACTTTTCTTCGTACGCCATGGTGGGGCTGATCCCACCATTTTCTTCTTTCTTCTTGATGCTGCTAGACTTCTATGGTCTACAGCTATACCACCTTGGCCCTCACTCCATTCTCCTCGTGTCCATCTTTGTCCACTTCTGCGAGATGTGGGTGGGCATCCCCCCCTGCGTCGAGCTCTTCCGGACCTTCTTCACCGTTCACACCACCGGCCGGAGCAATGAGTACCTTGGCTTCTACTACTTCGTGAAGCGCAAGAAGTGTCCATTCAAGTACCTCCGGTCGTCCCCTTCCGGGAAGTGGGATGACTGGAAAAAAGATTGGATAGTCGTCAGGGTGGAGGAGCATGAGCGGTTGGAACTACCAGACGGTCTGCCCGGCATCGACACGTCGATATGGAGTGAAGTTCCGGTGCTGGCGGAAGCTTTCGACCCTGTCCTGACCAGGATCCGCCGATGTGTGGAGGGAGGATTGACTCCCCAGGCGGTGTTCTGCAACTTCCTGACCAACAGGTGGGCGCCGCTGAAGAGGAGGGAGAAGCTCGCTTGGGCCCTCAACAGCGTGATGCACGAGGACCGGGTTGAGACCGGGTTGAAGTCCAACATGGTGGGGAAGACCTTGGAGTTCCACCTCAAGAAATTCCAGCACGGCATCAACGTCGACGGAGATTACTTGACTCCGCCGTCTTCCTTTCTCCCTCTGAACGTGGAAGTGGAGTTCAGTAGAGAGCTCCGGCGGACGATGCCCGCGCTTGACGACCTTGGTGTCATCGAGAGAAGACCAACCACCCGGGTGGCAATCCCCGGGGTGCCCAAAGATGGCTCGGTCCCTGCTCCACAGCCGAGGGTCGAGGTCATTGGCAAGGGCAAGGAGCTGGCGGAGGAGCTGGAGAGTCGGAAGAGGAAGCTACGACATGCCGACGGAAGGTCCGTCAGGCCCGCTACTTCCACCTTGGTTCCTTCTCCCCATGGGGGAAGATCTTCTGCCGCCGTGGCGACTGTCCCCGTGGTGGGGTCCTCCCGGAACGAGACTGTTCCTGCAGTGGGATCCTCCCGGAGCGCGTCTATCCCCGTGGTGGAGCCCTCCGGGGGTGCTAGCTCCGGGTGCACGACTCCTACCCCTAGGGCGGTGGGAGCCTCCAGGTCCAGGGGTTCCTCCCGATCCAGGAGAGCCTCGACCCGGGAAACGCCCGTGGCTGCGACAAGTTCTGGGGGGCCTCCCGGAGCTCCTACGCCGACCATGGTCAGCCCGGAACGTCCGAGAAAAAGGTTCTGCGCAAGCTGGTGCAGAAGCCTTCCAAGGTAATTTTTGATTTTTACCTTGGCTAACTTTTTAGTTGTAGCAATTATTTGTTAATTTTCTTTATCCATCCTCTGCAGCGTCCCCAAGAAGGGGAGTGAAGCTCCACCCTCGGCCACGATTTCTGAGGCCGTGGGAGCTTCTGCTCCTGTCCCAGTTCCGCCCCAGGTGGTGGCTGAGGCTGTGACAGCTCCGGCGCCGGCTGTCGTGGTCATGAACCTCGACTCGTCCCCAGAACTACCCATGGTAGCGTCGGACCACGGGAGTGAAGACACGCCAGCGACACTTGTCTCGGAGGTTGAAGCTCCGGGTCCTGGTGCTGCAGTAGTGGAAGCTCCGGCTGTAGAGTCGGAAGAAGTAGTAGTCTCGACCTAGGAGCCGGAACTTGTCGAAGCCCCGGCGATTGAACCGGAGGTGACTGAAGCTCCGGCATGCGAGCCGGAAGTCGAGGTAGTTCCGGCAGTGGAGTCGGTTACCGGTCGCTGAGCCGGTTATTGTTGGAGCGCCGGTCACAGAGCCGGTGGTTGAAGAGGCGAGGGAGCTCGAGCCTCCCTCGGAAGAGGTGTCCCGATCGGAGCCAGTAGTAGCTCCTGCTCCGGAGGCGACGACGTCGATGGTACCTGTGGCCAAGCCAGAGTGCCTAAGCGAAGTCGCCGGCCCCCTGCCTGAGGGGGCGAATGAAGACTTGGCGGCAGGGCCTTCTTCGATGGCGACTGAGGCCATCCTGGAGGACGGCCCTAGTGCCTTGGAAGCTCAGGGTTCCGCTCTCATAGAGTGGGACCCAATTTTTGTATGTGAAGACCCGCTGGAACCAGCGGAGGAGACCCCAACAGGTCCGGAGCCCATCCCGCTGTCGATGTCTATCGACAACGCCTGCTCCAGTCTACGTCAGGTCCAACTGGCCTTCTTCCACGACAGCAAGGCTCTTGAAGAGAAGTGCCAAACCCTTAGGCGGTGGCGTAATCGACTCCACTTCGAGACTAAGCTGGCGCAGTCGAGGCTAGCGGACGACAAGGAGTGGATCAAGCGGGAGAAGATCCGCCTGGAGTACTGGGACAAGCTGCTGGATGAGAGGGAGAGCATGACTCATGCCCTTGACGCTCAATCCCGGGAGATCCACGACCAGGCCAAGGCTGCCAATGACGCGGCCAATGCTCGGTTCGAGCAGCTTGAGGCCATCAATGCCGCACTCATCAAGCGCCGAGAGGCACTTGAAGGAAGGGAGAGACGGCTCGAGGACGAAGAGCAAAAACTCCTGGAGCTGCGGGATGACGTCCTGAGAAGGGAAGAGGAGCTCGCCGAGAAAGTAGCTCTAGCTAACAAGGGCCTCGAAGAGCGCACTAAGAAGTTGGAAGAGCGCTGCCTCGAGGAAGAGGAGAAGACCTGGGTGCGAGGGCAGGAACTCTACGAATACGAGTGTGCCCTTGTTGCCCGGGAGAAGAAAGTGGAGGCTAGGGAGAAGGACCTGGTCGATCGTCGGAACAAGATCCACCTCCGGGAGGAAGAGCTCGGAAGACTTGAGAGGCGGGTTGCTGCAAAGATTCAGCAAAACGCCAAAGAAGTTGAGCGCCTCGCCCGTGAGAATTCCGAACTGACGGCGGCCAAGAGATCCTTGGAAGAGGTGAAGAGCCTGAGGATGGTGGACCCCTACAGATTTGGGAGTTCATGGGCAAGGCCAATGATGCGCTGATGCCGATGGGTTTCAGCCCCGTGCGCCCGAACGATCCGGAGCCGAAGCCGGACCTTGCGCTGCAAGCGTTGAGCGCAGCAGGCAGCAAGCTCTCCAAGGTGGGCGACGTCATCGTGGACCAACTGGAGGTCGAGGGGCAATCCCTGGCAAGGAACGTCACAGAATATGTGCTGACGTGCTACACCAGCCGGAACCCTCAATTTCCTCTGGACCCGGTGCTTGAAGGCCCCGTCGAAGGAGAAGGCGAAGCTACCCGAGCCAGCGTATCGGAGGTCGCCCAGAAGGTTGCCGAGTTCTTCCATAGGGTCTAGGACCATCTCTTTAGCTCTCACTTGTATTTTCTCTTCTTCTTCTTCCTCAATTTTGTAATCCCTTGTCTCCAGATGTAATCTCCTGTCTCGAGATGAATGAAATCCCCAAATTTTTGCGAATTTCATTTTTTTGTATTCAACATCTTCATCTTCACTTGGCCCCCTGGTAGATGTACACAATTCGATTGTGAACATGTACCAAAAGGATATTGAGTTTTGTTGAAGACGAATTTGCTTCGAACTTGTAGACTTTAGGTCCGAAGTCTTTGATAGTGAAGGTCCCCTGAAGTTGTCAGAGCTTAGAAGCTCCGGCACTGTCCATCGCTGGAGCTTAGTAGCTCCGGCAATAGCCTCTATCAACACGTAGAGCGTCGATAGTTAGTCCTCCAAGGTGAGTGACCTTTGCCAACACTTGGTTTGTTGGCAACAGACTCCATTTACGGGGTCTTCTCACCATCTTTTACTCAGCGCCGACGGTTGACCCCCTTGGGGGAGTCGGAGCTTGGTTAGCTCCGGCTTTTCACCATCAACGTAGAGTTTATTTTTCCTGCACACTTAAGCCAAGAAAAATAGTAAAATTTGTTCCTTGTCTATAATTTCGTCGCGGCTTACGATTCTCAAGAAAATTTTAAGTTGAACGCGATTTTAAATACAACTGGTTGCGTTGTCTTTTCTCTTAGATCCAACTGTCCATGAACCCGCCTTACTTCGGCCTGCCGGGGTGTAGGTAGAGTGGCGTACTTAGGGTGCTTCACCAGGCTAAGTCGATAGTGCACTCCGGCCCTAGATTGGCTTGGCGGCTTTCAGGTGAGTTGGCCATAAACGATATTTAAATCCAAGAGATCTGACAATTCAACTCGAATCGTATATAAACCGGTCAAACTAAAATTTCTTAAGAATTGCACGTCTCTGTTATAGACAAGAAAGAGAAAAATAAAAAAGTCGAGCCTGCACAAAATGAAAGCACGTGGAGTCTATTTCACATGAAGATGTCTTTCATTATAGGTCCGGGGTACAGGGGAAACAAGTACACTCTTAAGGTACGGAACCAGGCTAAGTGTGTTTGGTTTCTCGTTTGACCCAGGGTAGTTAGCCACACTTTTAGTCTGGAGACTGTGACAAGTGCTGCATGAGCTTTGCAGACCTTTCAGGAAAGGTCCGGCTGCTCTCCCGGAGGAACTACCCGACTCTGTACAATGACTATATAACATACATTTCAAGTTACTTAAGACTCACCTCCGTGGAATTAAGTGTAGAACTTACGGAGGTTCTCGATGTTCCAAGGATTTGGGAGAGGTGTCCCATCCTCGGTAGCCAAGCGAACGCTTCCGGGACGGGATACTTTGATCACTCGAAAGGGCCCCTCCCAGCCGGGGGAGAGTTTGTTTAACCCTTCTCTGTATAGTATTCTCCGTAGCACCAGATCGCCTTCCTCGAGCTGTCGGTTGTGTACATGCCGCTGGTGATAACGCCGTAGAGCTTGGCGATATCGGGCATTCCGAACAGCTGCTTGGCACCTTCCCTCCTCGAGGAGGTCTAGGTCTTCGCGCCGGAGCTGGTACTGCGCGGCTTCGTCGAAGGTCCGGACCCGGAGCGAAGCCAAGGTGATTTCCGGAGGAAGGATTGCTTCAGCTCCGTACACCAGAAAGAAGGGTGTTTCTCCGGTTCACCGGTCTGGAGAAGTCCTGTTGGCCCATAGAGTGGGCGGAAGCTCTTCGATCCAATTGGCTCCGTGCTTTTTCAAGCGCTCATAGGTGCGCGTTTTGAGTCCTTTAAGGATTTCTGTATTTGCTCTCTCGGCTTGGCCATTGCTGGCGGGATGAGCTACGGAAGCGTAGCAAACCTGTATGCCTAGGTCTTCGCAATATCCTTGGAATGCGGAGCTTGTGAGTCCCATTATCAGTGATGATCTTGTTTGGGACTCCGAATCTGCTTACAATGGATTGCAGAAAGTTGATAGCAGATTGCTTGTTGATCGTCACAACTGGAGTTGCTTCCGGCCACTTGGTGAACTTGTCAATGGCGACGTACAGGAACTTGTAACCTCCGACGGCTCTTGGGAAGGGTCCCAAGATGTCCATCCCCCACACAGCGAAAGGCCATGTAGGAGGTATCATTTGTAAGGGCTGAGCAGGTGTATGAATTTGCTTTGCATGAAATTGGCATGCTTCGCATTTCTTCACCAGCTCAGTGGCATCCTGGAGCGCTGTAGGCCAGTAGAAGCCATGCCGAAAGGCTTTTCCGACCAGCGTGCGGGAAGATGCATGGTTCCCACACTCGCCTCCATGGATTTCTGCGAGGAGCTCGCAGCCTTCTTCCCTTGTGATGCACCGCATTAGGATGTCGTTGGCACCGCGCCGGTAGAGATCCCCTTCTACCAGCGAGTATCTTTTAGCCAATCTGACTACCCGGTCAGCGGATACATCATCGTCAGGAAGGATGTTGTCTTTCAAGTAGTTTCGGATCTCCGAGATCCATGCATCAGAACTGACTTGAGCATTTGAGTCTTGCGTGTTGGGTTGCTCGGAGCTTCCGGCAGCACCTACGACCCTTGATGGCTGCCATGGTAACAGGGCCATCGGGACCGTCAGCTTCGGGATGCTGATCTCCCCCCTTCGTTCAGTTCGGCGGGCTGAACTGTGGGTTTTGACAACCTCCGGACAAAGATTCCGTCAGGAGCCGGAGCTCCGGTTGACGCTTTGGTCGAGAGTTCGTCAGCTTCAGCGTTGTGGGCACGCTGAACATGGTGGAGGTCTAGGACTGCAAAGTCCTTCTGAAGCCTCTGGACTTCAAGGAGGTAAGCAGCTAGCTGGAGATTATTGCAGGAGCATTCACCCTTCAGCTGCTTGATGATGAGCTGTGAATCTCCTTTGACCAGCAGTTGCTTGACACCGTATGACAGTGCCACCTTTAGTCCGTAGATGAGTGCTTCATACTCCGCCATGTTGTTGGTTGCCTTGAAGTCAAGGTGTACCATGTATTTTACCTTCTCCCCAGTCGGTGCAAGGAGAAGGATTCCAGCTCTGGCCCCCTGCTTCTGCATGGAGCCATCGAAGTAAAGGGTCCAGTGAGGCTCGGTGAAGGTTGGAACTTGATGCTCCGTCTTCTGCTCGCTGGGGCCCCCAGGGTTTGATGGAGAGGGAGTCCATTCCGCCACGAAATCTGCCAACGCTTGACTCTTGATTACTTGTCTCAAAATGAATTCGAGATTGAACTCAGCCAATTCCGCTGCCCACTTTGCAATATTCCCAGTTGAATTGGGATTATGCAAGATCGCTCGAAGTGGATAGGAGGTCACCACCGAGACTTTGTGAGCTTGGAAGTAGTGTCGGAGCTTCCTGGAGGCAATAAGAACTGCATAAAGCAGCTTATGCACCTCTAGGTATCGAGTCTTGGCATCATGTAATACTTCACTGATGAAGTATAATGGGCGTTGAATGGTCCAGACCCTCCCGGTGGGGTCCGGAGCTTTCTCTCTATTGATCCGGACCCTGTCGGAGGAGTCCAGATTCTCTTCGGGGACCTCCGGGTTCTGGCTGGAGGAACCCGGAGCTTCTTTAGAAATGACCTGGACCCTCTCAGAGGGGTCTGGGTCTTCTGAAGTGACTTCTTGTGGATTTGAGTCTGGGAGCTGGGACCCAGACTCACTTTCAGGGACTTCCGGACCCTCCTGAAGGGGTCTGGATTCCTGAGTATGGGGTAGTTCTGGTCTCTCCGCAACCAGAACCATACTGACAACTTCGTCAGTAGCTGAAATGTAAAGCAACAAAGGCTCACCAGGGTTTGGAGCTACCAGAATTGGTAGGGTGGTGAGGAACTGTTTCAGCTCCTGGAATGCCTTCTCTGCTTCTTAGGACCATTGGAATGGTCCGGACTTCCTCAACAACTTGAAGAAGGGAAGTGCCCGTTCCGCCAGTCTTGATATGAACCGGCTGAGGGCTGCTAGACACCCAGTTAACTTTTGGACGTCTTTGATGCGGGTTGGTGGTCGCATGTCTTCAATGGCTTTTATCTTCGCCGGATTAGCCTCTATGCCCCGGTGACTTACCAGGAAACCAAGAAGTTTTCCGGAGCTAACCCCGAAGACACACTTGTCTGGGTTTAGCTTCGTGCGGGTGGCCCGCAGCTTGTCGAAGACAGCCTGCAAGGTGTCCAAGAGGGACTCCTTGTTCTTGACCTTGACCACGATGTCATCGACGTATACTTCCACTATGTCTCTGATGAGTTCTTCAAAAGTTTTGTACATAGCTCGTACAAAAGTTGAAGCTGCATTCTTGAGACCAAATGGCATGGATGTGTAACAATACAATCCATCTACTGTGATGAATGAAGTATGCTCTTCATCCTCCCTAGACATCCTGATTTGATGATACCCAGAATATGCGTCTAGGAAACACAGTAACTCACACCCGGAGGTGGAATCCACTATCTGATCTATTCTAGGTAGTGGGAATGGATCTTTCGGACATGCCTTATTCAGTGTGGTGTAGTCGATGCACATCTGAAGCTTCCCGCCGGCCTTGGGCACAACGACTGGGTTCGCCACCCATTTTGGACGGAAGACTTCTCGGATGAATCCGGCTTCGAGCAACTTCTTCACTTCTTGTCGGATGAAGTTCTGCCGCTCTACGGATTGCTTCCGAGGCTTCTGATGCACAGGCCGAGCATCGGGGTAAATATTCAGATTGTGCTCAATCACTTCCCTGGGGATCCCAGGCATTTGTGACGGTTGCCAGGCAAATACGTCAACATTAGCCCGGAGGAAAGTGATGAGTGCGAGTTCCTATTTGTCGTTCAACCCTCCCGATATACGGGTGGTTTGAGCGGCATCGGAACCAATTCGGACGACTTTGACGGGAATGTCGGTGTCGCCTCTTGGCTGCACACGGGGTGCAGAGGTTGAGCCTCGTTGACGAATGCTCGGGGGTTTCGGAGCTTGCTCCTGTCTGGAGTCCTCCTCTTGCACCGTGGTGAGTGCATGGAGCTCCTCCAGAGCAGTTACTCCGGCTGTGCGATCTCCGCGGATCCGGAGAACGCCTGCTGGTGTAGGCATCTTCAACACCAGGTATCCATAATGGGCAGCTGCCATAAATTTGTATAGGGCAGGTCTACCCAAGATGGCGTTGAATGGTAAGTTGATCTGAGCGATGTCGAAGACCAACTTCTCGGTGCGATACTTCTCCTGTGTCCCGAAGGTAACGGGGAGAGTTATAGCTCTGAGTGGGGTAATGGCCCCCGGACCTACTCTGGAGAAAGGTCAAGAGGGCTGGAGATCCAAAGGTCGGAGCTGAAGCTTGGTAAAAGCTTCAAAGCTTATGAGGTTCATCCCCGAACCTCCGTCCACCATAACATGATGGAGCTGGATGTTATTGATGGTGGGAGATACCATCAAAGGTAACTGTCCAGCTCCGACCATGCTTCAAGGACAGTCCGAAGCATCAAAAGTGATGGATGTGTCCATCCACTTTCGATGTGGCTCCGGTCTAGCTGTAGGAGCTACAGCATTCATATCCCGCCGCATAGTCTTGATGACGCGACGGGAGGTGATGTCCCATGATCCACCAAAAATGGTGTTCATAGTTTTCCGACGCTCGTTGTCAAAGACGTCAGAGTCATCGTCGACGGAGGTGTAGACGGCCTTCAAGACCTTTTTGGGGTCCTGAAACCCTAATTCCTCTTCAGCCGGAGCTTCGTCGACCTTCTGTTTTCCTTCCCTCTGTCGGAAAGGAGACCCTTCCCGGCGCTTGCTGTAGCGCTCGTCAAGGTTTTGGACCTCCCGGCAGTCTTCCAAACCGTGGCTGCCCGTTTTGTGAATGGGACACCACACTTTGGGTTTGCCACCGTCTTCAGAAGACGGTCGAGGTCGCTTCTCGGGGCGTGGCCCCCGGCCACCAGGAGTTGCAGCAGCTGCAACGTTGGATGTGCCGGCCGACGACTTCTTCTTGCTGTGGGTCTTCTTTTTCTTCTTGCCACCCCCGGAGGTAGCGGCTTCTTCTTTGGAGGATTTCTTGTGATCCTCCGAGGCTGGTTTGGAGTGCATTTCACGGCCCTCCGCAGCTCTGCCACATTTGTCTGCCAGGCTGAAGAGTTCTGTGACGCTGGTGATCTCTTTGATCGCCAGCTTCTCCAACATCTTCTTGTCCCGTACGCCCTGTCTGAATGCCACAATGACAGAAGCGCTTGAGATAGAAGGGATTGTGTTGCGTACCTGAGAGAACCTCTGGATGAAGGACCGCAAAGATTCTCCCCCTTTTTGCACGACCGCAAAAAGGTCCAGTTCAGTGCCTGGTCGGGTGTATGAACTCCCGAAGTTGGCAGTGAACTGACGGCACAGCTCCTCCCAACTGTTGATAGAGTTGGGTGGAAGGCTCATAAACCAGGACCTGGCGGTCCCGGTTAAGGCCACGGGAAAGTAATTGGCCATTACAGCCTCGTTTCCTCCAGCTGCCAAGATTGTAGTGGAGTATATCTGAAGGAATTCGGCGGGGTTGACAGTCCCGTCAAATTTTTCCGGCAGGTGTGGCCGGAACTTCTGTGGCCATCTAACCATGCGCAGGTGCATGGCTAGGGCTGAACAGCCTCCTCCTACTCCTTCCAGAGTAGAAAGGTCATGAGCTTCCTGTCTTTCACGAGCACGCTCGATATGGACACGACCATCCTGTTGGCGGTACCGGCGATCAAGCTCCGCCCGGAGGTCGTGAGTCGAAAGCCTGGATACCGTATGGGTGCGTCGTGCCCCAGAGGGCAATGACGTCACCTGCTGTGACGCAGATCGTCTCCTGTTGTTGGAGACGTGCGGACCAAGTCTTCCAGACAAAGTCCGTCGCTGCGACGGGGCTCGTCCCGAAGGAGGAGGACCCTGGTTGTTGAGGCGTTCGGCCGCTGCTGCGACCAAATGCTCCACATCGGCCCTCCACTGCTCCATTGCATCTCGAGATGCGTCTGGAGGTGGTGGTCGTTGGAGAAGAGCACGCGCTGCATGGAGCGCGTGTTCCGGGTTGTCATGACTTGCCGACGCAGTAAGTGACGCCGGTGCACCATCACGTTGCCCAGCACGATTTGCTGGAGAAGATGGTGGTGGTGGGAGTGTGGCTCCTGCTGGTGCTGAGGCTCCTGCTGGTGGCTGCCTGTTGGAGGGATTGCCCCCAACAGCCTGAGCAGCAGGTTGACCGTTGGATGATCCAGCCGCGGAGTTCACCATTCTTGAAAATCTCAGGCGCCCCCTACCTGGCGCGCTAACTGTCGACTGTTGGAGTCGTCAGATCTCCTGACACTGCTAAAGTGTTGAAGGAGTTTGTGGTTCGGTGTGGGCGCGCGGAGACTCAAGAAGGTGAATTGCGGTTTAACATAGGAGACACTAGGATTTACGTGGTTCGGGCCGCCTGAGCGTAATACCCTACTCCACGGGTGTGTTGGTGTTGTATTAGTTTATCACGTATGATGTCCACCTCTGTGTCCGTGTGTCCCCGTGTGTATCGTCGGCCTGTCCTTTTATAGTACAAGGACAGACCGTTACAAGTTGGCCTGGCCCGACATGTGGCCCCAGCGGTTACTAGTATTGATACACTATTAATTGTTGTTAATAATCCTGTAACGGGCTCCGAAAGTGCCGTTACGGGTGTTAAGATTGTCCGTTTAAGTGTCATTAATATGGCATTAATGATATTTAATCGGGTCTTGAAGTCCTTGGCTCTCCTTTGAGGATCCGGAGCCGTTACAAGGTCTTCCGGAGGTTAGGGGCTGCCAGCTCCGACGTTTGGACACGTGGCAGCTCCGGAGCTTGCTGTGGGAAGCAGGTAGCTCCAGAGCTATCTGACACATGTCAGGTCCGGAGCTTCTCTCGGTCAGGGGTTAAGTCCGGAGGTGCTATTTCGGTACTTGGTCCGGAGCTTCCTCCTTGCGGGCGGTAGCTCCGATTTGGCAGTACACATGGCGACCTAGGGATTAACCATGTTGGAGAAGCAGATCCGGTTATGTCTGACAAGTGGGCCTCCGAGGGTCTTCAATCCGTGTAGACGGCCTTCCCTCGAAATCTTTGTAACCTCAGGGGGTGTACGGTTTTTAGGGTACCGACATATACGATAGTATATCTGTCATACACGTATACTTCCGACATATATAGCAAGCTATCTAACCTACTAAATATTGATATAGACTTCCGTATTTAACAAATTGATCATAAATAAGGAATCTATAACTCTACTATTTTAATAGGGAGCTTCTCGACAATGACTTGGTACCTTGAGGAAATGAATATTATTATGATGATCTGTAACCACGAAAATGGACAAGACAACTTCTTTGTGAAAGGGCTGGAGGCTATCAGAAACATTTCAGTTCCATATGCATATATGCTTGCTTTTAGACATAGCATTCTCTCTCAGGTTGAACCTATCTCGTTTTTCTTACCTTGACCACGGGATTCCAACAAAGGCCCAAAGAATAAACCATCAATTCTGGCTACAACCTCTCTTAACCTAGCAAATTATGCATCAACAGCCAAGGAGGAGATTCAATAGTCCATCCAAGACAGTGTCGGATCCATACCTCAAAGGTAGGGGGCTGAAAAGTACTCTTAGGAAGAAGAAAAAAATAAAAAAAAGAAACATGTAAATGACTAGCTTGTGATTTGAATCTAAAACCTTTGAACTGACAACTACACATACTAGCCAATTCTTCCACAAAAGCTTTGTTTATACTAGAGGTTTTTCCTCGATAAATATGTACTTTCTTCATAGGGGGGCTTAAGGGGGGCTCCACTGTTAGACGGGCAGTAGGGGGAGCTGGAGCCCCCCTGCCCCCCCCCCCCCCCTGTGGATCCGCCCCTGATCCAAGGGTAGATAGTTCATTTCAAACTTTCTCCTCACTACTATACGAAATCATAAAACTAGACAAACAGTTTCTAAAATGATTATTCATGTTGAGAAATGCTTATGATTTGAAACTGAAACATTTTTGATTCTCGAAGAATTTGGAACCGTACCAAACGAAGCCATGCAATGGTCAATTCATCTCCTAGTGAATTTTTGTTTTTTGGTTCTCTTTCTAAACATCATTTCGAAATGTTAAATTTGAGTGATTATATGTTACACCATACAATATATTAGAAAATAGTTTAAAATATCTTATGTATTTTTTATTTTCTAAAGCATGTAAAAAATCTCGCTTTGGTGATGTAATAATATAATAAATTTTTTAAAATTTATAGAAATATTTTCTATTATAGTGTATGATATCGTCTAACATTTCACAAGTTTTCAACTACGAACATAATTAGTTTAAAAAGTAATAAAAAAGAAAAAGTTCATAGAGATTGAACTGAACCGATCTTAATAGTTCAAAAAATAAAATATATTAATTTTTTCTTTAAAATTAAGTGAACAAAACTGATATTTAAAATAATAAAATAGATTTTTTCAATTTTAAATTGCTGCTTTGTGCGTGTGTCGCAATCCTAAGGCCCTGTTTGACACAGCTAGAACTTGTTACAAAAGCAGCTTGTCTGAAAAGCTGATAGAAAACAGCTTCTGTTTATATCCTACTTTTAGTTCATTATGAGAAGCAGCTGAACTAATAAGCTGTTACAAAAACTTCCTGTTTACCACACTCTCAACTTATATTTATGAAGAAACTGTAGCTGTGTAAAACATGACCTAAATCCGGACGCGGAACCCAAAACACACTTTGAGCGAGAGCAGCCCAAATAATCATTTAACAACCCTCCAGCCCATCACAGGCCCACCAGGCGAGGGCCCCGCTTCCTTCCTCCCCTCCTCACTTCTTCCTCGCGCTTATCAGTTATCACCTCCCAAAACCACTCACCCCCTCCAATGGCAACCACCGCCACGCCGTGGCAATGTTGGCTCCCCGCCGCCGGGCGCCTCCCACCTCATACCCACCTACTCCCCCTCCGCCTGCGCCCCTTCGCCACGTCCTCCGCCTCCTCCTGGCTCCCGAGGCGCCGCGCCGGCGTGGCGGCGACAGGGAGGGTAGCCCGCGTCGCCTGCTCCCTCAGGTACCGGAATCACGGCTCTCTGCTGCAGTATTTGCAGAGTCATCGTGTTGTCGGTGTTTTGTTTAGGTCCGTTTGTGCTTGGTTCCAGCAGGTGCACGCTGGAGACCGTTGGCACCGGCTTCGACCCGCTAGGGTTGTACAGGGAACGTCCTTTGGGAACTGATTCGTCGCAGTCTCCGCTGTCGACCTTCTTCGGCATCCTGTCTCCGGTGTTTGGGAGCTCCAGTGGAGGCGGCGGCACCAGGCGAGGAGCAGCAGGTTGCCAATTCCGGGATAACCCTACATTTCCCTCTTTTATTATGTGCTTATTTATAGTTGTTTTACATTAGCTTGTGTGGAGTCCATAAAACTATAACGTTGCAGCAGTGGATTGAGCTGTTAGGGAATTGCTTAGTTGGGTTAGTTTCAAATGTATATCTTGTTGTAACATAGCTGAAGTGGGTCAATCTTTTAGGGTAGTGCGTAGTTAGGTTGATATCTTGTTACAGAAAATAACGAGCCTATGTTGCTTGCGATAAAAAATAGTGAGGTTCACCCTACTATCGAAGACCATTTGCACTTGATCCGCCCAATAACCGTAAGCCCATGAAAGTTAGTTTGTTCTTTGTCTTAATGAGTGATGCAGAACCCACATTCCATAAGAATTTGAAACTAGGAAAGCATCTTAGTTTATGAAAATTTGTATTAAGTTTTGCTTACTAGCTATCGCAAATCATGCTTAGATTTCTGGTTGTCACGAAAAAATATTTTATTATCTTAGACTGCCATTTTTCAACTATTGAACATAGATGACCTATTTGTGATGGATTCGTTTGGATGTACATACTTTTGCTAATAAGGTTCCGATATTTGAAACGTATCTTAATCAAAGTAGCTACGTTTTGAGCAGCTGCAATCGAGGATAGCTCCATTGACATTGGTGACTTCTTCAAGGGTCCCCTACCTGGAAAGTTTCTGAAGCTCCTTGGATATTTGGCCCTATCCCGGCTTGGTGTGTATATACCCTTGGGTGGAGTGAACCGGGAAGCATTTGCTGGGAATCTAGACCAGAACAGCCTTATAGGAACTTTAGATTCTTTCTCTGGTGGTGGTATTGGTCGGCTTGGAGTATGCTCCCTTGGCATCATCCCATTTATCAATGCATCGATAGTGTTTCAGCTTCTTACTCAACTTTACCCAAAATTGCAAGACCTTCAGAGGAAAGAAGGGGAAGCAGGAAGAAAGAAGGTTCTTCAGTATACAAGATATGCTTCTGTTGGTTTTGCCATTGTTCAGGTTAGGTTTCATGCAATATTTTGAGTGCTTTGGTATTGCATTTGTGGTAAATCTTCTTAGAACTTTCATATCACAATGTTCGCTGATTGTAAAAATTGTCAAGAATATTTCCTCTTTTTCTTTCATTGTTGTTTAGGTAAGCGAATAAACAGTAACGTGAAGAGTGCATTTGGACGTAGATGATTTTGTCATCTGTACAAAACCTTCATATCATGCATTTTGGAAGTGGCTTGAGATTGTTTTCAGTATAAAAAAACGTCACGACTCTTGTACTGCTGTGAAATGATTTAAAGAATGTTACAACTGTTATACTGCTGTAAAACGGCTCAAAGAACTAATTACGTTACATAAAACAAAGTAGCTGGCCATTGTTCACAGACGCTAATATGCTTTGGCGAACTACCTGTCCTGTTGAAGTACATTAAAAGTAATAAGTAAACTTCGTAGCTTACACAGTTAACTTTAATTGCCAGTTCTTCTTTAATTGCCAGTTCTTCTTTAATTGCCAGTTCTTATTAGAATCTCATACTTCTGTTTCTTTATTGTGTTGTGGTACATATCAGATAATGTTGTCAATCCAGTGTCCTTGACACCTGTTCTTCCCTGTTCTATGCCCTGAACTAATCTGGATGATCAGCACAGCAAGGCAGGCCTCCCGTCTGGATGCCTGGCACAAAACAGAAAAGAGACCAGGCTTCCTGGTGCTGGAACAGAGAGGAGAGATTGATCTAGTGCTCTGGACAGAAGGGTTCTGCACAGACAGATGAGCAGAGAAGTCAGCGCCTTGACAGATGAGAACTAGGCGAGTTCTTGGCATGTTTCTGGTTTGGGCGATGGGAACTAATTCTGGATTGTATTGATCTGAGGCCGGGGGGCTAGCGGATTCTATTTAAAAGCCCCTTACATCAGAGTTGTAAACTCATTACATGTGACTCCAATTCCTAAATGGACTAGGACTCTTATTGGACTAGGACTCTACGTAATCTATTCCTGCGAGTCCAGCAATCTCGTGGCCGCAGTTGGAGTCCTACCTGAACTCTATTTGAGTCCTACTCAGACTCTGTTCTAGAGTCCTACTTGGACTCTGTCCTCCCCTGTGCGTGTGGCTTGGGGCAGACCTGGTGCAAGGGGTTGGATCACCAACATTCTCCTCTCCTGACACTTGCGCAGGTCCAAAATCCCTACCCGTCCTTTTATCTCGACGAACTTCTGTCTTCCAAATGCCTTGGTCAAGATGTCCACCAGGCTTCTGAAACCCTGCCTGGAAGCCTAGGTACCTAGTCACCCATTGTCTTCATCCATATCCTCCTCCTCACCCAAACTTTGATCTTCCTCAATAGTAGAGGACCTTGAGCTAGAACTTGAACCACATCGACGCTTGTAGGTGTAGGTTGCGGTCGCCCTAGGCAAATTACGCCCTTGAAAAGAGCGTGATGCACCACAAGCTTCATCAACATGAGACCAAAGAAGGTCCTCCCCGGAATGAACTTCATCATTACTTGTTTGAACCCATTCATTGTCCCATTGAAAATCCTCCAGCACCAAAGGATTATAACCTTTGCCTTTCTCACGCCTCTTTCTAAATCTATCCATGATCTTCATGTTGTATTGGATATACACCAAGTCACTCAATTTTTGATGTTCCAAGCGGTTCCGCCTCTCCGTATGGAACTAAAAAAGACATAAGTAATTTATGGAACTGAGCATGTTAAAGAATAAGAAGGGTATGTGGTACTTAGTTACTTACAAATTTAAAAACACTCCAATTACATTCACATCCGGAAGCGGAACAACAAAGGCCAATGATGCATCTAGCAATGTTTTGGAGCTCCCTATCAAGACCACCAAAAGCATCCCACCAATCCACTACATGAGGGATATAGAGGGAAGGAGGAAGTTGAGGGCCTTGAGGGAGAGACTCACCAGTCAGTCAGTCACAAGCAACCTGTCCTGAGAAAGAGGGGGAAGAGGGACCGTGGGAGCTGAGGAATAGAGAGGGGGGGCAACGTCTGTTTGGCCCAGAGCTTGCGCCAGTGGGGGGGGGGGGGTTCAGGGTCTAGAGCGCATGGCCTGAGGGTTATGCAACTTATGCTGCGGCAGGCCCACTTGACAGGCCAGCAGGCGGCCGCGGCGTCGGCCAGGCGGGACGCCTAGGCGAGGCAGCAACGCCTGGGCGGGCGCCTGGGAGCCTCCAGGCGAGGCGACCCCTCCTGGCGTTCCCCTCCGACCGACTGGACGCCTAGGCATCGCCTAGGCGACGCCTTACGAAGCCTGATGTCCACTATCTGATCTTGGGTGGAGACTTGCTCACACACAATAGTATCGTTGTCCACACATTCCCGTATGTAGTTGTATTTGGTGTCGATGTGCTTGCTCCTATCATGGTGTATTGGGTTTTTGCTCAAGTCAATAGCTGACTTGTTATCAACCCCTAGCAGGCTAACACAGACACCTTTGAACTTTCAAGATATTTAAGTAACCGTGCCATCCACACACCCTGACATGTCCCTTGAGCTGCTACGATGTATTATGCCTCACATGAGGATTGAGGACAAGTGAACCACCTTCTGCTTGCTGGACTGCCATGAAACAAGGCTGTTTACGAGGCAAAACAACACCCCGTTTGTGCTTTTCCTGTCCTCCACATCACCTGCAAAGTCGTTATCCGAGTACCCAATCAACTCCATCTATCCTCCTCTTGCATAGAAGACTCTGAAATCAATTGTAATCGTGATATAACATATAATGCGCTTTACCGTAGCAAAGTTGTCTGTGACACCCGATTTCGAAAATGAACCAAGTGCGACGCATATGTGTGCCTAAGAAGTGCAACACACATACACGAGTGCATCACAAACGATATACAGAAAATTACCACAACACGGATTATTAAACAAGCACTTTTATTACAATATTCAAATAGTCCTCAAATTACAACTTTAATGATCATTATTAATAGTTTTGAAACTAATGCAGCGGAAATAATCTAAACTGTGCAACTAAGCATATAGAATATAACGCGGCTCCAAGCAACACCACAGACAAGTGAACGACAACACACAACCTAATACTTCGCATTATCCTCGGGATACTCCCAAACATCATCTAAAATTGTTGGTGAGGGAATTGCAAAGGTGAGCACATGTCGTACTTAGCAAGTGTGGGAAAATAATGACATGTAGCTTAAACAAAGAACGATAATATATAATGGCTATTTGCTGAAAAGTACATTTAAAACATGTAAAAAGCGTCTTACAATGTCTATGTAAAATTTATCCCATCATATCCCAAATAACATAAGAATTCATCCGTATACCAAATTCTTACCATCATCATTAACCATGTCCATTTATCACTATTTGATCCATAACCATAACCAAACCATAACAAAAACCAAACCATTACCAAAATACCAGTTCCAATCTAATCATGGAAGTTGTCTAGGTGCTCATACGGGAGCATGACTATCATGATAGTTTTTAACACTCTACAGATGTTGTACCACTTTACCCACAAGTTCGTGATTTCGTCACCCGTCGGCGACTAAAGAAACCTCTCTTATGCCAATTACACTTCCTTAGGTGTATGGTCAAGAGATCATAAAATAGCATTTACAAAGAGACTACTAACATATTCAGACCCACTGAGGTTTCACCGGTTTCACCGGTGGTGATGCCTCCAACTGAGCACATCCAACCAATGGCCCCTTCTTGTGCCGTTCGAATCCCAGGGCAGTCCCGCCACTATTGCAAACGCAACCGACTCCCATTCCCCGCTCTCCCAAATGATCCGAACAATGCTGGCAATACACCTAATTAATTGGCTAAGCCGCACCCATACTTAGCCTTGTGGTGGCACTGCTGTCCTAGCATATTCTAGCATGAACCAGTCCTTAGATCCAAGGCAAGCAAACCACCATATCATCCAACCCAATCCACAAACTATGCTTGCTTAGATCTTCCAAGTCCCATGTTACCAAATAACCATGTTTACCAATTCTCATCATCCATAAGTTTATCAATTCATAATTAAGCCATTTGGTTGTTTTCCCATCCCAATTAATTAGAGCGAAGCAAAAAGGTAAAATACCCTTTTCGACTCTCTATAATATATTCCAAGCGACAAAGATAGTTAAACAAGACTAGTAGACACCTATCATGGGTTTTCTCATCAATTCGACACAAGCATGCAGTTTTGCAAACAAACCATTTAAAAACAGGATCAAAATGATTAAAGACACTTGCCTTGCTCTTGAGATAGGTTAGGATCAAAAGCTTCAAGGTTTTGGTGCTGGAGGTCCTTGACAGCACCCTCTAGCGCAATCCCTTCTATTCCGCGCAAAAGACATACAAAACAAGCATTACAATCAATAAATGCTCATATATTACTCAATATGTCATGACATGCATGATTAATGCAACTATGGGGTAATGCATGTTATTAGGTTGATATCATTGCTTAGTAACTTGTTATAATTAAGTATTACATGTTAGAACAAGTTTTAAATCATTTCGGAAGATATTAAAGAAGTTCCAAGAATTTTCAGAATAGAAAGACTGGACTAGTCTGCAGTGAGGCTGGACATGTTCGCTTTGGACCAGAGAGTTGAACGGACTAGTCCGCACTGGACCGGACAAGTCCGCTACGTCTAGGGTTTTGGCGAATTTTCAATTAGAGCATAGTTAAAACTAATATAGGATCATATTTTATATAGAAAAGGTTGATCTAAGGTAATTACCGTGAATTCAATAACTCAAGAGTCGAGAATTAGACGAAACTTGAGATCTTGACGTCTAGATCCAAAGAAGATGAAGAATTGGTGGAGAATTGACGATGATGACAATGAGTTGACGAAGATTGATCTTGCTTGATCCTTCTCCTTCCTCCTTCTCTTCTCCTGGCTGCGGTGATCTCCTTTTGATGGCGGCTCTCACGAACTAGGGTTTGGGGTTTCTTAATTTGTGGCAAAGAGGTGAAGGGGTGGGTGTTGGGGTGTTTATATACGGGTGGATGTGGTAGGGTTTGATGGATTTCGAGTTTAAGGTGGTGAAGGCCGGGGTGGGATCCCACATGGGCTCCACAGGGGTTGGACACGATGTTCTTGGGCCCACTTAAAGCAAATACCCAATAACATGTCGTGGAGGAAAAGATTGAATCCGAGTCGGGCACACTGAACAAGTCTGCTAGGGGCCGGACTAGTCCGAAATCAAACAGAGACTTGAACGGACAAGTCCGGATGGGGTCCGGACAAGTCTGATCTTGTCCAGAAAGGAATGTAATTTTCCAAAAATCGGACCAACGGTGTGTGTGGGTGTGGGGGGGGGGGGGGGGGGGGGGGTACTGGACAACTCCGGAGAGTTCCAGTAGCGAAGAGCAGACTAGTCTGTACTAGGTAACGGACAAGTCCGAGCAATCATCAGAAGCAAATTCGGACCAATCCGGCACAAAAAACAGATAAGTGCGAAAGACAACAGAGTCAAACAGACTAGTCCGTGGTCACAACCGGACAAGTCCGCACTGCTGCAGAATTTTAAATGCTGTTTTGCTTCTAATTCATTTTAAACTTGTTCTTTTTTATGTTGCTTAATGTTAAACATGTGTAAGGACGTATGCAATGCATGATGGATGGAAATGAGGGTGTTACATTGTCCTCCCGTGGCTCCTTCAAAAGACGACTCACATATCCCACCGTGTAGGCGAGATCCGGTCGAGTGTTCACCAAGTATCGCAACACTCCAGCTTAAGCTTCTATACTTTGTAGCATGCACTAACGGGCTCTCATTTGTCTTGTAAAGCTTCAGCCCGGGCTCCATAGGAACTGCCCAAGAGTTGCAATCTTCTAAGCTAGCCTTGGAGACAAGCTTTGATGCATATGCCGTCTGTCTAACACCTATTCCTACATCTGTTTGCCGCACTTCCATGCCAAGATAATACGACAACTGCCTGAAGTTGCTCATCTTGAACGTCATCTCCAGCTTGAACTTCTTGATGGTGCCTCCTCCAGTGATCACAAGATCGTCGATGTAAACGCCAATGATGAGTTTCTCATCTCCAGCTCAACAAAAGTAGATCCCGTGCTCGCTTGTACTCTTTTGGAAACCAAGCAATAGTAAACTGTCTTTGAGCTTTGCATTCCTGGACTTGGGCACCTAGCACAGTCCGTATAATGCCTTTTTGAGCTGGAACACCTTGTGTTTGGCCATGTCGACGATGAAACTAGCATGTTGTGATACGTATTCCTCCTCTAAATCATTGTTGAGGAAGTCACTTTTCACATCTATGTGGTGTACATCCCATCGCTTATGTGCAGCAACAGCAAGAAGCAAGCGAACAAACTCAAGACGGACTACTGAGCGAATACCTCGTCGAAGTCTATTGCCGCTTGACATAGCCTTTCGCCACCAACCGTGCTTTGTGCTTCACCACTTTACCATGCTCATCTCTCTTCACCTTGAACACCCATTTGAGGCCAATGGGTTTGTGTCCTGCAAGGAGTAGGGAGATTACGAGCTACCATGTCTTGTTTTCTTCGATGGACTTTATCTCCTGGAGCACGGGTGTTGCTCAGCCTCGGTGAAGGAAGCAAGCTCCTCCGTGGTGGTAAACAACAACTCACCCCCCCCCCCCCCCCCCCCCCCCAAAAGTTTTGTGGGGCACGCTTTGAAGGGGTGACTGATCCCAACACATTGTGTAATTTGCGGAACCGAACTAGGGCATCCTCGTCGTGGTATGCGTTGACGTAGTTCTAAATGTTTGTTGGCGGCGTGGCGAACTGGATGGGTCTTGAGGGTGCCAAGGGGTGCAGTAGGAGCTTCAATTTTCATTCTCGGTGCCTCTACAGGGGCTGCGGACTGTCCAGAGCTGATATGGCTCTGCGTCGCCTCTGTTGGGTTCTGTCCGACGGTCTGTCCAACACTGTGGTGTGCTGTCCAGGAGGTTCGGTGCCTTGTACAGAGCCCTCCGTGTGGTGCGCAGGTGTTTCGGTGCTTGGAACAACAGATCCAGCCCTTGGAACAAGGGGTCCAGCGGCTGCCAGACCTGTGTAGTTGACATATAACGCACCAAAGTCCTCCTTTGCTACTCCTTCGCCCCAATCCCACTTGGTTGCCTCATCGAACACCACGTCATGTAATATGTGGACGCGTCGATCAGCCAGATTGTACATAGTTACGCCTTGGAACCTGCAACATAGTCAATGAACACCATTGACGTGCTTCTATCTTCCAACTTCTTGAGGTAAGGGCGCGCATTTTTGATATGCGCCATGCACCCGAAGGTTCTGAAGTAGTGGACGATTGGTCGCTCCCCGTGCCAAGCTTCATAAGGCATCTTCTCGTCGAGGCTGCGTGTTGGGAATCTATTTAGGTTAAATACAGTTGTACAGATTGGTTCACCCTAAAAAATCCTAGGGGCCCTGTCGCCTTCATCATGCTTCGTGCCAATGCCGACCACCGTCTTGTTGCACCGCTCCACAACCTTGTCCCACTGCGGCATTGTAGGGGGCTATGAGCTGACGTTGGACGCCATGCTAAACACAATAGTCTCTGAACTCTTTTGAGGTGAACTCCCTCGCGATCAGTACGGATTAGGTTCAACCTCCCGCCGGACTCCAATTCAGTTCTAGCGTTGAACTGCTGAATCAAGTCGGTCCCTGGTCCTTGCTTGCGAGGAGGTAGAGTCACATGTAGCAACTCATATCATCCACCAGCAACAACAAGAATATCTTCCTGTTTGGAGTCATCGGAGTAATTGGCTTGTAGATGTCACCATCGACGAGATCGAGCGCCTTCTGTGCACCGCCGTGCTTGCGTAGGGAAGCTAGAGCACCTTTGCTTCCCAGCCAAGCACGCTTCGCACAGTTGATTGATGTGATCAATTTGCAAAAACCCGAGTACCGTCTCTCTTGCCAGCTTTCGTAGCGTCTGGAAGCCGACATGTTCGTAGCGTTTGTGCCAACGCCATACAACATCATTGCGTTGCATGATCTGTCAAACCGAGCATGTGATTTTGGGCCTGACGAAGTACATCTTTTTGTCGTCACGGAGAACTCGCGTGAGGAGACGATGTTGCTTGTCCCGTACGTGCATCACTTCTCCATGTACAATAATGTTGTAGTCTAGTTGTCATCTAGTTGGCCGTCACTCGTGAAGTTGGTGGTGAGGCACGTGATGAGGTAGATGCTGGTGAACCTTTGTGCTCACCCATCTTGCTGGCGAATAGGATCGTGCCATTCCCCTCGATCCACACAATGGAGTTGTTACTGAACTTGATTGTTTCGACGATGTTCTCGTCAAGCTCGGAGAATACGGCGCGTGAGCCAGTCATGTGGTTGGTCGCGCCCGTGTCGAGGTACCAAAGGGCGTTGTCAGAGTCGTCGTTGTTGCCGCGGTGTGCGAAGACACATTCCTCCACTATCTTTAGTGGACGTAAGGGATGCTCCTGTATAGAGGACACCCATGTCATGAACAGGGCGCTCCTGTACCTTCGCCACGTGTTCCTGCTGCTGCTTGGGCTTCGGTCGATACTCCTTGGTCCAATGACCTTCTTCCCATACTTTTTTATTGGTCCTGCGGATGTCCTTCCTGCCCCCTTCTTGCCGCCATTCTTCTTCAACGGACCCTTGCAGCTGCCCTTTTTTGAAGATCCCACGGACTGGGCAGCCTGCACCTCTTTCAGCTGTGCCTCACAGGCTCCCACGCCCCTAGTGAGGTACAACTGGCCGTCATGAACTCCCGCTATGTCGTGTCGAAATTGTTCTCCGTCACCATCAGCCGCCCCGTCACATCTGACAGGGTGAGGGTAGACATGTCCAACAAAGTTGTGATTGCCTCCACGATCTATTGGAAGTGTTCTGGAATGCTTCGCAAGAGCTTCTCCATGACCACCGATTCTTCTACCACCTCCTCGAGCGTTGCAAGACGTGCCACTATGCCGCTTAACCAATGAGAGAAGTCTTCAATGCTCTCGAATCTTTGAAGGTGGCGGCCTCGAACTCCCCTCGGAGTTGTTGTGCCGTCGTTTTGTTCACGCGGTCGGCCTCGACTCGCGAGGGCGATCTTATCCCATGCCTCCTTCGCCGTGTTCTTCTCACTGATCGTCGGGATCATCTTAGGTGGGACAGCGTTGATGAGGATTTCAAGCACTATCACGTCCTGCTCGCTCACCTTGCCTACCTCCACCGCTTTCCATAGCAGCCACGCCTTCAACTTGATCTTCATCATGACTGCTCACTCTGCTTAGTTGGTCTTGGTGAGCATGGGATAGCCGGTCCCGGTGTTCACCTCACGGGCCGCAAGGAGGAAGTCACACCGCTGCTGCTTGGAGACGTTGACATGGTGCTGAATTCACCACTAGGGGGTCGAACTCAGGCTCTGATACCACGATTGTTGTCAATCCGATGTCCTCGACACCTGTTCTTCCCTGTTCTATGCGCCTGAACTGATCTGGGTTACCAGCAAAGCAAGGCAGACCTCCTGTCTGGATGCCTGGCGCAAAACTGAGAAGGGAGAAGGCTTCCTGGTGCGGAACAGAGAGGAGAAATTGATCTGGTGTTCTGGACAGAAGGGTTCTGCACAGAACAGATGAACAGAGAAGCCGGCGCCTTGATCAGATGAGAACTAGGCGAGTTCTTGTCATGTTTCAGGTCTGGGCGATGGGAACTAATTCTGGATTGTATTGATCTGAGGCCGGGGTGCTAGGCTGCTTCTATTTAAAGGCCCCTTAGGCCTTATATAGGAGTTGTAAACTCATTTCATGTGACTCCAATTCCTAAATGGGCTAGGACTCCACCTAATCTATTCCTGCGTGCCCAGCAATCTCCTGGCCGCAGCTGGAGTCCTACTCGGACTCTATTTGAGTCCTACTGACTCTGTTCTGGAGTCCTATTTGGACTCGGTCCTCCCCTGTCCGCGCGGCTTGGGGCAGACCCGGCACAAGAGGCTGGATCACCAACAAATAATCGTATTGTTTTGGTATCTTGTACAACTGTATATTGTCAGTTCCCCTAGAAAGAAGAAAAGAACAGAAACTGGATCTTGTCAGTACGTGGTACCTGTTTCTTTTGGAATTGTGCTATCTCTTTTGATATTATTATTTCTTATTGAATGCAAGTTTGTTGTGTTATTTATGTCTTGTGGTGCATCAACTATTAAACGTGCATACTCTTTTTTAGGCGATCGGACAAGTTGTTTATCTCCGTCCGTATGTTAACGATTTCAGCACAGAATGGGTTCTAACATCAGTGACTTTATTGACTCTTGGATCTGTTTTCACCACTTTCATTGGTGAAAGAATATCTGATCTGAAACTTGGGAATGGAACATCACTTCTGATATTTACGAGTATAATATCATACCTGCCTGCATCATTTGGCAGGACAGTTGCACAGGCATTTCAAGATGGAAATTATGTTGGCCTCCTCACAATCATATTGTCATTCTTTTCTTTAGTTCTTGGGATTGTTTATGTCCAAGTAAGCGAATTTTTATTATAGATATATTGGCAGGCTGTCTCTAGTGTGCTGTTTTATTCAGATCATTTGGGTGATTTCAGGAAGCTGAGCGGAAAATACCTCTCAATTATGCTTCTCGATACAGCAGTCGAACTGGAGGGCTTCAGAGATCTGCATATCTACCATTTAAGGTTTGATACCTTATAAAATTTTTCTCAATTCATGTTTTTTTAATATTTTTCCATCTGGAATTTGAGTTTATTTGTCAATTTGATTTTTTTATGAGAAATTCTTTAGGTGTATAAACTTGTGTCAACTTGGAGGTATTAAATATGTAATACGGTGTAAATTTTCTCTAGCACATTATATGATGCAGGAAATACTTTCTATATTATCCATTTGGGCCCTGTTCGTTTACATGGGGATTGGAAGGCATTGGTGGGGATTGAAGGAGATTAAATCTCTACCTAGCTTTTCAAGGATTGAATCCCCACCATTCCCCTTTAAACTCGCTTGGTTGGGGGAAAAACCGAACAATCCATTTGTGGGTTTGTGTTGTGCTAAACAAGTGTAGTCATGAGGTTGGTATGTGAAAAGCTTCTGAATCCAAACTTTAATTGCATGTATTTCAACCCGCTCTCGGTTTATATGATGTTTAAGAGGACAAATTGACATTCTAAATTTCTTCTCATTGTACTCACTCCGTCCCAAAATACTTGTCACTTAGGACAAGAATTTTAGTTCAAAATGAACTAGAATTCTTGTCTTAAGTGACAAGTATTATGGGATGAAGGGAGTACAATGAGAAGAAATTTAGAACGTCAATACAGGAACAGAGCAATTCACCCAATTGTTCTTTTAGATGTTACTAAAAATGAGTTGGAGCCTATTATGCTTCACATAATGTACCTATTCTTGTTCAGTAGATGAACGATGTTGAATACTTGGATTCAGCTCACAAGACTTCTGTTTGTTCCTTTTCTTTGTGCTATCATAAAAACTCATATTTGCCCTCATGTAAAATTTGTTTTTTTTTGTGCAACCTTGTGAATTACCAGAGGATATAATACATACTCCTATGCAAATATGAACAGGTTAATAGTTCTGGTGTCATGCCTATCATATTTTCTACGTCTTCACTGGCTTTGCCTGGTACTTTGGCACGGTTCACTGGCTTAGAGATTCTTAAGAATGCCGCAGTTGCCCTTAATCCAGGAGGTAAACTGTCTAGATTTCTAATTCATTGAAAACTGTTGTTTTATCCAGGAATGCCACGCCCATGGAGTGCTTATTCATGAATTAATCAAATTATATTATTTCTCTGCTGCAGGTGCTCTGTATCTTCCAACCAATGTGTTACTAATAGCCTTTTTCAATTACTATTATACGTTTCTCCAGTTGGATCCAGATGATCTTAGTGAGCAATTGAAGCGGCAGGGTGCTTCAATACCGCTTGTGAGGCCTGGAAAAAGTACAGCTGCTTTTATAAAAACAGTAAGTTTCTAATTTCCAATTCTGAATTCTGATGCACATATTCCAACTTGTTACCTAATTTTCTATGATGTCCAAGCTTTCCCTATACAAACTTGCACTGTGGAAGTATTCCCCTCAACAAGTAAATCCTTGGGTTAATAATATCCTACCTAGTGGAAACTAGGGAAGTCCTTGGTGGCTTGGTAGACTAGAACAGGGTGTCTGCTTTTGGAAGTTTTTGAGTGAGTATAGCTGAAATTGAGGGCAATTTGTGGGCTGGATTTTGTTGATTCTCTTGTGCGAACATACTGAATGAGTTGCATCAAACTTTGATTTCACTATTATCGTGTCTGGAAGTTTTCATAAGGCTAAACTAATTTAATGAAACTGCTATCTGCGAATTCGCATTTTTTAATAAGTAGCTATAAATTATAGGTTGGTGGTCCTTATTGTTTTTGTGAAAACTGTTCTCATGTTTGATTGAACAGTATATGTGTATGACACCTATAGCTTCCTGATTTTCTTGTAATTTTTAACAGTGCATATTTAGGGGATACTAATTATGCTATTACTGTTAAGTTGGTGGTCCTTATTTTTTTGTGGTAACTATTCTCGTGCTTGATTGCAGTATGGAAACTATACAACAACAACCAAGTCTTTGTCCCAAGCACGTTGATGTTGGCTAGATATGAGACCCAATATTTTTTTAAAATTTAATAATAAAGAAAAAATGATAAGAAAAAGATAAGATTAACAAAATTTGAGTAAACTAAGATCCTGGCACATGAATTGCTAATTTCTAAGCAGTCCTATCATGAGCCACTTTTTAGGTACATTCCACTCAAAGTCTCGTTTAACCGCCTCATGCCATGTCTAAGCTTGGTCGTTCTCTGCGCCTCCTAATATTTTTCCTATCCTTTAGGATCCCACTGTTAATCGGCGCTTCCGGCGCTTCAGGAGGTCTCCCCGCTGTATATGTCCAAACTATCTTAGTCGATGTTAGACTAGCTTCTTAATCGGCACTATCCCTACCCTATCACGTATCACCTCATTCCTAATTCGGTCTCTTCTTGTGTAGCCGCACATCCACCTTAGCATGTGCATCTCATTCCGTCTCATATGGCATTGCACGTTTGATCACCGTTCTATAGAATTTCCTTTTCAGCTTCTGTGGGACCTTGTTGTCACACAATATGACAACTACAGCAATACCAATTTTTCTTAGATTTTTTTTTGAAATATTTTTTCTTATAATTTTCTAAGGGGTAGGCAAAATATTAGGAGAGGTAGAGGACGATCAATGATGACATGTAAGGAGGCGGTAAAGCGAGACTTAGGAGTGAGATATACCTTAGAAATTTGGCTCATGATACGACTACATGAAAATTAGCAATTCACGTGTCAGAAATGTAGTTTATGTGTATTTTGTTACTCTTATCTTCTTTCTTATTACTTCATTTTTTAGCAAATAAATGAGTAATGTGCATCAACGGTTTCTGAACTTGTTTGAGTGTGTCATTTGGGTCCACGAATTTTTAAAGTGCATATTTAGGTCCATAGTTAAAGTGTCTCATTTAGGTTCAAATTACCAAAAATACCCCTAGGACTATTGATATAATAGTTTTTCGAGTTTTATTTTCCATATTTGATCTCTCTCTGAATCAACATTGTTATCATAATTCATATTGAAGGATAACAACGTTGATTTAAAGAGCGAAAAATATGAAAATACTGCTCGAATAACAGTTATATCAATAGTCATAGGGGTATTTTCAGAACTTTGGAGCTAAATGACACAGATGAACAAGTTTATGGATCCAAATATACAATTTAAAAGTTTGTGGACCTAAATGACACACCGAGGCAAACAATGTTTTGAATCACTGCCTGGACGTCTAAGTGCTCCGGAGGTGTCTGGACGCTCAGGCGGCCGCCTAGGCGCCTAGGCGTCCGGCCAGGTGGGCGGCGGATGTGGGCGAGAAGAATCGGGGGCGGAGGCAGAAGGCACAAGTTGGGCCGGGCCGCAATAACGGTTCGATGTCCTCTTTAGATCCGACGGTCCCTATTAATTTGGAACGGACGGCTCCTAACCTAACCCTAAGATTACTTCCTCCTCACCCTCCTCTCTCCACCGAAGCGGCGGCGGCCTTCAACGACCGATTCGACGGCAATGGCCATCGACGGCGACAGGCGACGGCGGTAGGCGGTAGCGACAGGCGACGGGAGGCGGTGGCCGCGGCGGCGACCAGGCGAGGCGAGCCTCCCTGGCGTCCTCCCGCCACCGACTGGATGCCTAGGCGCCGTCTCTAAAACGCTGGAGACAAGTTCAAGGACCATCGACGCACTTTACTCCAAATATATCTCAGAATCTTAGTTTATTTGTATTTTTTATTCTCACCTTATTTTTCTACTACTCTCTTTTTAAAAATAAAAAATTGTTGGGTTCTATTTCTAGCCGACTCCAACTTGCTTGGGACAAAGACTTGTTTGTTGTTGTTGTTGTAGTATTTTTTGATATAATTTTGAATTTTCACTGTGCATACTTTGAGCAAAGCAATTACGCGGGCACCAATTCAGCAAGATACTCAATGAACATACTTTAGCTATGTCTAATATAGCAGACCTATAAGCTCAAGAAATTGTAGATACGTTGTGCACAGTCAAGCGTGCTCAATAATAGGGGATAAAAAATGTGTTATCTTATTTATGGATCGCCAACAATCCACACTGAAATGATTATCTCATTGCAGGTCCTTAGTCGCATATCTGTACTGGGGTCTGCCTTTCTGGCTGTGCTAGCTGCCGGGCCATCTGTGGTTGAGCAAATAAGTCATTTGACGGCATTCCGGGGATTTGCTGGTACATCAGTGCTTATCCTTGTTGGATGTGCAACTGACACAGCTAGGAAAGTTCAAGCAGAAATAATTTCTCAGAAATATAAGAATATTGAGTTCTATGATGTCAACCGTTTTGACCAATGAGGATCTAACTGGTCATTTGTTTCAACCTGTACTTAAAGTTTCCTTTGTATAATTGAGTATTGGGTCATTTACTAAGCAATTTATTATTATGGGCACTTGTGTTCTTATCCTACATTGGAGTGCAATTGTGTGTCCTCCTTTTTTCAGTTTCGTGATTTTGCCCCTATTTGTTTTCGGAGTGAAGTTATAACTTATATCTGGTTAGCAGTTTCTGAAATAGACATTTGTTCTTTTAATTTGTACTGAAGGCACATATTATAAATGACAAAACAAGAATAAAATCAAAAGGTCAAAAAAAGGAGGGAACAATCACAATTGCACTCCAAAGTTCGGCAATAACATAATTGACCTTTATTATTGCATTGACTTGGGTCTTATTTTTTGTTGTTGTATAACAGCTAGATTTGTACTGGAAGTGCAGAAATCATACATCTTACTCCTTTTGTCTCCAAAAGTTCGTTACGTTGTAGGTCATTTTTGACCGCGGGGACGTTGATCTTCCGCGCGGAGGACCAGTTCCTCTGGTCGGCGTCCGCGTCCGCAGCGTGCTCTGTTGCTACTTGGGCTTGTGAGGTGTGGTCGACCATCCCCACAAGGGATGGTGCTGGGATGCCTTGGGCAACATTCGGGTTGTTGTCGTTTGAAGCGAGTCTCCGCACTGGGCATGAAGATTGGGCGTGATGATGCCATTGAGGAAGAGAAGGGTGGAATGCACGACAATCTCCTACTTGGCGTGCCAACTGTCGGTGTTCGAAATACCAACTAGTTGATTTTGTTGTGTGCTCATCCTTTGCATTCCTCAGGATGAGGTCACTGTTGCGCCTTGTTCCCGGCCTAGCGCTTCTTGTCCCTTGTTAGTATCTGGTGGCAGAATCGCCATGCCACTACGTCGAATGGGACATGACGTGGGAGATGTCGGTAGGGTCCGTGACCCCCCCCCCCCCCCCCCCCCCCCCCCCCCCCCCCGCAAAGGCTTGGGAACCTCTATCCCGACCTCGATGGTCGGGGTTTGAACCGCCTGTCACTGACCTCGGTGGTCGGGGCTTGCCGCCATGCCACTACGTCGTATGGGACGTGACATGTGAGATGTCGGTAGGTCCCGTGACGCATCCCCCCTGCTAAGGCTTGGGAATCCCTGTCCCAGCCTCGATGGTTCCCTTTTATTTTAGGAGTGGTCAAAACTTTATAAGTTAGTCAAGGTTATAAATGGGTGCCTGAACACTTAGGCGCTTGTGGGGCGCCTGGAAGTCGAGGTGTCCGTCTAGGCGTACAACCAGGTGCCGCTGGTGGGCGGCGAAGTCGGGAGCGCTGAAGTCGAGCAAGGTGCTGGAGGCGGGCGAGGCGCAGGGAGGTGGACGTCGGTCTGGGGGTTCTGGGTCAAAATCTAAAGCGTCGGATGAGGTCCGAAAATCGTCCTTTCAAATTAGGGTATATAAAAACACATTCTCCCTACTTAACCTAACCTTACTTCTTTTCTTTCTCACCTCTCCTCTCTCCACCCTCGCCTGCGGCGACAACCAACAGCGGTGGAGGTGGCCAGCAGCGGCCAGGCGATATGAGGCTCACTAGCATCCGCTGTCGACCGCCTCAAAAACATTGAAGTTAGGATAATATAGACACAGGGAACAAAAGGGGTTGGAATATGGCTGTTTGACGTCTCTGCACATCTACCTTTCATTATTGTCATCAAGACATTAGCTGGAATTCTTTGAACATGTGCATTTCTCATTTTTCTTATGTGACACATCTTTTCTTGTACTTTTTAGGTTTCTCCATTGTGAGATTTTACTAGTATGTAATTCTTTTTTTTTTCAAATCTATATTCGACTCATGTTAGCTTTTAATAAATCGCTGTGCTTCTATTGTAAATTCGATCTAATTGCTTGATCTGGTCAGGGTAGGCAGCTGTATAAAGCCACTTACAAAGAGTTTTGATTAGAGTCCATATGACTTGTGCTCCTAATCCGAACTAGACTCCTGTAATTTGTTATGTGCGTCCCTATAGGCGCCTAGCCCTGGACTCTTCTAGAAAACATGATTTAAGACTCAACAATTACTCTAGAAAACATGATTAAGACTCAACAATCACTCTTTGATATTATTTTCTAGGACATAATAATTTAGGATGGAGACACCTATTCCAATCAACACACACTTTGGAGTGAGCGCAACTGCACCCTTGAGATGGACATAACTACATCTCAAATATATCTATTTTAGGATGGACACAACTACACACCTAGGATGGCCACATCTTCATCCTGCACAAATTTGGGATGAACACATCTTCATCCCTCGGATAGGCACATTTTCATCCTGCACACGACCTCGGGATGTGTGCATCTACACTTCGAGCACTCTTTGATGTGAAACCACATCAAAGTTTCTTCGGGCGCAAAAGCCCCCTCTCATATTCTTTATTTTTGGGACACTCACTGGTAAAGTGCTCAATTTTTTTACAATTGAAGCACCGAATTTTTCTCCTCTCAAATTTCTTCTTCTCCTGACCACCATCTTTTGCCTCTTTCTTTCCACTCCTCTCTTGTCAAAAAAAGTTTCTCTCCATTCTTTCTCTCTCTTGCTCTCTACTCATTAAAAGGAGTCTTTCTTCATGTTCTTGATTGTTGAAGTCATGCACTCGTTCTTCATTGGCCCTGAGTCTGTCAACAAGTTCCTCCACAATCATCGCCTTAAAGTCAACAAATTGCTCAATAGTAGATGCAATATGGAGAAATTTCGAAGGTACAACATGCAACAGTTTGCTTTTTTTTTCAACTTTTCCAGCAAGATCACGAATCTTTGTGATGATGATCATCATCCTTATGGCAAAGTCGTCGATGAAGTCTCCTTTGTTCTTGCGCATCACATCAAGCTCGCCTTGAGAGTTTGGATTCTTGCTTCCATCACGTGTTCTTTGACTTGAGAGTTTGGATTCTTTCTTTCGTCGTCTCCTTCTCAAAAATTTGTATAAGAGTGTCTTCATCAATAGCATGATAGATGGTTGCAAGAGCCATCTGATTTAGCTTTGGATCAACCTTGTCCTTTGTTACCTCCATATCTTCTGATACACCCCGCACCTTAAAAAGTACCCTAATCTTGATAGCCCATGATGTATAGTTGGTCTTCGCTAGTAGGGGATATTGCAGCACCATAAATTTTTCCTTCATGTTGTGTACACCCCCCATGTATCTATAGAAAAAAATAATTGGGAACGCTGGTGCAACTCTTGGTGTCCTTAGCGGAACATCAACCATGTGCCCACGTATCTGGGCTGAGCCCAGTTCAGCTGATCGAACCCTAGCGCCTTCGACTCTGAGTGACCTGAGGCCTTCTTGGTTTGATCTGCTTCGAGTCGCTCTAGTTCGACATGCAAATCCACGAGCGTCGCCTTCTTGAAGCCTTCCTCACAGACTCCCTCACAACCTCCACCTCGACCCTCGTGATGGCCTCGGCGGCTTCTGCCTTAGCTTTTTCTTGGCGACGAGGACGGACACCAGACTCTACGCCTTTCTATCCTCCTTCCTCGTCTCGAGCTCGGGTCGCTTGTTGTCTTAGGCCACGTCGATTTTGAATTGCCGAGCTGCAACCTGATTTGCCCCGAGCTCTGCCAAATTCGAGCGATCCGCTCCGGATTCGCTCGGAGTCGTCGAGATCCGTCTTGAGTCTGACGGCACCCACGTCCTACATGCGCCGGATCTGCAAGGTACACCCAACTCGTTGCCCTCGAACCTCACGACTCTGATTACCAATTGTTCTAAATCTGATCGAATTGCTTGATCTGGTCGGGAGGGGGGCAGACGGTTGTATATAAAGGCCCCTTAGTCCTTACAAAGAGTTTTGATTACAATCCATATGACTATTCAACTCATAGTCCAAACTAGACTCCTCTAATGTGTTATGTGCTCCCCTAGGGGTGCCTGGACCTCGACTCTTCTAGAAAACATGATTAAAACTCAACAATTTCACTTTACTCCTAGAGGTGAAATCACAGTTAGTAATATTGTTTCTGTTTGCAGTATTCATTAAATTTAATCGGGTTCTAGACTTTTTGTGCTGAGTTAAATGAATAGTAAAACCAAGAAAGAATGATTTATGATTTTTAGAAATGTGAAAATTTTACAACCTTTAGCTATAACCCATAGACTAGATCATTGCTTACCACTCATATATTTTGACTATAATATGACTTCAGTTTATTCTCTGTTGTGAGTCTTGTGAGCCATCTCTGCATTTTGTGTTGTTTCTAAAAATTAAGGCAATTTATGTCAAGTGACTATGGACAGCATGACCCCGCTTTTTTCCCATCTCCAACCTTGCTTGACCTTTTCCACAAAAACTGAAAGGAAAGTTAGCTCCATAGGCGGTGATCAGACCTGCAATGCTACATGGAGCAGAATGTTTACTAATTAAAATGCAACATGTCCAACAAATGAGTGTTGCAGAAATGCGCATGCAACATGTCGTACAAGAAGATACTAAATTAGGAATGAGGTGATACGTGATAGGGTAAGGATGGCACCAATTGAGAAGCTAGTCCAACATCGCCTACAGTGATTTGGGCATATCCAACGATCTTAAAAAGCACCGGTTAATAGTGGAATTATACATGGTAAAGAAAATTTTAGGAGAGGTAGAGGTCGACCATGTTGTAATGACATAGCCGGTCCCAAGCCCGGATAAAGGAGGAGGGGTTGTGATAGGCTTGGCGAATCAACATTTATACTTAGCCATTCTCATGGAAATGAAACCCATTGAAAATTCGTTGAGGCGTAACCCTCTTAGCGATGCGCCATACCGGAACCCGGGTATGGTGTTAAGTAGGCGAGGGCCAGGTTGCCACCACCTTAGTGGCGCGCCATATCGGAACCCGGATGTGGTGTTAAATGGGCAAGGGCCAGATCCCACCACCTTAGTGGCGCGCTACATCATCGCACAGATGTAGTGTTAAGTGAGCAAGGGTCTTTGCATCTTACTCGACGGATGCGAAGGGTAAGGAAGCTAGCTGAGGAAACTAGGTTTCATGTGGATAGTTGGAATGTAGGATCCTTGACGGGAAAGCTACGAGAGTTACTGGACGTTGCGATTAGGAGACGTGTAAATATCCTTTGTGTACAAGAGACTAGATGGGCAGGTCAAAAGGTGAGAGAGGTTGAGAATACTGGTTTCAAGCTTTGGTATTCTGGCTTGACTGGGACTAGGAATGGCGTAGGCATCCTAATAGATAAGAGCCTTAAGGATGGAGTAGTGGATGTTCGTAGACGAGGGGATAGGATCATCGTAGTCAAGGTAGTTGTGCGGGACCTTATCTTGAATGTCATTAGTGCTTATGCCCCACAAGTTGGGCTCGACATGAGCACTAAGAGACAATTTTGGGAGGATTTGGAGGATATGGTTGGTAGTGTACCGATAGCCGAGAAGCTCTTCATAGGAGGAGATCTCAATGGCTATGTAGGTACAACTAACGTAGGTTTTGAGGGGGTACACGAAGTTTTGGGTGTGGCAATAGAAACCAGGAAGGTAAGGATATCCTAGACTTTGCCGTAGCCTATGACCTATTGGTAGCTAACACCCTCTTTAAGAAGAGACTATCTCACTTAGTGACCTTTACTAGTGCCCAACATTCTAGTCAAATCGACTATATCCTCAACAGGAGAAGGGAGAGGGGGACATGTTTAGATTGTAAGGTGATTTCTAGGGAATGTGTTGTTCCACAACATAAACTTGTGGTAACCGACTTTCGTTTCCACGTGCGTGTGTCACGAGACAAAGGTGTTAAAACCACAAGAACAAAGTGGTTGAAGTTGAAGGGTGAAGTGCAACAATCATTCAAAAGGAGGATGATCGTGGAAGGACCTTGGAGCGAAGAGGAAGATGCGGATGGTATGTGGGTGAAGATGGCGACTTACATTAGGAAGGCAACTAGGGAGGTGCTTGGGTGGACAAAAGGTAAGAAACTTGTATATAAAGACACTTGGTGGTGGAATGAAGATGTACAAAAAGCTATTAAGGAGAAGGAGTCTTATAAGAGTTGGCATCATGAAAGAAGCGCAAGTAACATGGCGAAGTTTAAAGAGGCTAAGAAAAATGCAAGGCGTGTTGTGAGTAAAGCAAGGGGGCAGACCTATGATGCGCTATATGAGAGGCTAGGGACAAAAGAAGACAAAAAGGATATATACAAGATGGCGAAACTTCGCGAGAGGAAGGTGAGCTATCTCAACCAAGTCAAATGCATTAAGGATGAGGCAGATCAAATTCTATTGAAGGATGAAGAGATTAGAAACAGATGTCGGGACTACTTCAATGGACTATTTAATGACGGGAATGAGAGCATTAGGTTCGAGTTGAATGACTCATTTGATGACACCAACAGACGATTCGTACGGAGGATACAAGAGTCTGAGGTTAGAGAGGCCTTAAAAAGGATGAAAGGAGAAAAGGCTCGCGGCTCCGATGATGTCCCCATTGAGGTGTGGAGATGTCTGGGGGATGTAGCAATAGTATGGCTCACTAAACTATTCAACCGTATTTTTCAGTCAAACAAAATGCTTGAAGAGTAGCGGAAAAATATTTTAGTACCCATCTTCAAAAATAAAGGATATGTTCAAAGTTGTACTAATTACTAAGGAATTAAGCTTATGAGTTATACTATGAAGCTCTGGTAGAGAGTGATTGAACACCGCTTGAGAAAAGTGACCAATGTCACTAAAAACCAGTTTGATTTTATGCCTGGAAGGTCCACTATAGAGACGATTTTCTTACTCCGTCAGCCGCCGCCCTCCCGCCACCGCCCCACGCAGCGCCGCCACTCCACGCAGCGCCGCTGCCGCCTCCCCACGCTTCACCGCCGCCGCACCACTGCTGTCGCCCTTCACCGCCGGCGCACCACCGCCGCCGCCCTAAGCATCACCCGCTACTCCACGCGCCCTAAGAGCCCCATTGTTGTCCCGCGACTTCGCCGCTAGGGTTCGCCTGACCTCGACGATCTTTGCGTTGCCGTCTCGTGCGATCGGCTTCGTGTCCCGCGACCCCGTCTTCGTCGTCGTCATGGGCCGTGACAAGAAGGGAAAAGGCAAGGCTATTGAGGAGTCGACCGCTAAGAAGCAAAAGTTGTTGAAGGAAGAGAAGAAAGCTTTGATGGTCGCTCGCGCCGCTAAGGAGCGAGAGCGTGGCCGAGGAGGATCGCTGAGGATCCGGGAGGCCCGACAGAGGCAGCCTCCGCTGCGTGAGGAGACAGAAGAGGAAGAGGAGCCTGAGGTGCCGCTTGTTCACCGGCACTCAGTCAGGACCCATGGGGGTCATCCAGCTGCAGCCCCGAGACCGAGACCGTCAGCAGCTGACCTTCGGGAGGACAGGGCGGCCCAGAGAGCCGTCTATGATATGGACACCAACGTTCGTGTTGGTGAGGGTGTCCGACTGAAAGATTACAGGAAGTTGAAGGCCAAGCAGCTCAGGAAGCTCAGATGGAGTATTCTGCTTGAGGAGTGGTTCCCGCAGCCCAGAGAGTCACTTGTGGATAGCCGCTTCTGGACCCTGACACAAGCATCGCTGTACAAGACTTACAGATGTCGGGGCCATAAGCTCTTCCAGCATAACTTTCTTGACTGAGATCAGCTTGCACTTGCAGCCGGGATAGAAATTCGCCCTTACTTTGAGAGGTACAGAGGGCTAGTGGAGCTGATGTCTTACCAGCGGGGTGCCTTCGTGGAGGACTGGGTCCGAGTATTCTATGCCACACTCTACATCTCTGAGGGCTGCAGATCCATTGATTTCATGTTCATGGGCCAGCATCACCACCTGACCAGACAGACCTTGGGACAGTTGCTAGGAGTGGATCTCCATGACACTTGCCTGCACGAGAGAGTATATGGACAGGCTGACCCACCGAGGAGACCGCTCACTGGAGGTGTGGCACCACCTTATGAGGAGATTCGATCACTGTTTGCTTAGCCCTTCTCTCCAGACTAGCCGAGGGTACCGGCTCTACTCACTCCAACTGTGCGCACTTTGCACCTTGCCTTATGCCGCACACTTCTGCCGAGGTCCGGATACCTTGAGGGGTTTACCAACTTGCAGCAGACTCCCCTGTTCTATGTCATGAACGGGATGGAGTTCGGCATTGTGGACATCCTTATATGTGAGATGGAGGACGTCATCACTGATGGAGTTGGGATGATGAGGCAGCTTGTGTTTGGCCTTTGGATCAGTCACTTGCTCTACTTGATAGCTCCAGAGGGGTCCGTCGTTCGTGACAGTCTCACCGATGAGAGCGTCACACGGTTCGGGCACTACCGTGCTCCAGCTTCTGGAGACCGCCGCCTTGGCCGTCCAGTTGAGCGTCAGGTCCGTGCTCGTCTATCTGAGGAAGATTGGTCAGACCTGGAGAAGGAAGATGAGATCCTAGCACAGGCTGAGGCTCAGGGTGGGGATCTACAACACATCTGATCGGAGAGTGACACCAGTGACAGTGTCGAGGAGTACTTCCCACCTCCTCCCTCACCCAGGCAGCACGACGCGAAGGCTGGAGGCTCGACTGTGCCACCACCTACTCCACCTCCGGTGTCTGAGGCACAGGTCTCTCAGCCATCTGAGCTCACTTCTCTATTTCAGCAGATGGTTGAGCAGCAGCGACTGGATCGACTTGCAGTTGAGCTGGCCAGAGCTGAGAAGGCTGCGCGTCTCTTGGAGCTCCAGCAGCAGCAGCAGCAGCAGCAGCAGCAGGAGATGCAGCGCCAGATTGCCCGCGAGAGGCGAGAGGACACTGACAGGCTCACTGGGCTGATTGATCAGATGCACCAGCGTTCTCTTGACCAGCAGCAGCAGACGCAGCAGGCCATGATGGGCATCCTGGGGTTGATCAACAACCTCTACACTCAGACCGGGATTGCCCTGCCTTCACAGCTTCCGGGTCTAGCTCCAGGTCCGCCTGTCCTGGCTCCAGTCTCAGCACCAGTGCCGACCACGCCGATTCCGACGATCAGCATGTCCCCACTACTTGCTCCAGGCGCACCTATCCACTCTCCCCTGCCGGCTGCGACACTCTTCCAGCAGACTCTGACTTCTGTTGTCAGTGCCCCATTACCAGCAGTCCAGACTCAGTAGGAACCGACAGCAGCTCCCACAGCACCCGTCTCCTCCACTCCAGCCTCAGCAGCAGCAGGCAAAAGCTCCAACGACAGCACCCCCGACGGTGACCAGTTCGTCATCGCCCCGAGCGCTCGGGGTCCTTAGGCACTCGGCTTCCTTTTTGGTGTCTTGATGCCAAAGGGGGAGAAGAGTCAGAGGGAGGGATAACTTAGTCCCAGGGGGAGTCCTAGTTGTAGGGGGAGTATATCTTTTTGGGAGTCTTTTGTAATTTGGTGATTTGCTACTCTTTTGCTATTCTTGAGTTATCCTTGTGCCACTTAATTCTCTCATGTGTTATTGATCGCTTTTTGAGCCTTCGAGTTTCGTATGATGGATTTTGTACTTATTGCATATCCTCTTGAGTATCGTATTCTTAAATTCATTACATTTATGCTTGACTCATTGTGTTATCATCAATCACCAAAAATGGGGAGATTGAAAGCATCTAGGCCCCCATGAGGTATTGTTTCGGTGATTAATGACAACCGTTGGATATTACTAATGAGTTTGTGGATGCAAGGTCTCTCATATCACTCATCACACTTAATGAAATCTATATGTACATCATTTACTGCTCATTGGATATAATCGGAGACTCCTAAGCAAACTATTTCACGAGGTCAATCAATTATTATGAAGACTAAAAGAAAAAGTTCATATGTCAAAGTTATTCCATCGAAATTGAGAACACCCAAGACTTGGTAATCATCAAAAGAATATTTCAAATCAATGTATAAGAGGTCACTCGAGCAAATTCCAAAAGAATCACTTAGAACAACTCAAAGCAGGCAAAATCAACTCACCGGATCAACCGATGTTTCCAGAAAACAATACATCGGTCGAGTTGGTTTAACAGAAGAAAAAGACCTCAGAACCGAGTACTCACCGGATCATCCGATGATGAAGAAAGTGTTACGTCGGTCGATCAATAGAGTAAGCAATTATCGTGGACCAAGTATAACACCGGATCATCCGATGTACAACTATAACACATCGGTCGATCGCTCCAGTAAGCATTAATTCTGAACCAATTCTGGATGAAGTGTCACCGGATCATCCGATGATGAGACAAGTGTTACATCGGTCGAACAACGGTCATATCTGACATAGTGACATCAACTAATTTGGATTCGACCGATGACAACTGAAGGGAGAACATCGGATCATCCGGTGTTCGCAGAACAGTGATGTCAGCCTACTTTTCCAATGGCTATTTCGTGGAGGCTGGCTATTTATACTCCTTCAACCAGTCATTTCGATAAGTCTTGACACCCAGAGCTACTCTACACATTCTCAAGCATTCAAGACATTGAGCTACCACTTTTACATCATTTACACCACTTGTACACCAAGAGATAGGCTAGAACTTGCTAGAGATAGTTCTTGTGTGCTTCCATTCTTGGTGATTGGAGTCTCTAGTATAGTGAGAGCTGTAAGGGAGTGTCTCTTAGTGATTGTACTCACAGTGTAAGAGTCGGTGATTGAAGAGAGCCTTCCGGAGCTTGCCTAGACGGTTGTGGAAGCCCAGAGGATCCAACTTGTACAAGGCTTGAGCTCCACCTTGTCGGGGTTGGCGAACGGAGAAGTTTAGTGAAGATCCCTGGTCTCGGTGACTTGGGAGTGGCTATACCCTTTGGTGGGTGCCACAACGTGGATGTAAGAAGATCTTGACGATCTTGCCGAACTATAGGATAAATCTTCGTGTCTTCGTGTCTCCTCGGGAGTTTGCACACTCTATCTTACCCGTTACGCTTATGCATTTCATTTATCGCAAGATTAGTATTCACTTGAATGCATAGGTTGTTTGCATAGGGAATTGGGCTTTAGTAGTTAAGTTTTTATTGCTTTAATTTTTGAAAAGAAGTCCAATTCACCCCCCCCCTCTTGTGCATTCGATCCTTACAATGGTGTCACCCATCATTAACAATATTCAACTCCACCATGTAATGGTGGACGGAGGTTCAGGGCTGAACCTCATAAGCTTCAAAGCTTTCGTTAAGCTTCAGCTCCGGCCTTCGGAACTTTGCCCATCTCGACCTTTCTCTAAGGTAGGTCTAGGGACCATTACTCCTCTCGGTTCCATCTCACTCCCAATGACCTTTGGGACTCGGGAGAACTACACTGAGAAGTTGGTCTTTGACGTCGCGCAAATCAGTCTGCCGTTCAACGCCATTTTGGGCAGGCCAACTTTGTACAAGTTCATTACCGCCGCTCATTATGGTTACTTAGTGTTGAAGATGCTAACACCTGTGGGCGTTCTCCAGATCCACGGAGATCGCACCGCAGGAGTCACTGCTTTAAAGAACTCTATGCGCTTACCATAGTGCAAGAGGAAGCATTCGGTAATGAGCCAGCTCCGAACCCTCTGAGCACTCGTCATAAAGGCTCTACCTCCGCACCCCGTGTGCAACCAAGCGGCGACACCGACGTTCCCGTCAAAGTTGTCCAAATTGGTTCCGATGCTGCTCAGACTACCCGTATATCGGGAGGTCTGAACAACAAATAGGAACACACACTCATCACTTTCCTCCAGGCTAATGTCGACGTGTTTGCCTGGCAACCGTCACAAATGCCCGGGATCCCTATTGAAGTGATTGAGCACAATCTGAAGATTTACTCTGATGCACGGCCTGTACACCAGAAGCCCTGGAAGCAATAAATTGAGCGGCAAAACTTCATTCAACAGGAGATCAAGAAGTTGCTTGAAGTTGGTCTCATCCGGGAGGTGTTTCATCCTAAATGGCTGGCAAATCCAGTCGTGATGCCTAAGGTTGGATGGAAGCTTCGGATGTGTATCGACTACACCACCTTAAATAAGGCATGTCCAAAGGATCCATTCCCACTATCTAGAATAGATCAGATAGTGGACTCCACCTCCGGGTGTGAGCTATTGTGTTCTTAGATGCATATTCTAGATATCATCAAATCCAAATGTCTAAGTAAGATGAAGAGCATACTGCCTTCATATTAGTTGATGGATTGTACTGTTATATTGCCATGCCATTTGGTTTTAAAAATGTTGCTTCAACATTTATGCGAGCTATGTACAAAACATGTGGAGAGCTAATTAGAGACTTGGTGGAGGTGTACGTCGATGACATTGTCGTGAAGATCAAGAACAAGGAGTCACTCCTTGACAATTTATAAGATGTCTTCGACAAGCTGCACCACGCGCACCAAGCTGAACCCAGACAAATGTGTTTTCGGGGTTAGCTCCGGGAAGCTTCTAGATTTCTTGGTGACTCATTGAGGAATTGAAGCAAATCCGACGAAGATCAAGGCTATAGAAGATATGCGGCCCCCAACCCGCATCAAGGATGTCCAGAAGTTAATTGGATGTCTAGCTGCGCTCAGCCGGTTTATCTCAAGACTGGCAGAACGGGTGCTACCCTTCTTCAAACTCTTGAGGAAGTCTGGACCATTCATTGGTTTGAAGAAGCCGAAAAGGTGTTTCAAGAGCTGAAACAACTCCTCACCACACTATCGATATTGGTAGCTCCAAATCCTGGTGAACTTTTATTGCTTTACATTTCGGCAACCACCGAAGTTGTCAGTATGGTCCTGGTTGCGGAAAGACCGGAGCCACATCCCGTTCAGGAGCACAGACTCCTTAGGGAGGGTCTCGAGTTAACTGAAGGCGTGACCGGGTCCCAACCCCTAGGCACAGAACCTCAAGGCGAAACGCTAGGAGATCAACCTCATTCACCTAAGGGATTTCACCTGGCCGACCAAGATGATCTGGACCCTTCTAACAAGGTTCGGATCGAACAAGGAGTTTTGGACCCCTCCGGGAGGGTCCAAGAAGTGCAGCGTGAAAGTCCGGACCCCTCCGGTAGGGTCCGAATTGATGGAGAAGAAGCTTCGGGCCCCTCCGAAAGGGTCCGGACCGTCCAATGCCCAGTGTACTTCATTAGCGAAGTGCTCCACGACGCCAAAACAAGATACATTGAGGTGCATAAGCTGCTTTACACAATTCTTATTGCCTCAAGGAAGCTTCGTCACTACTTTCAAGCCCACAAAATATCAGTGGTAACTTCTTTTTCACTGCGTGCTATTTTTCATATCCCTAACTCTACTGGGCACATTGCAAAGTGGGCAGCAGAACTGGCTGAGTTCGATCTAGAATTCGTGTCACGACAAGCAATCAAAAGTCAAGCTTTGGCTGACTTCGTGGCGGAATGGACTCTCTCTCCATCAAACCCTGGGGGCCACAGTGAGCAGAAACCAGAACCCAAGGTTCTGGTATTCACCGAGCCTCACTGGACTCTCTACTTCGACGGCTCCATGCAGAAGTAGGGGGCCGGAGCTGGAATCATTCTCCTTGCTCTGACTCAGGAGAAGGTCAAGTACATGGTTCACCTTGATTTCAAGGCGACCAACAACATAGCGGAGTATGAAGCTCTCATATACAGACTCAAGGTGGCACTATCTTATGGTGTCAAATAGTTGTTGGTGAAGGGAGATTCACAACTCATCATCAAACAAGTCAAAGGTGAATGCTCCTGTAACAATCCTCAACTAGCTGCTTATCTCCTTGAAGTCCAGAGGCTCCAGAAGGACTTCAAAGTCCTGAATCTCCACCATGTTCAGCGTCTTCATAACGCTGAAGCTGCCGTACTCTAGACGAAAGCCTCAACTGGAGCTCCGAATCCTAATGGAATCTTCGTTCGGAGGTTGTCAAGATCAACATCTCAGCCTGCCGAACTGAGCGAAGGGGGCGAGACCAGCACCACGAAGCTGGTAGTCTTGGTAGCCCTATTACCGTGGCGTCCACCAAGGGTCGTAGGTGCTGCCAAAAGCTCCGAGCAACCCAGCACGCAAGACTCAGGAGCTCAAGTAAGCTCCGATGCATGGATCTTGGAGATCATGAGTTACTTGAAAGACAATATCCTTCCTGAAGACAGTGTATCCGCTGAGCGGATTGTAAGATTGGCTAAAAGATACACATTGGTAGAAGGGAATCTCTACCGGCGCAGTGCCAATGGCATCCTAATGCAGTGCATTGCCAGGGAAGAAGGTCGCGAGCTCCTTGCGGAAATCCATGGAGGCGAGTGTGGGAACCATGCTTCTCGCACGCTGGTTGGTAAAGCCTTTTGACACAGCTTTTACTGGCCTACAACACTCGATGTGGTTGAGATAGTTAAAAAATGTGAAGCGTGCCAGTTCCATGCAAAACAGATTCACACACCGGCTCAATCACTACAAATGATACCTTCTACATGGCCATTCGCTGTGTCAGACATGTACATCTTGGGACCATTCCCAAAAGTCGTCGGAGGTTACATGTTCCTGTATGTCGCCATCGACAAGTTCACTAAATGGCCGGAAGCAACTCCAGTTGTGACAATCAACAAGCAATCATCAATCAAGTTCTTGAAGTCCATTATATGCAGATTTGGAGTTCCAAACAAAGTCATAACTGACAATGGAACCCAATTCACAAGTGCCACATTTCAAGAATATTGCGAAGACCTCGACATTCAACTCAGTTATGCCTCAGTAGCTCACCCAACAAGTAATAGCCAAGCCGAGAGAGCGAATGCAGAAATCTTGAAAGGACTCAAGACACGCACATATGAGCGTCTGAAAAAGCACAGAGCCAACTAGATTGAAGAGCTTCCGTCTACATTGTGGGCGAACATGACAACACCTAACCGATCAACTGGGGAAACACCCTTCTTTGTGGTATACGGAGCTGAAGCAGTCCTTCCTCCGGAGATCACCTTGGGGTCCCTCCGGGTCCGGACCTTCGACGAAGCCGCGCAGGACCAGCTCCGGCGTGAAGACCTTGACCTCGTTGACGAGGGAAGATGCCAAGCAGCTATTCGAAATGCACGTTATCGCCAAGCGCTCCGGCGCTATCATCAAAGGCATGTGTGCAACCGACAACTCGAGGAAGGCGATCTAGTGCTTCAGAAGATACTAACTCGTGAAGGGATGAACAAACTTTCCCCCGGCTAGGAAGGTCCTTTCTGAGTGATCAAAGTATCCCGACCTGGATGCGTTTGCTTGGCAACTGAGGACGAGATTCCACTTCCTAATCCTTGGAACATCGAGCACCTCTGTAAGTTTTATGCTTAGAATCACAGAGGTGAGTTTGTAATTACACACGATATATGTTATAGAGTTGCTAAACAGACATGGGTATGTCCTCCGGGAGAACATTTGGACCCCTCTGGGAGGGTCCGGGAAGTTTAAGTACACTTCATACAGTCACCGTACTAAAAGTGTAAATACCTACCCTGGGTTAGTACAAGATGTATAACACACTTAGCTTGGTCCCGCACCCTAAGTGTGTCCTTATCTCTCCTGTAATCCGGACCTATAATAAAAGACATTGTTGTGTGAAAACAGACTCCACGTGCATTTATTTTTGTACAAGGCTTGATCTATCAAATTATTGTTTTTAACCTTCTTGTCTACAATGAAGTTGTGCAATTCTTTTTTTAGTTTTTACCCAAGTTATTCATATGCATTACAAGTTATATTGTTGATCTCTTTGGGTCTTAACATGTTGTATAGTCTACTTGTCTGAACGCCAATCCAACATAGGTCCAGAGTGTGCTATCGACTTAGCCTGGTCCTGCACCCTAAGTACGCCACTCTACCTACACCCCGACAGGCCTCTGTAGGGTGAGTACTAAAAAGGCATATGGGTCCGGAAGGATTGCATCAATATACTTGTGACCATATCGAGTTACTTTGGATTTAAACCTCAAATAAGAACAATAAGTCACAAACGATTTATAGACAAGAGGACGAATTTTACTCTTTTCTTGTATTTAATGTGCAGGAAAAACAGAAATTTGTAGCTATGGTGGATGACGCCGGAGCTACTAAGCTCCGACATCCTCTGAGGGGGCCCGCTGTCGATGTTTAATATGTTGACAGTGGGTAATGTCGGAGCTACAAAGCTCCGACAACCCCCGGGGGGGCCTACCTTCAACTATTTGTGCGGCAACATCAGGAGCTACCAAGCTCCGATAAATCCTAAGGGGCTCGTCGTCGACGTTTTATACGTTGATGGTGGGTACCATTGGAGCTACCAAGCTCCGCCAATCCCAGGGGGGCCTGCCTTCGACGCGTCAAAAATGAAGACTTCAGACCTAAAATCTACAAGTGCGAAGCGTTCAAGTCATCAACATACTGTCAAATCCTTTGGTACATGTACACACTTCAATTGTGCACATATACCAGGGGCCAACAAGACAGAGCACATTATATTGAAGACAAAACAACAATAAAATAAAGTTCATGGCAAAGTGGATCTTATTAAATCGAAACACTGGATTACAAAATTGGGATTACAGCAGAAGACAAAAGGAAGAAGTCCTAGCTACTGGAGGATCTAAGTCCCGCGGAAGAATGAGACGACTTCCTTGACAACCTCTTGGACGCTGGCCTTGGCGGCGTCCTCCTCTTCAGCAACAGGACCTTGGAGCACCGGGTCTAGAGAGAATTGGGGATCTCGTCTCACATAACACGTCAATACATACTCCGCGACGTTTGTAGCCAGAGATTTCCCCTCTGTCTCTAGCTGGTCCGCGATGACGTCACCCATTGCCTCGAGTTTTCCGCCAGCGGCATTGAGGGCCACCAGTGCTCGGTCCAAGTCCAGATCCGAATTGTCCGGACGTACAGGACTAAAACCTAGTGGTGTTATCGCGTCGTTGGCTTGTCCTAAGAAGTCCCATACTTGTATGGACTCAGTCTCCTTCAAGCTCCACAGCTCCTCCAGTGATATTCGGGCGGCCGCAAGCTCCGAACCTTCCCGAGCGAGGCGCTCGATCAATTTAGCATGTTCCTGCATATTCTCAGCAACTTGCATCTCTTGATCGGTCAGCTCCGTCTCCCGGAGGTGGATGCGGTTCCGCCTTTCCGCCAAGTCCTTTTCCCTGCCTCTCACCTTCCCTTCTCTGGTGGCAACGTCAGTTTCTCTTTTCGAGAGCTCCTGCCCCATTTCCAATACTTCTCCTTCTCCTCTTTGCTCCATAGATCCAACTTTCTGTTGCAATCTGCCAAATTCTGCTCACCCAGAGTCAACTTCTGGGTGACCTCTGCCTCTCTCTTCACAACATCCTCCTGCTGCTCTAGGAGCTTTTCTTCCCTCGCCTCAAGGTCCGCTCGGCGCTTCAGGAGGACCTCGTTCAATTTATTGAGGTTTCGTGACGCTCATCAGCAACATCACGCCTCTCCTTGGCTTGCTCAAGGATCTCCCTAGAGTTAGCATCGAGCGCCCTGATGGTAGCTTCCTTCTCCTCCAACAGCTTGTCTGAGTATTCCAACCGGGTGTTCTCCCCCTTGATCCACTCCTTCTGATCAGCCAGCCTTGTCTGTGCAACCCTGGTCTCGAAGTGGAGTATGTTGCGCCAACGCCTCAAGGTGTTGCGCTCCTCCTCCAGGGCTTTGCTCTCATGATCGAAGGCGAGCTGGACTTATCAGAGGCTCAAGCAGGCGTTGTCTATGGACAACGCGAGAGGGATAGGCTCCGGACCTGCTGAGACCAACTCCGCATGCTCCAGAGGATTTTCCATCACAAAAATTGGGTCCCACACTACAAGGATGGTCCCCTGAGCTCCTGCAGCACTAGGGCCGCTCTCTGGAAGCCCTTCAGCAGCAGCAGAGGAAGAACCCACTGGGGGAACTCCCACCTCCGGACCAGAAGTCGAAGGCGCTGCTTCTGGGTCTTCAATTACCGATTCCGAGGGTGGAGGACCTATCAACACCTCTTCAGGCTGCTCCGGCTCTGGTCCAGACACCTCCGGAGCAGCTATCTCCGGGGCAGCGGCTGGAGCTTCATCCGGTTCCCCTACCACCTCCGGCTCATACGCCGATGCGTCAGTCACTTCCGGTTCAACGACCGGAGCTTCAAGCATTTCCGGCTCAGCCACCGACCTTCAACAACTTCTGGCCCAAGGGCTGGAGCTTCAACCATCTCCGGCTCGATGGTCGGGACTTCAATTACCTCTGGCTCAGCGGCCAGGGCTTCGACGACTTCCAGTTCAACGACCGGAGCTTCAGACATCTCCAGCCCCGATACTGGAGCATCAGTCTCCGGCACCGTTGTCAGAGGTACACCTTCAACTTCTCCCCTGTGGTCCGGCGCTACCATGGGACCTTCCGGCGAGGAATCTGAATCCAAATCCATGACAGCTGGCGCTGGAGCTGCCGTGACTTCTGCCATCACTTGAGGAGGATGCTCGATGGTCGAAGCCGGGGCTTCGGCATGCGTAGCCACGATCGCTGCAACAGATGCCGAAGTTTCTGACCATTTCTTCGACACCCTAGAAATAAAGGGATGAGAAGATTAAAGACAGCAAAAACAAGACTAGCATTTTAAGGTGGGCACACGATGCTTACCTAGGGATGCTACCATCCCAGTCGCCTCAAAACCTCTTCTTCTAAGGCCCGGAGCCAAAGCCCACCAAGTCTGGTGAGACAATGACTTCGGACCTCAGTTGAGGACCACTTGCGGCAGCCGGTGTCCTCTCGGCCGGAGCTTCTCTTGGTCGGGGAGAACTCCCAGGCCTGAAGCTCTTAGCCGGCACTGAGGCTGGGGTTGATTGCCCAGAGCTAGCGCCTCTCGAAGACGCCTGCGCTGGAGGAGGTGTAGCCACAGAAGACCTCCTCCGCCGGGGAGGAGCCGTTGTAGAGGGAGCAGCCCTGACGGACCTTTCATCAGCATGCTTCAGCTTCCTCTTCCAGCTGGAGGGCTCGGCTGGCTCTTTGCACTTGCCCTTGCCGATGTCTTCAACCCTCCGGCTCGAGGCGGAGGCAGGCCCTCCTTCGGAAGCTCCGAGGACTACCACCCTGGAGGTCGGACGCCTTTTCACCTCACCAAGGTCATCAAGCGCCGTCATCTTCCTCCGGAGCTCTCTGCTAAACTGTGGCTCCATGTTCAAAGGAAGGAAAGCAGCCGACGGAACCAAGTCATCGCCGTCAACATTTATCCCATGCTGGAATTTCTTGAGATGAAGTTTCAAAGCTTCGTCATCCAAGTTGGACTTCAGACCGGTTTCAATCCGGTCGTCATCCATCACGCTGTTGAGAGCCCAGACGAGCTTCTCCGTCTTCCTCAACGGAGCCCATCTATTGATCAGGAAATTGGAGAAGACAATCTGAGAGGTCACTCCACCCTCCACGCATTCTCGGATCCTGGTTAAGATGGGGTTGAAGGCACCTGGCAGCTCCGGAACTACACTCCAAGCGTCAGTATCAACGTTGTGGAGTCCTTGGGGCAGCACCAACCTCTCGTGCTCCTCCACTGCAATGATGACCCAGTCCTTCTTCCAGTCATCCCATTTGCCAAAAGGGAATGACTTCAAGTACTTGAAGGGGCAGTTCTTGCGCCTTACGAAATAGTAGAAGCCAAGAAGCTCAGTCCCCTTGCCGGTGGTGTGGATGGTGAAGAAGGTACGGAACAACTCGATGTTTGGAGAACACCCACCCACATCTCGTAAAAGTGGACGAAGGTCGCCACTAGCAGAAGAGAATGGGGGCCAAGATGATACAACTGGAGGCCGTAAAAATCCAGCAGCATTAAAAGAAAGGTTGAAAAAGGTGGGATCAATCCCACCATAGCGCACGCAGAGAAGTACACCATGTCGCCATTACACTCCTACTTGAACGGGAGCTCGCCAGCGCGGATCAGGTGGCTGAAGGAGTCACTGGAACACCCCATATAGGTCCAGACCTTCATCAAATCATCCTTGCTCTTGAGGCGGCTCTTGGAAAGACCCAACTCCATCGCGGCAAAGTGGAGCGAAGAAAGAGAAAGCTAAGCTAAGTTTGGGAGGCTCTGAGCGCAAGTTTGATCGAAAGTGTAAAGAGTCCTCAAACCGCGCATACTTTCCTTTTTAAGTAAGCCTCTGCGATGCTCTGATGGAAACCGCAACAAGAGAGGGGCCACATTTCAAAAATCTACCCCGTCCATGACGAATGGGCCCAGGACCACCCCGACTAAGATATCGAGATTATTACCCTAGGCGAACCGTTGTCATGATGGGCGGTGGGAGACCCAAGGGCGGCACCCTGACAAGGCACTCGGAAACAATACAATTTTTGTATTGGGAACTGGCGACCTTCAATTGTGTGAAATCCGCACTCAAAGATCTCATCTGCCGCATTTATAACAAATCACACGACGGTGGTTTAACCACGGACCATAGCCCCAACGGCACATTAGGAGACTTTTGAAGTCGAAGCGAGGGAATCAAGGATGGCCCCACCTTTGGTAGAATAACTTAAGCCAAAGGGTTTCTCCCAGAGGTGGGCCCAGGGGCCACTGTCAGTACCCTGCGTACTGGGTACCCTATGATACCGCAACAAGTGCAAGAGAGTTCTACCCGTCAAAGTTGAAGGTCTCCTCAGGCCCCACATGTCATATTACACCGGATCCACATCCCTCATACGGGTAGCTCCGGGGATTGACACGTGTAATGTAATTCTGGAGCTAAACTCCCAACATAGGGAAGCTCCGTGATCTACACGTGTATAAAGACTCTGGACCTAACCCCAGCAAAGGGAAGCTCCGACGTTGACACGTGTATAGCGGTTTCGGAGCTACCTCCCCGCAAGGAGAAGCTCCGAAGCTGCCACGTGTGGACCCTTCGGACCTTCATCACCAACGAATACATTGGCAGATCTTCTTCAGCACGGACATTCAAGGGATAGTTAAAGCGAAAGTTACAGGACCTGATTACGTGTCGTTAATGCTGTATTAACGACACACGATTAAAACACTGTTAATAGAGGTAACGCAACCATTAAGACACGTTATCACACTATTAACTATGTTTAATACTCATAGATAGTGTATTAGACTATTAAATACGCGAGGGCCACATGTCGGACCAGACAAATGATGTAACAGTCAGTCTTTAGACTATAAAAGGACTGAACCGCACGATACAGAGGGACAACTCCAAGTTAAGCCATACACCACGCATATTAGCGACACTCAATACAACAACACACAACCTGTGGAGTAGGATATTACGCTCAGATGGTCTGAACTACGTAAACCTCTGGTGTCACCATCTTGGTCCTGATCTCTGCGTGTCCCAACCGAAACAAAAACATCTGCGGGCTACACTTTAGTATTATTTAGGGAAGTGTCGTTGCTACACTTAGACAGACACGTTCTTAACCACCGCCATGGCCGATGCACCGACGTCTCGCTCCGCCGTCCTCGCCGGCCGCCACGACGCCACCGGCCGTTCCGATGCCACCGGCCGCTCCGACATCGAACTTGGGGTGTGGTCGTCGATCCTGCGGATCTGCTCCTGCTCGCCGCTGCGCCACCAGATCTGCTCCTCGCCGCTCCCACACCGCGACGACTATCGCTGGGATCAGATCCGACCGCCGCCGCCGCAAGGAAGAGTGAAACCGCACGTTCGCCCTCGTCTCCAGACTCGTCGCAGCAATCACGGCCGTCGCGTCCTCCGCGCCCTCGGCGTCCGACCATCTTCGTCGCTGCCGCGCCGACAACCGCGCGCCCTCAAGACACCACGCCGTAGATTCTGCGAACGTGCCACTGCGCCAGCATCGGGAAGTCTTCATCATTGTCGCGCCGGCACCTGCAGGCCCTCGATGTCCGCTCCGTCGCCTCCGCCAGGGGATTCCTCCCCGGCTACACCGTCGAAGATGGTTCCCTCTCCTCCCCTGTCTCCATACCTGGCCACCGCCTCCAGGACGACTGAAGCCACGTCTTCAACAGTATTCACCATGTCGCATCTCCTCCAAGTTTGCGGCATCGATCCGTGTCGGTGCTGCCTCGTTGTCGCTCGTCAGCTTTCCTCATCGAAGATCGCAGCAGCTCCGGCTTCTTCGCCGCCGTCTCCACCTCGAGCCAGAGGAAGGCGCTCGATGTATCGCTGTCCTACATGGCGTACGACACTGCGTGCTGCCACCTCCAGGGCGACGTGCAGCTCGGCAACACCATGCACCACCTCGTCTGCGGATCTGGTTCTGGTACCGCGGCCGCGCTCTTCTTCGCCTCCACTTGCCCCTGTGGGACCACAGCGTTCCCAGCCTTCAGCCTTTGCGCATTACAGAATCGGGGCAGGTGCTTCTTCACCACTGCCCAGCTGCGCAAGAGGGTTGCTGGTACTGCTGTAGATGCGGCTTTATCTCTCAGAGATGTGGCAGCAGAAGCAAAATACACATCGGAGCTAATGAAGCTTGGCCTTGGAGTTCATGGGAAAACTGATCTTTCTGTTTTTTTTTGTGTGTTAGCAAATTAATGCGTAAACAAGATCGAACACGAGACACAGATTTTACGTGGAAAACCCTTGCGGGAAAAAACCACGGGCGCCGACCGGCAATCTTCACTATATGATGAGAGTTTACAATGGGGATTACAAAGGGTCTCCTCTCTCTTGTTCTCCCTCAACAGCCTACAAGATGTATTTATAGGGGTAGCTTATAAAAGGAGATAAATCCCTCAAAAATAAATATGACGCGTAACGTGGGAGGAATCCACCTCACATCCCCTAGGCGTCCCTAGCGAGATCAGAATTTGGATCATATTCCAACAAACTCCACCTTGAGACAAATTCCATCTTGTAGCCAATGAAAGGATCATCAATCAACTCCCTTCAATAATAAATAACACCGCGCGCCAATAAGCCACTAGGACTCAAATTGTAATACCAACCAAGCTTGAGCATAGCTCAAACTTGTTAGTAGGAACTGGTTTTGTCATCATATCAGCAGGATTATAATGAGTACTGATCTTGCACACTTTAATATCACCATGAGCTATAACATCTCGAATAAAGTGATACCTGACATCAATATGTTTCGTTCTCTCATGAAACATTGATCTTTGGTAAGGTGAATAGCACTCTGGCTATCACATAATATAGTAGTGCAAGAATCATCTCCACAAAGCTCAGAATATAGACCTCTAATCCAAATAGCTTCTTTACAAGCTTCAGAAATAGTCATATATTCAGCTTCTGTAGTTGATAAAGTAACAGTAGACTGCAAACAAGCTTTCCAACTAACAGCACAACCACCAATGGTGAAAACAAAACCTGTAAGAGACATCCGTTTGTCCAAATCACCAGCATAATCTGAGTCAACATAACCAACAAGTCCATCTCCAGATTTTCCAAACTGCAAACAAGCATTAGAAGTACCGCGCACGTATCTCAAAATCCATTGAACTGCTTTCCAGTGCTCTCTACCAGGATTAGCCATGTATCTACTGACAACACATAATGCATATGACAAATCAGGACGAGAGCAAACCATAGCATACATAAGAGATCTAACTGCGCTAGTGTACGAAACTCTAGACATGTACTCAATATCATAATCAGACTCAGGACATAAAGCTGAAGATAATCTAAAATGTGGAGCTAATAGAGTACTCACTGGTTTAGCATCATGCATACTGAAACGATGAAGGACCTTTTCAATATAACTTTGCTGACTAAGATATAACTTTCCAGCTTGCCTCTCTCTAATAATCTCCATGCCAAGAATTTTCTTTGCTGCACTCAAATCCTTCATCTCAAATTCACTACTCAATTGAGCTTTTAATTTGGCTATTTCTGACTTATCTTTTGCAGCAATCAACATATCATCGATATAGAGAAGTAAATAAATAGTTGAATTATCAACAGTCTTCAAATAAACACAGCTATCATAAGATGACCGCTTAAAGTTTTGAGAGAGCATAAAGGAGTCAAACCTCTTATACCACTGTCTAGGAGATTGTTTCAAGCCATAAAGAGATTTCTTCAACTTACAGACAAGATGTTCTGAGCCTTGAACAATAAAGCCTTCAGGTTGATCCATATAAATATCTTCATCTAATTCTCCATGTAAGAATGCAGTTTTAACGTCGAGTTGTTCCAACTCATAATCATGCATAGCAACAATACTGAATAAACTGCGAATAGAGCTATGCTTCACAACAGGAGAAAATACATCATTATAGTCAATACCTGCAATCTGACTATAACCTTTAGCAACCAACCTTGCTTTATACCTAACAGTCTCATTAGGAAAAATAGGCTCTTTCTTCTTGAAAATCCACTTACAACGAACAGGTTTCTTCTCTTTAGGCAATGACACTAAATCCCAAGTACCATTCTTTTCAAGTGACTCCATCTCATCTTGCATAGCGGCAACCCAATTATTGCAGTCAGCAGAAGTAATAGCCTCAGAATAATTAGAAGGTTCAACACTACCTTCAACATCTTCTGCACAACTCAAGGCATAAGCAACAACATTACATTCCTCAATTAACCTCTTGGGTCGAATATGAGGCCTCCTAGACCTGTCAACTGCAATAGACTGTTGTGGAGGCTGCACAACAGGAGAATGTGGGATAACAAATGAATCATCATTAATAAGTGCATCTGAGTCATTATTATCTGGTGTATGTGCTGAATCAATTAAATGCTCCACTTGCACACTAGATGGCTGAGAACTCTGAGGAGGAGCATTAGTATTCATAGTATTAGTGGTCATAGCAGATTCATTAAAGACAACACTTCTGCTAGTTATAACTTTCTTTGATTCAGGATCCCACAATCTATAACCTTTAACACCAGAACCATAACCAAGAAAAATGCACTTAATAGCTCTAGGCTCCAATTTTCCATTATCAACATGAGCATAAGCAGGACAACCAAATATCCTCAACTCAGAATAATTAGCTAGAGAACCAGACCATACCTCAATTGGAGTCTTTTTATCAATGGCAATAGAGGGAGAACGATTAATAAGATAACAAGCAGTAGAAGCAGCCTCAGCCAGGAAACGTCTATTAAGACCAGCATTAGACAACATGCAACGGGCCTTGGAGATGATAGTCCTGTTCATACGCTCAGCCACACCGTTTTGCTGAGGTGTGTGAGCAACAGTGCGATGTCTCATAATGCCATGAGACTTACAATAAGGATTAAATTCATTAGAACATAATTCCATCCCATTATCAGTACGAAGAACCTTCACCTTTTTCTTAGTTTGATTCTCCACCATAATCTTCCACTCTTTAAATGCAGAAAATGCTTTTGATTTATGCTTTAAGAAATAAGGCCATACCTTTCTCGAATAATCATCAATAATAGTCAACATAAAACGAGCACCTCCTCCTCATAAATCAGAATGCACATAATCAAGAATACCTTCAGTTGTATGAATCGAAGTGTTGAATTTCACCCTCTTATGCTTGCCAAACACACAATGCTCACAAAAGTCCAATTTACTGATGTTGTGTCTATCAAGAAGACCTCTCGTGCTCAGAATTGATAAACTAAGTTCACTCATATGACCAAGACGCATATGCCATAAACTTATAGCATCAGAATCAGGTGACTTAGAAGAAACAGCAACATTACCGGTAATAGTAACGCCTTGTAGAATATATAAATTTGATTTTAACAAGTCACCTTTCATAACAACAAGAGAGCCTTTAGTTACCTTCATAACTCCACCTTCAGCGGAATACTTGTAACCTTTGAGATCAAGAGTACTCAAATAAATAAGATTTCTCGTCATAGTTGGAACATGCCTCACATCTGTCAATGTCCTGACAATACCATCAGACATCTTAATCTGAACGGATCCTATGCCTACAACCTTGCGAGGTGTGTTATCACCCATCAAAACGGAACCTCCACCCTGGACAGATTCATAAGTGGAGAACCAATCCCTATTAATGCAAATATGAAACGTGCTGGCAGAATCAAGAACCCATTCATCATTAATTTTAGCACATCCAGCAAAAGCAACGAGAACAACACCATTAGAACTGCCATCGGAAGAGACAATAGAAGCACTACCATCATCATTGGATTTATTTGTAGACTTTTGAGCAGTCTTTCTCTTTTCTTTATTCTGCAGCTTGTAACATTCAGAGATATCATGATTATCACGCTTGCAATATCTGCAGAACTTATCTTTACCTTTGGATTTAGAACGGTGTTTCCGACCACTCGAATTTTTATTTGATTTCTTCTCTGTTCTACCACGAACAGACAAGCCTTCTCCATCAGAACTGACAGCAGAATCAGTAGACACAATTTGTTTCATCTTTTCTTTAGCATGCAAAGCATCATAAACCTCTTGTACAGTAAGAGTATCATGACTGTATAATATAGTGTCTCTGAAATTTGAATAAGACGGGGGCAATGAACACAAGAGCATAAGAGATAAATCCTCATCATCATATTTTACCTCTACGGACGCTAGGTCCGAAATAATTTCCTTAAGACTTGAACATGAGAGGACATTGAACCACCCTCTTGCAACCTGTGAGTAAACAATTTCATCTTCAAATGCATCTTGCTGGTAAGATCCTTAGACATGCAGATGGATTCCAGCTTGAGCCATAAAGCAGCAGCGGTTTTCTGTTCCAAAACCTCTTGCAAAATATTATTAGATAAATGAAGATGAATTTGTGAAAGAGCCTTACGGTCACGACACTTTTCATCGTCGGTCCAAGTTTCTTGCTTCTTGAAGAAACCATCAAGCGCATCATCTAGATCGGTATGCGCTAATATTGCCCGCATCTTGACTTTCCATAGAGTGAACCGTGTATCACGGTCTAGCAGTGGAATATCATATTTGAGAGAAGTCATGCCGCAGAAAAATTAGCAGTAATTAATCTGTGTAGCTCTGCGTGTGGATGTTGCAAAGATCCCAAAATTTCTCTAATCCCTGATCTGTTCACGTGAGGTAACCACAATCCAGTACTTGGATCCTAGGCATCAGCTTTGATGCACGGACCGGAGTAGCAGGTGTAACAGACAAGCATCAGCAACCCACAGCCTGGAATCTTCGTTCAGCCTCTTCACGTGAGGTAGGATCTTGCCTCGATCAACGCGAACGGCAGCACAGCAGCAACAATCAACCAAAGCTTCTTTCACAGGAGCAGAAATCCAGCCGTGAGGTCAGGACACCTCCGTGCACGCTCCTGGCCACCGGACTTGAGCTGAATTGAATGGAAGTAACTCGCACGGAGCCCGAAGAACTGGCGCGAGATTTGAGTGGATTGAGGATCTGCCGTGAGGCAGCTTTTGTACGTAGTAGATGAGAACCTCCGCACGCACGCAGCGACTTTGGACGAGACGCCGAAGAGATCAAATGACTCGCGGCGGCGGACGAAAGGATTTTAATCACCTGACGGCGGCGTTTGAACAGGGTTAAACCCTAATTTTTTTAATCAATCTCGTGTCTGGCTCTGGTACCACTTGTTAGCAAATTAATGCGTAAACAAGATCGAACACGAGACACAAATTTTACGTGGAAAACCCTTGCGGGAAAAAACCACGGGCGCCGACCGGCGATCTTCACTATATGATGAGAGTTTACAATGGGGATTACAAAGGGTCCCCTCTCTCTTGCTCTCCCTCAACAGTCTACAAGATGTATTTATAGGGGTGACTTACAAAAGGAGATAAATCCCTCAAAAATAAATATGACCCGTAACGTGGGAGGACTCCACCTCTCACATCCCCTAGGCGTCCCTAGCGAGATCAGAATTTGGATCATATTCTAACATTTTGACCAAGTGATCTTTCTGTTGTTGATCTGCAACCAGTTCATGTGCTAGTTGAGCTAGCTCTTAAGCAGATATCTTCAGATGAAATCCAATATCTTCCTTTAACAAGAAGGAGCAATGCTGTCCGCATGATCAAGGGATTGAGTGTTACTCCTATCAGGGAACTTATGACTGCAGCAAAGAAAGTGGTTGCTGAATTACAACTGGAACATGAGATTGCTATTGGTAAAAACTGCACTGGTTCACTTGTAACTTCACTTGATATGGTTGGATTCTATATTACAATTATGAAGCAACATTTTGCAGAGACTTGATACTTATACTAAAGGCCGGGATTATTCTCTTGGTTCAGAAGGCAACCATATATCTGCAAAATTTACTGCTCCTGTATCACCAACACCTTCATGAAAGAATAACGAGATTACTCAACCACTTCAAAAGCATGGCAGGATGCAGGGATGTTGGGAGTGGCTAGTCATCAGGAGAAGATCCCACCAGTTCCTCTTTTGAGGTCAGCGACCACGTGGCTCGACGCACGTCTACTCGTAATCAACACCGGTGGAAACATAGAGGCAAGAGTCAAGCATGGGACTTCATCCAAGCTCGAGGACGAGCTTTTCGTAAGAGAGGGAGATATGTCACGTGCAGATCTTGGATTTGGTGGGCCAGCCATTGAAAAAAGACATCACATATTATTAGTTGGAGATAGATTATTAGTTTCCAAAGATTAAATTAGAGGTAAAGATTAAATAGATTAATTTCTATATTAGAGATAGAGTTCGGATTGTTCTTAAAGGTAGAGTTCTACTTTCCTTATTATAATTTGCAGACCGATTATATATTGTAACCGGCGCAGAACAAATTAGTCAAGCAAGAAAAATAGTCTAAGAGAACTTATCTCTTCTACTCCTGCCCCTGTTCATCGGCAACGCAGCGGCGGCGGCGGTGATCAGGCGGCGGCGGCGGTGATCAGGCGGCAGGTTCGGCGGAATCCCAAAAAAGTTTGTGACACAAGCTCTGTCGATTAAGGGTGTGAATGTACATCCTGGCCAACCAGGTATGAGTCCTCTTTTACACGAATTTGGATACATATTCTTCTTAATTAAAAGCCATCTTGTTCCTCCTAGGTTGGTCGGGTTTTTATGTGCAAAACTCAAGGATTTTATTACCAGCATGCCCACTTTATGTGCATTTTCTACAATTTAAAGCACTAAGCTCCAGGTCTGAGTAAATTCTAAGGCAAATAAGTTCTCACAAAAAATCCAAAAAAATAAACTACTATTCCCAACCCAAAATATCATTTTGCGATTCTGAGATGAATGTTTATACAATTTTCCTTATATACATCTTCCATTTTAATGATCCATTTCTATTTTAAGATCATTTACTGATATGGGGCTTTGGCGGATGACTTTTAATGAGGCCTATTTAGAAAAGTAAAATGTATTATTTTTTCAAGTGACAATCAATAGGTTTGCGCCTCCTCCTTCTCTACCTCCGCGCGGCTCCTCTAGCTCCACCCGGACGTGCCTACACACTGGTTTCCGGCAGCAACGTACCCACAATGACCTCCTTGGAGCCACCTGTTGCCGCGTTACATTTCTCGACTGCTTGGACGGCACATTCCACGAGCACATAGGCCGCAACCTTCCTCTCCTCGTCTGACGGCCCTAGGCGCGGCCATCTCCTCGTAGCTCTCCATAGCGTCCTCGCATTCGTGTGGCCTCCTCCTGAGCCCACGACGTCGCTCTCACCCGCACCACTGCCACAACCCGAGCCCGTTAGCTTCGGGGCCTCACCCCAATCCCCACGATGGCGCAAGCCAGATCCGAGCCCGAGCTCGTGTTGTTCGTCCATGCGGCGGTGCCCCCCCCCCCCCCTCCTCCACTACCTTCAGCCCGAGTGCACTTTGGTGTGCGGTCGCTGGCGTGGTGGTGGTGGTGCAAACACGGCTGGTCCTGTCTGTATGACCTGTGGACCAACTGGCACTGTCTATATGACCTGGGGACCGGCTAGATCACCTTGTGGCCTGATTCGTCTGTGGGCACGTCGCCACCAAGCCCACCGCTCCCAGTAGGCGCTCCTGGTCACTCCGGCTTTAGGCGGGCCCGATTGTCCCCTTGCACACTCTTTTTTGGTGATGCACCCCCAACCACCTCAGGCACCCTATTAGGTGGCTGACTCGAGTTCTTCCTACCACACCACTCCGAACGTAGGCGTACTCTCTTCCCACCCTCCTCACCTTTCCAATCCTTCTTCTATCATTGTTGAAAAAGGATTTTTTCCTCCGTTCATCTTAGTAGGTGATTCGATTCTTTCTGGTCCTTTTCGTCTTAAGAACGTTCTGGTTGCTCCTGATATCATTCACAATCTTCTTTCTCTTCGTCAGTTCACTACTGACAACAGGTGCTCTATGGAGTTTGACCATTTGGCTTGCCATCCGGGGTCTTCTCCTTCACTGTGACAGCTCGGACCCTGCACCCTCTACAGCTTCCTGCCTCCTCATTTACTCCACAGACTCTGACTACAACTTCCTCTACCACTTGGTTTTGCTGGCTCGACCACCCTGGTCCTTATGCCCTGTCTAAGTTGTCTAGTAGTTCAATCATCTCGTGCACTAGAGGCATCCATGTGAGTTGAGTCGTCATGTTCGAGTTCCTTTTCCTAGCCTTTACTCATGTTGTGCATGTCTTTGATCCCATACAATGTGATTTGTGGAGTTCCCATGTCATTAGTGATTCGAGCTACAATTACTATCTGATGGTACATGATGACTTCGCCCACTACTCCTGGACCTTTTACTTGCACCTGAAGTTTGAGGCGTTCACCATATTGTCTCACTTATTCGCTTGGGTTTCTAGTCTCACTTATTCGCTTGGGTTTCCACTCAATTCGGTCATACCATCAGGGTAGTTCATTGCGACAACGGGTGTGAGTTTGGTAATTTCGCCTCCCATGTCATATTCATCTCCCATGATGTCCAACTGCGTATGTTTTCCCGTACACGTCTCCCCAAAACAGTAGTGCTAAGCGCATGATTCGCACCACCAACAACATCATGTGCTCTTTATTCTAGGCCTCAGTCCCCGCTCGATTCTGGACTGAGGCTCTTTGCAATGCTACTTACCTTCTTAATCGCCTTCGTAGTGCTCCCACTCCTCACTTTGCCCTGTTCGTCACCACTCCCACCTACGGCCACCTTTGGGTCTTCAGAGCTACCCTAACCTCTCCGCCACGTCTTCTCATAAGCTTACGTTCCGCTCGACTCGTTATGTATTTCTTGGTACTCACTTGACCATAGGGGTACCGTTGTCTTGACCTTAATTCTTACCACCCACTGCCTCTTGATCTCTGGACACGTCAACTTTGATGAGGAGTCCTTCCCCTTCTCCATTTCCTCGCCCGACTTTGCCATAGAGTTGGACTCCCTTTTCGACACTGACCTCGATGCTGCTCCTATACAACCACCTCTGTTTCTTCCTCCTGCAGGTTCAACCTTGGTCGCGCCATGTGTAGCCGCACTATCTAACGTTGGCTCACACCCAGGCCAAGGTCCTCTCAGGTGATGTGCTCCTGTCAGCGATCCAGCTGCCTTCAGGAGCCATGTACCTCACCCCTTCATTAGATCGGCTATCTCCTATGTTGTTCAACAGGTGTACCTCCACATGCATGCTCAGTGGGAGCTGCACCTCACCGCTGTGAAGTGATCTGCGGTACTTCCGGGGCACCCTCCTTTACGACCTTCTTCACCGCTTTTCAGTGTCCGAACTGGTCGTGTACATTGACATTGATTGGGTGGGTTGCCCGGGCACACGTAGGTCCACCTTGGCTACACCGTGTTCCTGGGTGGCAACCACATCTCTTGGATGTCGAAGCGGTAGCCCGTTGTCTCCCGCTCGAGTTTCAGAGGCCGACTAGTGTGTCGTAGCCAGCTGTGTGATTGAGGCTTGTTGGTTCTAGCAGCTGCTCCTGGAGCTCTAGTGCCCTCGCTCATAGCACGCTTGTCTACTGCAACAACTTTAGTGCAGTCTACCTCTCCACAAACTCCGTCCAACACCAGCGCACAAAGCATGTAGATATTGACCTCTACTTCGTTCGTGAGCGTGTCGCCATCGGCGGTGTTCGGGTTCTCCATGTTCCGAACACTCGCCAATATCTTCACTAAGGGACTTCCATCATCAGTGTTCGCGGAGTTGGGGTAGACTGTATTATTGGGCCTAGCCCATATATCAAGCCCAAGCATTTAGTCGGTTGGCGGCGGACGCCATGGAGGCTCACCTGGCACCGCTGCTATCCTAGCCGTAGCCGCCGTCTGGCGCCACCATTCGTCGTAGCTGCTGCTGTAGCTGCCGTAGCAGCTGCCGATGTAGGAGAGAAGGTGAGGAAGAGAATAGTTAAGGTCAAGGTGTAGTGGGGGTTTTATGTACCCGATATAAAGAGAGAACCGTTGTATCTCATCCAATGGTCCATATTAGATACTCAGTCGGCCAGCCTAGTCGGACCTAACACTTCCCCTCCTTTCAGCATCCTGCCAATCGAGACTGTATCTCTGCGCACCTGTCCCCGCTGCCTCCTGCCCAGCCTCCCCTGCCCCGCCTTGCATCCGCGACAGCACCTCCCCAGCCTAGGCTCCATTCCCCTGCATTGGCGCCCACCTCTGCCCTCTGATGTTGCTGCACTCGTCATCGCCTGGTACCAGCCTAGGCGCTTAGGTATCTAGACAGGGTTTTAAAAAACTGGTTATATGTATCCTTGACACCCCCATCAATGCAATCTAGTCCAGTCATTTCACTCCAATATGGTCGCCTAGGAATCCAGACACCCATTTAAAACTTTGCTTGACTAGTGTTTAAAAAAGCGGATGCCTAGGCCGCTTAAGCGCTGCCTAAGCACTGAGCGCTACCTGGTCACTTCGCTTTCCATTAGCGACGGGATTAAGTGCCATCGCCGCTCAATTCCGCCCAGGGGCGCTCAATTCCGCCTGGACCACTCAATAACCTGTGGCCTGCTTTTTTATGCGTCGGGCCCAGTTAAAAGGATGAAGTAAAACCTAAAACCAATCCCGTCTGGTAGCCTTCTACCAGCTCTCACGGCCGCAGGCGCTGCTCGCCCGACGCTAAGCCACACGCGCTCGCCCGAAATGTGGGATTTTAGTTGTGTACTTCTCTAAGTCTTTTTTGAGCGCAAACTGCAGGGGAAACCCCCACAATACATATATTGATATTGATTAGGTAGTTAAGTACATAATGTATCCCCGGTACAATAGTGGATGCTAATCTAAATGCAGTTTCCTAAGGTTGGAAACTGCTTTACAGATTTGCCATGAATTCTTCTACTGAATTCTTATCTAAATCTCTGAAGCGGCTGATTTGAGATTTGAGTGATTCCTTGAAGCACTCCTTCCATCCTTGAATCGTGGGCTGTGTGCCCCTGAATATCAACGCGTTTCTTTGCTTCCAGATCTCCCATGCTGCTGTTGCGAACATTTCCATAAAACAGGGTAACATCAAACCCTGTTTTGATCTTGAGATGGTGTCAAAGAAGTATAGATTGTTATCCCAGTGAATTTCTAAATGTCTAACAAATTCCTGCAGTTGACACTGAACGGGCCAGCAGCTGACACTGAACGGGCACAAAAAGAATAAATGATATGTCATCTTCCGCGTTTGTATCACATAGAACGCAGGAGTAATCCTCTCCTTCGATAGTCAGATTTTTCCTTTTTAGAATGTTGCGAGAGTTGAGTCGATCTCGGAAGCCAGACAAACACCTTGATCTTCCTGAGGGTGTTGGACTTCCAAATCCAGTCAAACGGCGGTGGCGGTTGAATATGCTGAAAATATGCTCTGTATGCTCTTCTTGTGCAATACGTCGCTGTCCCTATCCCTTTCCATAGATCATCTTATTGGTCCCTGGATCGGACCTCCTCCATTGTGATGTTGAGTTGTTGTAGCTCATCAGACACTTCATTTGATCGTGGCGTGAAGAAACTATGTTGTACCTGAAGAAGCGGGTTGATTTGCATGAAGGATACGTTTGGAACTTTGGCAAAGGTAAAGTATCTAGGAAGGTCCCTTTTGAGAAGATTGCCCTCCCATTTTTTTTGAGCAGAAGATTGCCCTCCCATTCATCGTGCCAGAGAGTTATATTGTCTCCTCATCCCACCCTGATTTCCACCTGTTTCTTGGAATCCTCTCATGTGCTAAGAACATCTCTCCACCAGAAAGAGCCCCTTCCAGTAGCGCGGTGCAGTGGTTTGCTTGTAGCGCAGTGAACATTTAGTATCAGATGCGCTCACAGAATATCTTGTTTGTTGTATATCTTGTATAGAAATTTTCCCAGCAGAGCTCTGTTCATTCTTCTTAAGCATTTGAGGCCCAGCCCCCCTTGTCTAAGGGAGTTGTCACCTTGTCCCAAGCAACAAGCGGCTTACCCTTTCCAGCCACGTCGGAACCCCTCCAGAGGTATAATTTCCGTGATTTGTCCAACGCTTGCAGCACCCTACCATTCAGTTTCAATGTGCACATCGCATAGATGGGGATGGATGATATGATGCTATTTACCAGAGTACATCGGCCACCCATGAACAACCACGTGGCTGTCGAAGTCAACTTCCTGTCCACTTTGGTAATTAGTTGTGCAAAGTCTTCTTCCTTCGGTCTAGCCATAAGGGAGGCTTGTTCTCGGTCAATATTGACTGGCATTATGCAGGACTGTCCCCCGTTTATTCTTAGGCCCGTGGTTCCCCCAATGGCGTGCAATAAGTTTTTGTGGAAGAACAGCTCCCTTTGCGAAGCTTTCATTACCGTCATAGTGTCGTCGGCATATTGGACCGTCAGAAATTTTATGTGAGCCGGTTGTTGTAAGGGTATTGACAAAAGCCCCTGTTCCGCAGCTTTATTGATGGAAATCTGGAGAAACTCTGCCCCTAACACGAAAAGGAGAGGTGATAGTGGGTCGCCTTGTCGAACACCCTGTCTGCACAAGTTTTTTCCTGTACTGCTCTATTAGGATTACAGAGTTGGAATTTTAGCCTCATGTGATTTATCCAGTAGACTAATTACCGGTTCCCTTTTGTGCTTTTGATTTTGATTTCAGTAGTTTAGTTGATGAAATTTATATTCGTCACACTCCCACTTAACTGGAACTAGGATGCCATATACATATATGTAATATATGCTCCGCTTTTTACGAAATGCCTAGAAACGCCTAGGTGCTAGGCGGAGCTGTTCCGCTTAATTTTCACCTCCGCTTTTGAAACACTGCTTGACACATCATGTTGAAAATACATGGACTTTTCTTCTTTGTTTTGACATGAACTTGAAAATCCTAGTCTTTTGTTATCAACTTTCAATGAACTTGAAAGGGTAGCAGAATTCAGAGTTTGGACACCCGAACAACTTGTCAGTCATTGGAACTTGGTAGCGTGACAGTATATAAGGCTAAAGAGTTCACTCAAATCCTTTGTTCTCTTCCATGAAAAGGACTGGAATGTCAGAAGTAGTTTTCTTTTGTCTTTTCCACAACAGTGTTACCCATTTGAGGAAAAGGAAACACCATTCTGCCGTAGGACATTTCGTAAATCAATTTTAGCTGACATGCTAACACCTATCTTTTTACGCTAAAAAATATTACTAGATTCATTGTGAAAAATATACTTCCATAGTCCATACACATATCACTGACGTATGTTTGCAATTGGAATTCGTAAGTGTTAAACTAGATTCATGTATCCTGATCTTCTTTCCTATAGTTAAAAATTAACATATGCTGAACTTCTGTTGTCCTACCTCTCTGCCTTATCTGGCTACATCCCCAGAATGTTGTACCCAAGTGATAAAAATAAGGAAACTAAAAAAAGTGAAGCCTCAACTCATTGGATTAAAGAGACTGCCATTCCTGACAATTTATTTACATCAGTGCATATGATATGCTAATTTGAGCCATCATCTATGGAAAAGTCAGGTTCCTTAGGCCGGTCCTTCTGTGCTTTTATGAAGATTATGGCAATCTTTGAGAAATTAAATTTTTCTTTGACTTAGAGCTAGAGGCATCATCAACATTCTGACACTGAATCATGTGGTCATCAATTAGTGAGAAAATGACTTCCGCCTGTAGCTCAGACCTCCTGCCATCTTCTGTCTATTGCTGTGCCTCCGCCATGCTGACTGGATGAGGCAGGCTGCCCATGTTCTCCACTGTTGTGAGTGGAATCGGAGCATGTGCTGCAAAAGTGCTTGGAATCCATCATCCTGAATGCGCTGGCCACAAACTTCAGCTCATCTGCTTGCAGGGAGAATGCCTCAAACTCACTGATAGTTCTAATAGTTCTTGTTGATGAGGGGTAGCTGTTACTAGAGCTGGGAAGCAATGCCCATGTCACCAACTCCTCACCACAGAAATCACCTGGTTTTAGGATGACAGAGTTGAAGAAATCTATCCTTCCGCAATCAGTCGTGGAGCTCTCTAGCTTCCCATGGACTATAAAGAGCATCACTTTGACAGGGTCTCCTTCACGGATAATGTAGGTGCCCTCAGTACTAAGGATATAGGTCATACGCTCACAGATGGCATCCAGTAGTTGCTGGTCCATTGCAGAGATGAGTGACACCTGCAAGTTCAATTGGAGGAACATGATTTGATTAATCAATAATTATAATTTCTGCTTATTGTTCACCAGTAAATATCTTTCTTCTGTCATTAAAGATGTTATGTTGGAGATATGGTTACTGTTCGTGCTCAGGATATTAGCACAGCCATGAAGTACTTACGCGATGAACAAGATCAAGACATAGATACCGCTTTATGTCTTGACGAAGGTCCACAGGTAGTTGTCTCAGGATGGAGTCCTCTTCGACACCCTGTGTTGAGATCCACTTGTATTCCAAGAAGTCACGAATGCGATTCCTCAAATTATCAGGTATTTGTTGATCTGTCATCCAGTCCTCCATTTCTCTTTCCTGTATCCTCCAATCTTCAGCATTTGTAAAAGAGATCTCATGTATATCTGTAGAAGGAATTTTTTTTTCACTGTTAGATCTACTGCATATCGCTAGTAAGATGCCTCATTAGTTCTGTTAAGATAACTTACCATCATGCTGCCAATTAGCTGGGCAAACAATCCAATGCTGAAAAGTGTTAGTCCTATGGCAAATAAGTTTTCACCAATGAAGGAACTTGTCACCAAAGGATTGCCATACGTGCTGATAGCAAAATACAAAAAAGAACATTCATTTTCAGGAACCATGTGCACTCATATCTTGCCACATATAGTAAATTGTAAGAAGTCATTGGTTACAGCAAGCTATTGCGTCATACTAATATAATACAATGATTATATGAGATAATATAGAACTGAAACTGTCATAAGGTTGGTTTTAAGATATACGAACGTTAGTTGTTGTAGTCCCCACCACTGGGAGTAGAAATATTTTTCAGAAAAGGATGCCGTGAGCACTCCATTTTGCATCACTTGAATGAATATGCCATAGTTGATACTTGTCACACCTGGTAAAAAGAAGACAATCAAATGCTTTCCACATGTATGCCAGGATCAGTTCTACTAGACGAAAGTGAAATACTATCAATAATGTCATGTTCGAGTACATCACCTTATTACATAAATGACCTTCTGGGTCTAAAAGAAAAGTACACAAGCAGCAGAAAAACAAGTAAAAGGGACTCCAAACACAGACATTGCACGGGGGAGCGCCAACCTAGAACATCTTCTCGGGATCACCATAGAAGTTTTGGTTCTCCACCTTTTCATCTTCTTAGACTGGGGGGATGCAACTAACAAGTTTGAGTACCAACGGTACTCGCAAGTTGGGAAGTTATGACATGTGGTTCACAACAAGGAAGACAAATAATAGGTAAAGCACTATAGCAATTACAGTTTATTCTTAATATTATTAAGCACCTACATCTAGGTGAAATCCCAACCAATATCCCGAAATTAATCAGGTAAGACCATACCTAAACCATCCATTAAGTAACCATGTGAACTAATTATAAATTTGGTTCCAAGCCGCTCGTGTCCGTGAGCACGGCTGTCTAGACAGTTTGACAATACTCTGCGGAGTGTGTATCTTTTACCCACAGTCTGTGATTCCATCTCCTGTTGCCAGGTGGACTAAGGTAAACCTCCCTGATACTCGTGGTAGCTAACTACATTACACACTTCCGTAGGTGTGTGGCCAGGAGATCACTACGAGGTGTTTCCGATGGTTCTCCCGACTTGCAATGAGTACTCTGAGGTTTCACCGCTCTGGCACCTGGAGTCTATTTTCCCTCCGCCAGGAGAAGCCCCCTCTTGAGCCATGCGGATCCCAAGGCAGGATTCTGAACCCATTCCCCTCCCGTTCAATTACCTATGCTACATCGGGAGAGACCAAATTACTAAACCAAGTTGTTTCATATACAATTCTGTGGTGATACTAAAAGACTTAGCAACTTCCTCCATAAACCGGTCCTTAGAATCCGATAGGTGTCAATCCCCAAACTAAGGTCTTGTGCACGTATGCACCAATCCATACAAAACCCCTTATCAGATTCCTATCTACTAAATTCCATTATTGCCATCGATTCATGAATCATAATACATCCAATATAATCTTGTAGATAAATAGATCATATTTAAATTAAGCATGGCTAAGCATAAACTAATTTAATAGTAAAACACCCAAACCATGTCGATAAGAAATATTGGCGAAAATCTAGGGAAATATAACATAGGATTCATATTTTAATTTAGCATGCATCTAACTAAAACTTAACAAAAAAGGTGCAAGATGGTCAAGGAACTTGCCTCCAAATTGAGCCTGGGGGTCGTCAAGAAATTGCTGCACTTGAAGGTTAAATGTCGGTTCTGGCCCCGATTCGAAGGTTGTCGCACGGTCGGAAATCGGACGGAAGATGGACGGCGGCGATGCTCCTCGGCGCCCGACGAAGTCGGCGTCGCAGAGCCTGATTCCCCCGACGAATGTGTCCGGCAAACTCCGAGCTTGGCGGCGCTAGGGTTTGGGACATCGGGTGAAGAAATTGAGGGGGAATTGGCCGGTATTTATAGGGCTTCGGTGTGGAAATGGCCGACGGTCATCATGGGCACGACGAGGTGATTTGATTTGGGGTAACGGCCGGCATTGAAGGGGGGAAAATGAGTGGGCGGCGCGGTGATGGCACACATGCGTTACGGGAGCGGCGCGAGCGCGAGGAAGACGGAGCTGACCAGTGGGGTGGCCCGTCAGCGAGGGGGAGAGGGGAGAGGAGGTGCGGGAGAGTGGGCTGGCACGCGGGACCCGGGTGGCAGAGAGAGAGAGAGAGAGAGAGAGAGAGGGGAGAGGTGGCGCGGGCCAGCGCGGGAGAGTGGAGGGAGTTGGGCCGGGCGAGAATTCGGCCCAGGGAGCGGTTTTTCCTTTTTCTTTTCTTTTTATTTTTATTTTCTATTTTGTTTCTTTTCTCTTTTATGCTTTGAATTTGTAAACTGAATTTTCTAGCGAATTTAAATTTCAAAAATTCACACAATCATTCAACATGATGCAATTTTCTTTAAATGAATTTTATTCCAAAGAAAATGTTTTTATCTCTTCCAAAAGAATTTATTTTACATTTTTTCCTTCAAAAAGAGTGGGTGTTACAATTCTACCCCCCTAAAAAGAAATCTCACCCTCGAGATTTGAACGTCCTAAGAGAATAGACTGGGAAACTCCGCCTTGAGGTCTTCTTCTCTTTTCCCATGTTGCCTTTTCTTCTGAATGATGTTTCCATTGAACTTTGCACATACGAGTAACTTTATTCCTCGTAACTGGTTCTGACATTTCGAGAATCTTAATAGGGTGTTCTGCATAGGTCAGGTCCTCTTGCACGTCTACTGCTTCCATTGGCAACTGTTGTTCAGGAACTCTTAAGCATTTCTTCAATTGTGACACATGTAATACGTCATGTACATCTGATAAGTGAGATGGTAGCTCGAGCCGATAGGCTACTTCTCCTCTTTTCTCCAATACCTTGAAAGGACCAATATATCGGGGTGATAACTTGCCCCTCACCTTGAATCGTCTCAATCCTCTCACGGGTGACACCTTGAGATACACAAAATCACCAATCTCAAATGACAGATCACAACGTCGAGTATTAGCATAACTCTTCTGCCTTGACCGAGTCGTCTTCAAATTCTTCCGGATTTCTTGCACTTGTCTCTTAGCTTCTCTTAACACTTCAGGCCCGAATACTTGGCTTTCCCTTGTTTGATTCCAAAACAATGGTGTTCTGCACTTTCGTCCATACAAGGCTTCAAACGAAGACATCTTCAAACTGGCTTGATAACTATTGTTATAGGAGAACTCGACATATGGTAGGTTCTTATCCCAACTCCTACTGTTTTTCAAAGCACACGCTCTCAACATGTCTTCAAGAATTTGATTAGTGCGCTCTGTTTGACCGTCAGTCTGTGGATGATATGCTGAGCTGAAATTTAGCCGGGTATCCATAGACTCATGCAACTTCTGCTAAAATCTGGAAGTGAACTGAGTACCTCTATCTGATATCATCTTCTTCGGCACTCCATGTAGGCATACAATTCTTGCTATATATAGTTCTGCCAATCTTGAACCAGAATAGCTTTCTTTTACTGGAATAGTCAAGCGGTCCACTATGACCCATATAGAGTCGTATCCTGACTTAGTTCTTGGCAAACCCACAATAAAGTCCATACTTATTTCCTCTCATTTCCATTCAAAAATTTTAATTGGTTGAAGTAAACCTGCGGGTCTTTGATGTTCTGCTTTGACCTTCTGACATGTATCACACAGAGCCACATACTCTGCCACATTGCGTTTCATTCCATGCCACCAATATCGATCCTTCAGATCTTGATACATCTTTGTGCTTCCCGGATGAATAGAATATGACAAATCATGGGATTCTCTCAGTATCAACTCCCGAATTTCCTTGATATCAGGCACACATATTTTCTTTCCTAGCCATAGGGTTCCTTGTTCATCTTCTTTAAAGTCCGATGCTTTTCCCTCTTTCATTAGTCGCTTAATCTTCTGGATCCACTTATCATTCTTTTGCCCTTCACGAATATCCTTCTCCAAAGTAGAATCCACTTCCATGGACACTACTTCAGTGTTAGTCACAATACTGAGGTTTAGCTTCGCAAATTCTTCACATAACTGCGGTTGCTGACCCTGTAGTGTCAAGCTATTGCATTGAGCTGACCTACTTAAAGCATCTGTGACTACATTAGATTTTTCAGGATGGTAATTGATTCTGACATCAAAATCATAGATAAGTTCCAACCATCAGCGTTGTTTGAGATTTTGATCTGGTTGGGTGAAGATATACTTCAAACTCTTGTGGTCCGTATATATTTCAGTTCTTTTTCCTATCAGATAATGTCTCCATAGCTTCAACGCATGAACCACGACTGCTAACTCCAAGTCATGAGTAGGGTAATTTCTTTCATGCTTTCTGAGTTGACGTGAAGCATAAGCCACTACATGTCCTTCTTGCATTAATACACATCCCAGTCCTTGTCCAGATGCATCACAATAAACTGCAAATTCTTTTTGCATATCTGGCATAACCAACACAGGTGCAATAGTCAACCTTCTCTTTAGTTCCGCGAAACTAGCTTCACATTCCGGTGTCCACTTGTATACAGCTCCCTTCTCAAGTAACTTGGTTAACAGACGAGATATTTTTGAGAATCCTTCAATGAACTGGCGATAATAGCCAACCATTCCCAAGAAACTCCTGATTTCCCCAACATTTTTCTAGTGTTTTCCAATTTAGAACATTTTTCACTTTACTAGGGTCTACTGTTATTCCTCCTTGTGATATAACATGTCCCAGAAATGACACTTCCTTCAACCAGAACTCACATTTACATAGCTTTGCATACCACTGATGTTCACGAAGTTTTTGTAAGGCCAATCTTAGGTGCTCCTCATGTTCCTCTTCACTTTTGGAGAATATCAAAATGTCGTCAATAAATACCATGACAAACTTGTCCAGATATTCCATAAACACCTTATTCATAAGGTACATGAAACAAGGTGGGGTATTAGTCAAGCCAAAAAACATGACTGTATACTCATATAATCCATATCTTGAAACGAATATTGTCTTGGGTATGTCCGAGGGTCGTGTCTTCAATTGGTGATACCCTGAACGTAGGTCAATCTCCGATAACACGCAAGCACCTCTCAACTAGTCAAACAAATCCTCAATCCTTGGTAGAGGATACTTGTTCTTGATAGTTACTGCGTTGAGAGCATGATAATCCACACACAACCTCTGTGTACCATCCTTCTTAGGTACAAATATCACTGGAGCTCCCCGGGTGATGAACTAGGATGAATGTATCCTTTTGCTAACAACTCATTGATATGATCCTTCAGTTCTGCCAACTGTTTAGCATCCATCATGTATGGTCGCTTGTAAATTGGAGCTGTTCCAGGCACTAATTCAATGATGAATTCAATTTCTCAGTCAGGGGGCATATCCAGTAGTTCCTCAGGAAACACATCCAGAAAGTCACAAACAACTTTAATCTCTTGCACTCCCTCAACTTGATTGAGCCGTATTTTCTGAACTAGTGCTTGATCAGGACGAAACTCCACATTTGTGCCATCTGTATGAGTTAAGCATACTGTTCTAGTGGAACAGTGGATCACTCCTTTGTACTTGGTTAACCAGTCCATTCCCAGAATAATGTCTATTCCTTGTGACTCCAACACTATAAGATTTGCTAAGAATGCTACCCTCCTAATGCTTATGCTTACATTAGGGCATACTTGCCTTGTCAGCATCTCCCCTCCCGGAGAGTTGACTACTAATACTTGGGTCATTAATGTAACAGTCATTCCATGTCTTCTTATGAATTCTTTTGCTATGAATGAATGTGTTGCACCAGAGTCAAACAATACTGTAGAAGGATGGAAATCAGCAGGGAACGTACCGATCACCACATCTGATGCATCTTGGGCTTCCTCCAAAACAACATGATTGACCCTTCCTCTGGACTGGTTCTGCTGCGATGGCTTCTTCGGGCAGTTGTTGGAGTAGTGTCCCTTGTCACCACATATGTAGCAAGCTCCCCGAGCACTGGTGTCTTGAGCCTTGTTTCTTTGTTGATTCTGTTGTGGTTGCCCAATTGGTCGAGGGTTTGAAGACATAGGACGTTGTTGATACATCTGAGGGTGTTGTTGTGGCATCTGCTGGTACTGAGGGCGAGCATACTGCGCTTGAGGTATGAAAGAAGTGTTGTTGGTGTATCGCTGACCTTGACTATTAACCATGGGACGACTCATGTGTCCTGTCTGCTGTGGGTTGAAACGAGGACGACTGTTGCTTGAAGATTATCCCATCATCATCTTCTGTTTGCGGTCTTCTCCCTCGCATTCTTTCTTTCCACTGTAAAATCTTTGTCCACCAGATGTTGAAAGCTAGTATAGTCACTGGAAGACATCATCAACTGTATCTCTTTGTCCAGTCCCTCCTTGAAACATAATTGCTTCTTAGCATCAGTATCAACATCACCAGGGGCGTACCAAGGTAGTTGTGTAAACTTGTTCAAATACCCCCATATGTTCATGTTCCCTTGCTTCAGTGCTAGGAACTCCAGACGCTTGGCTTGAATCACCCCTTCAGGTACGTGATGATTGCGGAAGTTTTCTCTGAACTCCTCCCATGTGATGTTGTCTGGGTTGTCATGAGCTGTAGTGAAAGCGTTCCACCAATCAGCTGCAGGTCCTCCCATGTGATGTTGTCTGGGTTGTCATGAGCTGCAGTGAAAGCGGTCCACCAATCAGCTGCAGGTCCATGGAGTTGGTGTGATGCCAATAGTACTATTTCTCTTCCTTCGCGTTGGACAATCCTTAATTTACTTTCAATTGTATTGATCCAGTCGTCGGCATCCATAGGTTCCACGGCGTTGGAAAAGCGTGGAGGTTGAGTGTTCATGAAGTCTCTCAAGCAAAATCTTGGAGGTGGGGGTGGTGGTGGTGGAGGGGGTGGTGGTGATTTCTGAGCCTGTTACATGTTGTTCACAATTTGTGTTAAACTTTGCATCATTTGTAACTGCATTGCCATCATTTATTGCACTTGGTTTGCAGCTGGTGCTCCACGGGCACCTCTTCCATTCCATTGAGGTAACGAGACTTCAGGGTCTTGATTGGGTGGCACACCACGTCCACGTCCTCTTCCTCTTCCTGCCATCTGAGGTTGGGGTGTTGTTTTAGAATAAGAAGATAAGAGAGAAACTATTCTATACGACTTTCCCACTATATGCATCAATAAGGAATATGAGAAATAAATGTCATTTCATTAAGCAAACTCAAACATAGATAATCAAGTTTTCAAAGCAAAACATACAACTCAAGATTACATAGATCGTCGCTACATCGCTCTTATTACAACTCATGGGTAAATGTCTTAATCTTGAGTCGTAGGGATAGGTCGGAGTCTACTCTCGCTCCTCGGGGTCCTCCTCCTCCGGGTCCTCATCAGGGTCTTCATCATCATCTCCATCATACCCCGAGTTGCTTCCATAGGACTCGTTGCCATGTGGAGGAGAGTTTGCAGGCTGCTGCAGCACAGAAGGCTCCTCTGAAGATGGCTCCTCGTCTGAAGTCTCGTCTAGTGAGTTAGTATCGCCACGTCCGACACGGTGATCTGGGGAGTCGGGAATCCATGTGGAGGTGTCAGAGGCATATCCATCTGGGTCCTCATCGGTGATCCGACGATACCTCCTCACCAACCTCTAATAGTGTGCTGCGAGGTCACGAACACCCTGTATCTCTTGCTGGGCCTTGTGGAGCCGGATGCTGAGGCACTCCACATCATCAGCCATCTGGTGAGTCTGTGGAAGGTTCAGAGGTTCCTCCACGTACCGGGTGACGAAGTTGCCAGTACCACTTGGACGCTGGGGAGTGTAGGCATGCATAGTGTTCCTCAGCTGGTAGCGGTAGGAGTGACTCCAGAAAGTAATGGTCTCCCAACTGACATCCTGTTCTGCATGACGAAGGTAGCTCCTTGAGGCAGGTGTACAGTGCACCTTGAGCAGCTCATCTCCATAGTAGACAAACAACTTGCATGACCATTCTATCCGGTCAGGGCGCTGCATCCCGATTGAGTGGTAGGTGAGTGACAGTCTCTCGTGCCTGTAGCCGGCATCATGCAGTATAACTTGAAGTCGACGTCGGAGTCGTCCTGCAGCTCTCCCATCAGTGCGAATCACCACTGCACATCGAGGGTCGTTGAGCGGGGTGCGGCGGGCAGCAATCCTACGGTTTGGAACATAGCCTCCAGTGGACATGCGAGCAGTTCTCCTTACGTTGGCCATCTACAATTTTGAAACTGGAGAGTGTCAGTGATAAAACAAATTAAGAAGTAGGTGAAACAAGTACAAGGTAAAGAATACAAAGAAATATTCTCAATTAATAAGTCAAAGTCCTTAAATTGTCCTTTTCTATCTTGGCTTGCGTCCTACGGGCAACACGACTCTGATACCACTTTGTCACACCCGGTAAAAAAAAGACAAACATATGCCTTCCACATGTATGCCAGGATCAGTTCAACTCATACATGTGTAGACGAAAGTGAAATACCATTAATAATGCCATGTTCGAGTACATCACCTTATTACATAAATGACCTTCCGGGTCTAAAAGAAAAGTACACAAGCAGTGGAAAAACAAGTAAAAGGGGCTCCAAGCACAGACATTGCACGGGGAGCGCCAACGTAGAACATCTCCTCGGGATCACCATAGAAGTCTTGGTTCTCCACGTCTTCATCTTCGTAGACTGGGGGGAAAATATGCAACTAACAAGTTTGAGTACCAACGGTACTCGCAAGTTGGGAAGTTATGACATGTGGTTCATAACAAGGAAGGCAAATAATAGGTAAAGCACTATAGCAGTTATAGTCTATTCTTAATGTTATTAAGCACCTACATCTAGGTGAAATCCCAACCAACATCCCGAAATTAATCAGGTAAGACCAAACCCAAACCATCCATTAAGTAACCATGTGAACTAATTATGAATTTGGTTCCGAGCCGCTCGTTTCCGTGAGCACGGCTGTCTAGACATTTTGACAAGACTCTGCAGAGTGTGTATCCTTTACCCACAGTTCGTGATTTCATCCCCTGTTGCCAGGTGGACTAAGGTAAACCTCTCTGATGCCCGTGGTAGCTAACCACATTACACACTTCTGTAGGTGTGTGGCCAGGAGATCATTACGAGGTGTTTCCGATGGTTCTCCTGACTTGCAATGGGTACTCTGAGGTTTCACCGCTCCGGCATCTGGAGTCTATTTTCCCTCCGCCAGGAGAAGCCCCCTCTTGAGCCATGCGGATCCCAAAGTAGGATTCTGAACCCATTCCCCGCCCGTTCAATTACCTATGCTACATCGGAAGAGACCAAATTACTAAACCAAGTTGTCCCATATACAATTCTGTGGTGATACTAAAAGGCTTAGCAACTTCCTCCATAAACCAGTCCTTAGAATCCGATAGGTGTCAAGCCCCAAACCAAGGTCTTGTGCACGTATGCACCAATCCATACAAAACCCCCTATCAGATTCCTATCTACTAAATTCCATTATTGCCATCGATTCATGAATCATAATACATCCAATGTAATCTTGTAGATAAATAGATCATATTTAAATTAAGCATGGTTAAGCGTAAACTAATTTAATAGTAAAACACCCAAACCATGTCGACAAGGAATATTGTGGAAAATCTAGGGAAACATAACATAGGATTCATATTTTAATTTAGCATGCATCTAACTAAAACTTAACAAAAAGGTTGCAAGATGGTCAAGGAACTTGCCTCCAAATTGAGCCTTGGGGTCGTCAAGAAATTGTTGCTCTTGAAGGTTAAATGTCGGTTCTGGCCCCAATTCGAAGGTTGTCGCACGACCAAAAATCGGACAGAAGATGGTCGGCGATGATGGACGGCGGCGGTGCTCCTCGGCGCCCAACGAAGTCGGCGTCGCAGAGCCTGATTCCCCCGACGAAGGTGTCCGGCAAACTCCAAGCTTGGCGGCACTAGGGTTTGGGGCGTCGGGTGAAGAAATTGAGGGGGAATTGGCCGGTATTTATAGGGCTTCGGTGTGGAAACGACCGGCGGTCATCATGGGCACGACGAGGTGATTTGATTTGGGGTAACGACCGGCATTGAAAGGGGGAAAATGAAGTGGGCGGCGCGGTGAAGGCACGCATGCGTTACGGGAGCGGCGCGGGCGCGAGGAAGATGGAGCTGACCGGTGTGGTCGGCCCGTCAGCGAGGGGGAGAGGGGAGAGGAGGTGCGGGGGAGTGGGCTGGCGCGTGGGACCCGGGTGGCAGAGAGAGAGAGAGAGAGAGAGAGGAGAGGTGGCGTGGGCCGGCGCGGGAGAGTGGAGGGAGGTTGGCCGGGCGAGAATTCGGCCCAGGGAGCGGTTTTTCCTTTTTCTTTTCTTTTTTTTTTATTTTCTGTTTTGTTTCTTTTCTCTTTTATGCTTTGAATTTGTAAACTGAATTTTCTAGCGAATTTAAATTTCAAAAATTCACACAATCATTCAACATGATGCAATTTGCCTTAAATGAATTTTATTCAAAATAAAATGTTTTTATCTCTTGCAAAATAATTTATTTTACATTTTTTTCCTTCAAAAAGGGTGGGTGTTACAATACTGATGCTACCACTCTCGGCATTGCATTTTGTGAAGACGTTTGTGCTATTTGCCTAATTCCAACTCTCAATTGATGTGGCATATTGACAATCAAGAAACTTGGGATCACTTGGTAATTTGTTCATCCTGTCCTCAATAGAGCATTGTGTCTCCCATAATGTCTTCTGCCGATCCACAACTACTAGATAATATATTGCTCCAACTACCTGATGGGCACGTGTGTAGGGATCGAATGCCCAAGAGGGGGGGGGTGAATTGGGCTACTTCAAATTTTAAGTCAATTTAAAGCTTAAGTGAAATCTAATCCTCTAAGCAAGCCAACAGTGCAATTAAGAGAATTAAGTGCGGAATTGAGAGTTGCGTAATCGTAAAGGAGTAGGGAGGAGGAATGCAAACGCTCAAAGACACGGGGACACGTCGATTTTTCCCGTGGTTCGGTAAGATCACTAGGATCCACCTACGTCCACGTTGTGGCACCCACCTAAGGGTATCGCCACTCCCAAGTCACCGAGACGAGGGAATCCACTAACTTCCTCCGTTCGCCATCCTTGGCAAGGTGGAGCTCAAGCCTTGTACAACTTCGATCCTCCGGGCTTCCACAATGGTCTCGGCAAGCTCCGGAGCGATCTCTTCACTCTCCTCTTGATACAAGGTGAGTGCAATCACCAAGAATGCACTTTCTCACGGCTCTCCCTACTCTAGAGTCTCCACTCACCCAGAGAGGACGCACACAAGCTTAACTCTAAGAGGAACTAGCCTATATCTTGAGGTGTGAAAGGGTTACAAGAGTGTGAAAATGAGTATTCTAAGTCTTGGACACTTGGGGAATGTGTAGTGGTGCTCTTGTTGTTCAGCCTCTCCGAAATGACTGGTGGGAGGGGGTTAAATACTCAGCCCAACCGAATTAGCCGTTGGAAAAGTGGGCTGATTACTTTTTCTGTGTACATCGGATGATCCGATGACCCCCTTTTTATGAGCATCGGTCTAATTTGATTAGCTGACGTCATTCTGTCAGAAATGACCGTTATTAGACCGATGCTTCACCTTCTTCATCATCGGAGGATCCGATGAATAGATCTTCAGTCTGGTTGAGTTGATAATTTGCTTCTGTTGTAATCGACCGATGTGTATCTGTCTTCACCATCGGATGATCCGGTGTTCAGTCCTTCAGAATACTTCAGAAAATTTGCTTACTGTTGTATTCATCCGATGTTCACTTGATACACATCGGATGATCCGGTGTGTACTTCATTCTGAGGTCTTCTTCTTCTGTTGAGTCCAAATCGACCGATGCAGTCATTCTTCAGATCACCGGATGATCCGGTGTGTACAATTTGTTTCCTTCGAGTTGAGTTGGACTGATCTTTTGGATTTTGGACTTGTGACCTCTTGAACACTTGTTTGTATGGCTCTTCTGATGGATATGAAGCTTCTTGTGTTGCCAATTTTGATAAGGTTGCGTCGTTGTACGAGTTCTTCATTTGTTTCCGATTAACCCCTTAGGTTAGTTCGTTGAGGGGTCTCCTTTTGCATCCAATGAGCAGTAGATGACATTTATGATTGATTGATCGACGTTTGATTCATTGTACATGAAACCTCGCATCCACAAACTCATTAGTAGTAAATAACGGTTGTCATTAATCACCGAAACCGTACCTCGTGGGGGCCTAGATGCTTTCAATCTCCCCCTTTTTGGTGATTGATGACAACACAACGAGTAGAGCATAAAAGTAATGGAATTTGAAACGCATGGAATTTGAAACGCAAACGCAATGCTCATAAAGAAATGTAATCGGAACAACATGCAACACAAGGAGCTCGAAGGCTCAAACAGTGATCAAATATAAATCATAAGAGAGTCTGAAAAAGAAGCAAATAACAAGTCTGAAAGCAAATAGATAACTAGCACTCCCCCTAAGCCCAAGACACTCCCCCTAACTCTAACTCTTATCCCCCTTTGGCATCAAGACACCAAAAAGGGAAGAGGAGTACCTAGGACTCCGGAGCACTCGGGGCGACGGTGAAGCGGACGATGTCGGCGGTGTCGGAGCTGCTCGAGGTAGACGTCGCCGGAGCTGGTGCTGGAGCGGGAGGAGCCGGAGGTGCTGACGTGGCTGGAGCCGGAGCTGCTGGAGGGTCAGCTGGAGCTGGAACTGCTGGTGGAGAACGCACGGCCGGGAGAGGCGAGAACTGGAACGGCACCGTCGAAGCCAGCAGTGGAGACATGCTGTAGCTCGGGATCGGCGACGCCGGTGCTGGAACTGAAGCTGGAGCCAGAGGAGGTGCTGCTGGAGGCTGACTGAGACCGGTGTGCTGCGGCGGAAGGGCTATCCCGGTCTGCTGGTAGAGGTTGGTGATCAACCCCAGGATACCCATCATCGCCTGCTGGGTCTGCTGCTGCTGGTCCAGTGTCCTCCGGTGCATCTGGTCCACCAGACTCGTGAACCGGTCCGTGTCCTCGCGCCTCTGGCGGGCCATCTCTAGCTGCATCTCTGTCTGCTGCCTCTGAAGCTCTGCGAGCCGCGCAGCCTGCTCTGCCCTGGCCTGCTCGGCTGCAAGCCGGTCCTGCCGCTGCTGCTCGACCATCTGCTGGAGCAGTGTGGTGAGCTCGGACGGCTGGGACACCTGAGCCTCTGACACTGGTGGAGGCGTCGGTGGTGCAGCAGTGGAAGCTCCCGCCTCCGCGTCGTGCTGCCTCGGAGAAGGAGGCGGAGGAGGGAAGTACTCCTCAACACTGTCGCTGGTGTCACTGTCTGACCACACGTGCTCAAGTCCACCTCCCTGAGCCTCAGCCTGAGCGAGCGCCTCATCCTCCTGAGCTAACTCGGTCCAGTCCTCCTCGGAGAGGCGAGCTCTGACCTGTCGCTCGACTGGACGACCAAGACGGCGGTCTCCAGGAGCCGGCACCCGGTAGTGGCCGAACCTCGTGGCGTGCATCTCTGTCATGGGTGCGGTGACTGGCGAGTCCCCTGGCGCTAGCAGGAACAACAGACGGCTGATCCAGTGACCGTAGACCAACTGTCTCAGCATGCCGACTCCGTCAGTGATCACGTCCTCCATCTCGCAGATCAGCACATCTACGATGTCGAACTCCATCCCGTTCATGACGTAGAACAGGATGGTCTGCTGGAGGCTGGTGAACCCCTCTAAGTAGCCGGACCTCGGTAGAAGTGAACGCCTGAGAATGTGGTGAACGGTCCTGGCTGCAGGTGTGAGGAGAGCTGGCACCCTCGGCTGATCTGGCGTGAAAGGGTGGGTGAACAAGCCTCTGATCTCCTCAAACGGGGGTGACACTCCCCCTGTCAGCGGCCTCCTCGGCGGGTCTGCTCCTTCGTACACAACCTCGTGCAGGCACGTGAGGTGTGTGTCCACTCCCAGCAGCTGAGCCAGTCTCTCTCTGGATACGTCGTGCCGCTGCCCCATGAACATGAAGTGAATGGACCGACGTCCCTCAGCGACGTAGAGTGTCGCGTAGAACACACGGACCCACTCCTCCACGTAGACACTCCTCTGGCGCGACAGCAGATCCACCAGTCCTCTGTACCTCTCAAAGAACGGCCTGATGCCGTGACCCACTGCCGCTGCAAGCTGATCCCAATCGATGTACGTGTGCTGGAACAGCTTGTGCCCCCGACGTCTGTACGTCTCGTACAAAGACGCCTGCGTCACCGTCCAGAACCGGGGGTCCACACGAGTGTCCCTGGGCTGCGGGAACCACTCCTCAGGCAGTGCAGTCCATCTGAGCTTCTTCAACTGCTTGGCCTTGTACTTGCGGTAATCTGTCAGTCTGACGTCTTCGGTGACCCTGGCAGCAGTATCCATCTCGTAGATGGCCCTCTGGGCCTCTCTGTCCTCAGCGAGGTCGGCCGCAGTGGGGCGGCGACTCGCGGTGGGGGTCTGACCTCCCCCTCGAGTCCTGACGGTGCGCCGGCGAACCAGTGGCGTCACCGCAGTCTCGTCCTCGTCCTCAGAGTCGTCCGGCGGCACTGGCTGCACCGGCGGCTGCTGCTGCGACTGCCTCTCACGTGCCTCGCGAATCCGGAGGGATCCGTGATGGCCACGCTTGCGCTCCTCGGCGGCGCGAGCGGCCAACTCTGCGCGTCGTGCATCCTTCGACAGCTTTGGCTTCTTTGCGGCGGGCTCCTCGATAGCCTTGCCTTTGCCTTTGCGATCACGGGCCATCTTCAAGAAATTCGAGAGCAAGGGTTAGCGAAAAGATGACGGGAAACAATGAAGGACGTCGCGCTGCACGGAACAAACCTCGTCGACGAAAAGACACGAGATCGATGAAAGGCGACGAACGGCGACGACGATGGCTCGGGCGAGAAACCCTAGCAGGGAGAACTGCCGGCGGTGGAGGCGGCGGCGCCCTGGAGGGGCGGCGGCGGCGCCCTGGAGGGGCGGCGGCGGCGCCCTGGAGAGGCGGCGGCGGCAGCCGACAGAGGCGACGGCGGCGGCGCGGCCTGGGAGGCGCGGCGGCGGCGGTCGGGAGAGAGGCGGCGGCGGCGGCGCGGCCTGGGGAGGCGCGGCGGCGGCGCGGCCTAGGGTGGCGGCGCGAGGGGCGGTGATGGAGGCGCGGCGGCGGGAGGAGGCGAGGCGCGGCGGCGCGGGAGGAGACGAGGCGCGGCGGCGCGGGAGGTGAGGAGGCGTGGAGTGAAGAGGCGCCGGCCGTACGATTTTAGTAGGAACCCGATGACCTAGCCGTTACGCGAACATCGGATCGACCGATGCGCATTGGGGGGGATCATCGGTCGAGTTCAACAGAGAGTTGGTCCAAAAACTCTCTTTGCACACCGGATGATCCGACGTTGCTACGTCGATCATCGGTCGAATTCTGCAGGGTAACAGAGGATTGAACATCGGATGCTCCGATGTTTCCTGAAATGAACTCATCGGTCGATTCCTTGGTTCTAAGCAATCTGTTCGATGAACTGAAGCACCAATTGATCCGATGAGCTGCTGACCCTAGCATCGGATAATCCGATGACTACAGAAAACCTAAAACTGCCCATATATGTCCTTGGACTTTAAACACACAAAGATAAAACGAGTCTTAGGACTTTTTGGGCACCTCCTAACCCTAAAGAAGCTAATATGCCAATAACTTGGCTAGTCCTTAATGCAAATGGAACACCGAGAAAAAATGGAGGAAAAATATCCAAAGAAAATGTAAGGCCCATGCTTTGTGAGGTAGAGTATGGAAACTTCTATCTCATTAACGCATGTTCCTTTAGAATTTTGCTCTTTCCACATCATATGAGTTGAGATATTGCATTTCAAACAAGTCTCCTTCTCATGATGTGGGTTCCCCTTTGTGACAATCTACCGTATGCAATGTCAAACAAGATAATGCAAAATATTAGATGAATGCAAGTCTATATGACAGGAATCATGCAAGGCATAAAATAAATCTATCTTGCCAAGTTTAAACCTGCCAAAGGCTTACTCAGGGAAAACTATTTCTAGCTCTCCCCTATCCTTTGGGAGTTAGGCAAGACCTATATGACATGCAACCTTACATGAACATGGCAATTTACATGACGTTAGATGCATCTAGCACATTTAACTCACTTCTAAGCCTAGAAAAAGTTTTCTCATCAAGTGGTTTGGTGAAGATATCCGCCAATTGTTCTTCGGATCTAACACCTTGCAAAGAGATTTCTCCCTTAGCCTCATGGTCCCGCAAGAAGTGATGGCGAATATCAATGTGTTTAGTGCGGGAGTGTTGAACGGGGTTTCTAGCTATCTTAACCGCACTTTCATTGTCACAAAGGAGAGGCACACAACCAAACTTAATTCCAAAGTCCAAGAGGGTTTGCTTCATATATAGGATTTGGGCACAACATGCACCGGCCGCTATATACTCCGCCTCCGCGGTGGACAAAGCCACGGAATTTTGCTTCTTGCTCGACCAAGAAACTAGGGAACGCCCAAGTAAGTGGCAACCCCCGGAGGTACTCTTGCGGTCTACACGGCATCCGGCAAAGTCCGAATCCGAGTAACCTAAGAGATGAAAACTAGCGTTCTTGGGGTACCACAAACCTACACTTGGGGTATGCTTGAGATACCGAAGTATCCTAAAGACCGCCTTCTTGTGCGATTCTTTAGGTGCCGCTTGAAAGCGAGCACACAAGCACACACTAAACATAATATCGGGCCTAGATGCGGTAAGATATAGCAATGAACCAATCATGGAACGGTAATGAGATTGATCAATAGATTTACCGTCCATGTCCGCGTCGAGATGACAATTTGTCGCCATTGGAGTGCTTCTTGAGCTACAATCTCCCATCTCAAATTTCTTCAAGAGGTCCTTAGTGTACTTCTCTTGATGGATGAAGGTCCCCTCTTGAAGTTGCTTGATTTGAAATCCTAGGAAGAAGTTGAGCTCTCCAATCATTGACATCTCGAATTCCCTAGACATCATTTTGCCAAACTCATGGCTAAGAGCTTTGTTAGTTGAGCCAAAAATAATATCATCGACATAAATTTGACAAAGAAATAAGTCTCCGTCGATGTCCTTGGTGAAGAGTGTAGTGTCCACCCTCCCAATCTTGAAACCTTGCATGACGAGGAAGTCCCTTAAGCGCTCGTACCATGCCCTTGGAGCTTGCTTGAGTCCATAGAGTGCTTTGTTTAGCCTATAGACATGGTTAGGGTTTCTTGGGTCCACAAACCCGGGAGGTTGCTCAACAAACACAAGTTCATTAATATAGCCATTGAGAAATGCACTCTTAACATCCATTTGATAAAGCATGATATTATGATGAGAAGCAAAAGCAAGGAGTATGCGGATAGCTTCTAACCGTGCTACCGGGGCGAATGTCTCCCCAAAATCCAAACCTTCAACTTGAGCAAATCCCTTCGCCACAAGCCTAGCTTTGTTGCGAACCACCACGCCATTCTCATCTTGCTTGTTGCGGTAGACCCACTTCGTTCCAATCACATTCTTGTCCTTGGGTCGCTCCTCCAACACCCAAACTTCATTGCGGGTGAAGTTGTTGAGTTCCTCTTGCATAGCCATCACCCAATTGGAGTCTTGGAGAGCTTCCTCAATGCTTTTGGGTTCTACACACGACACAAAAGAGTAGTGCTCACAAAAAGATGCAACATGACGTGAACGAGTACTTACTCCCCGTGAAGGACTTCCAATGATTTGATCCATTGGATGTGCCTTGGAGATGCGCCCATGTCTCATCAACGGTTGTGAGTCACTTGGTGGTGGTGAAACATCTTGCTCGTCTTGTGGTTGGACTTCATCTTGGACTTCATCTTCTTCTTGGTGTTGTGTGGCTTGTTGGTCTTGCATAGGCAATGGATCATCTTTGTCTTCTTCTTCATCCACTTGAGGCGCCATGGAGGTGTTGATGTTCGGACTTGAAGCTCCCCCTTGATCATGGCTCTCCTCAACTTCGGGCTTGATGTCTCCTATGGTCATGTTCTTCATAGCTTCTCGTAGAGGCTCATCATCTATATCATCATGACCAAAACTCTCCTCTTGGGAGCCATTAGTCTCATCAAACTCAACGTCACAACTTTCTTCAACTAACCCGGAGGTTTGGTTGAATACTCGATATGCCTTTGAGTTCGACGCATAACCAAGGAAAATACCAACATCGCACCTTCTTTCAAACTTACCAAGTCTTTTCTTGCGGTAGATGTAGCACTTGCATCCGAAGACCCGGAAGTAGGAGATGTTGGGCTTTCTCCCAATGAGGAGCTCGTAGGGAGTCTTTTGGAGAAGTTGATGAAGGTAGACTCTATTTGCGGCATGGCATGCCGTGTTGATCGCTTCCGCCCAAAACTTCTCCGACGTCCCATAATCATCAAGCATGGCTCTCGCGAGGGTGATTAGAGTCTTGTTCTTTCTCTCAACAACACCGTTTTGTTGAGGGGTGTATGTAGCCGAAAATTCGTGCTTGACTCCTTCACGATCACACCACTCCCCAATATTGTAGTTCTTGAACTCGGTGCCGTTGTCACTCCGGACCTTGATGATGGGAAGTTGGAATTCCCGTTGAGCTCGTTTTGCAAAGGTCTTGAAGACTTCCGGGGTTTCACCCTTGTCACCTAAAAACAAAGTCCAAGCATAGCGAGAGTAATCATCAACAATAACGAGACAATAGAGATTACCGCCAAGGCTTTGGTAGGTGGACGGTCCGAAGAGGTCCATGTGAAGTAGTTCGAGCGGCTTGGAGGTAGACACCATTGTCTTCATCGGATGGTGCGAAGCCACTTGCTTCCCGGCTTGACATGCGCTACATAGCTTGTTCTTTTCAAACGTCACGTCCTTTACGCCGGTCACCATCCCTAGCTTGAAGGACTTCTTGAGCTTGCTCATTCCTATGTGAGCAATCCTCCGATGCCATAGCCACCCCAAACTTGTCTTGGTGAAAAGACAAGTGGTTAGGCTTGCGCTCTTGTTGGAGAAGTCCACCAAATATAGATGACCATGCCTAAAACCCTTGAATATAAGCTCTTTGCTAGCTACACTAGACACCACAACACCATCTTTGTCAAATGTGCACGTTAGTCCAAGATCACAAAGTTGAGCAATAGAGAGCAAATTAAAGCTAAGAGACTTAACGTAAAGCACATTCGAAATGGACAAGTCATTAGAAATTGCAATTTTACCTAAACCAATTACCTTCCCCTTTGAGTTATCACCAAAGGTGACTTGTTCATGATTGCCGGGGTCTTCTATGGAGGTGAACATACCATCATTGCCGGTCATGTGTTGAGTGCACCCACTATCGAGTACCCAATGTTTTCCTCCGGCTTTGTAGTTCACCTACACACATGAAGTTAGTTTTTGAGTTTAGGAACCCAAGCCAACTTAGGTCCTTGTATGTGTGATACGAGTGATTTTGGGACCCAAAGTTGCTTGGGGAGCTTCCCCTTCATGCCCTTGATGTTTTTGCCAATGAACTTCGCCTTCACCTTTCCACCTACTTTGCTCAATAGATAGTGACAATCATTGAAAGTAGATGAATAGTTAGGAGGTAATTTTGGAGAAGGACGAGTGGGAAGAGGGCACTCCCTAGTGTGATGTCCGGTGACCTCACAATGTTGGCAATAGGATCCCACTTCCTTGATGAAGCTTGTCCTAAGCTCCGGTGAGGGCACCTTCCATTTGTTGGGCGTAGGGAAGGTCCCAAGTCCCCTCTTGTTGAAGCCTTTAGCTTGTTGGAAGAGGATCTCCTTGTGCTTGTCCTCTCCCTTGGAAAGTCTAGCCACACTAGTGCGGAGACTTTCGATCTCGTCCATTAGCTCCTTCTCCCTATTAGCTTTCAATGGCAAAGACTCATGCAAATTGTTAGTGGCATGTGAACTAGCGGGTGTTTTGCCATCAAGAGTTTCTTTCTTCAAGTTATTCAATTTTAGTTCCATTGCTTCATAGGAAAGACTAAGCGTCTCATGCTCTTGAACTAACTCGTTATGCTTAGCCAATAGTGCCGAGTTAGCTAAGTCAAGCTCATGGAACTCAAGCTTGATTTGAGCCTTTTCCTCCTCGATTTGCTTGACATGTGACTTGAGCGTTTCATGCTCATTAAGTATGGTGACATACTTGTCTTGCAAATCGAGGTTGGCACCCTCTAGCTTAGCGCGAGTTAGCTCAAGTGCCTTAACCTTAGCCTTTTCCCTTTTGATAATGGCATGATATTCATTAATCATAGATGCTAGTTCATCGGGAGAAAGTTCATCATCACTTGAGTCATCACATACCTTTGTGTTACCTTTCGCCATGAGGCACATAGGCGGTGGAGGAAGGGGTGAGTCATCCTTGTTGACGATAGCGAGGCTTGCCAAGTTTTCTTCCTCATCTTCACTATCATCACTTGTTTCTTCATCGGTGACCCACTCATTTGCTTCGCACATGAAGACCTTTTGAGGTCCTCTTCTCTTCTTTGGAAAGAGCTTGGTCTTCTTGCCTTTGTCAAGTTTCTTCTTTCCAAAGGTGCGCTTGGGCTTTGCATCTTCATCATCATCACTCTCTTCTAGCTTGCGATGCTTGCCTTTGTCCTTCCTCTTGTCCGGTCTTGGACAATCATATGATATGTGGCCTTGATCGCCACAATTGTAGCACGTCTTGTTATCATCTCTCCTTGGCACGAAGGCTTTCTTCTTGGGATCAAACGAGTATCCCTTCTTGGCAATCTTTGAGTTGAGACGTGAAAACTTCCTCATCATTAATGCAAGCTCATCATCATCATCATCTTCACTTGTAGCTTGTTCTTCCTCACTTGAGCTAGGCTCAACCACTTTCTTCTTCTTGGTATGTGTCTTCTTGGTTGAGGCCTTGAGAGCAATGGTCTTTGATGATGATGACTCCTCCATTATTCCAAGCACACTCATCTCATGAGCATGTATCTCTCCAATGAGCTCCGAAACCTCAATGTTGTCAAGTGACTCCTTTTGGAGCATTGAGTTGATGATGTTGTACTTGGGCTTGGGAAGTAGCATGAGGATCTTGCGGTTGATGAGTCCCTTGCCAAGAGAAGCAATGTCAAGAGCATTAATTTCCTCAATGAGTACATTTAAGCGAGAAAACATTTGATTAACATTCTCATGAGGAAGCATTTTAAAATCATCATACTTGGATTTAAGCAAGTGATATTTGAGCTCTTTGACACGAGAGGAACCCTCATGAATCTCAATCAAGCAAGCCCAAATTTCACAAGCTTTATCCTTACTAGCAATTCTAGCAAATACATCTTGACTAATGCACTCATAAATAGCATTCCTAGCCTTAGCATCCCATTTTAGTTGATCACCAATATATTCATGGTTGCCAAACCCCGCATGGGTCGCTTCCCACACTTCGGGAGAAATTGCCTCAAGGTAAGCGCGCATGCGTGCTTTCCAATAAGCAAAATTCTTGCCCTCGAAGGTAGGAACCGAACCCCCATTCTTGGCCATTTTTGCTCTCTAGCGGTGAAGCTAGAATGATCTAATGAGCAACCTCGCTCTGATACCAATTGTAGGGATCGAATGCCCAAGAGGGGGGGGGGGGGGGTGAATTGGGCTACTTCAAATTTTAAGTCAATTTAAAGCTTAAGTGAAATCTAATCCTCTAAGCAAGCCAACAGTGCAATTAAGAGAATTAAGTGCGGAATTGAGAGTTGCGTAATCGTAAAGGAGTAGGGAGGAGGAATGCAAACGCTCGAAGACACGGGGACACGTCGATTTTTCCCGTGGTTCGGTAAGATCACTAGGATCCACCTACGTCCACGTTGTGGCACCCACCTAAGGGTATCGCCACTCCCAAGTCACCGAGACGAGGGAATCCACTAACTTCCTCCGTTCGCCATCCTTGGCAAGGTGGAGCTCAAGCCTTGTACAACTTCGATCCTCCGGGCTTCCACAATGGTCTCGGCAAGCTCCGGAGCGATCTCTTCACTCTCCTCTTGATACAAGGTGAGTGCAATCACCAAGAATGCACTTTCTCACGGCTCTCCCTACTCTAGAGTCTCCACTCACCCAGAGAGGACGCACACAAGCTTAACTCTAAGAGGAACTAGCCTATATCTTGAGGTGTGAAAGGGTTACAAGAGTGTGAAAATGAGTATTCTAAGTCTTGGACACTTGGGGAATGTGTAGTGGTGCTCTTGTTGTTCAGCCTCTCCGAAATGACTGGTGGGAGGGGGTTAAATACTCAGCCCAACCGAATTAGCCGTTGGAAAAGTGGGCTGATTACTTTTTCTGTGTACATCGGATGATCCGATGACCCCCTTTTTATGAGCATCGGTCTAATTTGATTAGCTGACGTCATTCTGTCAGAAATGACCGTTATTAGACCGATGCTTCACCTTCTTCATCATCGGAGGATCCGATGAATAGATCTTCAGTCTGGTTGAGTTGATAATTTGCTTCTGTTGTAATCGACCGATGTGTATCTGTCTTCACCATCGGATGATCCGGTGTTCAGTCCTTCAGAATACTTCAGAAAATTTGCTTACTGTTGTATTCATCCGATGTTCACTTGATACACATCGGATGATCCGGTGTGTACTTCATTCTGAGGTCTTCTTCTTCTGTTGAGTCCAAATCGACCGATGCAGTCATTCTTCAGATCACCGGATGATCCGGTGTGTACAATTTGTTTCCTTCGAGTTGAGTTGGACTGATCTTTTGGATTTTGGACTTGTGACCTCTTGAACACTTGTTTGTATGGCTCTTCTGATGGATATGAAGCTTCTTGTGTTGCCAATTTTGATAAGGTTGCGTCGTTGTACGAGTTCTTCATTTGTTTCCGATTAACCCCTTAGGTTAGTTCGTTGAGGGGTCTCCTTTTGCATCCAATGAGCAGTAGATGACATTTATGATTGATTGATCGACGTTTGATTCATTGTACATGAAACCTCGCATCCACAAACTCATTAGTAGTAAATAACGGTTGTCATTAATCACCGAAACCGTACCTCGTGGGGGCCTAGATGCTTTCAACGTGTCATATGAATCATTAGTTTTCCATAGTAGAGCATAAATTTTAGCGCACGAGTGTTTTTTTTGAACCCAATGACTGCAAGGGAATCCCCGGCAGTGCAATATATTAATTACTGAAAATAAAAGATATTTACAAAAGGGTAGCCACTGTTTGCACAGGTAAGGCAGGAACACACCCTACAAACTATCAATCCCACTCCTCTATTCCATCTCGATCTAACTCTTTTAGACGATCTATTTGAGCACGCAAAGATGCTCTGAAGAAAGCTTTCCAAGTCATTACAGAGGGTGCAGTAGCTCTAAAAAGTATGCATTTGTAATGTTCCATATCTCCCACGCTGCTGTGGCAAATACCTCCATGAAGGTTGCAGCTTTGTTTTGCCTTGTCAAGAATAGAATGTCATGGTCCCATTGAATTCCGATTATGTTCCAGCACGGTACGCTGAAGGAGCATAGGAAGAACAGATGATATGTCAACTCCTCTGTGTTCAAGGCACAAAGTACACATGAATAGTCATTTCCCTCTATAGTGAGATTTTTCCTTTTTAAGATGTTTATGGAATTTAACCGATCCCAGAACATGACCCATAGAAAGATATTGATCTTCTTCAGAAGCCGATTTCCAGATCCATAAGAATGTGTGTGTGTGTGTGTGTGGGGGGGGGGGGGGGGTGATATGCTTAAAGTACTCGTTGTATCCCTTTTTTTAGCTATAGAGTTCCCTGTTCGACTCATCCCCCAGCTATCTCTGTCTTGACCTCTATTTAACATTTCCAGTAGGATAAGTTGAGGCTATCCAGCTCTGCGGATGCCTCTTCCGACAAGGGCACAAAGAAGTGCCGCCAGACATCAGGCTGTGAAGTAAACTGGGGAGGGAGATGTTTGATTTCTTGACAAATGTGAATAATCTGGGTAAATCCTTGCTAAGTAAGTGTCCTTCCCATTCATCATTCCACATCTGAACTGTGTCCCCCACCCCAACCTTGACCCTCAGCTACTTCCTAAACTCCTCATAAAGGCTTAGGATGTCACACCACCAAAATGGTCCTTTTCCTTTTGTGCTATGTGGCGGCTTCCCATTGTTGCAGTATTTGTTCAAGATAAGATGTACCCAGGGTGCATCAGCTTTGTTGTATATCTTGAAAAGAAAGTTCATGAGGAGGGCCTTGTTCATTTTTTTCAAGCACTTGAGTCCTAAACCACCATTTTCCATTGGAGCCGTGACTTGATCCCAGGCCACCATGGGCCTTCCTTTGCTGTCAACATCAGATCCCCTCTATAGACATAGCTTTCTGGTTTTGTCAAGCGCTTGTATGACCTGGCCCTTCAATTTGATTGTGCACATTGCATAGATGGGGATCGAAGAGATTATGCTGTTCACAAGAGTGCACCGTCCCCCCATGGATAGCCAGGTTGCTGTTGTTGTAATTTTCCTCTCTATTTTCGTGATCAGGTGAGCAAAGTCTTCAGCTTTAGGTCTGGACAAACCCATGGGAAGCCTAAGTATGTGAAGGGAAAGGCCCCAATCTTGCACCCCAATGTAGCAGCCAAGTTGGTTGCATCCTCTGCACTTAAGTTCACCGGCATGAGACAAGATTTTCCCCAATTCACTTTGAAACCCATAGCTCCTCCCAGTGCATGTAATAGGTTCTTGAGAAAAAAGAGTTCTCTCTGTGATGCTTTCAGGACAAGAATTGTGTCATCAGCGTATTGTACCACTGGGAAATCCGTGGTTGTTGGCTGAGGTATAGGTATGGATAGGAGGCCCATTTCTGCTGCTTTGTTGATAGTTAGCTGTAATAACTCTGCTGCTTGGACAAAGAGTAATGGTGATAGTGGGTTGTCGTGTCGTACTCCTCTTTTGCAATGGAAGCTCTTACCTGGGACCCCATTCAATAACGCATATGAAGTGGTTGTTGCTAGAATATCTGTTACCCATGTTATCTATTGAGCTGAGAATCCCATAACCTAGAGCATAGCTGTTATGAAATTGTGTTCAACCTTGTCAAATGCTTTTTCAAAGTCTAATTTGAGGATAACAATGCTTGTATTGGACCTGCTGCACTGATAAAGATATTCCTAAACCCATGCCATACAATCCTGAATCGTTCTTTTCTTGATGAATCCATATTGATTTTTGTGAATGACAACAGTGATTAGACTTTGAAGCCTCACAAATAGAATTTTAGTGATTAGCTTGACTGTGGAATTAAGTAATGAGATGGGCCTGTAATCATTTACCCGATGGGGATTTGACACCTTTAGAATGAGGATAATAAAGGAGCTATTGAGAGGTTGCAAGCTGACGAAGTTGAAATAGAAGTCTAGGCACAAAGCATTAATGTCCTTCTTAATAATATTCTAACATGCTTTGTAGAATTTTGTGTTGAAGCCATCCGGACCCGGTGCTTTATCCCCTGACATGCTCTTTAATGTCAAGTCAATTTCTTCCCTGGTGATGGGAGCACATAATATTCCCAAACCTTGATAACCCGACACCAATTCCTGAAGGAGAGGCCATTGCTGTATTGGGTCCATTTGTCCTAGCCTTCCATTGAATTCCTTCCATAACAATGTTGCCTTTTCTCTGTGGTCCATCAGTTCTGTTCCTTCCTCGTCGTGAATGGTTGTGATTGTATTCCTTCTACACCTTTCATGTTGCTGCTGTCAAGAGAAACTTGATTGGTTCATCTCCCAATACTACCCATCTTTCCGTGTATCTCTGTCTCCAGTCGTCGTATTTCTGTTGTAGTAGGGTGGCCACTTGTGTTTTGATTAGGTCTTTGAACATATGTTCCTGGATGTGTAGTAATCTTTGCTCTTCAAGTTTGTCAATTATCAACAAAACCTCATTACATCTCCAAATTAGCTTGGATAGGTTACCAATGCTTTTACTCCAATTTTTCAATCTATGTCTCGACCGTTTCAGCTTTGCTGAAATTCTCCTTGCACTGTTCATATTAGGCAGCAGCTGATCCCAGGACTCTTTTACAATGTGCAGGAACTGTGGATGCTTCAGCCAATAATTTTCGAACCTAAAACAATGTGCCTTGGGTATATTTGTGCTGATTTGTGCAACCAAAGGGATATGATTTGAGGTATCTCTTGCTAGTGGCAGGAGGGTGGTGTTTGGGAATGTTACTGTCCACTGAGTTGAGGTAAAACACCAATCGAGCTGTTCTAGCAATGGCATGTTCTGCATGTTGCTCCAAGTGTAATTCCTCTCTTTTAATGGGATTTCAAGAAGACCCAAGTGTTGAATGATGTTATTGAAGATTAGCATATCATTTATATTGGCTTCAGATCTATTTCTTTCTTCTATGCTTCTGTAAAGGTTGAAGTCACCAATTATCATCCATAAGTCATCTGGTTGAAGATCAAGGTTCCATAGCCATTCAATGAATTCCTCTCTTTGTGTGCCATGACAGGGACCATAGACCATAATTAACTTCCATGTGACTCCATTCTGAAGAGAAGTGAATTGAACACTGTCGGTACCCTGCGTACCGTATACCCCTTGGGAGTACAAAAAGACCAAAGGAACTTCACCTGTTTGAGTTAAAGACGCGAAGGCCCCTCGTGTCATACGGGACCGGACCTGCCTCCCATCTATGGTTAGTCTCGGTGCTACCACGTGTATACTGCAACCGGACCAACATCCCACACATGGGATAGCTCCGGGCTAAACACCTGTGTGACACCTTCGGACCTAACCCCCGACAGAGGGAAGCTCCGGCACCGACACGTGTACATCTACACCGGACCTACCCGTCCCAGACGGAAAGCTCCAAAGCTGCCACGTGTCCAACCGCCAGACCTTCAGCCTCAACAACCAGACTGGTGGACCCCCAATGGCTCGGACCTTCAAGGGGCAATCAAAGACTTCAAGACCTGATTAAGTGTCATTAATACCATATTAATGACACACGATCGGAAGGCCCTTAATACCAGTAACGACACTGTCAAGGCCCGTTACCACACTATTAAGGGTAATTAACCTCATTAATTGTTTATTAAGCATCAGTAACCGCCGGGCCACTGTCGGGCCAGGCTAACGGTGTAACGACCAGTGCTTGTACTATAAAAGGACTGGTCGACGATACACAAAGGGCTCTTCTCTCCCTCTCTCGACTCTGAGACTTCTCGCATACTCAGCTCTGACACGCACTCACAAGTGCTCAGACACTCAATACAACAACTACACACCCCGTGGAGTAGGGTATTACGCTCAGGCGGCCTGAACCACGTAAATCCTTTTGTCTATTTGCCATCGTGTTCTGAATCTATGCGCGCCCAATACCGAACTACAAACTCCGTAGACTACCAATAGTAGTACTGGGAGAATTGCCGGAACAACACTCCGACAATTGGCGCGCCAGGTAGGGGCGCCCGAGATTCAAACATGGTGAACTCCGCCGCTGGATCGTCAAACGGCAACCCTGCTGCGCAACCTGCTGGAGGCAATCCCTCCAAGATGCAGCTGCCAGCAGGTGATGTGGTTCCAGCAGGAGCCATGCCACTGCCGCCACCGTCCAGACCGGCAAATCAAGCTAGACAGCGGGATGGGGCGTCTGCATCGGTCACGGCATCGGCGAACAACAACCCTGAACACGCGCTCCATGCCGCGCGTGCTCTTCTCCAACGCCCACCGCCTCCAGGTGCATTCCAGGGTGCAATGGAGCAGTGGAGGGCTGATGTGGAACATTTGGTTGTAGCAGCAACCGATCGCATCAGCATCCAAGGTCCCCCCCTTCGGGATGGGCCCCATCGCAGCATCAGACCGTGTCTGGCAGACTTGGTCCTCACACATCCCAACATAGGAGGCGTGCTGCATCTCAACAAGCGACGTTGCTGGCTTCCGGGGCGCGACGTACCCATACGGTAACCAGGCTTTCAACTCACGACCTCCAGGCGGAGCTTGATCGCCGTTACCGTCAACAGGATGGCCGCGTCCATATCGAGCGCGCTCGCGAAAGGTGAGAGGCTCGAGACAGTCCTGCTCCCGAGGGAGTAGGAGGAGGCTGTTTGCCCTGGCCATGCACCTACGCATGGTCAGATGGCCACAAAATTTCCGGCCTCACCTGCCGAAAATATTTGACGGGACTGTCAATCCCGCTGAGTTTCTCCGAATCTACTCCACCGCAATCCTTGCGGCCGGAGGCAACAAGGCCGTAATGGCCAATTATTTCCCTGTGGCTTTGACTGGGACCGCCAAGACCTGGTTCATGAGCCTTCCGCCCGACTCCATCAACAGTTGGGCAGAACTGTGCCAACAGTTCACCGCCAATTTCGGGAGTTCATACACCCGACCAGGCACCGAACTAGACCTTTTTGCTGTCAAGCAGAAGGGGGGAGAGTCCCTGCGTCCTTCATCCAAGGTTCTCCGAGGTACGGAACACTATTCCTTCTATCTCTAGCGCCTCTGTTATTGTGGCATTTAGATAGGGCGTACGAGACAAGAAGATGTTGGAGACGTTGGCGACCAAAGAGATCACCAGCGTCACGGAACTCTTCAGCTTGGCAGATAAATGCGCCAAAGCTGCGGAGGGCCGTGAAATGCACTCTCAACCACCTCCGGAGGACAACAAAAAATCCTCCAAGTGTGAAGCCACTACCTATGGGAGTTGTAAAAAGAAGAAAAAGTCCAACGGCAAGAAAAAGACGTCGGCCGGCACACCAACTGCTGCAGCTGCCGCAGCTCCGGGTGGCCGGGGGCCACGCCCTGAAAAATGACCTCGGCCATCATCTGAGGACAGTGGCAGCTCCAAGATGTGGTGTCCTATACACAAGTCGAACAGCCACAACCTGGAAGACTGCCAGGAGGTCCAAAACCTTGCCAAGCGCTACAACAAGTGCCGAGATGAAGTTCCTTTCTGTCAAAGATAAGGGAAACAGAAAGTCGACGAAGCTCCGGCTGAAGAGGAGTTAGGCTTTCAGGACCCTAAAAAGGTCTTGAAGGTTGTTTACACCTTCGTCGACAATGACTCCGACGTCTCCGACAACGAATGTCAGAAAACCATGAACACCATCTTTGGTGGTTCGTGAGACATCACCTCTCGTCGTGTCCTTAAGACCATGCGGCAAGACATGGCCTCAGTAGCTCCTACTGCTAGGGCGGAGCCGCACCGTTTGTGGATGGACACTGCTATCACTTTTGATGCTTTAGACTGCCCCCAGAACATGATCGGAGCTGGCCAACTCCCATTGATGGTATCTACGACCATCAACAACATCCAACTCAACCATGTAATGGTGGACGGAGGTTCGGGGCTGAACCTCATAAGCTTTGAAGCTTTCGTCAAGCTTCAGCTCCGACCTTCGGACCATCGCCCCTCTCGACCTTTCTCCGGAGTAGGTCCGGGGGCCATAACCCCACTCGGTGCAATTACTCTTTTGGTGACCTTCGGGACCCGAGAGAATTACCGCACTGAGAAGTTGGTCTTCGACGTGGCGCACATCAACTTACCCTTCAATGCCATTTTGGGAAGGCCAGCCTTATACAAGTTCATGGCTGCTGCTCATTATGGCTACTTGGTGTTGAAGATGCCAACACCAGCCGGTGTTCTCCGGATCCATGGAGATCGCACCGCCGGAGTTACTGCTCTAGAATAACTCCACGCGCTTGCTACAACGCAGGAGGAAGAATCTGGAAAGGAGCAAGCTCTGAAACCCCCGAGCATTCGTCATAGAGGCTCAACCTCCACACCTCGCATGCAACCAAGCGGCGACACCGACATTCCCGTCAAAGTTGTCCAAATCGGTTCTAACACCGCTCAGACCACCCATATATCGGGAGGTCTGAATGACGAATAGGAACTCGCGCTCATCACTTTCCTCCGGGCTAACGTCGACGTGTTTGCCTGGCAATCGTCACAAATGCTTGGGATCCCTAGGGAAGTGATCGAGCACAATCTGAAGATCTATCCCGACACTCGGCCTGTACATCAGAAGTCTCGAAAGCAATCAGTAGAGCGACAAAACTTCATACATCAAGAAGTGAAGAAGTTGCTCGAAGCTGGATTCATCTGAGAAGTCTTCCACCCAAAATGGCTGGAAAACCCAGTCGTTGTACCCAAGGCCGACGGGAAGCTTCAGATGTGTATCGACTATAATACACTAAATAATGTGTGTCCAAAAGATCCATTCCCACTACCTAGAATAGATTATATAGTAGATTCCACCTCCAGGTGTGAATTACTGTGTTTCCTAGACGCATATTCTGGGTACCATCAAATCAAAATGTCTAGGGAAGATGAAGAGCATACCTCCTCCATCACAGTAGATGGATTATATTGTTATACTACCATGCCATTTGGTCTCAAAAATGCTGCTTCAACATTTGTACGAGCTATGTACAAAACTTTTGGAGAGCTCATCAGAGACATAGTGGAAGTGTATGTCAATGACATTGTCGTCAAGATTAAGAACAAGGAGTCATTCCTCGACACCTTGCAAGCTGTCTTCGACAAGTTGCGAGTCACTCGCATGAAGCTGAACCCGGACAAGTGTGTCTTCGGGGTTAGCTCCGGAAAACTTCTTGGTTTCTTGGTGAACCACCGAGGAATAGAAGCAAACCCGGCGAGGATAAAAGCTATTGAAGACATGCGGCCACTAGCCCGCATCAAGGATGTCCAAAAGCTGACTGAAGTCTAGCTGCCTTCAGCCGGTTCATCTCAAGACTGGCGGAATGGGCGCTACCCTTCTTCAAGCTATTGAGGAAGTCCGGACCATTCTAATGGTCTGAAGAAGCAGAAAATGCATTCTAGGAGCTAAAGCAGATCCTCACCACCCCTACCAACCTTGGTAGCTCTCAACCCTGGTAAGCCACTCCTGCTTTACATTTCGACAACTGACAAAGTTGTCAGCATGGTCCTAGTTGCGGAAAGACCAGAATCATCTCCAGTTCAGGAATCCAAACCCCTTCGAGAGGGTCCGGAGCTACCTGAAGTCGAGTCTGGGTCCCAGCTCCCAGACCCAGATCCTCAAGGTGAGATGCCGAAGGATCCTTCGAATGAAGGAGTCACTGCTACTGAACAACAAGATCCGGACCCCTCCGGAAAGGTCTGGGTCACTTCAGAAGAAGCTCCAGATTCCTCCAACCGGAACTCGGAGGTCCCCGAACAAGGTCCGGACCCCTCCGGGAGGGTCCGGGTAGATGAGGAGGAAGCTCTGGGCCCCTTCGGGAGGGTCCAGACGGTCCAGCGCCCAGTGTACTTCATCAGCGAAGTACTCCATGGCATCAAGACTCGGTACCTGGAGGTGCATAAGCTACGCTACGCAGTCCTTATTGCCTCTAGGAAGCTCCGACACTACTTCCAAGCTCACAAGATTTCAGTGGTAACTTCTTATCCACTGCGTGCAATCTTGCATAACCCCAATTCTACTGGCAATATTGCAAAGTGGGCAGCAGAATTAGCCGAGTTTGATCTTGAATTCGTTCCAAGACAAGTGATCAAGAGTCAAGCATTGGCGGACTTCGTGGCGGAATGGACCCCCTCTCCATCAAATCCTGGGGGCCCCAGTGAGCAGAAGTCGGAACCCAAGGTTTCGGTTTTCACTGAGCCTCACTGGACTCTCTTCTTCGACAGCCCTGTGTAGAAGCACGGGGCCGGAGCTGAAATCCTTCTCCTCGCTCCGACCGGGGAGAAGGTTAAATACATGGTGCACCTTGACTTCAAGGTGACCAACAACATGGCGGAGTATGAAGCACTAATTCATGGACTCAAGGTGGCACTATCGTATGGTGTCAAGCAGCTGTTAGTAAAGGGTGATTCACAGCTTGTTGTAAAACAAGTCAAAGGTGAATGTTGCTGCAACAACCCTCAACTAGCTGCATACCTACTTGAAGTCCAGAAGCTTTAGAAGGACTTCGACGTCCTGGATCTTTGCCATGTCCAACGTCTCAAGAATGCTGAAGCTGACGAACTCTCGACGAAAGCTCCAACCGGGGCTCTAGCTCCCGACGGAACCTTCGTCCGGAGGTTGTCTAAACCTACAACTCAGCCTGCCGAACTGAGTGAAGGGGGCGAGACCAGCACCTCGAAGCGAGCGGTCCCGATGGCCCTGTTACCATGGCGTCCATCAAGGGTCGTAGGTGCTGCAGGAAGCTCCGAGCAACCCAACACGCAAGACTCAAATCCTCAAGCTAGATCTGATGCATGGATCTCAGAGATCCAGAGCTACTTGAAAGACAATTTCCTTCTTGAAGATAATGTATCCGCTGACCGGATAGTCAGATTGGCTAAAAGATACACAATGGTAGAAGGGGATCTCTATTGGCGTGGTGCCAACGGCGTCCTAATGCGGTGCATTACAAGGGAAGAAGGCCATGATCTCCTCGCAGAAATCCATGGAGGCGAGTGTGGGAACCACGCGTCTTCCTGCACGCTGGTCGGTAAAGCCTTCCGGCATGGCTTCTACTGGCCTACAACGCTCCAGGATGCAACTGAGCTAGTGAAGAAATGCGAAGCATGCCAGTTCCATGCAAAGCAAATTCACACACCGGCTCAGCCTCTACAAATGATACCTCCTACATGTCCTTTCGATGTGTGGGGGATGGATATCTTGGGACCTTTCCCAAGAGCCGTCGTAGGTTAGAAGTTCATGTATATTGCTATTGACAAGTTCACCAAATGGCCAGAAGCAACCCCAATTGTGACAATAAACAAGCAATTAGCTATCAACTTCTTACAGTCCATCATATGCAGATTTGAAGTCCCAAACAAGATCATAACTGATAATGGGACACAGTTCACAAGCTTTGCATTCCAAGGATATTGCAAAGACCTCGGCATCCAAGTTAGCTACGCTTCCGTAGCTCACACGACAAGCAATGGCCAAGTCGAGAGAGCAAATGCAGAAATCCTAAAAGGACTCCAGATGCGCACATATGAGCGCTTGAAAAAACATGGAGCCAACTGGATCGAAGAGCTTCCGCCCACTCTATGGGCCAACAGGACAACTCCAAACCGGTCAACTGGAGAGACACCCTTCTTCCTGGTGTACGGAGCTGAAGCAGTCCTTCCTCTGAAAATCACCTTGGGGTCGCTCTGGGTCCGGACCTTCGACGATGCCACGCAGGACCAGCTCCGGCGTGAAGACCTTGACCTCCTTGAAGAGGGAAGGTGCCGAGCAGCTGTTCGGAATGCCCGATACCGCCAAGCTCTTTGGCGCTATCACCAACGGCATGTTCACAGCCGACAGCTCGAGGAAGGCGATCTGGTGCTACGGAGAATAAAATCCAGAGAAGGGTTAACCAAACTCTCCCCCAGCTGGGAAGGACCCTTTCGAGTGATCAAAGTATCCCGTCCCGGATGCGTTCGCTTAGCAACCGAGGATGGGACACCTCTCCCTAACCCTTGGAACATTGAGCACCTTCGTAAGTTCTACGCTTAATATCACAGAGGTGAGTCTGTAGTTACATGTGATGTATGTTATAGAGTCATTGTACAGAGTCGGGTAGCTCCTCCGAGAGAACAGCTGGACCTTCCCCGGAAGGTCCGCAAAGTTCAGGCAACACTTGTCACAGTCTCAGAACTAAAAGTGTAGCTAGCTACCCTTGGTCAAACGTGAAACGAAACACACTTAGCCTGGTTCCGTACCCTAAGAGTGTACTTGTTTCCCCTGTACCCCGGACCTATAATGAAAGGCATCATTGTGTGAATATAGACTCCACGTGCATTTATTTTGTACAGGCTCAATATTTTTTATTTTTCTCTTTCTTGTCTATAACAAAGTTGTGCAATTCTTAAGAAACTTTAGCTTGACCAATTCATGTACAATTTGAGTTGCATTGTCTATTCTTCCGGGTCCAAACATTGTTAACGGTCTACTCGTCTGAATGTCGCCAAGCCAATCTAGGGCCGAAGTGTGCTATCGACTTAGCCTGGTCATGCACCCTAAGTACGCCACTCTACCTACACCCCGACAGGCCGAAGTAAGGCGAGTCAAGAAACGATCGGACCTGGAGGAAACAAGCCAGTGCACTTGATTGTATTTAGAATTGTGTTCAACCTAAAACTTTCTCAGGAATAGTAAGTCGCAATTAAGTTATAGATAGGAAATGGATTTTACCGTTTTTCTTGACTTCAATGTGTAGGAAAAATAAAAGATTTCATGATGATGGTGAATGAAGCCGGAGCTATCAAAGCTCCGACATCCCCTAGGTGGCTTGTAGTCGATGTTTCAAACATTGATAGCGAGCATCGCTGGAGCTACTCAGCTCCGGTAAAGCCAGGGGGCCAGCCGTCAACGTGAAGAAAATATGGTGGGAAGACTCCACAGTGGGGTCTGCTGTCGACACACCGCATGTTGACAGAGGTCACTGCCGAAGCTACCAAGCTCCGACACCCCACAGGACTAACCGTCGATGCTCTACGCGTTGATGGAGACTGCTGCCAGAGCTACTAAGCTCCGACGATGGTCACTGCCGGAGCTACTAAGCTCCGACAACCTCAGGGGGCCTCTACTATTGAAGACTTCAGACCTACGCTCTACAAGTTCGAAGCACGCAAGTCTTCAACAACTGTTACATCTTCTTGGTACATGTTCACAATCAAATTGTGTACATCTACTAGGGTGCCAAGTGAAACAAAGATGTTGTAGACAAAAATTGAAATTCATTCAAACTTGGATTTCATTCATTTGGAGACAAGATATTACAAAATTGGAGAAAAAGAAGAGAGGATACAAGCAGGAGCTACAAAGAGATGGTCCTAGACCCTATGGAAGAACGAGGCGACCTTCTGGACAACCTCCGACACGCTAGCTTGGGCGGCTCCTCCCTCTCCGTCGATGGGGCCTTCAAGCACCGGGTCCAGTGGGAACTAAGGGTCCCGACTTATGTAGCACGTCAGCACGTATTCTGCGACGTTCTTTGCCAAGGATTGTCCCTCCATTTCCAGCTGGTCTGCGATGACATTGCCCATCTTGGTGAGCTTGTCGTCTGCCGAACTCAACGCCTACAACGCCTGGTCTAGCTCCGGCTCCGGGTCATCCAGACGCACGGGGCTAAAACCCATTGGCGTCAGCGCATCATTGGCTTTTCCCAAGAAGTCCCGAACTTGTTGGGACTCCGCAGCCCTCGAGCCTCGCATCTCCTCCAAGGATCTTCTGGTCGCCGCAAGCTCTGAATTCTCACGGGCAAGACGCTCAACCTCTTTGGCGTTCTGCTGAATCTTTTCAGCAACCCGCCTTTCGAGTTTACTGAGCTCCTCTTCCCGGAGGTGGATTTTGTTCTGGCAGTCGACCAGTTCCTTATCCCGGCCCCGCACCTTCTTCTCCCTGGCAGCAATTTCATCCTCCCTCTTGTGGAGGCCCTGTCCTTGCTGCCAGTCCTTCTTCTCCTCTTTCTCGCAGCACTCACCCAACTTCTTGGTGCGCTCCGCGAGACTGTTGTCACCCAGAGTTAGCCTCTCAGTAAGCTCTTCCTCCCTCTTCACGAGGCCATCCGGCAGCTCCAGGAGTTTTTGTTCTTCATCTTCGAGCTTTTTCTCCCGCTCCTCAAGGGCCTCCCGGCGCTTGACGAGGCTGTCGTGGATGGCGCTGAGCTTCTCCCCGCGATCATTCGCCGCGTTATTAGCAGCTACGGCCTGTTTGTGGATGGCTCGGGACTGGTTGTCAAGGGATCGCACCATGCTTTCCCTCTCGTCCAACAGCTTACCCCAGTACTCCACCAGACCTTCTCATTCTTCACCCACTCCTTGTCGTCAGCCAGCCTCGACTGCGCCAGCTTGGTCTCGAATTGGAGCCGGTTGCGCCACCTCCTAAGAGTTTGGCGCTCCTCCTCGAGGGTCTTTTTGTCGTGGTAAAAAGCCAGCTGGACCTGACGAAGACCGGAGCAGGCGTTGTTAATAGACAACGATAGAGGGATCAGGTCCGGACCTGTCGGGGTCCTCTCCGCTGGCTCCAGCGGGTTCTCTGTGACAAAAATCGGGTCCCACTCTACAAGAGCGGTCCCCTGAGATTCCACGGCGCTAGAGCCGCCCTCCGGGATAGCCTTGTCACTGAGGAAGGTCTTGCAACAGAAGTTTCGACCTCCGGAGTTGGTTTTGAAGGTCTCGCCGCCAGGTCATGAACAACTGGTCGCTCAGGCTGGGGGCCGGCAGCTTCATCTTGGCACCTTGGCTCAGGCGTGGGCACCTCCGGGACCACCACCTCCGGGGCAGGTGTTGAAGATTCAGCCGCAGCTGAAGCCACTTCCGACTCCGACGCTGGTGCCTCCTCCATCGCCGACTTAGGCGCTAGCGCTTCGACCATCATGGGCTCGGGCACCAGCACTTCTGTAGCAACCGGCTTAGGCGCCAGAACTTCTTCGACAACCGGCCCAGGCGCCAGAACTTCTTCGACGATCGGCTCAGGCGCCGGAACTTCATCAGCCACCGGCTCTACCGCCGAGGCTTCATCAACACCCGACTCTATTGTTGGGGCCTCATCAACCATCGACTCCACTGCCGGGGCTTCAACAACGTCCGACCCTAGGGCCGGGACTTCAGCTACCTCCGGCTCTAAGGCTGGAGCGTCTATCATTTCAGCATCCAAACCCGGAGCTTCAACCTTCGGGGCAGATGCGACTGGTACATCTTCATTCCCGTGGTCTGGCGCTACCACGGGAGCTTCTGGGGATGAGTCGAGGTCCAGGACCACGACAGCCGGCACCGGAGCTATTGCAGCCTCAGGCACCTCTTGAGGCGGCGCTGGGATTGGAGCCGGAGCCTCCGCCTGCACAGCCTCAGCTGCTGCTGCAGGAACCAGAGCTTCAACCCCTTTCTTGGGCACTCTGTGGATGAAGGACGAAGAAACTCAAAACACAGTTACAACAAAGAACAATCAACTGAGGTAAAAAACAAAATTTACCTCGGAAGGCTTCCGCTCCAGCTAGCACGGAACCTCTTCCCCGGACGCTCGGGGCCAGACCCTGTCGCCACTAGCGTGTCAGCTCCAAAAGGTTCCCTGGAGCTTGCTGCTGCTGTCGGCGTCACTTTGGTTGAGGCCCCCTCAACCGGGAAGGACCTCCGGACCCAGAGCCCTCAGCTGGCCTTGGTACTGGAGCCACATGGCCGGAGCTAGCACCCCGGGGATATGCCGATGCTAGAGTGGTTGCTGCTGTTGAAGACCTTCCCCTCTGGGGAGGAGCCGTCGCGGAAGGAGCAGGTCTGATGGACCTCCCGTCAGAATGCTTCAACTTCCTCTTACAGCTTCGAGGGCTCGGCCAATTCTTTGCCCTTGCCCACGACTTTAAATCTCTGTCTCAGGGCGGAAGGGGGACCACCCTCTGAAGCTCCGGGGATCGCCAACCCGGTGGTTGAACGCCTCTCAACTTCACCGAGGTCGTCAAGCACTGGCATCTTCCGCTGGAGCTCCCTGCTGAACTCCGCCTCCATGTTCAGAGGGAGGAAAGCCGCTGGCGTAGTTAAGTCGTCACCCTCGACGGCGATGCCGTGCTGGAACTTCTTGAGGTGAAACTCCAAAGTTGTGCCTTCCATGTTGGACTTCAAACCGGTCTTGATCCGGTCGTTGTCCATCACGCTGTTGAGGGCCCAGACAAGCTTCTCCCTCTTTTTCAGCGGAGCCCACCTATTGACCAGGAAGTTGCAGAATACTGCCTGAGGAGTCACCCCTCCCTCCACACATTGGCGGATCCTGGTTAGAACAGGGTTGAAGGCGTCCGATAACACCGGAACTTTGCTCCAAGCTTCAGTGTCGACGTTGGGGAGGCCCTCGGGCAGCTCTAGCTTCTCATGCTCCTCCACCCTGATGATAATCCAATCCTTCTTCTAGTCGTCCCACTTTCCAGAAGGGAATGACCGCAGGTACTTGTACGGGCACTTCTTGCGCTTCACAAAATAATAGAAGCCAAGGTACTCGTCACTTTTGCCGGTGGTATGGATGGTGAAGAAGGTGTGGAAGAGCTCGACGCAGGGGGGAATGCCCACCCACATCTCGCAGAAGTGGACAAAGATCGACACTAGAAGAATGGAGTGCAGGCCAAGGTGGTACAGCTACAGACCATAGAAGTCTAGCAGCATCAAGAGAAAAGTAGAGAAGGGTGGGATCAGTCCCACCATGGCGTACGCAGAGAAGTACACCATGTCTCTGGCGCGCTCCTTCTCGAACGGAAGCTTGCCGGCGCGGACCTGGTGGTTGAAGAAGTCACTGGACCACCCCATGAGGGCCCGAACCTTCTTCAAATCACTGTCGGTCTTAAGTCGACTCTTGCAGAGACCCAACTCCATCGCAGCACAGCGGGATGAGAGATGAAAAGCAGGCTAAAGTTTAGATGATTCGAGTGCAAGTTCAAATGAGGGCGTAAAGAATCCCCAAACGGTGCGCGCTTTCCTTCTTAAGTAAGCCCCCGCAACGCTTGGATGGAAACACAGAGGAGCCGACGATACAATTCAAAAACTTCACCCTATCAAAGATAAGGGGGCCCGGGGCCACCCCGACGATCAAGTCGAGGTCCTTACCCCAAGCGAACGGTTGTCATCATGAAAGGCGGGAAGCCCGAGGGCGGTGGCCTGACAGGGCGCGCTGAACCGATACGATTTTTGTATCGAGAACCGACGACCTTCAATTGCGTGAGATCCGCACGCTCAGATCTCACCTGCCGCATTCTGGATATGCCATGCGACGTTGGTTTAACTGCGAACTATCGCCAACGGCACATCCGAAGACCCTTGAAGACACGACTCAAAAATCGAAGGATGGACCCACCTCTGGCAGAACGACTTCATCCGAAAGGTCTCTCCCAAAGGTGGGCCCAGGGGGCCACTGTCGGTACCCTGCGTACCGTATACACCTTGGGACTACAAAAAGACCAAAGGAACTTCACCTGTCTGAGTTGAAGACCTGCGAAGGCCCCACGTGTCATACGGGACCGGACCTGCCTCCCATCTATGGTTAGTCCCGGTGCTGCCACGTGTATACTGCAAGCGGACCTACATCCCGCACATGGGATAGCTCCGGGCTAAACACCTGTGCGGCACCCTAGGACCTAACCCCCGATAGAGGGAAGCTCCGGCACCGACACGTGTACATCTACACCGGACCTACCCGTCCCAGACGGAAAGCTCCGAAGGTGCCACGTGTCCAACCGCCGGACCTTCAGCCTCAACAACCAGACTGATGGACCCCCAACGGCTCGGACCTTCAAGGGGCAATCAAAGACTTCAAGACCCGATTAAGTGTCATTAATACCATATTAATGAAACATGATCGGAAGGCCCTTAATACCAGTAACGGCACTGTCAAGGTCCATTACCATGCTATTAAGGGTAATTAACCTCATTAATTGTGTATTAAGCATCAGTAACCGCCGGAGCCACACGTCGGGCCAGGCTAACGGTGTAATGACCAGTCCTTGTACTATAAAAGGACTGGTCGACGATACACAGAGCGCTCTTCTCTCGCTCTCTCGACTCTGAGACCTCTCCCATACTCAGCTCTGACACGCACTCACAAGTGCTCATACACTCAATACAACAACTACACACCCCGTGGAGTAGGGTATTACGCTCAGGCGGCCCAAACTACGTAAATCCTTGTGTCTATTTACTATCGTGTTCTGAATCTCTGCGCGCCCAATACCGAACTACAAACTCCGCGGACTACCAAAAGTAGTACCGGAAGAATTGCCGGAACAACACTCCGACAAACACTGATTGCATAGTCCAGGATCTGTATAACCTCCCCCTATGGAAGGTTGCCATTCTAACTCATGAAGATCCCTCTGGATGCACCTCTAGATGGAGATAATGCAAATTTATTGAATCTTCTAGGAGCAATACGTTTGAGAAAGGAGATATCAACTAGCTCTTTCTTTTTCTCTTGGATGCAAAAGACGTTGCAGTCATGTACCTCTTCTATTTTGGATTTTACCTCTTGCTGTTTGGAGTCATTGTTAATTCCTCTAAATGTTCCAATTAAGCACATTCCAGTTTTTGTTATGATTGTGCGCCATTAAATAACTAATAGGGGGTAGAGGTAATATTAACCATGGGAAAAAAAACCCAGGCGAAGTAGCGAGAGAGGCATTAGTCCTCATGAATAACCTCCAGACCAAGTTGTTCCAGTAGGGAATGAACACAACAGCATGTAATTTGAGGATGACGGCCCATAACTAGCCTCTTGGTTCAGTCCAGAACGACCGAAATGACCCAACCTGTCTGAACCCATTGGGCCAGCCTACTTCCCAGCGTGACAACTTGGTTAGTCTCCCCTCCCTTTCAGAGGTGATAGCTGCCCATGTGATGACAAGCCAATCAAAATAACAAATAACAGTCACACTGTCTACGTTCCCATTGTCTGAGTTACATGCCTATCCTAGAGCCCCAAAATACAGACTGCGACCCAGCAACACGTGCTAGCATAGAGGATTACAAAGCTTACATCACCCTGGACCCTTTGTACAAAAAAAATGGGTGCATGAGTATCCACAGACTGAGGCACTGTCCGACAGCCCAACACTATCTATTCCTAAGACCTCTCCATGCCAAGCAACAAAAGACTTGTTGATCTCCCAGCCAGAAGACCCGAAAGTCTCCTTTCCAAAATCCCTGCTATCCTCCCTTCCATACCGCCACCTGCATGTCCCAGAGTGTGTCTTCATAGATCACCATTTGCCAGAGTCAAGCTACCCCCAGGTGGTTGGGGCAACTTTTGGCACGCCAACTCAAGTGGCACGCCACACTCTTTTACCGCCACCTCCTGCAGGACCACAGAAGGCAGTTCAGGATACGGACGACAATTATCAAGGGCTGTAAAATTTGGAAACTTAACAGGTCTTGGAAAATTACCCTCAGAAGTATCCTGATCCCTCATATCCTCTAGCTCCTCATTGTTCTGGGTTGACTGGGCGGTCATGCTACTTCCTTGGCCTTGTCGAGTCCGGTTCCCCTGCATGACCTGTTTGATTCTAGAACTGCTCAGGGTGTCAATGCTTGTTGGGGTGCTGCAGAGCTATAAGTGCTTCACCACATTACTGGAGGTGCCAATAATGTCTATCTCCTTCCTCTTTTGCTTCCTGCTAATGAGAATTCCTTGCGGGAGAACTGGTGACTGATCACCCGTGAGATGATCAGGGGCTTGCTTCTTCTTAGGCCGACGGGTGTATACCATTCCAAACCTGTCTGACTGGCTTTGGGAAACACTTAAGATTTCTCTGATAACCACCGAACTCTTTTTGGTTTCCTGCTGAGATCCTTGCGCCTGTTGCTGTTGGTCTTCATTAATCAGAAGTGGATGTGACGCAGCTGCCTCAGATCCTTGTTTGCCTGGCTCCTGGAAATGAGCATTCCACCACGTCGTGGAAGAGTTTGGAAAGACTGTCTGGAGAATCCTTCTTATGCCGCCGAATCAAACGGCCTCAGCCATCCCGGTTTATGTGTGTGACCCTCTTTGCTCCTCCATGCATAAATAGGCTCGCCATAGAGAATTGTCTGAGAGCCTCCTCCTTGCACTGATTCATCAGAGTGGCCAGTGTGCTGAGAGCTTGCTGGAGGGACGTCTGCAGAGGAGTTTCCTTGTGGCGGTTCATGCTGTGGTCCTTGTGGCCAGAGATTTCAGCCCCAGTTCTGTCCCTGATGATTGACCACATGGTTGCCCTGTTGCTGCACCAATGGCTCCCCTAGCGGGTCACCAAGAGGGTCTTCCTGTTGAGGCACTACTTGAGCATCTTCATGTTCAGCAGGGTCTGGTTCTTGAATGGGATGAGGATTTCCATTCTCTAGTGGATCATCTTCAAACGGAATTTCTCCTCCAGGATGCATCCAATTTAAAATGTAGACTGGGCATGACCAAGACCAGCCATTACCATCTCTGGTGCCCTGGCGAAGGACCAAGCTTCTGGGAATCAGCCGAGCTTCATTGTAGAGGCATTTGACAAGAATGAAGCCCAAGGCTTTTGGATTATTGTGCCACTGCAGCAGCTTCCCGAATCCAGCAACCACCAAGTCAATTGCCTCCATTGTCCTATAGTCAATAGGGAAGCCTAGGATCAAGAACAATCCTACCCTTGTGGAGTTGCTAACCCGACGGTTGCGACCATAGTCATGACTGATGAACGAAACTCACATCCTCCACCATGATTGGCTCTCCCATAACAAGTGTGTCTCTATAGAAACAAGTGGGAAGAGAGTACAGAGCAATGCCAAGCGGAGTTATGCAGGAGGAAGTCACAGTCATACCTACACGAGTGTTGTTCGTGAGAGTGATATTTTTACACGAAGTGCTTGAAATGCATATCAAACTAGACAGCATTAGCACTAATCAGGTCTGTTGGACTCAAGCTAATAATTTCGTAAGGTTCATATGATCAAAGCAAAGTTTTTCTTTTGGCAAATCAACATGAAAATAGGTGAAGGCACTAGGCAGGCAGTCGGCTCCACCTAGCGCTTTAGGCATGTCTAGGTGAGACAACCCAAGGCTTTTCTACTTTTGGCAAATCAACATGAAAATAGAGAAAATAAGGAAAACATTGCATATTAGTTTCTAATTGCTTGAAAAAAGGGGATAGTGCAAAGCTCAAAAGCCTAGGTTTAACTGTGTAAGCAAAGGCAGTGGAGCTCTGCCTAGCGCCAGCCTAGGTGACATCTTTTTAAAAGTCTATTTTAAAGAAAAAACAAAAAAGAAGCAAAAACTCACATGACTTGCAACCAAGGAATTTTTTTATTAATATACCTTTTAAAAAATCATTTATAATAAATAACCCACGGATTCGAAAATTTGCCAAAATGACCCACCTTCGTATGTGCCTCATACGAAATGCCACGTGGGCCACACATTTCGTATGAGGCACATACGAAGGTGACGTGGCCCGCCACGCGTTCCCGAGGTGGCGGTTACGTTTCTGAGGAGAGCGAATCTCGTATGCGCCGCATAGGACATTCGCATTTCGTATGCGGCGCATACGAAATTCGCCCACATGTGGGCCCCAACCCGAACCGTCGTTTGTGGCACATACGAGTTGCGCCCCCCTATAAAAACGCGAGGCCGCTTCTTCTCCACACACCCAGTGAAGCCGCCGCCGCCGCTCAACCACACCGCCGCTGCCGCTCAACCACGCTCCCTTCCTCTCGGCCTTCTCATCCTCGGTACATTTTCCTTTAACTTTGTTATTATGTTTCTTACTTATTGCAATAACTATTTGAATAGGTTATAGTTATTTCGCTCTAGTTTGTGAGTGCAGTTAGTGACTTACTAATAGTGTTATGGACTATTTAGTGTTGTATTTGTTTTGGACTTGTTCATAGTTAGTGACTTGTTAATAGTGGTATGCAAATTGTAGTCCTCTTTTAGGACTTGTTAATAGTGCTATGTGGTAAATTAGATAATGTTAGTTTCGAAGTCGTTTATAGGGTTTTATTAGTATATTATTTTTAGTTAATGTTATTTATTTTAGAAGTCATAGTATTTGATACATTTTGAGTTTTAGAATTAATTTAAAATCTTATGTTAAGTTTTTAGTATGTTAGCATGTTAGTTTTAGAAGTAGTCATATATGAATAGTATAAGTTTTTGTAAATTATTAACATTCAATTACTTTTATTTTAGAAGTAATCATATATGATTTATTTGTGTGTATAAATTCCAATAGGAATGTCAGAGAAGTTAGTATTTCAGATATTTTATGGAGAAGGCACGATAGTTTATGGCCCTACTGGGATTGATTTGTCTGGTTTCCCGTCGTGTGATGGAGGGATAACAAGAGCAAATGAGAGGACACTTAGTGGTGTCGTAAACTGCTTGATGAAAAAATTTAACCTTGATCCACAACAACATCAGTTGACATTGAAAGGAATGATTAATCAGGCAAGAAATGGAATTCATTGGGATTTGATTATTATTAAGGGAACACAGAATTGGAGGAAATATGTAGATTTAGTTGTGGAGCGGGGTTGGCCTCTAGTGCTTCTTGCACAAGCGGAAATGAAAGAAGTAGAGATTGTAGGGGAAACTGATGAAGCAAATAATGTGGAAGATGATGTCGGAGTAGAAGAAGCTGGAGAGAACTCGGTACATGTAGAAGCACGTGGTGTGGCAGATGAAGGAGAGCACATTGAGAACATAGTTGAACAAATAAGGATCGAAGATATGGAACACGAAAATGTTCCAGAAGTTGACTCTTCTGATGATGAGAATGAGAATGATATATTGTTCCGGCAGAGTGGAACAATCCAATCCCGAGTAATTTATCAGCTACAGAAAAGTATTGTGGCTTATCGGGATACCACGAGAATCAGTTAACACAAGGATATATCTTTAAAGACAAAGATAGTTTGAAGGATGCCGTGAAATATTGGTCTCTGGGTGTGCAAAGATCCTTTACATTTTACAAGTCAAGTAAAAAATATTATGATGTTAAATGTGTGTTCTCAAGTTGTCCTTTTCGGGTCCATGGTTTCGAAGATAAGTGGATGAAACAATGGAGAGTATCTAAAACGATTGATCACACATGCGAGTTGCATGAAATGGAGAAGTGCAATAGTGCTCTTACATCGCAGTTTATTGCGAATCACATGTATGCCCGCATTGTGGACAACATTCGGTTTGAGCCGAAATCAATAATAAACACTATTGAGGAGGAGTTCTAGTACACTATAAGTTACTCCAAAGCGTGGAAGGCAAAACAAAAGGTGATTGAGCAAAGATTTGGTTCATTTGAAGCTTCCTATGAAAATCTTCCGAAGTTATTGCAGACCATCCAGGAGAGGAATGTTGGTACTTATTATGACATTATGGATGTGCCGAACAGAGATATGCCGGGGAAGTTGTTTCTCCATCGTGCATTTTTTGCATTAGGTCAATGTATTGCTGCATTCAGACATTGCAGGCCTATACTCTGCATTGATGGTATTTTTTAACTGGAAAGTACAAATGTCAAATTCTAACAGCTATTGCAGTTGATGGGAACCAACAGGTGTTGCCTGTAGCTTTTGCTTTTGTCGAAAGCGAAAACACTGATAGATGGTATTGGTTTCTTACTCGGGTAAAGATGGCTGTAGTGCAAGAACGACCTGATGTTTGTTTGATACATGATCGTCATGCTGGTCTGCTTAAAGCAATATTTGATTTGAAACATGGTTCTTCCGAGCGTGGGCAACAATCTTATTGGACAGACATTCAATCAAGATATTGCATGAGACATTTTGGCGCCAACTTTTTCAGTCACTTCAAGAACAAACAACTTATGAATTTGTTCAAAATGTTGTGTAGTCAGAATCAAGAGAGGAAGTTTATTGCTCTATGGCAACGTCTAGACAAATTGACTACGACACAAGCAGAGACGTCCTCAAGCAGAGCCAATCCTAATGAAGTATCTGTTCCAACTGTAGGTTCATCGAGCCGAAACTTCTCTAGTTGGATTCGGCGCGAACCAAAAGAGAAGTGGTCATTATTATATGACACTAATGGTGCTAGGTATGGCATCATGACAACTAATTTAGCTGAGGTGAGGTTCTTCCGTTACATTACTTCTATTAATTTTTATTTAGTCTTCTATATTTTACACATGCTAATGCAGTGGTACTCAATACAGATATAAAACTGGGTGATACGTAGTTTAAGAGGGTTACCTTTGGTTGCTATTGTCGAGGGCATTTTATATAGGACATACAAGTACTTTCGTGAGCGCTACGCTATTGCAATTTCAGTAAGGAATGATGTCAATTTGGCTTATTCACCCTACATGTGCAAGTTCATGAAGAAGAAGATCCAAAAGGCCGCATTTCATCGTGTGCGACCTATGGGAACTATGGAGCACAGGTTTGAAATTCTTTGTAGGGACAAGAATCGTCGTGGTGCTAACCGTGATAGAGTTGTTCAGCAATGCATTCTATGTCAGGATGATTGCACGTGCACATGTATGAAGCCACAACTCTTTCATAGGCCTTGTTCTCATGTTATTGCAGCTTGCTCATATACCAAGTTAACACCAAGTAAGTATGTCTCCTACTACTTTCAGAAAGAGGTTCTTGTGAGTACTTCGAATGCAAAGATATATGAGTTTGCTACGGAAGGCACATTTACCACAGATCCAGGACAAGACGCTTTGCGAGGACCGAACACCTCGCGGTTGAAATAGAAAAGAGGTCATCGCAAGACTCGTCGTATCAGAAATGATATGGATGAGTCCGAAATTGGCAGATTTCAAGGAACATGCGCAAGTACAACCAAACTGGACATACTTACAAGAATTGCATTTCAAACAATGAGACAAATGTGGCTGAAGTTGGACCTTCTGGGAATCCTAGGTATGGCCGGCGTCCTCGTGCACGCCGCACATCTATGTTTAGGGATGGCAATGCTATTTGATGTGCATCATTATATTCAGATGTGCTACATTATGTAATATCTTATTATTATGAACTATGAATTTGTACGTGTACGTTAAGTTAAATGTGTTGTATCGAACATTGACATATGTTATGTTATAATATGTTGTCCACGTTAAGTTAAGTGTGCATGTCTCTTATTTCAATATGTTGTCCACGTCGTTCATTTCAATATGTTTTTCATATATTTCGTCCTACTAATGTTATCCGTGTCATATATAGATATGGCTGCAGAAGAAGGACAGTGTCCTGAGTTACTTCAGTTTCGGATTGATGTAACTCACCGAGCTTTTCGACTATCGCGTGGTGAGGATTTGCTCGTGCTTCGTCTTGAGCTGCCTTCTAAGTTTTGGAAGATAGATGATAGATGGATTCCCAGGTACATTCTTCTGTTAATACGAATCTGAAATTATTTTTATCATTTTGTAAATTTTAATGTATTGCTTGGTATGAAGGTTGAGTGCAGCTGGGTTGCTTCCGATATGTAGGCTGCTTGAGGAGAGGCCGTATGATCGGGTTGATCGCAAGTATTGGTTCAGCCTCGACAGAGCCCTGCTGTCAGCTTTGACAGATCGTTGGAGGCCAGAGACCCACACGTTTCACTTGCCGTGTGGAGAGATGACCTTCATGCTAGAGGACGTGTCGTTCTTGTTGGGTCTTCCTATCGCAGGTGTCCCTGTTTGCGCTCCAGAGGACTCACCTACTTGGCGCGCAGAGATGTCTGCGCGCTTTCAGGATGTGGCACGACATCCTGCGGCTGACCCGGTTTCTCCACTTCACAATGAGCAGCACCATGGTCCGACAAAGAAGTGGTTAACGTACTACGAGGTAATGATTTCACATTACTTAAGTGTTATTTCGATGCACATGAACCTTGTTATTTGACCATGAAATGTAAAAAAACTTAACTTTTTTGTATTCAAATTGTAGGTGGATACTATGCATCCACACGCCGATGATGCCACAGTTACCAGCTACCTGGAGGCATACTTGTTGTGGCTGTTTGGTGCGATCATGTTCACCAACACGCACGGTGACTCCATGGACATACACTTGATTCTATTTGCTCGACAGATAGCGGAGTCCACACCACAGGAGATGCCACAGTACAGTTGGGGTTCAGCTGTGTTGGCGGCTACTTACAGAGGACTTTGTGACGCTTGCACGAAGGCTCGAGGTAATGCAGTACTAGTTGGTTGTCCTCTACTTCTGCAGCTTTGGGTATACGAGCGGTTCATGATAGGTCGGCTGCAAGTGCACCCGGCACCATACGGTCTTGATGAGTATGGTGATACACTAGATGATGGCCCTATGATGGGTACTTTTTGGGTGCGCTGGCAGGCACAGTACTATTTTAAGTGCACTCATATTGTTCACAATTACAATAATATATCGTTCTGACATATTATGTTCTTTATGCAGCGTGAGTGGAGTAACAAGCAGATGCACAAGGTGTACCAAGGGTTCATCAAGGAGTTTGATCGGTTAGATGCGGATGAGGACGTGCGCTGGACACCATAAGATATGGAGGAGCACGACCGCCGAGCACCGAGAGGACTAGCGTATCTGTGCTACAGAGACTCGGATAACTGGCTTACAAGGAAGCCACTGGTGTATGATATCTACGTCGAGGAGTACGCACCACACCGAGTATTGCGTCAGTTTGGCCTACACCAGACATTTCCAGTGCTTCCACATTCTATAGTGCCTTATGCAGTTCACACGTAAGTAATTCGACTAATGAATCTTCAATACAATATAATGTCTGAAAGATTAATGTACTTATTTGTCTTGCAGGTATTGTCGTAAGGGTACCTCAGCGCCGGGTCTTTGGTTGCAGCGCATGCATCCGTGGCTCCTACAGTGGACGACTGCCTTAGAGGAGGTTGTGCAGGAGACACGACCCTTCTCAAAGGCCGTTTACTAGGAGTACTTACAGTGGTATCTTCCTCGGACGTGAGTTGTTCTCGCACACACACCAGCCAGGCGACAGATGCACGTACCCTCGGTGAGAGATACGTACCCGCATCATAGAGATGAAGCGGCTTCAATGGCGGTATGATCAAATTCGTTGAAGTACATTTGCAACGCTTTACTATGTTATTTTCATGAAACATGACTAATTAATTATTGTATGACCGATCACTTCGCACTTGTGAAGATGAGTCGGTTCTGACAGGTTCTTGCGGAGTCCTCTGCAGGACTCCAACGTCTCAGGCAGGGGATATCGATGACTTCGTCAGAGATGGTGCACATGCTGCAAAACATATACAGTCACACCAAAGAGGGGCTGAAGTTGGCTTCTTGTGCACAATCATGTGCACAAGACACTACTGTACTGACCGCACGTCAAGTTAGGCATCCCAGCACAACAGGTACGTAATTATTAGTAAACTTGACATATTTGCATGATACTAATATTTCTGCTCATATATCTTCTGCAGGGACCTCCACACAGGTACCCACTTCGGGTGCAGGCTCGTCCACGCAGGTACCTACTTGGGTTGCAGGCCCATCTACACAGGTACCTGCTGCTTGGGCTCCAGGCCCATCCACACAGGCATCTGCTGCTTGGGCTTCAGGCCCATCCACACAGGTACCTGCTGCTTGGGTTCCTGGCCCGTCGACACAGGTACCTGGTGCTTGGCCTCCAGGGCCGTCGACACAGATACCTGCTTGAGATTTTCTAGACACGTCGGCACAGATACCTGCTTAAGTTCCTTCTTCGAACCAGGCTGGCCCGTCCACGCATGTGCCACACATGGGCGCAGGTATGACGTCCAACAATTATGCTACTTAAATACATATTGTATATAATGAACATGCTAACTATATATTATATGCGAATGCAGGAGACGACATAACAGACTACAATACTGCGATTTCCGGCTCGCTGGCGCACCACGGCAGTCCTCCAGTTTCACCTTTCCAGATCGACGACTACCTGGTGGACGTGCCGCAGCAGGACACAGTTCCTGCATCACAGTTGGATGGTGCTCCCATTCTGACTCAGCCTTCACAACAGTTTGAGACACTGGCGCCTGCGCAGCAGCGACGGAGGAGGGCAGCTCCTACGCGCGTGTCTTACGATCGGGCTCATGTGAATGCAGCATGTAGGTTCGACAACAAGCGTGGTAGACGTTAGTAATGTGTACCCATGTATGTGTGTGTTATATTATAGAAGAACTATGTTATGTTTCTTTATGCACTATATCTTTCATCGTTGCAATGCAATTTATCGTGTTCGGCAAATTTTATCCACGACATCGACAGATACATGGCAGACGAATCTCGTACCTGAAAAGAACGACATTGCAGGCGAATCTCGTACGAGAGAAGAACGACCCTGCACTGATCGGCCTATATAAATATGACTCCTCATGCATCCTTGTGTTCATCACACAAACAATGACGAGTAGAGGTCGAGGTAGGCGTGGAGGTGAAACATTGGCGAGTACAAGTCGTACTACGGGAGGAGGTAGAAACTTTAGTGCAGTGCCTGAAAATTACTTGATAGGAGGTCCAACTTGGTATGAACCACCATTAGATGAGTTCCCGCTTTTTAGTAAGAGTGATTTTAGCCTGTTTAATCCACTACGACCATACGATGGCAGCAAACAAGACTGGCCTAAGTGTCATTGTGACCTGAATTGTATTGTCCAAATGATGGACGAAGGAGACGACAACGGTCGTCGATTCTTCCGTTGTCCTGTTGGTGGAGTAAGTACTACATATCATTTCCAAAACATATTTCATATATCCAATTTTCATGACAATACTTTTGCTTTAGGCTTACTATGATGATGACAACTGTGGATATACACTCTGGGTTGATCCACCACCTATTAAGGCTACTCGAGAGTATATTAAACATGTACAACGTTGCAATCAAGATTTGGTAGGTGAACTGGCGGAAATGGAGCTTCAACAAATGGAACTTTATCCCGTTACAAGTCAGACGAATGATAACGATAAAAACGGCGTTTGCAATAACATGTCTTGCAACTGTCCGCATCACAAGTAGTACCGAATTAGCGAAATATGTTTCAAATTATATCAAAAGTATGTTTCATATGTATCAGAAGTGTGGTTCCTATGTATGACAACTATGTTTCGAAAGAGAATTTTGTTTAAATTACTATTGTCGTCTTCGTACTTTGCGACTCGCCATACTACTTTCTACCTTGTTAGACGAATCTTGTAAGACGAATCTCATACAAGAGAAATACGAAATTGCTCTGCGCCATGTCAGGCAAATCTCATACTCCATGTCAGACGAATCTCGTACAAGAGACATACGAAATTGCGCTGCTCCATGTCAGGCGAATCTCGTACTCCATGTCAGGCGAATCCGTACAAGAGATACAAAATTGCACTGCGCCATGTCAGGCGAATCTCGTACTCCATGTCAGGCGAATCTCGTACAAGAGACATACGAAATTGCACTGCTCCATGTCAGTTCACACTTATACATGTCAGGGATGAATTCTCTCGTAGACTAGGTCCATACACCATCATCCGCTCGTCTATATAACACTCACCCCGGTAACAGCTTCACCACGCACTAGCTGCAATCATTATGTATACTTCACTACCATGGACGAGAACTCACCACCCACAAATAGAGAAAAGGTTCCAATCCCCGAGGGATTGCAACCTCCAATGTGTTTCTGTGGCACTGATTGTAGGTTTGTAAGAGATCTTTGACCTGGTTACTCGTATGGTTGCCGACTTTGGATGTGCGACAACTACGAGTACGATCCTCCTCACAAGACGTGCCCATTTCTTCCAGGTGGTAGGAAACAGGTAATATGCAACATTATTTCTGTTTTATGAATGCTATAGAATCTAATCTTTTGTACAAACACTTGTGCAGTCGCCGCCACCTCTTTGCGACTTCAGGAACTACATCGACCAGGAACAATCGGCAGAAGACGCCGCAGAGGTTGAGAAAATGGCTCGACTTGCATATTGGAAGTTCAAAGAAGAAAGAGAGTGGGATGAAAGAATAGAGCAAGAGAGGAGGAATAGAGCTGCACAGGAGGAGCGTCGTCGCAAGAGGCAAGAAGAAATTCGATAATGGAGAGCAGAGTGTGATCGCAAAGCTGCAGAGGAGGAACGCGTCGCAGCACAAGCACGAGAGGCTGAGCGAGAACGCATGCGCGAGAGAGCTTGTCGCGCAAAAGAAGCCGGTCCGGATGCTTTGCGTAAGGGAAAATACCCCCGTTGCACTCAGTAGCAACTTGGGTAAACTATGCTCGGCGTTTAATTCAACTAAGGCATGTTAGGATTAGATCGACGCATCTTTAGTGCGTCGTACACACGCTATTTGTATCACCTATTTTACATTTTCTTCTAGAAATATGTGTACTTAAGTTTTGCCTCATGTACCGTTATAGTAGAGTGGCAAACAACATGCACATATTTTCGGAACTACGTAATTTCATTTTATGTAACCGCCGCCGAGCTTACAATTAATTACCTTCAATTAATATGCATTTGTATAAATTAATACATTAATTGTATAATTTTCCAAACTAGGCATTTGTTATCGCTATAGGATTTTAAAAAATTTAAACTCCCATTAAACTCCCATAAATTATATTCATAACTTATTTTTATACTCAACAAACCTTACATTACAATAACCTTTATGAACATTTATGTCAATTCTAACTACAAATATTTGTAAACAAAAAACCAAAACTGAATACATTTTACAAATGTGCAGAAATGTGATCGTATTGCCTAATAACACATACAATTACTCTAGTTACTACATACTAAACATAGAGAAAGTTCATTGAATTCAAAACTTCACAATGTATTCTCTATTTTATACTTTATAAGTTTTTAGCAAATCGGTCTATAAATATTTCAAAAACTTTGCCTAAAATCCATTAAAAGATGGTTCAACACAGGGGTTAGGGTTTGGGCACGCACGAATTTCGTACGTGCCTCATACGATGGTACTGTTCACGTCGTATGGGGCACGTACGAAATTCGTGCATGCCCATTTCTTTCAGTATGGCAAGTCTAAACTCCACCGTGGCAGACAAGTCATTGAGCAAATGAGCATTTCGTATGTGCCTCATACGAAATTCGAATTTCGTATGTGGCACATACGAAGATGGGTCATTTTGGCAAATTTTTGGATCCGTGGGTTATTTATTATAAATGATTTTTTAAAGGTATATTAATAAAAAAAATTTGCAACCAAGTACAGAAATAGGTTATAGATAGCTCCATCCTGGCCATTTTTTGTGAGAAAACCAACTGTCTTGATAATGTTCATGCTGAGTTAGATCATCATGTAAGATCTAACTGCAGACTGTATCAAAACTATCAGGAACAAGGGGACATGGACCTGTTTGAAACTCAGAGATGGCATAACTGCCAACACAAGAATCTGCACATATGAAGAAGGTTGTTTAGTACTCGGTTGTCATCATGTCAACCTGTTTGTACTGCAACTATGCAATTTCTAACAAAGACACGTACTTGTGGAACAGGTAACGCAGCAACTAGGTCTATGACGAAGTCCGTTCTGATGTATCTGTGTTTGTTTAGGATACGCGACAAGCTCGCCTGTACCAAGCATTTTGGAGAGTGGATCAACATATGCAGTGTAAAATCTTATGGCAATATGAACCACGAAGAACATGTCAATAAGAGACCGGATACAAGTGAGCACGATGGCCAAATGGTGGTCCATCCTCATGCACAATTGGGTGTATCTGCTCTCAACGGTCAGTTCGAAGAAGAAGAGAGGATCAACACAGTGAGAAACCACACAAGAGACAAGGAAGATACGGTTCCATATCAGAACAATGTTGCCTTCAGGGTCTAGAATCCACTTTTGCTGGCCTGTCCAATTTTTTGAGCAGCCCTTTAACAAACCTGCTGTTTTAGCTGAACCTATAACTGCTGTGCATTCTCTTTTATGTTCGTAATAGGGTTGGACCTGCAGAGTTCAAAATTAATGGAAAATCATGTTCTTGGAATTTTAGCAATGGATTTACATATTTTTTATGCTCGAGTTTATTGCCAGTCAAAAGTGCTGCTACATGTATTCTTTAGCAACTATCAGCACCATACTAGACAGTAGCCCATGTTTTACTGGATCTACCGCAACTAATTTCCCTTTCTGCATTATCCCTAAAAAGCATCTAATAATCTTATTGTCCTATTGACATTAGCTTAAACCGAACCTCAATGAAACAATTAGATATCTCGGAAGTAAGCAGTGGTCTGCACAGAAATCAGAACTTACACCAGGGTAACGGTGTGATGGTACAAACTTGTTTTGTAGTGTCGTCTATCCTCGACATGTCTTCAAAGCTCAACTATTATTCATTCAAGATAAGAAACATAACGTAACAACTGAACTACTTATTCTATTCCGTATCATCCAAAGGTGGGAGTACAACCATATAAAAAATAGAAAAAAAGTATGTGACTAGAATAAATTGCAAACCATCTAAATGTTGGCAACATATTTCATATAAATGGGTTTATGATGCTAGCATGTTAACGATCCTTGGGACCATGTGATAATATCATGCAGACTATAATTACGGGTGGTGAAAGACTCATGTATCACTTAAATGAAAATTACCTGATTATGGCTTAATACAGAGATATTTAAGTGATACGTGAATCTTCCATCATCTCTAATTATGATGTTAGCATCATAAATATCATTTACAATAGATATATGATAGGAAAAAAGTCTATTTTACTACCTTTAAATATCAGCTTTCATCCAGCTTCTCAGTCAGCTTTTGAATAAATTTAGGCACCTATATCTCTAGACACGTAGCTTTTCACCCTACTTCCTGGAAAAGCGCTTCCCCAATTGAACAAATAGGCAGCTTTACCAAAAAGTGGCATCTAATTCGCTTCTCGCCGCTTCTGCGGAACCAGAATACAAAAATATCCTCGAGTTTGACTGATATTTATCTGCAACTGCCATCGTATAAAAACAGGTCGCCCATCCACCTCCGCCCGACCTCCTCCTCTCCCTCCCACCGCCTGACTTCTTGCCGTTCCTCCTTTCGCGACCTCTTCTCGTCGGCGGCGCCCCGCCACCGGACACAGCACCGCCTTAACCCGCTTCCCTAATGAGAGTCCTGGTAGATCTACGGGTGTCACATTTGCTGGCTTCTCCATATACCATTCATCGTCTCTTCTAACCGCTCGCCTCTATCTTCTAGATCTGCCTACCCTACCTCAGATCTAAGCACCATTTCGTCGGCGCCGCTGCAAGGGAGCCGTCGGTACCCTAAAAACCATACACCCCCTGAGGTTACAAAGATCTCAAGGGAAGGACGTCTACTCAAATTGAAGACCCTCGGAGGCCCACTTGTCAGACATAACCGGACCTGCTTCTCCAACATGGTTAACCCCTAGGTTGCCACGTGTACTGCCAGACCGGAGCTACTACCCACAAGGGTGAAGCTCCGGGCTAGGTACCGAAACGGCACCTCCGGACTTAACCCCTGACCGAGAGAAGCTCCGGACCTGACACGTGCCAGGCCACCCCGGAGCTTCCCGCTTCCCACAAGCAAGCTCCGGAGCTGCCACGTGTCCAAACGTCGGAGCTGGCCGCCTCAAACCTCCGGAAGACATTGTAACGACTCCGGATCTTCAAAGGATAGCCGCGGACTTCAAGACCCGATTAATTGTCATTAATTCCATGTTAATGACACTTAATCGGATAGTCTTAACACCTGTAACGGCACTGTCGGGGCCCGTTACAGGGTTATTAACAACAATTAATCGTGTATCAATACTAGTAACCGCCGGGGCCACATGTCGGGCCAGGCTAACTTGTAACGGTTTGTCCTTGTACTATAAAAGGACAGACCAACGATACACAAGAGAGGCTCAGAGGCTCTCGAACGCTCTCAGGCACACAAGCTAATACAACACACACACACCCGTGGAGTAGGGTATTACGCTCAGGCGGCCCGAACCACGTAAACCACTATGTCTCTCGTGTCAAATCGTGATTCACCTTCTTGAGTCTCCGCGCGCCCACACCGAACTACAAACTCCTTCAACACTTTAGTAGTGTCAGGAGATCTGCCGACTCCAACAGTCGACAGTTGGCGCGCCAGGAAGGGGCGCCTGAGATTTTCAAGAATGGTGAATTCTGCGGCTGGATCATCCAACGGGCAACCTGCTGCTCAGACTGTCGGAGGCAATCCCTCCAACATGCAGCCACCGGCAGGAGCCTCAGCACCAGCAGGAGTCACACTCCCACCACCACCATCTTCTCCGGCAAGACGTGCCGGGCAACATGATGGTGCGCCGGCGTCACATACTGCGCCGACAAGTCGTGACAACCCAGAACACGCGCTCCATGCAGCGCGTGCTCTTCTCCAGCGACCACCACCTCCGGATGCATCTCAAGATGCTATGGAGCAATGGAGGGCTGATGTTGAGCATTTGGTCGCAGCAGCGGCCGAACGACTCTACAACCAGACCCCAATACTCAGGAACTACCCAATACTCAGGAATCCAGACCCCTTCGGGAGGGTCCGGAGGTTCCTGAAAGCGGGTCTGAGTCCCAGCTCCCAGACTCAAACCCACAAGAAGCCACTTCAGAGGACCCGGACCCCTCTAAGAGGGTCCAGGTCATTTCTGAAGAAGCTCCGGGTTCCTCCACCCAGAACCCGGAGGTCCCCGAAGAGAGTCTGGACCCCTCCGAGAGGGTCCGGATCAATGAAGAGGAAGCTCCGGACCCCTCCGGGAGGGTCCGGACCATTCAACGCCCGATATACTTCATCAGTGAAGTGTTACATGATGCCAAGACTCGATACCTAGAGGTGCATAAACTGCTTTATGCAGTTCTGATTGCCTCAAGGAAGCTTCGACACTATTTCCAAGCTCACAAAGTCTCGGTGGTGACCTCATATCCACTTCGAGCGATCCTGCATAATCCCAATTCAACTGGGAATATTGCAAAGTGGGCAGCGGAATTGGCTGAATTCGATCTTGAATTCATTCCGAGACAAGCAATCAAGAGTCAAGCGTTGGCAGATTTCGTGGCAGAATGGACTCCCTCTCCATTAAACCCTGGGGGCCTCAGCGAGCAGAAGACGGAACCTCAAGTTCCAACCTTCACTAAGCCTCACTGGACCCTTTATTTCGACGGCTCCATGCAGAAGCAGGGAGCCGGAGCTGGAATCCTTCTCCTCGCACCAACTGGGGAGAAGGTGAAATACATGGTACACCTTGACTTCAAGGCAACCAACAACATGGCGGAGTACGAAGCACTCATCTATGGATTAAAGGTGGCACTATCATACGGTGTCAAGCAATTGCTGGTCAAAGGAGATTCACAACTCGTCATCAAGCAGGTGAAGGGTGAATGCTCCTGCAATAATCTCCAGCTGGCTGCTTACCTCCTTGAAGTCCAGAGGCTTCAGAAGGACTTCGAAGTCCTAGACCTTCACCATGTTCAGCGTGCTCACAACGCTGAAGCTGACGAACTCTCGACCAAGGCGTCAATTGGAGCTCCGGCTCCTGACGGAACCTTTGTCCGGAGGTTGTCAAAACCCACAGTTCAGCCTACCGAACTGAACGAAGGGGGCGAGATCAGCATCCCGAAGCTGACGGTCCCGATGGCCCTGTTACCATGGCAGCCATCAAGGGTCGTAGGTGCTGCCGGAAGCTCCGAGCAACCCAGCACGCAAGACTCAAATGCTCAAGTCAGTTCCGATGCATGGATCTCGGAGATCCGGAGCTACTTGAAAGACAACATCCTTCCTGACGATGATGTATCCGCTGATCGGGTAGTCAGATTGGCTAAAAGATACACGTTGGTAGAAGGGGATCTCTACCGGCGCGGTGCCAACGGTATCCTAATGCGGTGCATCACAAGGGAAGAAGGTTGCGAGCTCCTCGCAGAAATCCATGGAGGCGAGTGTGGGAACCACGCGTCTTCCCGCACGCTGGTCGGAAAAGCCTTTCGGCATGGCTTCTACTGGCCTACAGCGCTCCAGGATGCCACTGAGCTGGTGAAGAAATGCAAAGCATGCCAATTTCATGCAAAGCAAATTCACACACCTTCTCAGTCCTTACAAATGATACCTCCCACATGGCCTTTCGCTGTGTGGGGGATGGACATCTTGGGACCCTTCCCAAGAGCCGTCGGAGGTTACAAGTTCCTGTACGTCGCCATTGACAAGTTCACCAAGTGGCCGGAAGCTACTCCCGTTGTGACGATCAACAAACAATCTGCAATCAATTTTCTACAATCCATCGTGAGCAGATTCAGAGTCCCAAATAAGATCATCACTGATAATAGGACTCAATTCACAAGCTCCGCATTTCAAGGATATTGCGAAGACCTCGGCATACAAGTTTCCTACGCTTCTGTAGCTCATCCTGCCAGCAATGGACAAGCCGAGAGAGCAAACGCAGAGATCCTTAAAGGACTCAAAACACGCACTTATGAGCGCTTGAAAAAGCACGGAGCCAATTGGATCGAAGAGCTTCCGCCCACTCTATGGGCCAACAGGACTTCTCCAAGTCGGGCAACCGGAGAAACACCCTTCTTTCTGGTGTACGGAGCTGAAGCGATCCTTCCTCCGGAAATCACCTTGGGTTCCCTCCGAGTCCGGACCTTCGACGAAGCCGCGCAGGACCCGCTCCGGCGCGAAGACCTAGACCTCCTCGAGGAGGGAAGGTGCCAAGCAGCTGTTCGGAATGCCCGATACCGCCAGGCTCTACGGCGCTATCACCAGCAGCATGTACACAACCGACAGCTCGAGGAAGGCGATCTGGTGCTACGGAGAATACTATCCAGAAAAGGGCAAAACAAACTCTCCCCCGGCTGGGAAGGGCCCTTTCGAGTGATCAAAGTATCCCGTCCCGGAAGCGTTCGCTTGGCTACCGAGGATGGGACACCTCTCCCAAATCCTTGGAACATCGAGCACCTCCGTAAGTTCTACACTTAATTCCACGGAGGTGAGTCTTAAGTAACTTGAAATGTATGTTATAGAGTCATTGTACAGAGTCGGGTAGTTCCTCCGGGAGAGCAGCCGGACCTTTCCCGAAAGGTTTGAAAAGCTCATGCAACACTTGACACAGTCTCCGGACTAAAAGTGTGGCTAACTACCCTGGGTCAAACGAGAAACCAAACACACTTAGCCTGGTTCCGTACCCTAAGAGTGTACTTGTTTCCCCTGTACCCCGGACCTATAATGAAAGACATCTTCATGTGAAATAGACTCCACGTGCATTCATCTTTGCATAGGCTCGACATTTTTATTTTTCTCTTTCTTGTCTATAACAGAAACATGCAATTCTTAAGAAGTTCTAGTTTGACCGGTTTACATACGATTCGAGTTGAATTGTCAGATTTTTTGGATTTAAATATCGTCTGTGGCCAACTCGCCTGAAAGCCGCCAAGCCATCCTAGGGCCGGAGTGCGCTATCGACTTAGCCTGGTCAAGCACCCTAAGTACGCCACTCTACCTACATCCCGGCAGGCCGAAGTAAGGTGGGTCCATGGACAATTGGATCTAAAAGAAAAGACAATTCATCCAGTCGTATTAAAAATCGTGTTCAACTTAAAATTTTCTTAAGAACCGTAAGCCGCGACGAAGTTATAGACAAGGAACGAATTTTACTATTTTTCTTGGCTCAAGTGTGCAGGAAAAATGAACCCTTCGTAGATGGAGAAAAACCGGAGCTAACCAAGTTCCGACTCCCACCAGGGCGTCAACCGTCGGCGTTGACTAAAAGATGGTGAGAAGACCCCGTCACTGGAGTCTGTTGCCAACAAACCAAGTGTGGCAAAGGTCATTGCCGGAGCTGCTAAGCTCCGACACCCTGGAGTATTAACTATCAACGCTCAACGTGTTGATAGAGGCTATTGCCGGAGCTACTAAGCTCCAGCGATGGACAGTGCCGGAGCTTCTAAGCTCCGACAACTTCAGGGGACCTTCACTATCAAAAACTTCGGACCTAAATTCCACAAGTTCGAAGCAAATTCGTCTTCAACAAAACTCAACATCCTTTTGGTACATGTCCACAATCAAATTGTGCACATCTACCAGGGGGCCAAGTGAAGATAAAGATTTTGAAGACAAAAGAATGAAATTCGCAAAAAATTGGGGATTTCATTTCATTTGAAGACCGGAGATTACATCTGGAGACAAGGGATTACAAAATTGAGGAAGAAGAGAAGATACAAGTAAAGGCTAAAAGAGACGGTCCTAGACCCTATGGAAGAACTCGGCGACTTTCTGGGCGACCTCCGACACGCGAGCTCGGGTAGCTTCGCCTTCCCCTTCGACGGGGCCTTCAAGCACCGGGTCCAGAGGAAATCGAGAGTTCCGGCTGGTGTAGCACGTCAACACATATTCTGTGACGTTCCTAGCCAGGGATTGCCCCTCGACCTCCAACTGGTCCGCGATGACATCGCCCACCTTGGAGAGCTTGCTTCCTGCGGTGCTCAACGCTTGCAACGCGAGGTCAGGCTCCGGCTCCGGATCATCCGGGTGCACGGGGCTGAAACCCATCGGCGTCAGCGCGTCGTTGGCCTTGCCCAGGAACTCCCAAATCTGCAGGGAGTCCGCCTTCCTCAAGTTCTTCATCTCTTCCAGGGATCTCCGGGCCGCCGTCAGCTCTGAATTCTCGCGGGCGAGGCGCTCAACTTCTTTGGCGTTTTGCTGGATCTTCGCAGCAACCCGCTTCTCAAGTCTTCCGAGCTCCTCCTCCCGGAGGTGGATCTTGTTCCGGCGGTTGACCAGGTCCTTCTCCCTAGCCTCCACTTTCTTCTCCCGGGCGACAAGGGCACACTCGTATTCGTAGAGTTCCTGCCCCCGCACCCAGGTCTTCTCCTCTTCCTCGAGGCAGCGCTCTTCCAATTTCTTAGTGCGCTCCTCTAGGCCCTTGTCCGCCAGAGCTGTTTTCTCAGCAAGCTCTTCTTCCCGTCGCAAGACGTCATCCCGTAGCTCTAGGAGTTTTTGCTCCTCATCCTCGAGCCGTCTTTCCCTCCCTTCAAGTGCCTCTCGGCGCTTGATGAGTGCGGTGCTGATGGCCTCGAGCTGATCAAACCGAGCATTGGCCGCGTCGTTAGCAGCCTTAGCTTGGTCATGGAACTCCCGGGATTGAGCGTCGAGGGCGTGAGTCATGCTCTCCCTCTCGTCCAGCAGCTCACCCCAGAGCTCCAGGCGGATCTTCTCCCGCCTGATCCATTCCTTGTCATCCGCAAGCCTCGACTGTGCCAGCTTAGTCTCGAAGTGGAGCCGATTACGCCACCGCCTAAGGGTTTGGCACTCCTCTTCAAGAGCCTTGCTGTCGTGGAAGAAGGCCAGTTGGACCTGACGTAGACTGGAGCAGGCGTTGCCGATGGACATCGACAGCGAGATGGGCTCCGGACCTGCTGGGATCTCTTCCGCTGGTTCCAGCGGGTCTTCACTTACAAAAATTGGGTCCCACTCTACGAGAGTGGAATCCCGAGCTTCCAAAGCGCTAGGGCCCTCCTCCGGGATGGCCTCAGTCGCCATCGAAGGAAGTCCCGCCACCAAGTCTTCATTTGCCCCCTCAGGCTGGGGGCCGGCGACTTCGTTCAGGCACTCTGGCTCTGCCACAGGTACCATCGACGTCGTCGCCTCCACTGGCTCCGGCCGGGACACTTCTTCTGAGGGAGGCTCAAGCTCCCTCGCCTCTTCAGCCGCCGGCTCTGCGGCCGGCGCTCCAACAATCACCGGCTCTGCAGCCGGAGTTTCAGAAGTAACCGGCTCAACTGCCGGAACTACTTCAACTTCCGGCTCGCATGCCGGGGCTTCAGCCACCTCCGGCTCAATCGCCGGGGCTTCAGCACTGTCCGGCTCCGAAGCCGGGACTGCTACTTCCTCCGACTCAACAGCCGGAGCTTCTACTACTGCAGCACCAGGACCCGGAGCTTCCACTTCCGGGACGGGTGCCGCTGTCGCATCTTCATTCCCGTGGTCCGGCGCTACCACGGGAACTTCCGGAGACGAGTCAAGGTCCATGACCACGACAGCCGGCGCCGGAGCTGTCGCAGCCTCCGCTTGGGGCGGCAACGGGGCTGGAGCAGAAGCCCTCGCAACCTCAGACACTGTGGCTGGGGGTGGAGCTTCGCTCCCCTTCTTGGGAACGCTGCAGATGAATAACGAAGAAATTGAGCAAACAGATGCTACAATTAAAAAGTTAATCGAGGTAAAAAAGAAAAATTACCTTGGGAGGCTCACGCACCAGCTTGCGCGGAACCTCTTTCCCGGACGATCCGGGCTGGCCACGGTCGGCGTAGGAGCTCTGGGAGGACTCCCAGGACTTGCCACAGCCGCGGGCGTTTCCCGGGTCGGAGCTCTCCCTGATCGGGAGGAACTCCTGGACCTGGAGGCCCTCACTGCTCCAGATGCCGGAGTCGCACGCCCGGAGCTAGCACCACGGGAAGGATCCACCACGGGGACAGTCGCACTCCGGGAGGACCCCACCGCCGGAACAGTAACGTTCCGGGAGGACCCCACCACGGGGACAGTCGCCACGGCGGCGGAGGATCTTCCTTCCTGAGGAGGGGGAACTGGGGGGGAAGTGGCAGGCCCGACGGACCTTCCGTCAGCATGTCGCAGCTTTCTCTTCCGGCTCTCCGGCTCCTCCGCCAGCTCCTTGCCCTTGCCGATGACCTCAGCTCTTGGCTGTGGGACAGGGGCGGAGCCGTCTCCGGACAACCCGGGGATCGCCAACCGGGTGGTTGATCTTCTCTCGACGACACCAAGGTCGTCAAGCGCGGGCATCTTCCGCCGGAGCTCCCTGCTGAACTCAACTTCCACGTTCAGAGGGAGGAAAGCCGGCGGCGGAGTCAAGTAATCTCCGTCAACGTCGATGCCGTGCTGGAATTTCTTGAGGTGAAACTCCAAGGTCTTCCCCACCATGCTGGACTTCAAACCGGTCTCAACCCGGTCCTCGTCCATCACGCTGTTGAGGGCCCAGGCGAGCTTCTCCCTCCTCTTCAGCGGCGCCCACCTGTTGGACAGGAAGTTGCAGAACACCGCCTGGGGAGTCAATCCTCCCTCCACACATTGGCGGATCCTGGTCAGGACAGGGTCGAAAGCTTCCGCCAGCACCGGAACTTCGCTCCATACCGACGTGTCAATGCCGGGCAGACCGTCTGGCAACTCCAACCGCTCATGCTCCTCCACCCGGACGACTACCCAATCTTTCTTCCAGTCATCCCACTTCCCGGAAGGGAATGACCGGAGGTACTTGAATGGGCACTTCTTGCGCTTCACGAAGTAGTAGAAGCCAAGATACTCATCGCTTCGGCCGGTGGTTTGGACGGTGAAGAAGGTTCGGAAGAGCTCGATGCAGGGAGGGATGCCCACCCACATCTCGCAGAAGTGGACAAAGATGGACACAAGGAGAATGGAGTGAGGGCCAAGGTGGTACAGCTGCAGACCATAGAAGTCCAGCAGCATCAAGAAGAAAGAAGAAAACGGTGGGATCAGCCCCACCATGGCGTACGAGGAAAAGTACACCATCTCGCCAGAGTGCTCCTTTTCAAAGGGGAGCTCTCCGCCGGCGCGGACCGAGCGGTTGAAGAAGTCCGAAGACCACCCCATGAGGGCCCGGACCTTCTTCAGATCGCTGTCCGTCTTCAAGCGACTCTCACGCAGACCCAACTCCATCGCAGCACAGCTAGGCAAGAGAAGAGGAGCAAAGTACAAGTCGGGAGTTTGAGCGCGAGAACAGATGGGAAGCGTAAAGAACTCCCGACGGTGCGCTTTCCTTCTTAAGTAAGCCCTCGCAACGCTTGGATGGAAACTGCAGGAGAGTCAAGGATACTACTCAAGAATTCAACCCTGCCGATGACAAGAGGGCCCGGGACCACCCTGACCCAAAGGCGGCAAACTGACAAGGCGTGCGGAACCGATACGGTTTTCGTATCGGGAACCGGCGACCTTCAATTACGAGAGATCCGCACGTCAAAGATCTTATCTGCCGCCTGAGGTGCGCCACGCGTCGGGATTTAACCGTAAAGCCCCGCCAACGGCACCTCCGAAGACCCTTGAAGACCCAGTTCAAGAGTCGCTAGTATGGACCCACCTCCGACGGAATGACTTCACCCTGGTGACTTTCCCCGGAGGTAGGTCCAGGGGGCCACTGTCGGTACCCTAAAAACCATACACCCCCTGAGGTTACAAAGATCTCAAGGGAAGGACGTCTACTCAAATTGAAGACCCTCGGAGGCCCACTTGTCAGACATAACCGGACCTGCTTCTCCAACATGGTTAACCCCTAGGTTGCCACGTGTACTGCCAGACCGGAGCTACTACCCACAAGGGTGAAGCTCCGGGCTAGGTACCGAAACGGCACCTCCGGACTTAACCCCTGACCGAGAGAAGCTCCGGACCTGACACGTGCCAGGCCACCCCGGAGCTTCCCGCTTCCCACAAGCAAGCTCCGGAGCTGCCACGTGTCCAAACGTCGGAGCTGGCCGCCTCAAACCTCCGGAAGACATTGTAACGACTCCGGATCTTCAAAGGATAGCCGCGGACTTCAAGACCCGAGTAATTGTCATTAATTCCATGTTAATGACACTTAATCGGATAGTCTTAACACCTGTAACGGCACTGTCGGGGCCCGTTACAGGGTTATTAACAACAATTAATCGTGTATCAATACTAGTAACCGCCGGGGCCACATGTCGGGCCAGGCTAACTTGTAACGGTTTGTCCTTGTACTATAAAAGGACAGACCAACGATACACAAGAGAGGCTCAGAGGCTCTCGAACGCTCTCAGGCACACAAGCTAATACAACACACACACACCCGTGGAGTAGGGTATTACGCTCAGGCGGCCCGAACCACGTAAACCACTGTGTCTCTCGTGTCAAATCGTGATTCACCTTCTTGAGTCTCTGCGCGCCCACACCGAACTACAAACTCCTTCAACACTTTAGTAGTGTCAGGAGATCTGCCGACTCCAACAGTCGACAGGAGCCGAAGCGCGCGACGAACCCTCCTACGTTGCCACCATAGTGAGATCCGTCACTCTCCGTAATTTCGTAGTGTTCATTCGGGGCGTGGTGCCACTGCTAGTATGGATCTCGTCTGGGTACTAGTCAGTTGAATTTTTTTCCGTTATGCGGGTCTTAGTAGATCAATTTCGTGCTACTGATTAGTCGCCAGGACAAGGTGAGGCTCACCAAGTTGTTGGCTGCTTTTGCTAAATTTCATCAGTCCTCTTTTTATTTGCCATTTAACTTTCTTATGTAATGGTATAACAAATGCCAGATGATGGATAATCTTATACTACACCCTGAATGCAATGTGTGGACCAATACTCTACTTATTATCTGATGCCAACAGCTAATCAAAGCTATATATTGTACACATTTTTAAACATTATGTTTTGGCTCAGTTACCGGTACATTTAACATTTGAACCATGATGCTGGTATAAACATATTGCGTGTGGAACATAATGTTACCAGTATGTTTGAGAGCTCTATAATAATTGTACACCAGTTCCAGGATCAACTAAATTTTGCTCGAGTTCTAATTAACTTTTTATTTTCTTTTTGTCTGTTCAGGATTCAAAATTTCTCCTCAAGCAAAAATCGTATCCCAGCTTCAACAAGCATCAACCAAGAGCTAGAGTGACTTGCATGCACTCGATATAGTAGCAAAAGACAGTTTTTTGAGTTAGAAATTGTGGTGTAACTAATTTTATTTTTCTTGTATTTTCGTTTTAGTTATTATGGATCATCTTTCGTTGAAACCTGGTGCCCTCATATGTACACGAACTTGTAGAATGTCCCCTTATATCGAAAGAACAACTTGCTATTACTCCATAATTATTCGTGTACTATTTATGACATGAGAGACTATATGATGATACTATTTCATAATCTATATGAATATTAAATATTTATTATCATGTGGCAAACAAATTACAACAATAAAACTAATTTAGAGTCAATTAATATAAATGTAAAAAAATATTATGGGCAATTCAGACATTTCTCACTCTATAACACCAAATCAGTTTATTTCAAAAGCAGACACCCAAACATCTAACTTGTTTTCATAGCTGCTTCTTTAGGCAACTGCTTGTTAGAGCAGTTAGGAAGACGCTAGCTTCCTAACAAGTTTCAGCTGTACTAAACAGGGCTTTTATCCACTTAACCCTCTAAAGAATTTTTTGATTCAGTTTACCTCTTGAACTATTTAAATTGGTCCAATTCACTCCTTAAATTTTTCTTTTTTGTTTCTCTTTGTATAAGTTATATTCAAAGTTAAAATTTTGTAAGATGTTAGATGATATCATAAACTATGCAAAAAAATAATTTTATAATTTTTCATAAACTTTTTTCATGTATTATTTCATCTTCCAAACAAGATTTCTTTACCTAGTTTAAAAATACAAAAAGAATACAAAAAATTTAAAAATATATTTCTATGTATATTCTGTTGTAACATATAATCTCATGAAATTTTACCTTCAGAAATCATGTTTACAAAGAGAAACAAAAAAAAAGTTACCGTGTGATGAATCGAACCAATGTAAATAGTTTGAGGAGTAAAATAAACCAAAATTTTCTTTAAGTGGTTAAGTGAACAACACTGATACTTAAAGATAGTAAAATGGACTTTTTCCTATATGATATATGCTGCAAAGCTTCATTTTCCATATGATTCAAAAGACATGAACTCTTGATTAAAAAATAAAACCCTAAAGTATACAATGGACTCACTTTTAACTAGCTGAATGGAATTGCTTGGCGATCAATTCGCTCTAATGTAAATATTTGCACAAGGAAAACCTGTTTTTTTAGTAACTTCTATGAAAACAAATAATTCTGGTTAGCACAAGAAACTTAAATATAAATTTGCAGTAAATTGTTAACTACATGCAAATAAAACTGCAGGGATTAGCAAAGAAGTCAAAAGCTTTTGAGTTGACTTCTTTCATTATACCAAAACAATTGTCGAACTCACCTTGCCGTAGTTTCGTACGTCCTTGTCTTGCAGAGGCCCTTGGCCGGCAGTTGCCAATCCTGAATCCCACGCACACAACCAAATATTCTAAGGTTGCTCAAAAGTATATAAAGAGCAACCACGGCTTGCCAAAACTTGTCTCCAGCAAATGGAGGAGGGGCTATACCGTCATGACCAAGAAGCTTTACAAATTTTTCTTCCTCTCTCACCGCTCTCAAAGGAAACAACGGAAAAAGAGGGAGAGAGAAGCCTCCCTAGGCATGGAAGAAGCAGAGAGGAGCCAGCCTACTTCTTATAAGCAGGCGTGGGGACGGCGATGCATAAAAAAAGAGTGAAACACTACTACTAAAAGCTTCATTGCAGGCGGGTTTAAACATATTATCACAAGCAGATTTAAAAACAGTCTGAAACGAAAAGCCTTTGAAAAGTTGCCATTTTCTCATGCGGATCTAGAAACTGCCTATGCTTATGAATTTTCACGGACGGTTGTTTACGTACAACATGCCGCCTGTGATGATGCATTATCTCAGGCGGATCCTAATATACAACTCCGTCTGTGATAAAACAGTAAGACAATACTAATTAAACACTATTATTTCTAATTTCATGATTAAATTTAAGTAATAACAATCATAAATATATTCATCGCAATTCATAGTTTATACATTGCAATTTATAGTTCATACATTGCAAATCATCGCTTCATAATTTCAATTAGTGTGTACATTTGAAAAATATAGTTCGATACATAGCAATTCATAGTTTCTCTCAGCTCGCATCTATAATTCATAGTTCGTACATTGCAATCCATAGTTTGATCTCCTTAATATTGCAACGAAAGGGAAACGGTTGTGTTCCTATGAATAGAAAACTGTTATGTCTCCTTTAATCTAGATCGAGCTGCAATTCGGAAGACATAATTATTGAAGTTCTACCTCTCACTTTGTAACATATCAATCTCTTCTTTGTTTCCAGCTTGGTGCCTAATGAAGACAAAAAGGTAAAACACTACCTCCACACTATCATAGCCATCAAGAAGGACTAGTAAATTCTTCATAGTCTTCCGAGATGAATGATATATTCTTCACAATTGCGTCCTCCAACCTGATACATACAATATATACATATTAATATCCAGAACAGACAAAGAACATGGCTAAAGGGGACAACATGGCTGCCAAATGCACTTATCTTCACATTGATTTTAGGGGCAACATTTTGAAAATATTGGTGGCCTATATTGGAATAGGGATTGATATATTGAGAAACTGGTTGTCCATACTGGTTATCTATACCAAATTTAGTCTCGCGCGACCTCTTAATTGTTTCTACAAAATGAATTCCGCAACATATCATACTGCAAGACTAAGAAGGCCAATTATGACCGTACAATACAAAGAACAGTAAGTACACTATACTAGTAATATTACAAAAGATAAGTACTCTGTATCTAATAGTAACAAGACAGTAACAATACAAAGAGTAATATATCTAACAATATCTTACTGCACTCGGCGGCGATGCCGATGGTGCGAACGGCGCCCGACGTGGACGGAGATGGCGAGGGTGAGGACGACGCTCGGCGGTGATGCCGAGGGTGAGTACGGCGCTCGGCGGCGACAACGCTCGGCGTCGCCACCGAGCGTGAGGACATCTCTCGGGTGAGGGCCAGGCCGTGCTGGGCTGGCCACCACAGGCTTAACCGGGCCAACCACCGGGCTGCCTGTTAACCCGGTCGTGTCGGGCTGACCCGATGGGCCAGAGTCGTCTGAGTCTAGGCATGACCCAAACCGGGCTACAGGCCGGCCCGGTCCAGTCCTCCTTCGTGTCAGGCCGTGCTCGTGGCAGGCCAAAATGATCAGGCTTCGGGCCAGCTCAAATGACCCGGCCTATTTGGCCAGCTATACCTTCTCTCACTACAATAACAGAAGCCTACAGTTAACTGTCGAAAAGCCCTGCAGTGACAGGTACACCTCTGGATAGTGTCTTCATTAGAAGAATACTATGTTCCTTTCAGCATAGCTATATGAAGCTGATTCTTTGACAAAATTAGGAAGTTGTGCTAAACACCGTTTTTATGAAAAAATATAATTATTGGCTACTTCAGTGAAGTGATTCTTAGAAATGAACTAAAGAGTGCTGAAAAAGTTGTTTCTCCTAATTCTGTGAAGTATTCTGAGAGTTTATCCTTGAGGATCTGAAGAATCATTTTTTCCCGAGAAGCTCTGCCAAACAGGCCCTACACTAGAAATGCTATGGGCAAAAAGAAAGGAAAAGAGATTGTCATGCAGGTCTAGGCCCCACTATAAGTATAGTATAACCGAGACAGATGAATTGAAGACATCAATACTAATTATGTTGCACTTTTATCCGGTCCTTCTAATTGCAGAATTCAAGAAAGCTTAAACTATATGATTATGTGCACTACGTGAGAGTGATCAAACTTGAATAACCACATGTAAGATCCTACATATGCTAGAGACAAGATATACAAGAGACCTCTACTAGAAAAAACATTTCCACATGCGTCTCACTTTTTTTACTCAGGTGGTCTGTTAAAAATACAGATGTGATATCCAATAAATTAATAGCCACCTGTGATGACAAAACATCAATGACAGCTCGCAAAACTAAACCGCCGGTGTAAACATACACATTTTCGCAGGCGGTCTGTTTATAGCAGCCGCCTGCGTTCTCGCCATTAAGCCGGGTGGATCTCCTTAACTACCGCCTATGATATTCAATTCCTTCTCGTAGTCGGCCGCCTATGATATTCAATTCCTTCTCGTAGTCGGTTATTAATAAAGCGATCGGGCGTGCGACCTTTGCGGTTACCAACAGGAACGCACAGGGAGTGTGCATGCATCCTTTGACTTCAATGCGAAGCATCCCATCACTGCGCGTCGAGAGGCAAACCGCAAGCCAGACAATGATATAATGACTCTCGCGCATTCCTCTTCTTCGCACACCATTAATCATCTTCTTCGCACAACCGTAGAACTACTCTTCCTCTTCTTTCTTTGTTGTGCCCCATCGACCACCACATGAAATGGCAGACAACCAGATGCCACCGCCAAGCCCGCAGAGGGAGCCAACAGCTAAGCGGTCATGACCCTCCCTCTCGAGCTCCAAGAAAATGGAGGGCGTGCACTGTGACATAGCGCGAGATGTATTTAACAGTAGATCTCGCTCCATGCAACGCCTGGGTCTCGGTACCCTTCCAGAATATACTGAAATGGGCACTATGGGACACTACTTGTTTGGGCTCACGATAGTGGTCGGTCATCTCGATGCTCTATGGGAGGCAATGGCTCAGGAGCTCGGGGTCGACGGTCGCAGGAACCAGCTGGTTGCGGCAACGACCAAAAGACTGGGTTTCTCGATTTCGCCGCCAGAGGTGCCCCAGGAGCTCAAGGAGGAGGAGTAGAATTAGCTATTTTTCTTTTCTTGTTTTTAGTTGATGTTGTTTTTATTTTCTTATTTTTTAATGTCTTTAAGTTAATAAACTTAATGTCGTTCATCTGTGTGCTATATGTTGCTTATGTAGATATGTAATGCATCAGTTGATCACAAAGTGTCATAAGTTTTCACTGATGGTTCTTAACCAAAAGACGAATGTGATAATAATATTCCTGGTGCGACTCCTCAGCTTCCTAGGTGGTGTTTAACTTGCTGACGCCTGAGAAAATTGTATTTATAAATTATTTAAAAAGTTTTTACGGGTCGGCGTTACTGGAAGCGCCACATGTGATATTAAATTTCTATAAATTAAGCGTCAGCCACACCTCCGCAAATCTAACTCTACGAAAATTATCATTTTGCCGCCATGCCCTTCCTTGCCGCCGAGAGCCGTCCTCACCCTCGTCGTCCTATCCCTCGCCATCCTCGACCTTGTCGTCATCGCCCTCTGCGTGGTTTCTCTCGTCGCCGTGGCTGCCGAGTGCCATCCTCACCCTCGTCGTGGTCGCTCTCGCTGCCGTTGTCGTCCTCATCCTCGCCGTCAAAGTATATATTTTCTGCTCTTTGTATTGTTACTGTGTATAGATTGTGCATATAAGCCTCAAAGTTACAGTTATATTTGCCTTTATCCATGTGAGTTGCATGACCTTTTTTAGAAAACACTACCATTTTCTTAACATAGTGGCTTTAGATTTTGTGTAACTATTATCATTGACTTCTCTCAGAATGTGTGTTATCTTGTAGAGGAGACTATGGAAAATTTATCAGTCGTCCTTGATGGTTATGATAGTGTAGAAATAGTTCCTTCCCTCTTTGTCTTCACGGGAAATTTTTGCTCGACTCTGCAATAATCTAGCATTCAATTTATTTGGAGAACTCAAATTGCAGTTTTGGAAAGATTGGTGAAATGATTGCATCTCCATCTAGATTAAGGGAACACAACCTGTCGAAGTGTTTGATACGACACTTCCCCCGGACCCGCTAAGAAGCAGCCCACGGAGGTTCTTTTATCGTTGGGGTACGCAGAGATCAAAATCAAGAAGATGACACCAGAGATTTATGTGGTTCGGGCCGCTTGAGCGTAACACCCTACTCCACGGGATTTGTGTTGTGTGAGTTTGTTTTCTAGTATGTGGGTCAGCTCAGATGGGATCATATCGAAAGTCCCCTAAGTTTGTGCAGTACAACCCTTTTATAGTTCTAAGGACTGATTGTTACAAAGCTTGCATGGCCCGACATGTGGCCCTGACGTATTTAATGGCCTAATACACTGTCTAAAGAGTATTAAGCATGATTAATAGTGTGATAACGTGCCTTAATGGCTGCATTACCCCTATTAATAGCGCTCTTGATCGCATGTCGTTAATTCACCATTTAACGACACGTAATTACATCTTGTAACTGCCGCTTTAATTATGGTTGATGGCTCATGCTGAAGGAGATATGCCAGTGTACGTGTCGATGAAGGTCTGAAGGCTCGACACGTGGAAGCTCTGGTGCTTTCCCTTACGGGAGGTTAGGTCCGGGGCTACTGTGCACGTGTTGGCACCAGAGCTCCTCTCTGCTGGGGGTTAGCTCTGGGACTGTTGTACACGTGTTGGCACTGGAGCTTTCCTTTGTTGGGAGCTTAGTTCCAGTTTTCCTTTACACGTGTTCACCCAGGAGCTACCCATATGAGGGGAGCGGGTCCGGTGCAATGTGACATGTGGGGCCCGAGGAGTCCTTCAACTCTGATAGGTAGAACTCCCTTGCATTCTTTGCGGTATTAAGGGTTACCTGGTACACAGGGTACCGACAGTGGCCCCCGGGCCCACCTCTGGGAGGAACCCTTTGGGTAAAGTTATCCTGTCGGAGGTGGGGCCATTCTCGATTCCTGCGCTTTGATTTTCAAAAGTCTCCTGATGCGCCGATAAAGTGACGGTCCGAGAGTGAACCTTCGACAAGTGGCTTGTTATGAATGCGACATATGAGATCTTTGAGTGCGGAACTCATGAAATTGAAGGTCGCTGGTTCTTAATACGAAAACTGTATCGGTTCCGTGCGCCCTGATAGGGTGCTGCCATCGAGTTTCCTGCCGATCATCATGACAATGGTTCACCTTGGGTAAGAACCTCGATCTCTTTGTCAGGGTGGCCCCAGGCCCACTCGTCATTGACGGGGTAGATTTTTGAAAAGTGTCTTCGTTCTCACTGCGGTTTTCATCCAAGCGTCACGGAGGCTTACTTAAGAGGGAAAGTGCACTTGGTTTGAGGACTATTTACGCCTTCGATCATATTTGCGCTCAGAGCCTTTCAAACTCCGCCTAACTTCCCTTCCTTTGATTCGCTTTGCTGCGACGGAGTTGGGTCTCCCCAAGAGCCGCCTCAAGAGCGATGATGATCTGAAGAAGGTTCGGACCTACATGGGGTGGTCCAGCGACTCCTTCAACTTTTTGGTCCGCACCGGCAAGCTCCCGTTCAAGAAGGAGCGCAATGGCGATATGGTGTACTTCACAGCATACGCCATGGTGGGATTCATTCCACCTTTCTCTTCCTTTCTTTTGATGCTGCTAGACTTTTATGGTCTGCAGCTATATCACCTTGGCCCCCATTTTCTTCTTCTCGTGGCAATGTTCGTCCACTTTTGCGAGATGTGGGTGGGTATTCCCCCCTGCGTCGAGCTATTCCGTACCTTCTTCACCATCCACACCACCGGCAAGGGGAGTGAGCTTCTTGGCTTCTACTATTTTGTGAAGCGTAAGAACTGCCCCTTCAAATACTTGAAGTCGTTTCCTTTCGGCAAGTGGGACGACTGAAAGAAAGATTGGATCATCATTGCAGCGGAGGAGCACGAGAAGTTAGAGCTGCCCGAAGGTCTCCCCAATGTTGACACCGACTCCTGGAGTGTAGTTCCGGTGCTGTTAGACGCCTTCAGCCCCATCTTGACCAGGATCCGCAAATGCGTGGAAGGTAGAGTGATTCCTCAGATGGTCTTCTGCAACTTCCTGATCAATAGATGGGCTCTGTTGAAGAAGAGGAAGAAGCTCACGTGGGCCCTCAACAGCATGATGGATGACGACCGGATTGAAACCGGTCTGAAATCTAATTTGGATGATGAATCTTTGGAGTTTCATCTCAAGAAATTCCAGCATGGGATAAATGTCAATGACGACAACTTAGTTCCGCCAGCAGCTTTCCTCCCTCTGAACATGGACGTGCAGTTCAGTAGGGAGCTCCGGAGGAGTATGCTAGTGCTTGACGACCTTGGTGAGGTAGAAAGGCGTCTGACCACCAGGTTGGTGATCCCTGGAGCTTCCGAGGGTGGTCCTGCCTCCGCCCTGAGCCAGAAGACTGAAGACACCAGCAAGGGCGAGGGTAAAGAGCCAGCTGAGCCCTCCAGCCAGAAGAGGAAGTTGAAGCACGCTGATGGGAGGTCCGTCAGACCTGCTCCTTCTACCACAGCTCCTTCTCCCCGTTGGGGGAGGTCTTCTGCAGCTACCCCTACCCCGGTGCCAACGACTTCAAGAGGCATCAGCTCCGGGCAGTCGACCCCAGCCTCAGTGCCAGCTAAAAGCTCCAGGCCTAGGAGTTCTTCCCAGCCGAGAAGACTCCGGCTGCTGTAAGCGGCCCTCAACTGAGGTTTGAAGCCATTGTCTCACCAAACTTGGTGGGTTCTGGCTCCGGGCCTCAAAAGAAGAGGTTCCAAGGCAACTGGGGTGGTAGCATCCCTAGGTAAGCATTGATTGCTCACCCTAAAATGCTAGTCTTGTTGTTGATGTGTCTTTAATCTTCTCTTCCCTTTATTTCTAGGGTGTCGAAGAAGGGGCCGGGAACTCCAGTGCCTGTTGCAGCGGCTGGGGCTGCACCTGCTGAAGCTCCGGCTTCAAGCACCGAGCGTCCTCGTCAAGCGGAGGCGGAAGTTGCAACATCTCTGATGCCAGCTGTCGTGAGCTTGGACTCGGAGTCCTCGCCCAAAGCTCCTGTGGTAGCGCCGGACCATAGGAGAGAAGTTGAAGATGTCCCCCTGGCGACGGTGGCGGAGGCTGATGCTCGAGCACCGGCGGTGCCAGAAGTTCTGGCCTTTGAGCCGAAAGTCGTCGGAGCCCTCACCGTTGAGCCAGAGATACTTTAAGGTCCGGCGGATGAGCCGAAAATGGTTGAAGGTCCGAACCTTGGGCCGGATGATGTTGAAGATCCAGCAGCAGGGCCGGAAATGGTTTGAGCTCCGGTCGCTGCACCGGAAGCAAATGACGTGTCGGCGTATAGGCCAACTATGGCAGAGGCGCCGGATGAAGGCCCAACTGCTGCTCCGAAGGTAGTTGTGCCGGAGGTGCCTGGGCCAGAGCCAAAGCAGCTTGAAGAATTGGCGACAGGTCCTCCGCCTTCGGAGCCGGCGACTGAAGACCCGAAAACAGCGCCTTCAACTGCTCCTGAGGTAGAAGTTCCCCTCGTGGGTTGTTCTGTTGCCGCTGAAGGGCTCCTGTAGAGCGGTAACAGTGCCGCAGAAGTTCAAGGGTCCTCTCTTGTAGAGTGGGACCCTATTTTTGTGATGGAAAACCCTCTATAGCCTACAGAAATGGTTCCAGCAGGTCCGGAGCCTATCCCTCTGGCGTTGTCTATAGAAAACGCCTGCTCGAGTCTCTGACAGGACCAGCTTGCCTTTGATCATGAGAGCAAAGCCCTGGAGGAGGAGCGCAACTCCTTGAGGCAGTTGCGCAACAAACTCCATTTTGAGACCAGGCTTGCCTAGACGAGGCTAGCTAACGAGAAGTAATGGATAAAGGGGGAGAAAGCTCGGTTAGAGTACTGGGATAAGCTGATGGAGGAGAAGGAAGCCACCACCCAGGCGCTCGATGCTAACTCCAGGGAGATCCTTGAGCAAGCCAAGGAGAGGCATGATGCTGCTGACGAGCATCACGAAAAACTTACTAAATTGAATGAAATTCTCCTGAAGCGTTGTTGACGGCTCCTGAGGTATACTATCAAATCATCCCTGGCAATAGTGCCAGAAATGCTTGTTGGTATTACTTACGCACCATTTACTAAACATGTCCAACTGATGTGTCAGAAATGATTGTTAATGGTTCTATTGGATCACAGAGTGAATTACTCAATGCACGGAGGTATCATTGTAGCATTTCCCCTTTAGAGTATTCCCAAGGGTGTCATTTATTTGATCCCAAAGGAAGGCGTGGTAGAGATATAACAATCATCAAATGGAAAGGGTAGAAAGGTCTAGGTAAGAGTCTAGTAAGGATGGATAAAATAATAGTGGAGGTAGTGTGACACACACAAAAACTTTCAAGTCTAAGGGGGATAAGAGGATCCTAGAGGTTAGTTAAGGTTGGGAGTTATAGAGGTACTCCTACTACGCTCTATCTTACATATACATAGTCTAAACTAATTATTCATAAGCTAGATCAATAGTGAATACTTATGCTATGTGGTTCAACACATCGGGCACGGGCTTACCCCTAGCAATACTAGGGCGACTCTCGCCAAGAGTCTGTGGCATAGCCAAACGTGGAGGATTACAAAGGACAGATAGGGATGTCACCACCTACTGCCTACCTCTTCAATCCATGGGTCTACGAGACATCCAATGCTACTTAGCTATCCTAGCATCATGCTAGCATATTAAGTAATTACCTTAAGAGCCTAGGCACAATCCATCCTAAGGCAATGAATTGAATCATCATTGAACCAATGTTGATACACAGCATAATTATCTATACTAACCTAGTTATGTTATAATTGACTAGACTATAGTGGGGGTCTATAGGTTCTATGATAATGAGATATGTTCATGATGAAATAGTCATAGAAGCTATACCTTCCACATACATGGACTCCACAATCAAACAAGAAATGCTTTGCCCAAGTATATGTATAAGTAGAGACTAAAGATACTATCTTTATTATGCATAAAGTCATAAATACAATAAATAATACATGAGCCATACCTTTCCTAATGTAGGATTGGGAAGAGAGAGACTCCTTACTCCTTTCCCAATTTGGACTTGGGACTAGAGACTCTCCTCTCTACAACCTAACTCCTCTAAGACTATGGATGATAATGTATACAATAGAGATGAAGCTCAAGTGGTGTGTGTTGAAGTGAGGGGTAGGGGGCCCATTTATACTAGTGTTGAGGTTGATTCCCGCCACCAAAAGCGCGCGAATCAGTCACCATTGACTCCTTCAAGCCAGGAGGAGCCAACACGCGTCGTTTGACCGCGTTTGGCGCCAGGAAGAGGTCGGCCGAACCAGGGGTTTGGCCGACCTGGTCAGCACTCCAAACGCGGAGTGCTTCCTCCAGGTGTCTGCCAGGTGGGCCCCCTTGATGTATATGGGTGATACACCGTTGTATCTCCTCGGATACTTTTGTTTGTGGGCCATTTGATCCATGGGATGCCACGTGTCGTCGCATGATTGACTGGGATGAATTTTATAGGATTGGTCCCTCTACATTTCCTCATTTCCTGCATAAAATGCTGCATACACATATTTCTCCAATCCAAGTAGAATTGGGTTAGATAGAAAGGTGATGTGTGCAAGAAATGACAAATCCTTCACATAATTGAGTTAAATTGACGGATGAAATTGGTATATAACAGCCGTCAACAAGCGTCGAGCGAACTTGGAGGCGAGGGAGGAGAAGCTCCTGGAGCAGTAGGAGGATGTCATGAACAGGGAGGCGGAGGTCACCCAGAAGCTGACTCTGGGTGAACAGAATTTGGTGAATCGCTCAAAGAAGTTTGAGTAGTGGAGTGAAGATGAAAGGAAGAAGTACTGGAAGATGGGACAGGAGCCCTCAAAAACAGAAGCTGATGTTGCTATCAGGGAAGGGAAGGTGAGAGGCAGGGAGAAGGACCTGGCGGAGAGGCGGAACCACATCCACCTCCGAGAGACGAAGCTGACCGACTGCGAGAAGCGGGTTGCTAAAAGTATGCAACAACATGCCAAAGTGGTGGAACGCCTTGCTCGGGAGAGTTCGGAGCTAGCGGTCGCCCGGAGGTCACTGGAAGAGCTGCGGAGCTCAAAGACAACTGATTCCTTGATGGTATGGGACTTCTTGGGACGTGCGGACAGGGACCTTGTGCCTCTTGGTTTCAGTCCAGTACGCCCAGAGGACCCAGCGCAGGAGCTGGACCAGACGCTAGTGGCACTTGGCTCTGCTGGCAGCAAACTCGACGCGATGGGTAATGTCATCGTCGATCAGCTGGAGACGGAGTTTAAATCCTTGACCAAGAACGTCGCCGAGTATGTCTTGGCATGTTACAAAAGCCGAGACCCCCAGTTCTCTCTTGATCCGGTCTTTGAAGGAATCATTGCTGAGGAAGAGGATGCCGCGAGAGCTAGTGTCCAAGAAGCTGCTGAAAAAGTTACTTCATTTTTCCACAGGACTTAGATCCTCCAGTGGCTAGGACTTTTCTCCTTTTGCCCCTTGTAACCCCAATGTTGTAATCCAATGCTTCAAATTAATGAAATCCATTTTGCCATGATTTTGACATGAATTTCATTTTTTTGTTGTCATCTTCAATATATTGTACTCTGTCTTGTTGGCCCCCTGGTATATGTGCACAAGTGTAGTGTGGACATGTACCAAAAAGATTTGACAGTATGTTGATGTCTTGAACACTTCGAACTTGTAAATTTTAGGTCTGTAGTCTTTATCTTCGATACGTCGACTGTTGGCTCCCTGGGATAGTCGGAGGTTCGTAGCTCTGGTAGTGGACGATGCCAATGCAAGATTCGTCGACGATAGATCTCCAGAGCTTAGTAGCTTCGACAATACCCACTGTCAACGTATAATGCGTTGATGGCAGGCTCCGGCATCGTCTACCATTGCTATGAAATTTTGCTTTTCCTGCACATTAAAAGCAATCGAGAAAGTAAAATTCGTCCTCTTGTCTATAAATTGGTTGTGACTTATTGTTCTTATTTGGACTTTACGTCCGAAGAAACTCAACATGATAACAAGCGTTTTGATATAATCTTTCTAGATCTGCATGCCTTTTTAGTACTCTCCCTACTGAGGCCTGCCGGGGTGTAGGTAGAGTGGCATACTTAGGGTGCAGGACCAGGCTAAGTCGATAGCACACTCCGGACCTATGTTGGCTTGGCGTTCAGGCAAGTAGACTGTGTAGCAATATTAAGATCCAAAAATACTATCAATAAGGCTTGTAATGCATGTGAATTACTTGGAACAAAGCTCAAAAAGATTTGCACAACTTATTATAGACAAGCAAGGTGAAAATAATATGATATATTAAGCCTTGCACAAAAAGTAAATGCACGTGGAATATGTTTTTACACAACAATGCTTTTCATTATAGGTCCGGATTACAGAGGAGACAAGGACACACTTAGGATGCTGGACCATGCTAAATGTGCTATACATCTTGTACTAGCCCAGAGCAAGTAGTTACACTTTTAGTGTTGTGACTATCTCAAGTGTTACTTGAACTTCCCGGACCCTCCCGTAGGGGTCCGGATGTTCTCCCGGAGGACTTGCCCGTGTCTGTATAATGACTCTACAACATACATTGTGTGTAATTACAGACTCACCTCCGTGATTCTAGGCATAAAACTTACGGAGGTGCTCGACACTCCAAGGATTGGGAAGTGGGGTCCCATCCTCTATTGCCAAGCGAATGCATCCTGGTCGGGATAATTTGATCACTCAGAATAGACGTCCCAATTGGGGGAAAGTTTGTTCATTCCTTCACGAGTTAGTATCTTCTGAAGCACCATATCGCCTTCCTCGAGTTGTCGGTTGCGAAAATGCCTTTGATGATAGTGCCGGAGCGCTTGGCGATAACGTGCATTCCGAATAGCTGCTTGGCACCTTCCCTCGTCGAAGAGGTCAAGGTCCTCACGCCGAAGCTGGTCCTGCGTGGCTTCTTCGAAGGTTCGGACCCAGAGGGACCCCAAGGTGATTTCTGGAGGAAGGACTGCTTCAGCTCCGTACACAGGAAGAATGGAGTTTCCCCATTTGACCGGTTTGGAGTTGTCCTGTTCACCCATAATGTGGATGGAAGCTCCTCAATCCAGTTAGCTCCGTGCTTTTTCAAGTGCTCATATGTGCGCGTCTTAAGTCCTTTTAATATTTCTGCATTTTCTCTCTCGGCTTGGCCATTGCTTGCTGGATGAGCTACTGAGGCATAGCTTAGTTGAATGCCGAGGTCTTCACAATATTCTTGAAATGCAGCACTTGGAAATTGAGTTCCGTTGTCAGTTATGACTTTGTTCGGAACTCCAAATCTACATATAATGGACCTCAAGAACTTGATTGCTGATTGCTTGTTGATTGTTACCACTGGAGTTGCTTCCGGCCACTTGGTGAACTTGTCGATGGCGACATACAGGAACCCGTAACCTCCGACGGCTTTCGGGAAAGGTCCCAAGATGTCCATGCCCCACACAACGAATGGCCATGTAGGAGGTATCATTTGTAGTGATTGAGCTGGTGTGTGAATCTGTTTTGCGTGGAACTGACACGCTTCACATTTTTTCACTAGCTCAACAGCATCTTGAAGTGTTGTAGGCCTGTAAAAGCCATGCCGGAAGGCTTTACCGACCAGCGTGCGAGAAGAAGCATGGTTCCCGCAATCGCCTCCTTGGATTTCCGCGAGGAGCTCACGACCTTCTTCCCTTGCAATGCACCGCATTAGGATGCCATTGGCACCACATCGGTAGAGATCCCCTTCTACCAACGTATATCTTTTAGCCAATCTGACTATCCAGTCAGCGGATACACTATCTTCAGGAAGGATGTTGTCTTTCAAGTAGCTCCGGATCTCTGAGATCCATGCATTGGAGCTAACTTGAGCTTCTGAGTCTTGTGTGCTGGGTTGTTCGGAGCTTCCGACAGCACCTACGACTCTTGGTGGACACCATGGTAGCAGGGCCACCGGGACTGCCACCTTCATGGTACTGGTCTCGCCCCCTTCGCTCAGTTCGGCAGGTTGAGCTGTTGGTTTTGACAACCTCCGGACGAAGATTCCATCAGAAACCGGAGCTCCGGTTGAGGCTTTCGTCGAGAGTTTGTTGGCTTCAGCGTTATGAAGACACTGAACATGATGGAGATCTATGACTTCGAAGTCCTTGTGAAGCCTCTGGACTTCAAGGAGATAAGCAGCTAATTGAGGATTGTTGCAGGAACACTCACCTTTCACTTATTTAATGATGAGTTGTGAATCTCCCTTTACCAACAGCTATTTGATACCATAAGATAGTGCCACCTTGAATCCATAGAGGAGACCTTCATACTCCACCATATTGTTGGTTGCCTTGAAATCAAGGTGTACCATGTACTTGACCTTCTCCCCAGTCGGAGCTAGGAGAAGGATTCCAGCTCTGACCACCTGCTTTTGCACAGAGCCGTCAAAGTAGAGGGTCCAGTGAGGCTCGGTAAATACCGGAACTTTGAGTTCTGGCTTCTGCTCACTGTGGCCCTCAAGGTTTGATGGAGAGGGAGTCCATTGCGCCACAAAGTCAGCCAAGGCTTGACTTTTGATTGCTTGTCTTGACACGTGTCGAAGTGTTTGATACGACACTTCCCCCGGACCTGCTAAGAAGCAGCCCGCAGAGGTTCTTTTATGGTTGGGTACGCCGAGATCAAAATCAAGATGATGACACCAGATATTTACGTGGTTCGAGCCACTTGAGCATAACACCCTACTCCACGGTATTTGTGTTGTGTGAGTTTGTTTTCTAGTATGTGGGTCAGCTCATATGGGATCAGATCGAATGTCCCCTGAGTTCGTGCGGTACAACCCTTTTTTAGATCTAAGGATTGACCGTTACAAAGCTTGCTTGGCCTGACATGTGGCCCTGGCATATTTAATGGCCTAATACACCGTCTAAAGAGTATTAGGAATGATTAACAGTGTGATAACGTGCCTTAATGGCAGCATTACCCCTATTAATAGCACTCTTGATCACGTGTCATTAATTTAGCATTAACGAGACATAATTACATCTTGTAACTGCCGCTTTAATTATGCTTGATGGCTCATGCTGAAGGAGATCTGCCAGTGTACGCGTCGATGAAGGTCTGAACGCTCCACACGTGGAAGCTCCGGAGCTTTCCCTTACGGGAGGTTAGGTCCGGGGCTACTGTGCACGTGTCGCACTGGAGCTCCTCTCTGCTGGGGGTTAGCTCCGGGACTGTTGCACACGTGTTGGCACTAGAGCTTTCCTTTGTTGGGAGCTTAGTTCCGGTTTTCCTTTACATGTGTTGACCCAGGAGCTACCTATATGAGGGGAGCGGGTCTGGTGAAATGTGACATGTGGGGCCCGAGGAGTCCTTCAACTCTGACAGGTAGAACTCCCTTCTACTCTTCACGGTATTAAGGGGTACCTGATACACAGGGTACCGACAGTGGCCCCCGGGCCCACCTCTGGTAGGAACCCTTTTGGTTAAGTTATCCTACCGGAGGTGGGGCCATTCTCGATTCTCGCGCTTTGATTTTCAAAAGTCTCCTGATGCGCCGATAGAGTGACGATCCGGGAGTGAAACTTCGATGCATGGCTTGTTATGAATGCGGCAGATGAGATCTTTGAGTGCGGATCTCACGCAATTCAAGGTCGCTGGTTCTAAATACAAAAACCATATTGGTTCCACGTGCCCTAACAGGGTGCTGCCTTCGAGTTTCCCAACGCTCATTATGACAACAGTTCGCCTTGGGTAAGAATCTCGATATCTTCATCGGGTTGGCCCCAGGCCCACTCATCATTGACGGGGTAGATTTTTGAAAAGTGCCTTCATTCTCACCGCAGTTTTCATCCAAGCGTCATGGAGGCTTACTTAAGAGGAAAGTGCGCTTGGTTTGAGGACTCTTGACGCCTTCGATCATATTTGCGCTTAGAGCCTTCCAAACTCCGCCTAACTTCCCTTCCTTTGCTTCGCTTTGCCGCGATGGAGTTGGTTCTCCCCAAGAGCTGCCTCAAGAGCAATGATGATCTGAAGAAGGTTCGGACCTACATGGGGTGGTCCAGCGACTCCTTCAACCATTTGGTCTGCGCCGGCAAGCTCCCGTTCAAGAAGGAGCGCAATGGCGATATGGTGTACTTCACAGCGTACACCATGGTGGGATTCATTCCACCTTTCTCTTCCTTTCTTTTGATGCTGCTAGACTTTTATGGTCTACAGCTGTATCACCTTGGCCCCCATTCTCTTCTTCTCGTGGCGACGTTCATCCACTTTTGCGAGATGTGGGTGGGTATTCCCCCCTGTGTCGAGCTATTCCACACCTTCTTCACCATCCACACCACCGGCAACGGGAGTGAGCTTCTTGGCTTCTACTATTTTGTGAAGCGTAAGAACTGCCCCTTCAAATACTTGAAGTCGTTTCCTTCCGGCAAGTGGGACGACTGGAAGAAAGATTGGATCACCATTGCGGCGGAGGAGCACAAGAAATTGGAGTTGCCCGAAGGTCTCCCCAATGTTGATACCGACGCCTGGAGTGTAGTTCCGGTGCTGTCAGACGCCTTGAACTCCATCTTGACCAAGATCCGCGTATGCGTGGTAGGTGGATTGACTCCTCAGATGGTCTTCTGCAACTTCCTGGTCAATAGATGGGCTCCATTGAAGAAGAGGGAGAAGCTCGCGTGGGCCCTCAACATCGTGATGGATGAGGACCCGATTGAAACTGGTCTGAAATCCAATTTGGATGACAAATCTTTGGAGTTCCATCTCAAGAAATTCCAGCATGGGATAAATGTCAACGGCGACGACTTAGTTCCGCCAGCAGCTTTCCTCCCTCTGAACATGGAGGCGCGGCTCAGTAGGGAGCTCCCGAGGAGTATGCCAGTCCTTGACGACCTTGGTGAGGTAGAAAGGTGTCCGACCACCAGGTTGGTGATCCCCGAAGCTTCCGAGGGTGGTCCTGCCTCCGCCCCAAGCCAGAAGACTGAAGACAACGACAAGGGCAACGGTAAAGAGCCAGCTGAGCCCTCCAGCCGAAAGAGGAAGTTGAAGCACGCTGACGGGAGGTCCGTCAGACCCGTTCCTTCTATCACGGCTCCTTCTCCCCATCGGTGAGGTCTTCTGCAGCTACCTCTCCCCTGGTGCCAGCGACTTCCAGAGGTGTCAGCTCCGGGCAGTCGACCCCGACCTCAGTGCCAGCTAAAAGATCCAGGCCTGGGAGTTCTTCCTAGCCAAGAGAAGCTCCGGCCGAGAAGACTCCGGCTGCTGTGTAAGCGGCCCTCAACTGAGGTCCGAAGCCGTTGTCTCACCAAACTTGGTAGGTTCCAGCTCCGGGCCTCAAAAGAAGAGGTTCCGAGGCGACTGGGGTTGTAGCATCCCTAGTTAAGCATTGATTGCTCACCCTAAAATGCTAGTCTTGTTGTTGATGTGTCTTTAATCTTCTCTTCCCTTTATTTCTAGGGTGTCGAAGAAGGGGCCGAGAACTCCAGTGCCTGTTGCAGTGGTCGGGCTGCACCTGCTGAAGCTCCGGCTTCAAGTGCCGAGCCTCCTCGTCAAGCGGAGACATAAATTGCGACAGCTTCAGTGCCAGCTGTCGTGAGCTTGGACTCAGAGTCCTCGCCCGAAGCTCCTGTGGTAGCGTCAGACCATAGGAGAGAAGTTGAAGATGTCCCCCTAGCGACGGTGGCGGAGGCTGATGCTCCAGCACCAGCGATGCTAGAAGTTCTGGCCTTTGAGCCGGAAGTCGTCGGAGCCCTGACCGTTGAGCTAGAGATACTTGAAGGTCCGGCGGATGAGCCGGAAATGGATGAAGGTCTGGCCCTTGGGCCAGATGATGTTGAAGATCTGACAAATGGTTGGAGCTTTGGTCACTGCACCAGAAGCAAGTGATGTGTCGGCGTCTGGGCCAGCTGCGGCAGAGGCACCGGTTCAGGCCCGGCTGCTGCTCCGGAGGTAGTTGTCCCTGAGGTGCCTGGGCCAAAGCAGGAGCAGCTTGAAGAATTGGTGACAAGTCCTCCGTCTTCGGAGCCGGCGACTGAAGACCCTGAAGCAGCGCCTTTGTAACACCTTAATTTTCATGCATCATGCCCTACATACATTCATATACATGTTTACCATTAACCCACATAAAGAAGAACGAGTTTAAAATTGATTTGGAACATTTAAAATTGATATGGAACAAAACCGCACTTAAAATGCAGGAAATTGCGGACTAGTCCGATTTTGCTGAGGACTAGTCCGATTTCTGTCTGACTAAAAACGGACTTGTCTGTTTTTGCTGCAGACTAGTCCGATTTTGCCTCTGGAAACTTTCGGACTTGTCCGATTTTGTGCGGACTAGTCCGATATTCCAAGAATCCTTGAAAAATTGCTAAGTCCGTGGACTTTTCTGGACTAGTCCGGTGTTCCAGCGGACTTGTCCGATTTCCTCTCTGACTAAAGTTGGACTTGTCTGATTTTAGGCCAGACTTGTCCGATTTTCTCTCTAGACAACTTCGGACTAGTCCGATCCTTTTTGGACTTGTCCGATATTTCGTGACTCTGAGTTGATCTTTTGTTTTACGACTTGTTTCTTGGGTTTCACGTTAAGTGGGCCTAGGGATGTCGTGCCTAACTCTTTTAGAGGCCATATGGGACCCTAAACCGGCCTCTACTCCTCTCAAACTCGAAATCTATCTAACCCTAGACTCCACCTCTATATAAACAACCCCACCCATTGGCTTGACATCTATTTGCCACTTTTCCACCCCACCCAAACCCTAGTTCGTGGAGAGCCACCATCAAGGAGGGAGGAGCAGATCCCAAGCAAGAAGAAGAAGAGGAGGAAACGAAAGAGGATTAAGATCTCCATCAAGCTTTCGTTCTTCATCACCAATTCATCTCCAAGTTCATCACCAACCCTAGATCATCAAGATCCAAGTGTGACCTCCAAGTTTCTTGATTCATTGGAGTTCTAAACATCTGGTATACCTTCTATTCTCTTTTCCTTACGAGAATTTAACCCTTAATCTCCAAATTTACGTTGATTTAGAAAACCTTAGTTCGCTAGTTCTGCGAAGTGCGGACTAGTCCGGCCTTCTGCAGACTAGTCCGATTTTGCTGACTAAATTGTGTTAAATAGATTTTAAAATGAGATATAATCAAATCCAAACCTGTATAAACTTGCTAAAAACTATTAGAACTAGTTAGTGATCATTAAAAGCAATCTATTAACAAGTTCCACCTTGCATTTGCATTAGTCATGCATGTCATGTCATATTGAGTAATATTTGTGCACCCTTTGATTGTGTTTCTTGTCTTGTCTGTTTATTGTGCGGATTAGACGGATTTGCACTAGAGAGTGCCGCGGAGGATCTGCAGCACCAAGAGTTTGAAGAAGTTGACCCGAACCAACCGCAAGAGTAAGGCAAGTGTCCTTGAAGCATATTGATCCTGTTTTGAAATAATTGTTTTGTTTGAAAATTGCATGCTTGTGTCAATTTGATGGGAATCCTATGATAGGAAGTTTACTAGACTTGTCTAACCACCCTTGTCACCTGAAATTTATGGTAGAGAGTCGGGAAGGTCTTTTTACCTTTTGCTTCGCTTAATCAACTAGGATGGGAAAACAACTACACTACTTAATTTAAATATGCATTAATGAGATTGTGGTTGACATGAACTGGTTAATATGATATGGTAATGGGTGATCTAAGCAAGCCTGGTATGTGGATGGGTTGAATGTATGGTGGATTGCTTGCTTTGGATCTAAGGACCGGTTTATGGAGCGACCATCCAGGATTTACAGTGCCACCACGAGGCCAAGTATGGGTGCGGCGTAGCTGACTAATTAGGGCTTTGCCAGTGCTATTTGGACCATTAAGATTGCTCGGGTAAGGGGTAGTCGGATTTTGTTTGTTGATGATTGGTGGGACTATCCTGGGATCCGAACGGCTCAAGAGGGGGCCCTTGGTTGAAGATGTGCTCAGTTGGAGACATGCCATTGGTGAAACCTCAGTGGGGTCTAAAAGGCTAGTAATACCTTTGTAAAGGCTATTTTTTGATCTCTTGTCCACACACCTACGGAAGTGTGAGATGACATAATTGAGATTCTAGTCATCGAAAGGTGATGAAATCACAAACATGTGGGTAAAGCAGTACAACCTCTATAGAGTGTGTCTAAAACTATCATGATAGTCGTGCTCCCAGTTATGAGCAACCTGGAAACTCACATGATTAGGGGAAAAATTGAGATTTGGTATGGGTATGGGATGGTATTATGGTTTATGACATTGATTATAGATATTGGCAATGGTGAAAACTGGTATATGGATCATGGTAATGGATTATGGACTGGTATTATGATTACTACATGGTTTATGATGGGTTTATTCACATACATATAATATATTGCTTTTCAAATGTTTTAATGTACTTTTCAGCACTTAACCATTATTATATTTGTCATTTGAATCAGCCACATGTCATACTTTCCACACTTGCTGAGTACGACATGTACTCACTCTTGCAATCCCCCCCCCAGCAGTTGCAGGTCAGGATTGGGAGTTTAATGGCGATAATGCGGAGTTTTAGGCCGTGTCTACCATCAGCTTTGCCTGTGGTGTTGAGTGGAGCTGTGCTATACCCTATCGCTTATGCTGCCTAGCTGTTTAGTTTGCTTAATTAGTTATTTCCGCTACATTATTTGAACTTGTCATTAATATTCATTAGAGTTTGTATTCGAGGATAATATGGTTTGTTTAATAAAATTTTGTTAATTAATCTTGTGTTGTGGTAATTTTCTGTATACTCTTTTGTGAATGCACTCGTGTATGTGTGTTGAACATCTTGGGCACACATATGCGTTCACTTGGTTCAGTTTTGGAACCGGGTGTCACAATTTGGTATCAGAGCCAGGTTGACCGTAGGATGCAACCTAGATAGAACGGATACCTTAGAGCACATAGGAGCACTCAGGAATCGATGTGTTTTTGCTTGGTGTGCTGTTGCTATATAAATTGGTTGCTTGTGTGCTTAATATAGGATTTTGGGATGCTTTAGCATTGCCATGTCCGTGTAGGCTAGTTAGTTGTCTAGTTTCATATCCCTTGATGCATATAGTTGGGGACGTTTTCTAATTCTTACCTATTGCTTTTCTCCAGATGGTGAGGACTCGCAACCAGAGGGATGGCAATGATGAGGAGGAGAACAATGGAGTGCCTCAGAACAACATTGGACAAGGATCTACTCAGGGAGCTATCAACATTGAGCAGCTATTGGCTATGCAAAACCAGCTCATGCAGACCATGATACAAACAATGGGACAACTGCAGGCTGGCAACATCAACAATCAGCCCCACATGCCTCCACCGCCACCCCCGCCTCCCCATAACCGATTGTGAGAGTTTATGAGGACTAGGCCACCGACCTTTGCTCAAGCTGGCGACCCTATGGATGCGGATGATCGGCTCAAGTCCGTGGAGAAGAAGTTAGCTATTGTCCAATGCAGTGACCGGGAGAAGGTGCTATTTTCTTCTCATCAACTAGTTGGAGCAGCTGCAGATTGGTGGGATTCATATTGCAATGGTCATGAGAATCAAGAGAGGATCACTTGGGGGGAAATCAAAGAGAGTTTTCGTTCACATTAGGTGCCGGAAGGTGTTACGATTTTGAAGAGGCAAGAATTTGAGAACTTAAGGCAAGTAAGATCAAGCGTGAGTGAATATCTCAATAAGTTCACTCAACTCTCAAGATGCACACCTGAAGATGTTAGTCGGGACAGCCGGAAACAATACTTGTTCATGAGAGGTCTCAACAATGAAATTCAAGTGCAATTGCTCAATTGTGACTATGCCAACTTTCAGAAGATTGTGGACAAAGCAATCGTGGTTGAGAACAAGATCCGTGAGATGGAACAAGAAAATAAGAGAAAGGTGCCATATCAAGGACATCAACAAGGGAGTAATGTGCACCCTCGCCTCACACCGCCCAATGCACCTTACTTCAGCTCTTTTGCGCCTACTCATCGCCCTCGATTTGCACCACGCCCAACTTAGTCTGTGCAGCAACGCCCTGTCATGGAAACACCAAGGCCTCCGATGCCATATGCACCTCGTGCTAACTATCCTGGTGCCAATGCTCAAAACCAAGCTTGTACCAATAATTCTGGTGGAGTTAAGAAGTGCTATACTTGTGGAGAAGCTGGACACTTTGCGCATCAATGTCCTAAGTCAGGCCTTGGTCAAGGAAGCAATGCACTGAGGCAAAACTCAAGACCCAATGGAGGACAACCACAAGGGAACCGCGGACAGCATAATTTTGCTCGTGGCAATGTGAACCATGTCTCTACGGAGGATGCTCAACAAGCAGATGACGTGGTCATTGGTATGTTTCTCGCCAACTCCAACCCCGCAACTATGTTGTTTGATTCTGGAGCATCACATTCATTCATTGCATCGAAGTGTGTTGCCATGTATAGTTTGCCTATCTCTCATATGAAGTTTACTCTATTGGTTAAGTCTCCTGGAGGAGAGATGAGGACAAATATAGTATGTCCAAAAGTAAGCCTTAGAATAAGGGGGTAGACTTCTCCGCCAACCTCATTGTTTTGGATTCTCAAGGATTGGACATTATACTTGGTATGGACTGGTTGAGGAAGCACAATGGAGTTATTGAGTGTGCCACGAAGACGGTGAAGTTGACCAATGAAGAATGGATCACCGTAGAATTTGAAGCATCTCAAACCACACTGAAGCAATTGGAGTTGAATCATATGGACGGTGCCGCCATTGAGGAGATTCCGGTGGTGTGTGAATTTTTGGATGTTTTTCCGGACGAGTTGCCAGGTATGCCACCTGATCGAGATATTGAGTTTGTTATTGATTTAATACCTAGAACTGCACCTGTAGCTAAGAGGTCGTATAGGATGCCTCCTATGGAACTAGCGGAGCTCAAGAAACAAATTCAAGAGCAACTAGAGAAAGGTTTTATTCGCCCAAGTTCTTCACCTTGGGGAGCGCCCGTGCTGTTTGTGGACAAGAAGGATGGAACGCAAAGGATGTGTGTGGATTACTGAGCTCTCAACGAGGTAACAATCAAGAACAAGTACACCTTGCCACGCATAGAAGACTTGTTTGACCAGATGAAGGGTGCTTGTGTCTTCTCTATGATTGATTTGAGGTCGGGATACTTTCAAATGAAGATTAGACCATCAAACATACCCAAGACAGCTTTTAGGACACGGTATGGATCTTATGAGTACACCGTGATGTCTTTTGGATTGACCAAAGCACCTGCGTACTTTATGTACCTCATGAATAAGGTCTTCATTGAGTACTTGGATAGATTCGTTGTGGTGTTTATCGATGACATTATGATCTACTCAAAGGATGAGAAGGAACATGAGGAACACTTGAGGCTTACGTTGCAAAAATTGAGGGAGCATCAATTGTATGCCAAGTTCAACAAGTATTAGTTTTGGTTGAAAGAGGTGTCGTTTTTGGGTCATATCATCTCAGGAGGAGGAGTATCGGTTGACCCCGGAAAGGTGAGAGACGTGTTGAAATGGGAACTTCCGCAAAATGTAAAGGAAATCAGGAGTTTTCTTGGGATGGCTGGATATTACCGTCGGTTCATCAAGGACTTCTCCAAGATAGCCAAGCCAATGATGGAATTGCTAATGAAGGGAAAGGCTTTCCAATGGACTCAAGCTTGTCAAAACAGTTTTGAGGAGTTAAAGAAGAGGTTGACAACAGCCCCAGTTTTGATATTGCCGGATGTAAGCAAGAGTTTCGATATTTATTGCGACGCATCGAGACAAGGATTTGGATGTGTATTGATGCAAGAAGGTCAAGTGGTTGCATATGCATTGAGACAATTGAAGAAACATGAGAAGAATTATCCTACGCATGATTTAGAACTTGCAGCCGTAGTACATGCATTAAAAATTTGGAGACATTACATCCTTGGACATAGGTGTGAAATTTATACGGATCATAAGAGTCTTGAGTATATTTTCACACAAACGGATCTGAATTTGAGGCAACGGAGATGGTTGGAGCTCATCAAAGATTATGATTTCGGGATCAACTATCATCCGGGAAAAGCCAATGTAGTGGCCGATGCCTTGAGCTGGAAAGGAGTAAGTAATGAACTCACGGTTTGAGAATTGCCATCCGAGTTATGCAGGGAGTTTGAACAGTTGAATCTTGGATTCGTGAATGAGATGGGAATAATGGAGTTAAATCCAACCTTGGAGCAAGAAATTCGAGAAGCACAAACCACGAATGAGGAGATCAAGGAAATCAAGGAAAGGACCGAAGAAGGGAGAGAATTCAGATTTGATGAGGATGAACATGGTACCCTATGGCTCCGAAAAAGGATTTTCATGCCCAATGTGAAGCATATTCAGGAGACGATACTAAAGGAGGCACATGACTCACCATACTCGATTCACCCTGGTTGTACGAAGATGTACAAAGACTTGAAGACTTGCTATTGGTGAGATAGCATGAAAAAGGACATAGCTGAATATGTAGCATTGTGTGATGTGTGTCAACGAGTCAAGGCGGAACATCAAAAGCCAGCTAGATTATTGCAACCATTGAAGATCCCGGAGTGGAAGTGGGAAGAGATCGGTATGGACTTCATATTTGGTTCACCACGTACTCAGTCCGGTTACGACTCGATTTGGGTAATTGTGGATCGGTTAACTAAGTCAGTCCACTTTATTCTTGTCCAGACCACCTATAATTGAGAGAAATTGGTGGAACTGTATATGGGAAGAATAGTACGTTTGCAAGGAGTTCTGAAGAAGATAGTCTCGGATAGAGGTTCACAATTCACTTCCAGGCTTTGGCAAAAATTGCATGAAGCCTTGGGAACGAGGTTGAATTTTAGTTCAATATATCACCCTCAAACGGATGGACAAACCGAGAGGACCAATCAGATTTTAGAGGACATGTTAAGAGCTTGTGCTTTAAAGCATGGAAAAAGTTGGGACAAAAGCTTGCCATATGCAGAATTTTCATACAACAATAGTTACCAAGCAAGCTTGGAAATGTCACCATATGAAGCGCTTTATGGAAGGAAGTGTAGGACACCTTTATTCTGGAATGAGGCAGGAGAAACTCAAGTATTGGGTCCGGATGTGTTGCAAGAAGCCGAAAATCAAGTCCAAATAATTCATGAATACTTGAGGGCTGCCCAATCAAGGAAAAAAGCTATGCGGACAATAGAATGAAATTAGCCTTTGAAAAAGGAGACTACATTTACCTCAAGGTGTCACCAAGGAGAGGTCATAAGAGGTTTAACATAAGAGGCAAGCTAGCACCTCATTATATTGGACTATTCAAGATTTTGGACAAAAGAGGAGAAGTAGCGTATAAGTTGGAGATGCCAGCTCATCTTTCGGACGTCCATGTTGTCTTTCATGTTTCACAACTCAAGAAGTGCTTGAGAGTATCGGAATAACAAGTGCCAGTGGAAGAATTGGAACTAGAGGAAGATTTGACTTATGCCGAACAACCGATCAGAATTTTGGAAGCCAAGGAGAGAGTCACAAGGAACAAGGTTATTAGATGGTGTAAAGTTCAATGGAAGCACCACACAGAAAAAGAAGCGACGTGGGAATTGGAGGATGATATCAAGAAGGAATTTCCCTATCTCTTCTCTTCCGCGTCGAATCTTGAGGGCGAGATTCATTTTAAGGGGGGTAGGTTTGTAACACCCTCATTTTCATGCATCATGTCCTACATACATTCATATACATGTTTAAAATTAACCCACATAAAGAATAACGAGTTTAAAATTGATTTGGAACATTTAAAATTGATTTGCAACAAAACCGCACTTAAAATACAGGAAAGTGTGGACTAGTCCGATTTTGCTGAGGGACTAGTCCGATTTCTGTCTGACTAAAAACAGACTTGTCCATTTTTGCTGCGGACTAGTCCGATTTTGCCTCTGAAAACTTTTGGACTTGTCCGATTTTGTGCGGACTAGTCTGATATTCTAAGATTCCTTGAAAAATTGCTAAGTCCCTGGACTTTTCCGGACTAGTCCGGTGTTCCAGCGGACTTGTCTGATTTCCTCTCTGACTAAAGTCGGACTTGTCCGACTTTAGGCCAGACTTGTCCGATTTTCTCTCTGGACGACTTCGGACTAGTCCGGTCCTTTTCGGACTTGTACGATATCTCGCGACTCCGAGTTGATCTTTTGTTTTACGACTTGTTTCTTGGGTTTCACGTTAAGTGGGCCTTGGGATGTCGTGCCTAACTCTTTTAGAGGCCATATGGGACCCTAAACCGACCTCTACTCCTCTCAAACTAGAAATCCATCTAACCCTAGCCTCCATCTCTATATAAACAACCCCACCCCTTGGATTGACATCTATTTGCCACTTTTTCACCCCACCCAAACCCTAGTTTGTGGAGAGCCACCATCAAGGAGGGAGGAGGAGATCCCAAGCAAGAAGAAGAAGAGGAGGAAACGAAAGAGGATCAAGATCTCCATCAAGCTTTCGTTCTTCAACACCAATTCATCTCCAAGTTCATCACCAACCCTAGATCATCAAGATCCAAGTGTTACCTCCAAGTTTCTTGATTCATTGGAGTTCTAAACACCTGGTATACCTTCTATTCTCTTTTCCTTACGAGAAGTTAACCCCTAATCTCCAAATTTACATTGATCTAGAAAATCCTAGTTCGCTAGTTCTGCGAAGTGCGGACTAGTCCGGCCTTCTGCAGACTAGTCCGATTTTGCTGACTAAATTGTGTTAAATTGATTCTAAAATGAGATCTAATCAAATCCAAACCTGTATAAACTTGCTAAAAACTATTAGAACTAGTTAGTGACCATTAAAAGCAATCTATTAACAAGTTCCACCTTGCATTTGCATTAATCATGCATGTCATGTCATATTGACTAATATTTATGCACTCTTTGATTGTGTTTCTTGTCTTGTCTGTTTATTGTGCGGATTAGACGGATTTGCGCTAGAGAGTGCCGCGGAGGATCTGCAGCACCAAGAGTTTGAAGAAGTTGACCCGAACCAACCGCAAGGGCAAGGCAAGTGTCCTTGAAGCATATTGATCCTGTTTTGAAATAAATGTTTTGTTTGAAAATTGCATGCTTGTGTCAATTTGATGGGAATCCTATGATAGGAAGTTTACTAGACTTGTCTAACCACCCTTGTCACCTGGAATTTATGGTCGAGAGTCGGGAAGGTGTTTTTACCTTTTGCTTCGCTTAATCAACGGGGATGGGAAAACAACTACACTACTTAATTTAAATATGCATTAATGAGATTGTGGTTGACATGAACTGGTTAATATGATATGGTAATGGGTGATCTAAGCAAGCCTGGTATGTGGATGGGTTGAATGTATGGTGGATTGCTTGCTTTAGATCTAAGGACCGGTTTGTGGAGCGACCATCCAGGATTTACAGTGCCACCACGAGGCCAAGTATGGGTGCAGCGTAGCTGACTAATTAGGGCTTTGCCAGTGCTATTTGGACCATTAAGATTGCTCGGGTAAGGGGTAGTCGGATTTTGTTTGTTGATGATTGGTGGGACTATCCTAGGATCCGAACGGCTCAAGAGGGGGCCCTTGGTTGAAGATGTGCTCAGTTGGAGACATCGCCATTGGTGAAACCTCAGTGGGGTCTAAAAGGCTAGTAATACCTTTGTAAAGGCTATTTTTTGATCTCTTGTCCACACACCTACGGAAGTGTGAGATGACATAATTGAGATTCTAGTCATCGAAAGGTGATGAAATCACAAACACGTGGGTAAAGCAGTACAACCTCTACAGAGTGTGTCTAAAACTATCATGATAGTCGTGCTCCCAGTTATGAGCAACCTGGAACCTCACATGATTAGGGGAAAAATTGGGATTTGGTATGGGTATGGGATGGTATTATGGTTTATGACATTGATTATAGATATTGGCAATGGTGAAAACTGGTATATGGATCATGGTAATGGATTATGGACTGGTATTATGATTACTACATGGTTTATGATGGGTTTATTCACATACATATAATATATTGCTTTTCAAATGTTTTAATGTACTTTTCAGCACTTAACCATTATTATATTTGTCATTTGAATCAGCCACATGTCATACTTTCCACACTTGCTGAGTACGACATGTAATCACTCTTGCAATCCCCCCCCCAGCAGTTGCAGGTCAGGATTGGGAGTTTAATGGCGATAATGCGGAGTTCTAGGCCGTGTCTATCGTCATCTTTGCCTGTGATATTGATTGGAGCTGTGCTATACCCTATCGCTTATGCTGCCTAGCTGTTTAGTTTGCTTAATTAGTTATTTCCACTGCATTAGTTGAACTTATCATTAATATTCATTAGAGTTTGTATTCGAGGATAATATGGTTTGTTTAATAAAAATTGGTTAATTAATCTTGTGCTGTGGTAATTTTCTGTATACTCTTTTGTGAATGCACTTGTGTATGTGTGTTGAACATCCTGGGCATACATATGCGTTCACTTGGTTCAGTTTCGGAACTGGGTGTCACAACCTTCAACTACTCCGGAGGTGGAAGTTCCCCCACTGGGTTCTTCTGTTGCCGCTGAAGGGCTCCCGGAGAGCAGTCCCAGTGTCGCAAAAGTTCAAGGGTCCTCTCTTGTAGAGTGGGACCCTATTTTTGTGAAGGAAAACCCTCTGGAGCCTGCAGAAATGGTTCCAGCAGGTCCGGAGCCTATCTCTCTGGCATATCCATAGACAACGCCTGCTCAAGTCTCCGACAGGTCCAACTTGCCTTTGATCATGAGAGCAAAGCCCTAGAGGAGGAGCGCAACACCTTGAGGCGTTGGCACAACAGACTCCATTTTGAGACCAGGCTTGCCCAGACGAGGCTGTCTGACCAGAAGGAATGGATAAAGGGGGAGAAAGCCCGGTTAGAGTACTAGGATAAGCAGATGGAGGAGAAGGAAGCCGCCATGTGGGCGCTCGACGCTAACTCCAGGGAGATCCTTGAGCAAGCTAAGGAGAGGCGTGATGCTGCTGACGAGCGTCACAAAAAACTTACGAAATTGAATGAAATTCTCCTGAAGCATCGAGTGGACCTGGATGCAAGGGAGGAGGAGCTCCTAGAGCAGCAGGAGGACATCATGAAGAGGGAGGTGGAGGTCACCCAGAAGCTGACTCTAGGTGAATAGAATTTGGTGGATCGCTCAAAGAAGTTTGAGCAGTGGAGTGAAGATGAAAGGAAGAAGTACTGGAAGATGGGACAGGAGCTCTCAAAAAGAGAAGCTAATGTTGCTATAAGGGAAGGGAAGGTGCAAGGCAGGGAGAAGGACCTAGTGGAGAGGCGGAACCGCATCCACCTCCGAGAGTTGGAGCTGACCGACTGCGAGAAGCAGGTGGCTGAAAGTACGCAACAACATGCCAAAGTGGTGGAACGCCTTGCTCGGGAGAGTTCAGAACTAGCGGCCGCCCGGAGGTCACTGGAAGAGCTTCGGAGCTCGAAGGCAACTGAGTCCTTGGTGGTATGGGAGTTCTTGAGATGTGCGGACATGGCCCTTGTGCCTCTTGGTTTCAGTCCAGTGCGCCCAGAGGACCCAGCGCAGGAGCTGGACCAGACGCTAGTGGCACTTGGCTCTGCTAGCAGCAAACTCGACGTGATGGGTAATGTCATCGCCGATCAACTGGAGACGGAGGGTAAATACTTGGCCAAGAACATCACCGAGTATGTCTTGGCATGTTACAAAAGCCGAGACCCCCAGTTCTCTCTTCATCCGGTCCTTGAAGGAATCATCGCTGAGGAAGAGGATGTCGCCAGAGCTAGTGTCCAAGAAGCTGCTGAGAAAGTTACTTCGTTTTTCCACAGGACTTAGATCCTCCAGTGGCTAGGACTTTTCTCCTTTTGCCCCTTGTAACCCCAATTTTGTAATCCAGTGCTTCAAATTAATGAAATCCATTTTGCCATGATTTTGACGTGAATTTCATTTTTTTGTTGTCGTCTTCAATATACTGTACTCTGTCTTGTTGGCCCCCTGCTATATGTGCACAAGTGTAGTGTGGACATGCACCAAAAGGATTTGACAGTATGTTGATGACTTGAACGCTTCGAACTTGTAAATTTTAGGTCTAAAGTCTTTATCTTCGATACGTCGACTATTGGGTCCCTGGGATAGTCGGAGGTTCGTAGCTCCAGTAGTGGCTGATGCCAACAAAAGAGTCGTCGACAATAGATCTCCGGAGCTTAGTAGTTTCGACAATACCCACTATCAACGTATAACGCGTCGATGGAAGGCTCTGGCGTCATGATAGGGTCCGGACAATGATTCTCTCAGAAGCCGGAGCTCCGGTTGAGGCTTTCATCGAGAGTTCGTCGACTTCATCATTATGAAGACGCTGAACATGATGGAGATCCAGGACTTCGAAGTCCTTGTGAAGCCTCTGGACTTCAAGGAGATAAGCAGCTAATTGAGGATTGTTGCAGGAACATTCACCTTTCACTTATTTAATGATGAGTTGTGAATCTCCCTTTACCAACAGTTGTTTGACTCCATAAGATAGTGCCACCTTGAGTCCATAGATGAGACCTTCATACTCCGCCATATTGTTGGTTGCCTTGAAATCAAGGTTTACCATGTACTTGACCTTCTACTCACTCGGAGCTAGGAGAAGGATTCCAGCTCCGCACCCCTGCTTTTGCACAGAGCCGTCGAAGTAGAGGGACCAATGAGGCTCGGTAAATACCGGAACTTTGAGTTCTGGCTTCTACTCACTGTGGCCCTCAGGCTTTGATGGAGAGGTAGTCCATTCCGCCACAAAGTCAGCCAAGGCTTGGATTTTGTTTGCTTGTCTTTACACGAATTCTAGACCAAATTCGGCCAGTTACGCTGCCCACTTTGCAATGTTCCCAGAAGAATTAGGGTTATGCAGAATAGCACGCAGTGGAAAAGAAGTTACGACTGATATTTTGTGGGCTTGGAAGTAGTGGCGAAGCTTCCTCGAGGCAATAAGAACTGCGTAAAGCAGTTTATGCACCTCAATGTATCTTGTCTTGGCGTTGTGGAGTACTTCACTGATGAAGTGCACGGGGTATTGGATGGTCCGGACCCTATCAGAAGGACCCACAGCTTCTTCTCTATCGACCCAGACTCTGTTGGAGGGTTCCGCACCTTCAGGTTATGCTTCTTGGACCCTCCCGAAGGGGTCCAAAACTCCTTCTTGTTCAACTCGGACCTCGTTAGGAGGATCCAGATCATCTTGGTTAGCCAGGTGAACCTCCTCAAACGTATGAGGTTGAACCGCTTGCATTTTGTCTTGAGGTTCCGTGTTTGGGAGCTGACCCAGTCACAGCTTCAGGTGATTCTGGACCCTCTCGGAGGGGTCTGGACTCCTAAATTGGTTGTGGCTCTGGTCTTTCTGCGACCAGGACCATACTGACAACTTCGGTGGTTACCGAAATGTAAAGCAGTAAAGGCTCACCAAGATTAGGAGCTACCAATATTGGTAGTGTAGTGGGGATTTTTTTCAGCTCTTGGAACACCTTTTCTGTTTCTTCAGACCAATGAAATGGTTCAGACTTCCTCAAGAGTTTGAAGAAGGGTAGCGCCCATTCTGCCAATCTTGAGATAAACCAGCTGAGCGCAGCTAGGCATCCAGTTAACTTCTGGACATCTTTAATGCGGGCTGGGGGCCGCATATCTTATATAGCCTTTATCTTTGATGGATTTGCTTCAATTTCTCGGTGAGTCACCAAGAACCCATGAAGCTTCCCGGAGCTAACCCCGAAGACACACTTGCCCGGGTTCAGCTTGGTGCGCGTGGTGCGCAACTTGTCGAAGACGGCTTGTAAGTTGTCAAGGGGTGACTTCTTGTTTTTGATCTTCACAAGGATGTCATCGACATACACCTCCACCAAGTCTCTAATTAGCTCTCCAAATGTTTTGTACATAGCTCGCACAAATGTTGAAGCGGCATATTTAAGTTTGAATGGCATGGCAGTATAACAATACAATCCATCTACTATTATGAAGGCAGTATGCTCTTCATCTTCCTTAGACATTTGGATTTGATGATGTCCAGAATATGCATCTAAGAAACACAATAGTTCACACCCGGAGGTGGAGTCCACTATATGATCAATTCTAGGTAGTGGAAATGGATCCTTTGGACATGCGTTGTTTAAGGTGGTGTAGTCGATACACATCTGAGGCTTCCCACCGGCCTTGGGTACAATAACTGGGTTTGCTAGCCACTTTGGATGGAAGACTTCCCGGATGAATCCAACTTCGAGCAACTTCTTGATTTCTTGTCGGATGAAATTTTGTCGCTCGATTGATTGCTTCCGGGGCTTCTGATGTGCAGGCCGTGCGTCTAGGAAAATCTTCAGATTGTGCTCAATCACCTCCCTAGGGACCCCAGGCATTTTTTACGGTTGCCAGGCAAACACGTCGACATTAGCCCGGAGGAAAGTTATGAGCGCGAGTTCCTATTTGTTGTTCAGACCTCCAATATACGGGTAGTCTGAGCAGCATCGGAACAAATTTGGACGACCTTGACAGGAACATCGGTGTCGCCACTTGGTTGCACACGGGGTGCAGAAGTAGAGCCTTTATGACGAATGCTCGGGGGGTTTGGAGTTGTCTTCTTACCGAAAGCTTCCTCTTGCGCTGTAGTAAGCGCATAGAGTTCTTCCAGAGCGGTAACTCCTGCGATGCGATCTCCACGGATCCGGAGAACACCCGTGGGTGTTGGCATCTTCAACACCAAGTAGCCATAATGGGCAGCAGCCATGAACTTGTATAAAGCTGGCCTGCCAAAAATGGCATTAAACGACAGACAGATCTGCGCAAAGTCGAAGACCAATTTCTCGGTTCGGTAGTTCTCCCGAGTCCCGAAGGTTACTGGGAGTGTAGTGGAACCGAGAGGAGTAATGGTTCCCGGACCTACTCCAGAAAAAGGTCGGGATGGGCGAAGGTCCGAAGGCCAGAGCTGAAGCTTAACGAAATCTTTGAAGCTTATGAGGTTTAGCCCGGAACCTCCGTCCACCATTACATGGTGGATTTGAATATTGTTAACGGTGGGTGACACCATCAACGGGAGTTGGCCAGCCCCGATCATATTTCGAGGGCAGTCCGAAGCATAAAAAATGATGGGTGTATCCATCCACTTCCGATGTGGTTCTGCCTTAGCAGTGGGAGCTGCCACGGCCATGTCCCGCCACATTGTCTTGAGGATGCGGCGAGAGGTGATGTCCCAAGAACCATCATACATGGTGTTCAGGGTCTTCTGACGCTCGTTGCCACAGACATCAGAGTCGTCGTCGATAGTGTTGTAAACGTCTTTCAAGACCTTTTTGGGGTCCTGGACACCTAGCTCCTCTTCAGCCGGAGCTTCGTCGACTTTTTGTTTTCCTTCCCTTTGTTGGAAAGGAGCTTCTTCCCGACGCTTGTTATAGCGCTCCGCAAGGTTCTGGACCACCCGGCACTCTTCCAAGTTTTGTTTGCTCGTCTTGTGAATCGAACACCATGCTTTGGAACTGTTGCCGCCTTCTGATGAAGGACGAGGTTGCTTCTCGGGGCGTGGCCCCCGGCTTCCAGGAGCTGCAGCAGCAGTAGCAACTGGAACGCCGGCCGACGGCTTCTTTTTACCGTTGGGCTTCTTTTTCTTCTTGCCACTACCGGAGGTAGGGGATTCAGTTTTGGAGGACTTCTGGTTGGCCTCCGGAGCTGACTTAGAATGCATTTCACGGCCCTCCACATATCTAGCACATTTGTCGGCTAGACTAAAGAGTTTCGTGACGCTGGTAACTTCTTTAATGGCCAGCTTCTCCAGTATCTTCTTATCTCGAACGCCCTGTCTGAATGCAACAATAACAGAAGAGCTCCATATTAAAGGATGGTATTTCGTACCTGAGAGAACCACTGCCTGAAGGATCTTAGCGATTCCCCTGATGTTTGCTTTACGGCAAACAGGTCCAATTCAGTGTCGGGCCGGGTGTTGGAGCTCCCGAAGTTTGCAGTGAATTGCTGGCATAGCTCCGCCCAACTATTGATGAAGTCGGGTGGAATACTCATGAATCAGGACCTTGCAGTCCCAGTTAAGGCCATCGGGAAGTAATTGGCCATTACAGCCTCATCACCTCCTGCTGCCAGTATGGCAGTGGAGTAAATTTGAAAGAATTCGGCGGGGTTGACAGTCCCGTTGAATTTTTTTGGCAGGTGAGGTCGGAACTTCTGTGGCTATCTGACCATTCGTAAGTGCATGGCCAGGGCAGAATAGCCTCCTCCTAATCCTTGAGGAGCAAGGTTGTCCCGAGCCTCTCGCCTCTCATGAGCACGCTCGATATGGACACGGTCGTCCTGCTGTCGGTAACGGCGATCCAGTTCTGACCGCGGGTCATGAGTCGGATCCTGGTGATGGTATGGGTGCATCACGCCCCAGGGGGCAACGAGGTCACCTGCTGGGATGTAGCATGTCTCCTTTGTTGTGAGACTTGTGGACCAAGTCGGCTAGACAAAGTCCATTGTTGTGACGGTGCTCGCCTGAAGGGGGAGGACCTTGATTGTTGATGCCTGCAGCCGCAACTGCAACCAGGTAGTCAACATCAGCCCTCCACTGCTCCATAGAACCCTGGGGTGCACCTGGAGGTGGTGGGTGTTGCAGGAGAGCTCGCGTAGCAATGAGTGCGTGCTCAGGATTGTTGTCCGTCGTTGTAGTGATCAACGCAGAAGCCCCATTTTGTTGACCAGTATTGTTTGCCAGAACAGATGGTGGTTGTGGTGCCATAGCGCTTGCTGGAACAATGGCACCTGCTGGTTGTTGGGCATTGGAGGGATTGCCTCCAGTAGGTTGTCTAGCGTGGTTGCCAATGGAGGATCCAGCAGCTGAATTCGCCATCTTGTGATCTCGGGACTGCCCCCCTTTCTGGCGCAACAAATGTCGAAGTGTTTGATATGACACTTCCCCCGGACCTACTAAGAAGCAGCCTGCGGAGGTTCTTTTATGGTTGGGGTACGCAGAGATCAAAATCAAGTTGATGACACTAGAGATTTACGTGGTTCGGGCTGCTTGAGTGTAACACCCTACTTTATGGGATTTATGTTATGTGAGTTTGTTTTCTAGTATGTGGGTCAGCTCAGATGGGATCAGATCGAATGTCCCCTGAGTTCGTGCGGTACAACCCTTTCATAGTTCTAAGGTCCATTACAAAGCTTGTCTGGCCTGACATGTGGCCCTGGCGTATTTAATGGCCTAATACACTGTCTAAAGAGTATTAAGCATGATTAATAGTGTGATAATGTGCCTTAATGGCTGCGTTACCCCTATTAACAGCGCTCTTGATTGTGTGTCGTTAATTAAGCATTAACGACACGTAATTACATATTGTAACTACTACTTTAATTACACTTTATGGCTCATGCTGACGGAGATCTGCCAGTGTACGCATCGATGAAGGTTTGAAGGCTACACACGTGGAAGCTCCGGAGCTTTCCCTTACGGGAGGTTAGGTCCGGGGATACTGTGCATGTGTCGACACTAGAGCTCCTCTCTGCTGGGGGTTAGCTTCGGGACTGTTGTACACGTGTTGGCACCGGAGCTTTCCTTTGTTAGGATCTTAGTTCCGATTTTCCTTTACACGTGTTGACCCAGGAGCTACCCATATGAGGGAGCGGGTCCAGTGCAATGTGACATGTGGAGCCCGAGGAGTCCTTCAACTCTGACAGGTAGAACTCCCTTGTACTCTTCGCGGTATTAAGGGGTACTTGGTACACAAGAACCGACAACACAAATTCTATATCAAATTCGGCCAGTTCCGCTGCCAACTTTGCAATGTTCCTTGTAGAATTAGGGTTATGAAGAATAGCACACAGTGGAAAAGAAGTTACCAATGATATTTTGTGGGCTTGGAAGTAGTGATGAAGCTTCCTCGAGGCAATAAGAATTGCGTAAAGCAGTTTATGCACCTCAATGTATCTTGTCTTGGCGTAGTGGAGTACTTCACTGATGAAGTACATGGGGCATTGGATGGTCCGGACCCCATCAGAAGGACCTAGAGCTTCTTCTCCATCGACCTGGACCCTGTTGGAGGGTTCCGGACCTTCAGGTTGTGCTTCTTGGACCCTCCCGAAGGGGTCCAAAACTCCTTCTTGTTCAACCCGGACCTCATTAGGAGGATCCAGATCATCTTGGTTAGCCAGGTGTACCTCCTCAAACGTATGAGGTTGAACCCCTTGCATTTTGTCTTGAGGTTCCGTGTTTGGGAGCTGAGACCCAGTCACGTCTTCAGGCGACTCCGGACCCTCTCGGAGGGGTCTGGAGTCCTGGATTGGTTGTGGCTCCGGTCTTTCCACGACCAGGACCACACTGACAACTTCGGTGATTGCCGAAATGTAAAGCAGTAAAGTCTCACCAGGATTAGGATCTACCAATATTGGTAGTGTGGTGAGGAGTTGTTTCAACTCTTGGAACGCCGTTTCTGCTTCTTCAGACCAATAAAATGGTCTGAACTTCCTCAAGAGTTTGAAGAAGGGTAGCGCCCGTTTTGTCAGTCTTGAAATAAACCGACTGAGCACAGCTAGGCATCCAGTTAACTTCTGGACATCTTTAATGCGGGCTGGGAGCCACATATCTTATATAGCCTTTATCTTCACTGGATTTGCTTCAATTCCTCGGTGAGTCACCAAGAACCCAGAAGCTTCTCGGAGCTAACCCCGAAGACACACTTGTCCCGGTTCAGCTTGGTGCGCAGCTTGTCGAAGACGACTTGTAAGTTGTCAAGGAGTGACTCCTTGTTTTTTATCTTCACAACGATGTCATCGACATACACCTCCACCAAGTCTCTAATTAGCTCTCCAAATGTTTTGTACATAGCTCGCACAAATGTTGAAGCAGCATTTTTAAGTCTGAATGGCATGACAGTATAACAGTACAATTCATCTGCTGTTATGAAGGTAGTATGCTCTTCATCTTCCTTAGACATTCGGATTTGATGATATCCAGAATATGCATCTAAGAAACACAATAGCTCACAACCGGAGGTGGAGTCCACTATCTGATCTATTCTAGGTAGTGGAAATGGATCCTTTGGACATGCCTTATTTAAGGTGGTGTAGTCGATACACATCCGAAGCTTCCCACCGGCCTTGGGTACAATAACTGGGTTTGCTAGCCACTTTTGATGGAAGACTTCCCGGATGAATCCAGCTTCGAGCAACTTCTTGATTTCTTGTTAGATGAAATTTTGTCGCTCGATTGATTGCTTCTGGGGCTTCTAATATATAGGCCGTGCGTCTGGGTAAATCTTCAAATTGTGCTCAATCACCTCCCTAGGGATCCCAGGAATTTGTTACGGTTGCCAGGCAAACACATCGACATTAGCCCGGAGGAAAGTGATGAGCGCGAGTTCCTATTTGCTATTCAGACCTCCCGATATACGGGTAGTCTGAGCAGCATCGGAACCAATTTGGATGACCTTGATGGGAATGTCAGTGTCACCACTTAGATACACACGGGGTGCAGAAGTAGAGCCTTTATGACGAATGCTCGGGGGGTTCGGAGTTGTGTCCTTACCGGAAGCTTCCTCTTGTGCTGTAGTAAACGCATAGAGTTCTTCCAGAGTGGTAACTCTTGCGGTGCGATCTCCGCGGATTCGAAGAACTCCCGTGGTTGTTGGCATCTTCAACACCAAGTAGCCATAATGGGCAGCAGCCATGAACTTGTATAAAGCTAGCCTGCCTAGAATGGCATTAAACGGCAGACTGATCTACGCAATGTTGAAGACCAATTTCTCGGTTCAGTAGTTCTCCCGGGTCCCGAAGGTTACTGGGAGTGTAATGGAACTGAGAGGAGTAATGGTTCCTGAACCTACTCGAGAGAAAGTCGGGATGGGCAAAGGTCCAAAGGCCAGAGCTGAAGCTTAACGAAAGCTTTGAAGCTTATGAGGTTTAGCCCAGAACCTCCGTCCACAATTACATGGTGGATTTGAATATTTTTAATGGTGGGTGACACCATCAATGGGAGTTGGCCAGCCTCGATCATGTTTCGAGGGCAGTCCGAAGCATAAAAAATGATGGGTGTATCCATCCACTTCCAATGTGGTTCCACCTTAGCAGTGGGAGCTGCCACAGCCATGTTCCGCCGCATTGTCTTGAGGATGCGGCGAGAGATGATCATTATCAGAAACGTCGGAGTCGTCGTCGATAGTGTTGTAAATGGCTTTCAAGACCTTTTTGGGGTCCTAAAAACATAGCTCCTCTTCAGCCGAAGCTTCATCGACTTTTTGTTTTCCTTCCCTTTGTTAGAAAGGAGCTTCTTCCCAATGCTTGTTATAGCGCTCGGCAAGGTTCTGGACCTCCTGGCACTCTTCCAAGCTGTGTCAGTTCATCTTGTGAATCGGACACCATGCTTTGGAACTGTTCTCGTCTTCTGATGAAAGACGAGGTCGCTTCTCGGGGCGTGGCCCTCGGCTTCCAGTAGCTGCAGCAGCAGCAACAGCTGGAGCACTGGCTGACGGCTTATTTTACCGTTGGGCTTCTTTTTCTTCTTGCCACTACAAGAGGTAGCGGCTTCAGTTTCGAAGGACTTCTGGTTGGCCTCCGGAGCTGGCTTAGAATGCATTTCACGGCCCTCCACAACTCTAGCACATTTGTCGGCTAGACTGAAGAGTTTAGTGACGCTGGTAACTTCTTTAGTGGCCAACTTCTCCAGCATCTTCTTATCTCGAACGCCTTGTCTGAATGCAATGATAACAGAAGAGATCGAGATTGAAGGGATGGTATTTCGTACCTAAGAGAACCGCTGGATGAAGTATCTTAGCGATTTCCCTGATGTTTGCTTTATAGCAAATAGGTCCAATTTAGTGCCGGGCCGGGTGTAGGAGCTCCCGAAGTTGGCATTTAATTGCTGGCATAGCTCCGCCCAACTATTGATGGAGTCGGGTGAAAGTATCATGAAGCGGTACCTTGCAAACCCAGTTAAGGCCACCGGGAAGTAATTGGCCATTACAGCCTCATCACCTCCCGCTGCCAGTATGGTAGTGGAGTAAATTTGAAGGAATTCGGCGGGGTTGACAGTCCCGTCGAATTTTTCCGAAAGGTGAGGCCAGAACTTCTGTGGCCATCTGACCATGCGTAAGTGCATGGCCAAGGAAGAACATCCTCCTCCTACTCCTTGAGGAATAGGGTTGTCCCGAGCCTCTCGCCTCTCAAGAGCATGCTCGATATGGACACGGTCATCCAGCTGTCGGTAACGGCGATCTAGTTCTAACCACAGGTCATGAGTTGGAATCCTGGTGATAGTATGGGTGCATCGCGCCACAAGGGGCAACGAGATCACCTGCTGGGATGCAGCACATCTCTTTTGTTGTGAGACTTGTGGAACAAGTCGGCTAGACAAAGTCTATCATTGTGACGGTGCTCGCCCCAAAGGGAGAGGACCTTGATTGCTGATGCCTGCAGCCGCAGCTACGACTATATTGTCAACATCAGCCCTCCCCTGCTCCATAGCACCCTGGGGTGCACCTGGAGGCGGTGGATGTTGCAAGAGAGCTCGCACAGTAATGAGCGCGTGCTCAGGATTGTTGTTTGTCGATGCAGTGATCGATGCAGAAGCCCCATCTTGTTGACCAGCATTGTTTGTCGGAACAGATGGTGGTTGTGGTGCCATAGCGCCTGCTGGAACAATGACACCTGCTGGTTGTTGTGTGTTGGAGGGATTGTCTCCAACAGGTTGTCCAGCATGGTTGCCATTGGAGGATCCAACAGCTGAATTCGCCATCTTGTGATCTCGGGACTGCCCCCCTTCCTGGCGCGCCAAATGTCGAAGTGTTTGATACGGCACTTCCGCCGGACCTGCTAAGAAGCGGCCCGCGGAGGTTCTTTTATGGTTGGGTACGCAGAGATCAAAATCAAGATTATGACACCAATGATTTACGTGGTTCGGCTGCTTGAGCGTAACACCCTACTCCACGGGATTTGTGTTGTGTGATTTTGTTTTCTAGTATGTGGGTCAGCTCAGATGGGATCAGATCGAATGTCCCCTGAGTTCGTGCGGTACAACCCTTTTATAGTTCTAAGTACTGACCGTTGTAAAGCTTTCCTGGCCCGACATGTGACCCTGGCGTATTTAATGGCCTAATACACTGTCTAAAGAGTATTAAGCATGATTAATAATGTGATAACATGCCTTAATGGATGTGTTACCCCTATTAACAGCGCTCTTGACCGCGTGTCGTTAATTTAGCATTAATAACACATAATTACATCTTGTAATTGCCGCTTTAATTACACTTGATGGCTCACGCTGAAGGAGATCTGCCAATGTATGTGTCGATGAAGGTCCGAAGGCTCCACACGTGGAAGCTCCGGAGCTTTCCCTTACGGGGGGTTAGGTCCGGGGCTACTGTGCACGTGTCGGCACCGGAGCTCTTCTCTATTGGGGGTTAGCTCCGGGACTGTTGTACACGTGTTGGCACCGGAGCATTCCTTTGTTGGGAGCTCAGTTCCGGTTTTTCTTTACACGTGTTGACCCAGGAGCTACACATATGAGGGGAGCGGGTCTAGTGCAATGTGACATGTAGGGCCCGAGGAGTCCTTCAACTCTGACAGGTAGAACTCCCTTGTACTCTTCGCGGTATTAAGGGGTACCGGGTACGCAGGGTACCGACACAACCTTTTGTCAGTACTACTTCCTGATGTGAGTTTCTCAGTAGCTTCAGCTTAGTAATTCATTTGTGTGCTTTATATATTGTTTACAAATGGTAATTTGATAGGTACTTAAAGAAAGCAACTATAACTCAGAGCCTAAGCTGATGTCATGTGTCATCTTGATCAATAGATAACAACTTTACTGAATTTGATGCTAGAGTACTACAAGCCTCTAAGATTAGTTATAATTATTTATTTTTTAGATTTTTTGTCCAGTTATACATTGCGATTAAAAAAACTTGATGCAAAAAATCTGATTATAACTTCTTTTTGAAGCTTAAAGCTAGAAATGAAAAAGATATTTTCCCTCAAAGTGAGATGTGGAACTTCAACAATAACGTCAGGATATATTGAGTGTGTTTTCAAGATTTGGTTGTACGTAGTCCTTCATGTTGGTAACTTATATTTGAAATCATGTCTTCTAGAGTTTGATTCGAACCAGCACTGTCAAGGACTCAGATTGCAGTTTGGAAAGCTTGGTGAAATGATTGTAGCTCGATTTAGATTAAAAGAATACATTTATTTCCTAGTCATTGCAATGTTAGGGAGAGAAACTATGAATTGCTACGTATCAACTGTGAATTGCTATGTATCAACTATATATTACAATGTAGAAACTATGAATTGCAGTGTATCAAATATGATTTGCAATGTATCAACTATGATTTGCAATGAATAAACTATGAATTGCATTGAATATATTGTGATTGCTGTTATTCCAATTTGAGCAGGAAATTAGAAATAATTGCGTTTAATTGGGTCTATTTAGGTTCATATCTTATCACAGGCGGACGTTGTAGGTAATAACCGTCTGTGATAATAATTTATCACAGGCGGCATGTTATACGTAAAGAACCATCGGTGGACAATTATTATCACAGTCGGTTTGTAGCGGCCGCCTGTGAAAATGACCGATTTTCCAGGCGATTTGTTACAGTTGGTTTTGAAAACCGCTTGTGATAATATCTTTAGAGCTGTCTGAGATGAAGTTTTTTGTGGTAGCAGACTAAATGAATAATCCTAACACATGAACATATATTAGATAACAAGACCTGCACATGCTAGTATATAGATGATGACAAACAAGCAATCTAGTAAGCATAACAACACAATACATGTAATGTAAGTTAGGAAATAACATAAGAGCAACTAGGAATATATTGAGCATATAGCAATACAAACTTGCAGGAATGTAACTATGTAAGTGCTGAAGCTAAAATGCAAGTATGACGAGAGAGACACACAATTTTTTTAGCTCTTGGAAGATTTACACTTCCCCTACTTCTTGTTGGACCACTCTCTTTGTCCTTGTCGTCGCTCGATAGCTATGTCCTCCTAGATCATGATCTCAACCGGAAGCTCAACACCAACCCCTAGTGGTCTAGGCACTGCAAAATGGCAAGAATAAGCTTGAGATCCTCACTTGATCCACCTCTAGACTAAGAATTTTTTAATATACACATTAAAAAATATTTTATATTAATAGCCCGCGGATTGCAAATATGGCAATTTTGACCCACTACTCGTCCACGCCGTGGACGACAGCATATGTGACACGCCACGTCCCGCGACATTCATCCATGATGTGAATGAAGGAATGCCACGTCGGTGGGCCATGCCATAGTGGAGTGCCGCCTGAAACCTTCGTTCACGCTCTGTGGTCCTGCTCTTGAAGCACCCTTCGTCCATGACCCATACGAGCACGTGGGCCCTACACACTGCGCTTCCCTCGTCCACAACACAGACAAATGATAGCGTGCCCCCCCCACACTGTGCTCCCTTCGTCGACACCCACGACGGGTGTTGGCCTCCTGTGGCTGCGCGCACGGCGCTCCTTCTTGTCGTGGCATGGCCCGTGAGTTTGGCGTTGCGCGCCATGACTCCACTGCCACCTACAAAGGCTCGCTCAGCCTGTCCCTCTCACTCCGCCTCTCTCCCTCTCCCTCTCCCTCTCCCTCTACTCTCCCTCACGCTTGCCGTCGCAGCGTCAGCCTCCCTTTCCTCCGCCGTAAGCCGTCGGCTGCTCTCCTCTTATGTTTTTAGTTAAGTAAGTAGTTTAGTTTTGTCAATATGTAGTTGTAAGTTGTTACGAATATTTTTCTTTAGTTGTAGTTTAGTTTAATTATTGTTTTAGTTGTAGTTTAGTTTATTTGTAGTTGTAGTTCAGTTTAGTTATTGTTTTAATTATAAGTTATGTTAATATTTGGTAGCATTTTGTTTTAATATGTAGTTGTAAGTTGTTGTTTAAGTTGTATTGTTTACTGTATGTATTAATGAATTTTTAGTTGGTTTAGTAAGTTATGTTTATTAATTGTATTAGTAAGTTATGTTTAGATTGTTTTATTGTACATAAAAAATAATATATATTATAGTAATATATAATTAGTTTTTTAATTGATTATGAATGTCAGAGAAATTAGTATTTCAATTTTTTTATGGAGAAGGGCAGATTGTGGAGGGTCCAAATGGCGTTGACCTTTCCAATTTTAGCTCGTGCAAACGGGGAATAACTAGGGCAAACGAGACGAATTTTAGTATTGTTGAGAAATGGTTGATGAAAACACTTAATCTCAATGCACAACAACACCAACTGAAGTTGGAAGGGGTGATTAATCGTGCAAGAAATGGGACTTACTAGGCTTTAATTGATTTTAATGGAACAAGGATTTGGAGAAAATATGTATATATGGTTGTTGATCATGGATGGCCTCTAATGCTTCTTGCTAAAGCATAAATGAAGGTGTTTGATGGAACAAATATTGATGATGTAGTGCATGATGAATTTAGCCGTGAAGAAGGAAGTGATGAAAAAGAGTGGGTAAAGAAGTAGTAAACTAAGAGTATGAAGAAAACACGATTCCTACTGAAGCAACAGGTGTAGCAGATGAGGGAGAGCACATTAAAGACATGATTGGACAGATTAGGATGGAAGATATAGAGCATGAGAATATTCGTGGATGTGATTCTTCGGATGAGGAGAATGAAATTCATGTTCCTGCAGAGTCGAAAAATATAAATGTTGACAATTTAACAGTGAGAGAAAGGTATATTTCATCATTGGAGTACCATGATAATGAGTTAACAGATGGAGCTATTTTCAAAGATAAAGATGCTCTGAAGGATGTAGTTAAATATTAGTTTCTCGTAGTGCAGAGATCATTTATAGTTTACAAGTTAAGCAAGAAATATTATGATGTGAAATGTGTGTTGACAAGTTGTCCATTTCATTTGAACGCTTTTGAGAAGTGGACAAAATTATGGAGTGTGTCTAAAATGATGGACCACACATGTGAGTTGCAAGAAATAGAGAAGGGCAATAGTGCTCTTACTTCGCAATTTATAGCAAATCACATGTATGCTCATATTGTGGATAATATTTGGTTTGAGTCGAAATCAATAATCAACACTGCAGAAGAGGAGTTCAAATACACCACAAGTTACTCATATCTTATAAAAATTTTCAACGTTTGCTTGAGACCATCCAACAAAGGAATGTCGGAATAATTTTGACAACATGTGCCGAATCCAAGAATGCTTGGGAAGTTATTTCTGCATCGTGTATTTACTATTCTATAAGTGTGTCATCATGTTGTCATCATCACTCTAAAAAGTAAAAAAAAAACACTATCGTATCCATCTTTCAAATAAAAGCAAACACCATCATCTCCTTTAGAAATTGGACTCATCTCCTCGAACCAATGCAGTACAAAACAATGGCGACTAGAGGTCATGGTTCGCGGGGAGGGAGAAGCGTTAGACCAGTGCCGAAGTACTATTTCATGGGTGGTCCACCTTGGTTGGAGGAACCACTTGATGAGTCCCCAGTTCAAACAAAGAGCGATTTTGGGCCCTTTAATTCTCTTTGACTATACGATAGCAGCAAACAAGTGTGGCCTAAGTGTCATTGTGGTTGGGACTGTGTTGTCCAAATGATGGATCGAGGAGAGGTCAGTGGTTGTCATTTATTTCGCTGCCCAGATGATGAAGTAAGTATAAAATATCTTTATTTCACTATATTTTTCACAATTGCATATCTACGCATACTTACTACAACTTTGCATTCTTATAGAACTCGCTGCACAAGGGAAATCGGACCGAATGCTTTCCGTAAGGGGAAATACCCCAGTTGCGCTTAGTAGAATCTTGGTGAACCATGCTCGACATTAAATTAAACTAAGGCATGTTAGTAGTATGTTGATGCACATAGGTTACATATTAAGTGCATCGTGCACACGTCATTTGTATTGTTAAGTTTGTGTTATTTTCAGAAATTAGGTGTGATTTGACTTATATACAGTAGTATTAGAGAGGCAAACAACATACACCTATTTGAACCTGTAATTTCATTTATGTAATCATCGAGCTTTTTAGTGTTATCATAATTCCTGTTTAACAATTCAATATCTTTTCATTTTATGCATTACAAGTTTATGTAACTCATTGCATGTAATCATCATATAGTCCATTTTGTACTATAACTATTTGGACCAATTATTCCTCTACCTATTTCGAAACATACAATCAAATCGAAGAAAACATAAGTTTAAATTATGCTCCGATCGTTGTTCATACTTACAGATTCAACATTTTAAATTTCTATGTACAAAAATATTTCAAAACATGGTATGGCATACTATGCATATTATGATCTTCAAAATGTTCCATAAGTATTTCTTCAAATTCTACCTCTATCTATTTTTAAACTCAGGTTGAAAATCAGTAAAAAAAATTATGGATGTAACCATCGTCCTCGCAGTGGACGATGGTAATGTGTCGTCGCCGTCCTGGCCATGGGCGAAGGGAGTCCATTGTGGTGCCAGAGCCAACGTGGCTCCCACAGTCATGCCGGCCGAGGACGAAGGCTATCCACCGTGGCGCGGGAGCCAACGTGGCTCACTGTCGTCCGTGGCGTGGACAAGCTTCGGCAGATGTGGTATGCCATGTAATGTGTCGTCCACAGCCAGGACGAGCCATGAGTCATATTGCAATTTTAGGTCTCCATGGTCTACAGATATAAAATTGATTTTTAATGTGTATATTAAAAAAATTCTCTAGACTAATCACCTAGCTAGATGAACATTTGACTTAAACTAGTGGTTATACACTTTTTAATCTTGTCCTAAATGACTTGATCTTCAATATGGTAAACTTGTGCGCTTTGGAACTCCAAATAAGTGAATAACACTTCCCTTAACTTTAGCAACCTCAAATGGCCGGTTGAGTGAGTATATATATATATATATATATATATATATATATATATATATATATATATATATATATATATATATATATATATATATATATATATATATATATATTGGTCCAATCTCAAGATATAATTGTTGGACTTGAGAAACTAGTTGCTACTTCTTTTTCTCTAGTCATCGTAACATACTCTAGTTACCATAACATACTACGACCTTGCAAATAGCTTATAGTATTTTAACCATAACTTCTAGATCTGAAGTCCATTTGGGCAATATGCATATTGATGGAAAAGTCATAAAATTCCCCATAATTTGTTTTTCAGGGGGGGGGGGGGGGGGGGGGGGGGGTCTTCTGGTTCGGCCTGTAGCAAAAGTTATTTACAGTCGCTGTAATAGCTTTTAACGGGATTGGCTAAGTCATCATAATATATAGTAACTTTCCGTTCTTACTGTAGTCCCAGAACAGAAAATGCTGATTGTTCCTAAACCTCACCATACCTTACACTGATGGTCACCGTATCCTATGGTGACTCTAGTTTCTCTCGATTCTAGTTTTGATTATAACTCTTCACTGCAAACTCTGATTTTAGTGATCTTGGACTTCTTAGACAAGTATAATTAATGTTTCACTTCATCTCAACTTTGATCCTTCATCGTCTTGGGTCTTCTTTTGGTCTTCAAGAGCTAGCCAAGCCTAGTGTGCATCATTAACTTGGTGACCAACCAAAGACACTAGAAAAGATATTAAGCCCAAACTCCACTTTATAGTATGACTTTTCTACGGACTCGAGACTTACATATACACTAAGTGTCGTCCAACACCTTATGACATTTAGTTCTGACAACCCCTTAGTCTTCATCCACTTTGTAGCAATTACTTCCTGAACATCATATACATTGATATATCTCCTAACTTATTGTGACCTTGAATATATATGAACATCATTCCTTCATATAAATACGTTATTCACAATAATATTTTTGTCATCAAGGACAACATGATGCAAGCATGACAAAATATGCATAAGTAACTAAATCTAGTATAAGTACATCATTATGATATATCATATGAAAACAAGTTACTCATAATGATTTGGCTAAACATGCATGACTAGATGAATGATATGTAAGCAAGATCATATGATATGACATGGAAACATGATGACAAGATAAAGTTTACATCAATAAGCACACACATGTCATCATAACATATATATAAACAAATTATCATGGTATAGGATACAAAGTTAGACTAAGTATGATGATCAAGAGCATGTTAAAGTGCAAGTTACATAGGATAACACAAGATGTGTTTACCTTATATCTTACCTCATGCATATAGTAGTTTGCTTCATATCGTCGATGTTCATGTTATCTTTGATCACCTGATGTTACCCTTTATCACTTCATGTCATTCTTGACCACTTCATGTCGTCATTCACTTCATGTTGTTCTTGATAGTTGATGACTTTGCCATCAATCGCTTCTCTCTTCTTAATGTCTCAAACCTATTTTATTTTCTCTTCATTAACTTCTTTCATGCCTTTGAGGTGTCATCACCCTAATGTATAGCACCGCATCGATAATACTAAACACATTATAGAGTAGCAAACTTTGTTAGTCCTATTTATTATGTTGACATCAATTATTAAAACTTATGAACACTAGTCTAGAGCCATTGATCTTACATTGGCCCGCAGCCCACAAGGTGCGTTGGAACCCTAACCATTGCAGCACCTAGAGATCCGTAGTCATCACCTTCTTGTTGTAGGGCCATTGTCCCTGTTGTCCTAGAGTAGTAGTTGTCCTCGTCTCGGAGCCACATCCAAGGCACCCATGTCCTTGGATCTAGAAGTCGGTGTCGCACATTGCCCAAAGTCATGTGTTGTTCCCGAGAGCCGCATCCTGCCACTGTTGCCACATGGATAGGTAGCATTGTCGAGCCGCAACCATCATAATGAAGCCTCGTCTGCAGCCGTGGAGCCCCTCTGATCATGGCAGAACCTTCCTGTTGTTATGGAGCCCCACCCATCACTGTGGAGCCCCACCTACTGCCGTGGAGCCCGTTTAGATCTGCTCATTGTTGCAGGTGAGAAGAGAAGAAGGTTGCAGCAGTAGCTGCTAGATCTGCTCGCCATTGTGGATCTACACACATGTAGTAGCGATTGGGAGAGAAGAGAAGAGGGTGGCAGTTGGATTGGTTCCTTGCAGCTAGTGTTGTTGGTGAGAAAAGGAAAGAGAGAGCAGATAGTGAGTGAGAGAGGGAAAAGTGTGGCGGCATGAGAAGAGACTCTAGGTGGGAAGTGAAGACTTAGAGTTGCTTTTTTATATATGAATGAGTTTGTTGGGTTTCATTTCGAGTTTTATGGTATTTGGTTTACTAGTGACGGATCCACTAATGTTAGTGTCTGTCGCTAAAAATGAAAAAACACCAGCGGCGGATCACCAATGCCATCAAGACCCACTACTATAAATCAGGATCATTAAATTTAGTATCACCCACCACTGGCATTACCTTATTGGCAGATATTAAGTGGGGCCGACCATCATGCTACTGTAGTGGTGGGTTTTAGCCTCATTTTTAGATGCCCATCACTGCAATGAAAATTGAACCATGATTATAAATTGTTTTGTGCTAGTTTGTTAGGGCTTGGTACCATCAATACCTTGGAAATTGCGGGATAATGACACCTCATTGGAGGATGTGACACTTTGATTTGTGAGTAAATCAATACATGTTTATTTCACACACTCCTTGTGCCCTAACATCATATATTTAAAACTAGAGAAATTAATAAATAGTTTCAATTTGAATTGTATAAGAAAATTTGGTGAAATTTATATATAACATAATACAAACCTATATACTCATATACACGAACGAGCACTCATCTCTATAAACACACGTGTAGACAGTACACCTTACCTCTATAAGCACAACCAAGTGACTGAGCAACCTGATTTAGGGTGGGTTTAGCTCAACTGTGAATTCCTCGAAATATAATTTTAGCTATCAGTTGTGAAAAAGCTGATGTGAGCTGACACCTGTGGAAAAGCTAAAATTTATTTGGCTGCATCAACTGTCAACTGTGAATTCGATAAAAAATGTCTGTTATACCCTGAGAGAATAATTAGTCGTACATGCAATACCCATGCTGAGTTTGAGACCTTTGCCTGATGGGTTGATTTCACCATGAGAAACCCAAGTTTGTTGAAAGGTATATTCTTCATAGCTTGCCTTGGTTGATGGAGAATATGCAACCAGATTTCGATTAAAATTACTAATTTGTAACCAAGTGGAGACATGATTTAATCATTGGAATAATCATATGGGTCCTCATGGAAGGGAAGATTGATAATGTGGGACTAATATTAGAGAGATAACATACTTAGTTATAGTGCAGTAGGTAGAAGCTGAATGCATGAACGCTACTTTTGTCACAGTCAGACTTGGATAAATGACATCGATGATGTATTAGTCCTAGTTGGAGTAGTTCGTGAACTGTTGCAACCAGACAATTATTCTGATACAAACGGGTGCATTAATACTGTTTGTTCTGACCGAAAGGGATCACTACTACAAAAAGCATTTTTACAGGCGCCTCAATTTTTCAAACACAGGCGGTCCTTAAAAATATGCGACTGTGATGACGAATGATGTAATAACCGTCTGTGATGAAAGAACAACACAGGCGGATTTTAAAGAACAACCGTCTGGGTAAATACATGATCTTCAGAATCGGTTCTTAATTAAGAACTGCCTGTAATGCAACGAACTTCACAGACGGATTTTAAGAAACAACCGTCTGGGTAAATACATGATCTTCACAGACGGTTATTAATTATTAACCGCCTGCAATGCCATGAACTTCACAGACGGATTTTAAGAAACAACCGTCTGGGTAAATACATGATCTTCGTTGGCGGTTCTTGATTAATAACCGTCTGTAATGCAATGAACTTCACAGATGGATTTTAAGGAACAACCGTCTGAGTAAATACATGATCTTCGTTGGCGGTTCTTAATTAATAACCGTCTGTAATGCAATGAACTTCATAGCCGGTTCTTGATTAACAACGGCCTAAGAAGATCATGTATTTTCAGTGGCGGTCATTGTTTAATTATCATAAGCGGTTTTCATTGAAATTACAGGGATGTAGTTGCAATTATATATCACAGCCGCATGTAGTCGTGCAGGCAAAATTGTATCAGGAAAAAAACACAGATGAGCTAGCGGATACTAGTACAGTAATGCATTATAGGAAATGCTCGATCACCAGTGAGGCTGGCTTAATTGTGATAATACACCATTAGAGGCTTTACAATTGTTCAAAGATAATTTCTTTACACACTGAACAAAAATCATGCTACATTCATTGTAGATCGACGATGAAGCTCCCATCGATCAATCTAAATTGTACCGTCCTGCTTGCTCCCGAACACGTCTCTTATATTCCGCTGGATCCTGAAAATATTGACATTATTTAAATTAACAAATGTCGAAGGAGGAATGAATAACCTACATTGGTCACTAAGTCAAAGTGTCATCTAACCTCGATAAGTAGATTATAGCAATCATTTTCAACATCAGGCACATTTGGCTGATGCAGCAAACGCTGAACTTCAAGTAGTATAGTTTTGATTGTAAAAGCACTGCACCACCCCTACGAAATATAATTTAAGCAATATAAGAAACCAGTTCAAATAAGTTCGACAAAAATTATAAGTAATAATTACATGAACAAAATAGGTCTATCTTACAGTCTCTTGATCAAGAATCCCGATGCAGAGTGCTCCCGAACGATGGACATTTGGGTGGAAGAACCCAATTGGAAAGGAGCATCTTGGAGGCACCAAGGGATAGTCCTCAGAGAAGGAGATTGTCAGGGGGTAGTAACCATCTTCCCATTCAGTCTGCAAAATAAATTTATTAATAGGAGGACGATAGTTAAACTCATATTGTGCTTGTTCTTCATGACTTACCCCTTCTTTACCGGGGACGATGCACTGCCACTTCAATAAATCTCCCGATTCAGGCTTCGCAGAGAAACCCTACGCGGAGAAATTGAAAATACCAAAAACAAACAACACGGAAAAACAAACTACAGTTAAGTTCATCAGTCCATTACAGATACATATGTATATACAACCATGTGACCGGTGTGCCATATGTACATACATGGGGATGGTTCTTGCGCCACGCCAAGCGCTCCTCCTTCAATCGGCTACACGCCCAAGACATCATTATCTGAAGAAAGACCAAACTTCCAAACTTCCAAATCATTGAGTCCAAACGCATATGTACACAAATGCAAAAGGACACAATCCATATACCAACATTGTTCTAAGTTGATTTCAGAAGATACAAATATATACAATATATATCATCTCGCATTGCTATATACATTTTTTCCAGCATTGACATCTTCTCGCATATAGGGTTTCAAATTCTTTTTAATGCTTCTCTCTACGCGCTTGATGTTTTCTGGTTCGGTGAAAAGGTACATCTCTTCATACTGATTATATTCCTCTTCATTATCTCCCACATTGTCAACCCCAACAATATTTTGCTTTCCAGAAACAACTACGTGCAACTTCTCAGTTTCTGGATCTTGAACATAAAAAACTTGTGCAACATTATCGGCGAGAACCCACAGGTCATCTTTGTAACCCACTTTATTCAAGTCTACCAGTGTCAGTCCGTAATTGTCCACTTTCAAACCATCAGGATGTTTGACCCATTGGCACTTAAATACGGGCATTACCATTCTTTCGCCATAATCGAGTTCCCATATTTCCTCTATGAACCCGAAGTATGTGGTCTTCTGCCCTTGTGAATCATAAGCCTCAATACGAACACCACTATTTTGTGCAACACTCTTACCGTCTTTTTCTTTAGTGTAAAATGTGTAACCATTGATGTCATATGCTTGCCATGATGTTACCAAAGCAGATGGGCCACAAGCTAACTTTTTCATTGTTGCCTCTTCTATAGTGTTTCCGTATGATATATTTTTGTCCATTAACCATTCAGTGAAACATCTTATGTGCTCTTTCATGATCCAGTCCTCTTTGCGGTCTTGGTTTTTATCACGAAGCTCAATTTGGTGTTCCTCGATGTACGGCTCAGCTATTGCGAGCTGTTGTAGTACACCAAAATGTGCACGGTGTACATTCTTGTAATCTTGAACAATAAAAGTTTTCTTACCCACTTTGCCTCTCCCACGTAGTCTACCCTCATGTACCGGTATAGGCACACCTATCGATTTTCCATCTTTGATGTAATCAGCGCAACCCTCAATCACTTCTTCAGTGGTGTATCCTTCCATAATTGAACCCTCTGGGTGAGCACGGTTCCGCACATAACCTTTTAATACTCCTAAATATCTCTCCAACGAAAACATATGATGTAAATATAGTGGCCCCAATGCTTTTATCTGATCAATAAGATGTATGATTAGGTGTACTTGCATATCAAAAAAGGATGGTGGGAAACACATCTCAAGCTTGCACATTGTCTCGACGATGTATGTTTTCAGATAGTCTAAATCTTCACGTGCTATCACCTTTTGCGATACTGCATTGAAGAAGTAACACAAACGTGTGATGACAACTTTTATATGCTCAGGTTTGATTACTCTTATTGCAATGGCAAGGAAAACTGTCATCATCATGTGACAGTCGTGAGAATTATAACCGAATAAAGACAAGTCTTTCATCGAGACTAATTTGCGGATATTGGATGAGAAACTTGTGGGCACTTTGATCCCACGCAAGCATTCGCAAATTGCTTTTTTCTCTTCTAGCGTCAAGTTGTAGCTGGCTGGGGGAAGGTAATGCTTCTCGTTCGCCTTTTCTACTGGATGAAGCTCTGGTCTCAAATCAAGATTTACTAGGTCCATACGTGAATTTAATCCATCCTTTGTCTTCCTCGGCATGTCCAGCAAGGTCCCAATGATGCTGTCAAATACATTCTTTGTAACGTGCATCAAATCAATACTATGGCAACATTCCAGATTCTTCCAATACGGAAGATACTTGAAAAAAATTGATTGTTTCTTGAAAGCCATGTCAGTTGTATCATCCGAAGATGTACTTTTCTTTCTCTTAATTCCTTTACTCTTTTTTCCCTTACCGAAAGCAATATGAATGTTCTTGACCATTTCAAACACAAGTTTTCCACTGTAAGGTTTCGGTGCAGTATCTTTTTCGATTTTGTTATCAAATTGTTCTTTCATCTTCCTATACTTGTGTGTATCTGTCAAGAACCGTCGATGTCTCATGTACACCGTCTTTCTGGATGAAGTGAGGTATAGATATCCAGTTCTATCCACGCACCTAACGCAACCTTTCTTCCCTTTCATTTGTCCCGATAATGTAAACAGTCCGGGATAATCATGCACGGTAACGAATATCATTGCTCTTAGCGTGAAATACTCCCGCTTGTACTCATCCCATGTACGTACCCCTTCATTCCACAATTTCGCCATATCTTCCATTAAAGGTTCCAAGAACACATCAATTTTGATGCCGGGTTGTTTCGGACCTTGGATAAGAACAGATAATAAGATATATTTCCTTTTGTGACACAACCACGTCGGTAGGTTGTACATAGTTAAGACCACGGGCCATGTGCTGTGTATGCTCCTTTTTTCACCAAACGGATTCATTCCATCTGTACCCAAGGCAAACCTCACATTTCTAATTTTCTTCGCAAATTCTGGATACTGAATATCAAAATTTTTCCACTGCGTTGCATCACCAGGGTGTCGTATATGTTTTTCATTCTTCTTGCGTTCCTCGGAATGCCAACGCATAAGTTCAGCCTCCCTAGGGTTTGAGAACAAACGCTTCAAGCGATCAATTACCGGAAGGTACCACATCACCAATGCAGGAATTTTCACAGGCGGTGTCTGTTATGGTAGAAACCGGCTGCGTTAAAGGGTCTTCATAGACGGCTGATATAGGTAAACTCCGTCTGTGATAACACCATTATCATAGACGGGTTAGTTATGCTTCAATAACCGTCTGTAAAGACACATTATCATTGACGGTTAGTTATGCTTCAAAACCCGCCTGTGAAGACATATTATCATAGGCGGTTAGTTATGCTTCAAAATCCGCCTGTGAATACAAATTATCATAGACGGTTAGTAATGCTTCAATACCCGTCTGTGAAGACTTCTTATCATAGACGGTTAGTTATTCTTCAATAACCGTCTGTGATAAGACGTTTATCACAGACGGTTATATAGGCTGCACGACCCGTCTGTGATAAAGTATTTTCACAGACGGCTACCCTAAGTAAAGAACCGCCTATGATAATCGGTCTTCACAGGCGGCTATCCTTAGTGAAGAACCGCCTATGATAATTAGTCTTCACAGGCGGTTTCACTTCTCCGCCTGTGAAATTGCGGATTATCACAGACTCTTCGTTTCAGGCGGTTTTAAAAGCCGTCTGTGATAATAGGTTTGGAGCCGCCTGTGATGAGGCTTATTGTAGTAGTGGATGCCAGCGAACTCTCGGAAAACCACAAGTTTGCTATCGCTGAACAGAGCTATTGTTACTCTTTAGGCCTGCTTCGATTATAAATTGAGTTGTTATAGCTAGGGACTAGTAAAAGATATCTCATAAAAATGTATGGTGATCCTAGGTTTTGAACGGGCTGGAATGTGGAATGTAACTAGAGATTAAGAGCTGGAGGGGCAGCTTCATGGATTATATAATAATAATGTGGGTGGTTGAATTTGTAAAAGCTGACCCAAAATTTTTTGATGGAACTAGAGCTTGTTACAATCTAAAAATGAAAAACAGATACCGTCATCGATCATCGATGATCTCGATAAAATAGCATAAATCCGTCCTTTGACTGGTCATGAATTGAATGTAAAAGCCAATTAAATGAATAGCTAGTACGCATGTTATGTGAAGAGGAGATTAAATGGTACCAAAGATCCAATGCTCAGTTCATCTTATAAGGAGATTCTAATACAAAATACTTTCATAATATGGCCAATGGTCGATGTTGAAAGAAATTAATTTACTCTCTCCAGCCAGATGAAGGCACAATAGAGGGTCAAGATCAGCTTAAAAAATATACAAAGTACTATAAATGTTTCTTTGGGGATCATGAGGAAAGTAATTTCTTGTTAGATGAAACAACTGACATTTCCCAGGTTATAAGTGAGGAAAAAACCTTCCTTACTGCCCCTTTTACGAAGGAGGAGGTGGTTAGGGAAGCAGTATTTCAAATGGAACGCAATAAGTCACCTAGAGGATAATGGTATTCTGGCAGAGTTTTACCAAACACTTTTGGGAAGTTGTTAAAATTGTCTTGATGGAGTTGTTCGGTTCACTCCATACACAACAATTAGAAATTTTCCAAATAAATTTTAGTGAAATTACTCTGTTACCTGAGGTTAAGGATGTGAATAAAATACAACAATATAGAATGATTTGTCTCCTTAATTTGATTTTCAAAATATTAACTAAGACCATAACAAATCGGCATAATGTGGTGGTTGACCATGTGGTTTGACCGTCTCAAGACAACCTTTATGAAAGGGAGAAACATCCTAGACGGAGTAGTAATTCTTCATGAAACTGTCCATGAAATACATCAAAAAAATTAAATAGTGTAATTTAAAAATAGTTTTTTAAAATGCATATGATAAAGTGACGTCTTTTATTTAGCAAGCATTAAGAATGAAAGGATTTGCTAATAAGTAGCAAAATTGGATAAGTATGATTACAACCGCGGTAGTGTGGCATAAAAGTCAACAATGACGTTGGTCATTACTTACAGACAAAAATAGGCTTGAGACAAGGTGATCCGTTGTCACCTATGTTATTCAATATTATGGTCGATATGCTAGCTGTCATTATTGAGCGAGCTAAGAATGATGGGCAAATTGGAGGGGTAAAGCCACACTTGGCAGATGGTGGCCTTTCTATCCTCAATACATAGATGATACGGTTCTTTCATGGAACACGACCTACAAAAGACAACGAATTTAAAAGTTATACTTTTAGCGTTTGAGCAACTTTCAGGTCTTAAGATAAATTTTCATAAAAGTGAGTTGTTCTGTTTTGGAGAAGCCCAAGAAATGGCTATGCAATATGCCAATTTTTTTGGTTATGTTGTTGGGAGTTTGCAATCCGTTACTTAGGTGTTCTGATTCATTATCAGAAGGTGTCAAATGCGCAATGGAACCATGTTCAGGAGCGACATAAAAAAAGGCTGAGCAGTTGGAAAGGAAAGTTGCTATCCTCCAGTGGAAGATTGGTGCTTATTTACATAATACTTACTAGTATGGTATTATATATGACATCATTCTTCCAAATTTTGAAATGATTTTTGCATAAGTTGGAATATATCTGATCTTGGTTCTTTTGGCAGGATGATAGTGACAGAAAGAAATTTAGAGTTGCTAGATGGATTGTCATTTGCCGCCCAATAAATCGGGGGGGGGGGGGGGGGGGTCTTGGGATCCTTGATATGTGGACTAAAAATAAAGTTCCTTGGTAAATGGTTGTATAGGCTTCTTACTGAGAACAGGTTTTGGCAAAATATTCTAAGGAAAAAAGTATTGGTTCAAAGGCACTACCCCAAGTACAATGGAAAAAAAGGGGATTCACACTCTTGGGCAGGTATTATGGTGACAAAAAAATGATTCTTTTGCTTCAGATCTTTTAGAATTAATGATGGAGTTAGAGATTATATTCTAGGAGGATATATGGTTAGGAAATATCGCCCTCCGGGAACAATATCCTTCGCTATATGATATTGATGTAATAAGGATGACATGTTGACAATGGCAATGGAAACTTTGTCCCCTAATGTGTCATTCATACGTGTTTTATTTGGAACTCGTCTAGCGGCATGAAACGCTCTCATAGAGTGGCTTACGTGGTCCGACAAATTTTTTGGAACGAACATAGGAGCGGGAAATTTTCAATATAACCGATGTATATTGCACTAATGCATTATAATATACCGGTCCATAGTAATAAAAATATATGAAAGATGAAAATACCGTTGAAAACCAAAATCTTTACTTGGTATCTTCGTAGAGGTGTTATACTTGCTAAGAATAGTCTGGTAAAAGACAACTGAAGTGGGAGGAAATTATGTTGTTTTGTCATAATGAAGAGACAATAAGTCACCTTTTTTTTCAATGTCGATTTGCTCATTATATTTGGTCAGTCATCCAAGTGGCTTCTAACTTGTATCCTCCGACTAATGTTGCAAATATATTAGACATTTGGTTGAATGGGATGGAGCATGAGTATAAGACACTTATTTGGGTGGGACCGATTGCCATTATTTGGTCGCTTTGGCTATGTAGAAACGATGTGGTTTTCAATGATAAGCATTCATCTTTTTTTTTAATCTATCTACCGGTGTACTTCATTGCTATTTTGTAATTATCTTTACAGCATACAGAATACATACACCTATCTATGGAGGTGTCTATACGATGGGAGTTGATGGTTAGACATGCCTTTACCCTACATAGATGGCAGCGTGGTTTGCGAATCACTTAGTTAGCACTCGTAAGCTCTTATATGAGAGATTATCTTGTATCGTGCTGTGGTATTTTTTTCTTTTCTTTGTTTAACTTTGTGGCCGTGTGCATCCTGGCAATGCAGAAGCCGAGTGTGAACTCTATTTGTATCAGCTTGATGCATTTGAATTTAATAAATTACCCTTTATGGAATAAAAAATACAATCTGAAGTGAATCCAGACATGCCCTATATGCTAGCCATAGTTGAACGGTATAACATAACATCATCCGTCACAAGGCTTTGATTTGAGAGACATGAACATAACCCACTGTAACTAAAGTGAATTGAGTGTTATAGTAGCACCCTATATAGCGACTACAAAGGAAATTCTTAAGATTGAAAACTTACAAGATCTATAAAGAGTAAAATTTACTAGTGGGTTGAAACTTATTCTGTGATGCCATCTAAGTCTATGAACTTGTATTTCATTCATAACTTATTTTTAAAATAATGAATCATGTCACTAAGACCTAAATTATCTTGACATGATGTTTTGTACAACATTTTTTGCCCTCATTTCTTTGGACAAAAATTGCAATCTTGGAGACAATTTAGACCTCAGTGAGGCCATGAGTAAGTTTAAGCATAGATTGTGATTCGTGAACAGGTTTCAAGTTCATGGTTCATCCACTCCTATATATTTGGAAAAAAAAGTCTAAATAACCCTCTCAACTATGTTCTAGAGACTACTTAACTTCCAACTATTAAATCAGATATTTAACACCCTAATATATCTAAAACCATCTAATTGATCCTCTAAGGTGGTTACATATGGTGATTTTGCCACATCGGCTGCTGATATGGTGTTTGTTGCATGTGTGTACGATGGGATCCGTAAGTCAATGTGAGAATAAAAAAAATCACAGCACCTTCCCTGCTTCTTTCCGTCTCTTCTCTGGAACTTGTCCCGCGCCTATGCATCCACGTCGCCAGGGTCGCAGGCTGGATCACTGCACGGCTGCAGGCAGTCGTTCCTAGGTATGATTTTTTTCATGTTATTTTGGATGCTATTGGATGAGCACTGTATGCAATCACCATCTGATAAAGATTTAGTGTCTGGGGTAAAGGGTTCATGAAAAGCGTTCCCTTTCAAGTGGATCAGCCTACACTATTGTTATCGAAGGAAGCAGACTCATAACCATCAACCGGTATCAATACTTGATAGTTTTCTTGTCCGTCAGAGGATATCCAGACTCAAGTACTTGATAGTTTTATTGAGATGATTTGTCTGTATATCTTTTTTCCGAAAGAGAGAGATGATTTGTCTGTATATCAATACATGATGTTCGCAGACCTGCAAACAATATCTCACGCAGTCACCTCTTAAGCTGATTGAAGGTCCATATCAGATGCATCCAAGCAGAGGATAACCGTGAAAATGGCTGCTAGGCCAAGGTAGACGTGAGGCCTTGAACTAAACGTCAGAATCCATCGCCTATACAGTATGAAAAATAAAGGAGCTGCTGTGATTATTCAAATTCTAAAACTGACATGTGGACCCACTGTACATTCATGCTATGTCAGCAGTTGAGGTGGCAAAACCACCATGTAAAACCACCTTAGAGAGTCAATTAGATGGTTTATTTAGATTAGGGTGTTAAAATACCCGGTTTAGTAGTTGATGAGGTTAAGTAGTCCCTAAGTCATAGGTTAGGAGGGTATTTAAATTTTTTCCTATATATTTACACATATTTGGCCATCGTATATTTCTCCACAGTCACTGTAATTAATCATAGAGAGTAGGAACTATTCTCTGAAAAATCATCTATATGCTCAAAACCGAAATGAAAAAAAAAATGAGACATTTGACCTTAGTCCATAGAGTTCCGATACCCATCTCACCCCTCGAAAATCCCCTGTAAATCTCAGCCTCCAACTGTCGTCATGTCGTCGGCTTCATCTTCGCCGTCTCTCCTCCCCTGCCACCATCTTCTCCAAGAAGCTGCTGCCGTAGTGCCGTCCCTTTGTGTCCTCTCCGACGTAAGGCGCGGGGTCTGGGTGGTGGCCGCGGCTGCCGTGACCATCGGTGACCGAGATGGCGTGGATGTAGTTGAGCTCGCGCCATCCGTACGCTCTTTGTCGTAAGCCCCCATGGGTGTCCACTGGGCGTAGGCGCGGGCTTCATCTTGGACGCCAGCGGCATGCCCGCGCTCTGCCTGGCCACCGCGGATGTCACCGCGCCCGATACGCGCTCCAGCTTCTAGGTCCCGGTGAGTGGACTGTTATGAATATTGGATCTTATATTATTTAGGAGGACAGAGGCCTCTATAAATAGATGTACAAAGATTATAAATATGCAAATATCCTCTAGTACATCATCTAACATAATATTACTATTATATCTATAACACCCTCCCTCGAATTCAAGGTGCGTCAAGAACATTGAGTCTGGAGAGATAAAAATCATGCTAAGAGCCACAAAGATATTCCAAATGGTGGTGTCACTGAGCAAAATGTCAAAGTAGATGAAGCAGCAAAAATGGAGCCGACAGAACTGGCAAGCGCAACGGAAGAAAGATGAAGTCAGTCAAGCTCCCAAAGATGTTGTTAATCATGACGACGAGGGCCAGTACCAACCAAAGAACGTCCGTGAGCAACTCCCAAAGTCATAGATCACGCATATGTAGACGCATACGAGGAACCCAGTCACGGTAATTGATACGATTGAAAAGCACCACAGATTGCAAAATTGAAATTCCTGCCGAAGAAGAAAAAATCATCATGACAAAGATGACCTAAAACGGCAAGTGCACACAATATGCAATGGCGGGCGATGGGGAGAGTGCAAATAAAAACGACACAAGCAGCAAGTTTTTTGTTACAATACAGAGGTGAAGCTTCCGAATCAAAGATGGATCAAGACGTCACGGGCATCCAAAACGAAAGCGCCCAAAAGATGTGAATTGAATCCCATATCCGAAGAGGAGCCGATGCTGTCAGATTTTTTTTAACCCCGAAACCTAGATCTGTTATGATGATGTCACGCTGACGGCAAGGTTATGCAAGCACTGACATCATGCTGATGTCAGCCCCATCAACAGCAGCACGTCCTCCGCGCGCGAAGAAGTTCATGGGCAGGAGCAACACCGCACACATGAAGAGCATGATACACGAGCGCTGCATGTACACCCCCGCCAATCATGAAGGAGAGGATCACCACCCCTGTTGCCGAGCACAGGATGCTCAACGTCGGCGTCCCGTGCCGTGACCTGTGGGCGAAGATGGCGGGGATCATGCCCATCTCAGCCATGTAGAGAAACTGAAAGGAGTCGCTGCTCATCTCAGCGAAGAGCCCCATGTTGGACATGGCAGCGGCGGCCTGGATCGACACGCGTGAGCCATGGCGCAGAGATCAAGCATTGCAGACCCATGGAACGGAGATCGAGCACACCACAGAATGCCCTTGAGACTGCCAGGTTTCAGGTAGCACGACAGGCAGACGAGCGGGCAGGCGCTGGAAATGAGATCCAAGGCAGGTGCCGATGGCAGAGAGACAAGCGCGGTCGTGGGTCACGCGATCGGCGCGATGCGGCCAAGGTCACGAGGTGGCGGCTGGTCGTCGAGCGGCGGCCAACATCAAGGCGCTGGCCGCTGCCAGAAAAATTGCTTAAAATAGTAAGGAAAACAAAAACCAAGCTTTGATACCATGTTATGAATATTGGATCTTATATTATTGAGGAATCCAGAGACCTATATATAGATGTACAAGGATGATAAATATGCAAATAAGCTCCTAGTACATCATCTAATATAATATTACTATTATATCTATAATATGGACGATGCTGTGGGCTGCTTAGATGGTTGCATTTGGCACAAAGTTTGAGTTTTTAGTGTTGCTGAGAGGCAATTCCTGTGGGATAGGAGTGCTAGGCCTGATAAAGATTCAGTATTCCATTTGGTATCGTGATCTTGTATTCTAAGTTGAATTGGCTATGTGAAGTGCTCAATGATTGTAGTTTTCAGTTGCACTCTGTGATAAGACACAATGAATGCGCAATTAATTATTGTTGAAAAAACTTGTGCACGTCTTTTATTATACTATTAAATTATGGCTGATATAAATATTTGCATTTTGTGCAGGTTATGGCAGCAGTTTCTAGTAAGTTATAATGCACATTTTAGTGCAATTTATGGTTGCAGTTACTAGTCAGCTGTAATGGGTATTTTAGTGCAGATTATGGCTGCAGTTACTAGTTGTATTAATGCATGATTTAGTGCAGGTTTATGACAGCTGTTTCAAATCATTGTAGCCTTTATATAATGCAAGAAAAATTCACAAAGGTTGCTAAGTTAGTGCAACACCAAAATTCATTTTTTGTTCCACTTTGAGTGAGAATTTTTCTAACATTTGGTAACCAGAGCTATGTCGAATTCGACGACTCCGCAAGGCGGCCATCCTCCTCGACGACACTCGCTCTCCCCTCCACCACGTCAACCACGGCGCCGAAACGCTGGCTGAGGTGATCCTCGAGCGAATCATCGAAAGGAGTTTAGCGTCCGTCGTCTACCCCATCCACATGTGGACCAACTGCGCCAAGTGGTCACTCGTGATGCCGGTGAACCTGCAAGCACAAGGCTTGTGGGACGCAATTGACTCAGGGACCGACAACTTCCAGGAGGACTGAAATGCGCTGGCTGCTCTGCTCCGCGCCGTGCCGCAAGAAATGCAGGCAGGCCTGGACGTGAAGGAGTCTGCAAGAGAGGTGTGGGAGGCGATTTACTCCGTTTGTGTCGGTCCAATGCCCTGAAAATCCAAGGTTTCCTCTGCAAGGTTCGTCCAAGGAGGGTGAGTCAGGGCCTAAGATTAGGCCGAAAGGCGTAGTCGATGGACAACAGGTTAATATTCCTGTACTACCCCTTCTTGGTACGGAGGGACGGAGGAGGCTAGGTTAGCTGAAAGATGGTTATAGGTCGGGTGAAGGAGGACAATGCTGAGAAGCTGCGCCAGGACTTCATCGAGATGGCATTCAAGCCCGATGAGACGATTGAAGACTTCGCAATGTGCATCACCACTTTGGCCAATTTGCTGCACATCCTCGACGACAGCATCTCTGACAAGGAAGTTGTCAAGAAGATGCTGCACTCCGTACCCGAGCATCCGGAACAGGTGGTGTTCTCCATTGAGACGCTACTAAACCTCAACGCCATCTCGATTGTAGAGGTGGTTGGATGCCTGCATGCCGTCGGATAGCGCAAGAAGTTTTCATCCACCGCTGTAAAGGACAGCAGCGGGTGCCTTCTTCTCAAAGGGGGGGAATGTCTTGCGTGCCTCAAGATACGTGATGGTGAAAATGGTGGCTCTGGCTCTAGCTCCGACAGATGTCGAGGTGGCAGCAGCAAGTGTCATGGCCACGGTCGCAGCACTGGGTTGCGTCGTTACAAGGTGCAGTCTAGCCAAGCTGCAAACGATGACATCTGCACGTACTGTGGCAAAAGAGGCCATTGGGCTCGAGAGTGCCGCAAGAAGAAGATAGATGAGGAGGCTCATCTGGTCCAGGAAGAAGAACAGGACCAGGCCTTGCTGATGGCCCATGCCGTCACCATCAACACTGCTGCACCATCGACCACTCCTACTTCCAACGTTCAGATCGAGGAGCAGAAGCTGTTGGCCGAGCTCGGCCCGCTGGAGGAACAAGGTAATCATTGATGGATCCTGGATACAGGATCCATGAACCACATGACTGGGCTCAAAGTTGTCTTTTCCGAGCTCAACGTCAGGGTGTGCGGCACTGTCAAATTTGGTGATGGCTCCATCGTTCAGATTAAGGGTTGTGGCACCATCATCTTCATCTGGAAGAATGGTGAACACCGTATGCTGACAGGAGTGTACTACATCCCACCACTGAAGACCAACATCATCAGTGTTGGCCAGCTAGACGAGGCTGGCTTTCATGTGCTGATCGATGACAACATACTACGCATCTTTGACCAGAGTTGACGCCTGCTTGCCAAGGTGTTGTCATCATCATCACACCTCTACTACCTCGAGCTGAGCATTGGCCATCTCGTGTGTCTGTTCGCACAAAGTTTAGTCGTGGCTGGCTATGGCATACCAGGCTCGAGCACCTCAGTTTCGCCTCTGCGCAAGATGGCAAAGATGGTACACGGGCTGCCGCTACTTGATCAGATGGATCAGGTGTGCGACAGCTGCCTTGTTAGCAAATAACGTCGCAACCCCTTCCCGACGCAAGCACAACATCGTGCGGAGCACGTCCTCAACCTCATCCATGGTGACATATATGGTCTAATCACACCAGCAACTCGGAGTGGCAACAATTTTTTTTGTTGTTAGTTGATATTATGAGCAGGTACATGTGGCTACAACTGCTACCCAGCAAGGATCAAGCACCATTGACAATAAAAAAAATCCAAGCGGGTGTTGAGGTGGAGACCAGGAGGAAGCTAAAGGTTGTGCGCACTGATCGGGGGGGGGGGGGGGGAGTTTGATTGTGGCCTAGAAGGGGGTGAATAGGCTTTGAAAATTTCCTGCACACTTAATCAAACGGTCAAAAACTTGATTGACCAGACTTGTCCGGTTGTGTGGGAGGACTAGTCCCGTGTGCCTGGTATATGCCGATTTGACTAAGTATTGATGTAGGATTTAAATTATTTTTAAGCAGTGGAAATACGAACAACAGTTAAGATTACTTGAATATACAACTGATGTCATGAAGTTGCACGTTAAAAACCATTTGCAATTCAAGTTATGATATTGATCAACTATGTGCCCTTATCAAGATGCAAAAGTAAAGAAGCACACGAGACACCGATTTTTACCGAGGTTCGATCTCACCAAAGAGATCTACTCCTCGTTGAGGAAGCCCACACAGAGTCGGGTCTCTTCAAACCCTTTCCCTATTCAAGTTACCACAAAAGGCCGACTTGATTCCACTATCACGGGCAATCACCGAGTTTATGGGGCAACCTCACACATTGAGGGCTCCTACAAGAATTACAATGAGAAAATGATCAAATACACTCGAAAAGATTACAAGAAGGAGCACGAGTGTCAAGAGATCAAACCCCAAGAGCTCAACGACGTGTAGACGACAATCTCCCAATCCTAAATCTAAGTGTTCAATTGGTTTTCACCTTTTTGGACTTTAGATGCATGGGGAGATGTGTTTTTGGGCTCTTGGGACAGGTGGCGGTGCTAGGGTTTGTGATTTTGACAGTAGTAATCAAAAGTTGTGATTGTGAGGCCGTGGATTTTCTATTTATAGGATTTCCAAAAAGTTACTATTAGAAATTCCGATGACCGGACTAGTCCATACTGGGTACCGGACTTGTCTGGTGTGCTGTGTGAAAGTCGACGTGGAATGCAGCACACTAGATACCCTAATTGTGTGAGGTATACCGGACTAGTCCGGTGGATGTCCGGACTTGTTCGGTGCCATGTGTAATTCAACTCCAGAGAGTTGAACGGACTAGTCCATTCCAAAAACGGACTTGTCCGGTGCTATGTGTAATTGGACTTCAGAGAGTTGAACGGACTAGTCCATTCCAAAAACGGACTTGTCCGGTGCTATGTGTAATTGGACTCCAGATAATTCAACGGACTAGTCCTGTCCTGTGAACGGACTTGTACAGAGTGCACTGAAAAGGATTTACAGAGACATTAATGGACTAGTCCGGTCCAAGATCGGACTAGTCCGGTGTACTGTGTTATTGGATTCCAGAAAGGTTAACGGACTAGTCCGGTCCACGATCGCACTAGTCCGGTGCACAGTGTACTTGGACAACAGAGAGTTTAACGGACTAGTCCAGTCCATGAACGGACTAGTCCGGTGCTCAGTGAATTTTTAGGTGTTATTAAGCGCTTACCCCTACGCAAAGACCTGAGCTCTTGGGATGTGTCTCTCACACACATCCTATACATTTAAGTATATTTTGCGCTTCAGTTGTTAGTTGGGCTTTTCTCTTTTGTACACCACTTCATTTTTCACCTTTTTAAGTGCACCAAACTATCTCATTTTGCTTAACCTGCAGTCATCTCAACAAATTCATTAGGATCTCATCTGTTTGTCATCAATCATCCAAAACCCATAAGAGATTGCCTAGATGCACTTTTAGTTTACATCTGTGGAGTTCGATCGGTACTGCACAGAGCGTGGTGTCGAGCGACAACTAACTGCCCCATATTCACCTCAACAGAATTGGGTGGTTGAGCGCCGCAACCAGAGCGTGGTTTCCATAGCACAATCCATGCTCAAGGTGAAGAACTTGCCAACTACTTCTTGGGCGAGGCTCTATCCATAGCTGCCTACATCCTCAATCGTGCCCCAACAGAGCACTCGATGGAAAGACACCTTATGAGGCGTGGCATGGCAAACTCCCTGCCGTGCACTATTTCCGCTCCTTCGGCTACATCACCCACATTATTAACACGCTGCTAAATGTTAAGAAGCTCGACAATCGCAGCTCCAAGGAGATCTTCATCGTGTACGAGAATGACACCAAGGCGTACGGGTGCTACAACCCCGTCAACAGGCGCATCATCGTTACACATGATGTTGTCTTTGACGAATCTGCTCAGTGGTGCTTGGAGGATGACGACTGTGAGATGGTGAACATCCACGAGCCCTTGATCGTCGAGTACAACACGAAGGTTGTCACAACATCAAGAGTGTTAGCACCCTCTCCCATACCTTCTCCAGCTCGTGCTCCACCACGCACGCCACATGATGAGATGCCTTCACCTGCTGATCCTATGGATTTTGTCTCTCCACCAGCAGAGCATAGCGAGGAGGACCTGTTTTTTGGATGATGGGTAAAGTCTTGACCTTCCCTTTCAAGGAGGTTATGATCAACTTATTACAAGCGAATACAAATGCAAACAATCACAACTTTTCTAGAACATAGCAACAATAACATGATGGAGGACTTCATATACCAATAGCGAGGAGGACCTGGATGCAGACTTCAACAACACACTGCTTCGGTTCTGTGCTCTTGATGATCTGCACTTCTCCACGATGGATGAACCAACCTCATTTGCTGAGGTTGAGCCACACCCAAAATGGCATCAAGCCATGTTGGAAGGACTGCAGGCCATCAACAACAATGACACATGGACACTCGTCGAGCTTCCATCAAACAAGAAACCCATTGGCTGAAGTGGCTTTTCAAGCTAAAGAAAGATGTGATTGGTGTCGTCATCAAACACAAAGCAAGATCGGTAGCCAAGGGCTATGCACAACCGGTTGGGGTGGATTTTGATGAAGCTTTGCTCCATGTGCAAGAATGGAATCAGTACGCCTTTTGATCGCCATCCGCACATACCATGTGTGGCTGGTACACTATATGGATGTCAAATCTGCATTCCTCATTGGTGACCTCGAGAAGTTGTATTTGTCACTAGCCACCTGGTTTTGAGCTTGAAGGACACGAGAACAAAGTCTACAAGCTTGGCAAGGCACTTTACAGCCTTCGCCAAGCACCCATAGCATGCATGCAATGCAAAGCTTGACAACACCATGTTGTCGCTTGGGTTCACGTGCAGTGCCACCGAACATGCAGTCTACGTACGGGGAACCGGCAACACACTCTTGCTTGTCAGAGTGTATGTCAATGATCTCATCATTGTGGGTGCACAACAACAAGAGGTCGACAAGTTCAAGGCTGAGATGAAGCACCTCTTCAACATGAGCGATTTCGGTTCCTCAGCTACTACCTTGGCATCGAGGTAACATGATCTAACAATTGCATTACCTTGACTCAAAGTGCATGTGCAAGAAAAATCCTTCAGAAGGCAGGGATGGAAGATTGCAATTCCTGCAGTGTTCCAATGCAACCAAGACTCAAGCTGAGCAAATCAAGCGCTAATCCGCCAGTTAAAGCCAAGCTGTACAGGAGCGTTGCTGGGAGTTTGAGGTACTCGATACACACTTGCCCTTACATTCTATTTGCAGTTGGGTACGGGAGCAGATTTTGGTGGCTCCAATGACTGAACACATGAGCGGAGTGAAACATCTACTGCGCTAGTGATGTAGTAAGCGAAGATGAGGCATTGCGGTGGCGCGGCCACCTCAACACCGTCGACTCCCAGCATGGCTGAGTGGAGGTGATGGGCCCAGACGCGGCGCCTGCGGGTCTAGTGGTCGGGAAGGAAGGGGCCTCTCAGAAGCAGGTGGAGGCGATGGGCACGGATGCAACACTAGCGGATCTGGCTGCCATGTCCTGAGTTGTTGGTACAAGGGCCTAGGATGTGGGTGTTGGCGGCCTGTGGCATCCGATGCAGGGGACGGAATGCACAACAACGGTGGCAGCAGAAGCTTCCTGCACTACATGAGAAAGGCTCATCAGAGACGAGCCCGCATGAAGAATGGAGACGTACAAATTGCTCGTCTCCGTTGTTACATCTCGCATTATGAAGTCAACGGAGACGCGCGGCGGGTGCGTCGCCAATCAGCATACATGCATGACAAGCTCTAAAAATGTGCGTCTCATTTTTCTAAGTAGTACCAGACGAGCTTTAAGGAGGACATATCCTTTATATAAAAAATCCGAGACAGGTGTTACGGATGCTCGTCTCCTTTCTTTAAGCAATCCTAGATGGGCTTTAAGTGCGTCCGTCTCCTTTACTTCTAATATCGGAGACATACTTTATTCTTAGGCCATCGCCGATGTATCTACTGGTTGTTACATTGTGGCACTAAGAGGAGACGTACCATGTTGAATGCTCGTCTCCTATTAGATGCCCCCCACCCCCTGTTTACCCTGCTTGTCGGCTGCATCCTGGAGCTAGCCAGGATTTGGCAGCCGCATAGCCAGTATCAGTAACATACACATACATGAACATATATATAGCCAAATGGATATCACACATTAAATTATATTGACCAATCAAATATTAACAAAGCATCAATCGTGGTTAGCAAAGTAACTAATTACACAAAGAATGCCTCCTGTTCATCTTGATTACCAAGTAACTAATTATACACATCATAACTGTCATCATGTAATCATATATATCGCAATGAAAATTATCCCTTTGGATCAATACCTTCATTAATGATGAGCTTGCATAGCCTCTCTCTAATGCGCTCTTGAAGGCGGTTTCGTAGTCCTGCCACACGATAAAATGAAAATTAGTAAAAGATTAATAATAGAGTAAAAAATGCAGCACAAACAGTCATATAAGGGAGCAAATATCTGAAGTCTTAGGAACAAATTTACTGGAGAATGGTATTCCTGTTGATTAGTGCTTGATCATACCGATTACCAAGGTAGGGGTCGACGACGACGGCACGCTCTAAGGGTAGGGTCAAGGCGGCGGTGTGCTCCAGGGACAGGGACGATCAGACGTCGACGTGCTCCAGGGACGAGGTGGCAAAGTCGCTGGAGCGGCAGTTCCTCAACTCTCTCATGACAGCATGCCTGCGGTGTTGGGAGTGTCGTGGTTGCCCAAAATTTGAAACTTTTACTACCACTGTTTGAGCAAATTTAGAAATGTGGTTGTTAGGGCTTGATCATAATGATTACTAAGGTTGGGGTCGACGGCGGTGGCACGCTCTGAGGGCAGGGTCCAGGTGGCGGCGTGCTCCGATGACAAGGTCGATCAGACATCAGCGTGCTTCGAGGATGAGATGGCAGAGGCGCCGGAGTGGCGGTTAATCAACTCTCTGATGACAGCAGCCTGGCGGTGCTGGGAGAGAGCACATAAATGATCATACCAAGGTTGGAGTCGATGGCGGCATCGCAACAATGACGAAGAGCGAGTTGAGAAAGAGAGACGGCGCTGACCCGCTCCGAGTGCAGGGTCCAGGCGACGGCGTGCTCCAGGGAGGAGACGATGAGGCGGTGGCGTGCTCCGAGGATGGGACAATCAGGCGGCGGCGTGCTTCAGAGATGAAGTGGCCGAGGTGCCGGAGATGTGATTTCTAGGTCAAGATAGCGTGAACAATGCCGCCAAGTGTTGAGAGAGATTGTGCGAGAGCTAAAAATAGCTTAGGTCAACAATCGGAGACGAGCTTGTATAATGCTCGTCTCTCATTCCCGCATCTCCTTTTTGCCACTCGTGTGCAGTTCATCATTAGCGTCTGTTGCCACTTCGCGCACAGAGATAATAAATGTGCATCATTGCCACAATGGACATAGAACATTGCAATTCAGTGAAAACATTTGCAACTCAATGAACATTTCAGAGTTTATATTGCATGCCCTCTAAACTATACATTTCCAGACTTATATTCCTATGAAGCTCCCATCAATCGATCTAAATTGTACCGTCAAGCTTGCTCCCGTACACGTCTCTTATATTCCTCTGAATCTTGAAAATATTGACATTCTTTAAATTAACATGTCAAATTAGGAATGATATATAACCTAGGTTGCTCCCTAACACAATGTTACTAACCATGATAAGTAGATTATAGCAATCATTTTCAACATCAGGCGCATTTGGCTGATGAAACAAACGTTGAACTTCAAGTAGTAAAATTTTGAAAGTAAAACCATGACACCACCCCTACAAAATATCAATTTAAGCAACATAATAAACCACTTCAAATAAGGTTGGCAACAATTACTAATTACTTGAGCAAAATAAGTTTATCTTACATTCTGTGGATCAAGAACCCCAAGACAGAGTGCTCCTGGGCTATGGACATTCGGGTGGAAGAAACCTGGTGGAAAGGCGCATCTTGGAGGTACCAAGAGATAGTGCTCCGAGAAGAAGATTGTCAGGGGATAGTAACTACCTTCCCAGTCAGTCTACAATGGAAATTCATTAATAAGAGGACGATGGTTATACTGTATTGTGCTTGTTCTTCATGACTTACCCCTTCTTTACAAGGAACGATGCACTACAACTTCATTAAGTCTCCCAACTTAGGCTTCGCAGAGAAACCCTACGCAGAGAAATTGGACAACAAGTGCAAATGGTGAGCCATGAAATTGCAAACACCAAAAGCAAAACTACAGAGTGTGATTAAGTTCATCATTCCATTACAAAGCTACATACAACCATGCAACCAGTGTGCCATATATAGATATATGGGGGTGGTTCTTGCGCCACGCCAAGCGCTCCTCCTTGAGTCGGCCACACGTCAAGTCGATATCAAATTTTCCAGCCATGAACTACATAAAAAGTGGAATATAGTAGCGTAGAATAGGAGGGAGTAGTGACGATAAGGAGGTTATAGTGAGTATGGTGACAATGATGACAGCAATGGCAAACAAGGAGTTGGTCGAACAGGCGGTGGTCACACTGGAGAAGCGTGACCCGAGGAGGAGGAGTTGCAGAGAACTTAATGGCATTCGGTGGTGCAAAGACGAGAGAGATAAAAGCGCGTCTTCCATTGATGACATAGGGAGACGCGTGGCCTTAGGAGGAGGAGGTGCGGAACTTAACTGCGGTCGCGGTGGTGTAGAGACGCGTGCGACCGGCGTGCGACCTTTTGTTTCCCCGAGGAAGTTTTGAAGTCCCATCTGTAAAACCCCACTTTTATGGCATGTGAATTCAGTTATGAGTTTTGTGATCAACTATATTAGAGATCCAATATAGTGGTACACATGAACTTAATACTATCCAAACCTTTCTTGTACTCATGGTTAAATTTTATTAACATGAGTATTGGACTTCACCATTAATTCTAGAATGATTCTATAAACCTCTCTTCAAATTTTAGAATTTTGGATGAAGTTTATTAAGGCAATTTAAAGTGCAGTACTAATTGGCCCTGCCAAAAATATTCAAATTAAAGGCTCTAGATTTTTCCTTGACCTTCTACTATTCTCAATAGCTTCCCTGCAAAATTTCAAGATTTTAGGAACTCATTTGCTATTTTATTTGAGGCGCTTAGCAAATTTGAATCAAATTCAAATCTGAATTTGAAATTCTTTTCCAACTTCTTTGAACATAAGATTTGAGTTCACCATTGTGTTCAGAATAATTCATTTACCATCTTCACAAAATTTCATGATTTTTGGAGTTGATCTTCCATCTTTAAATGAATTTTTAACTTTACTGTTGGGGTCTGACTGACCTGTGGGCCCCACAGGTCAGCCTCTGCTGAACGGGTCAGGTCGGCCGCCTGCCATCTCTGCACCGGCGCTCGCCCGCTCGACAGCGCACGCGCATGCAACCTCCAGCGAGCTGCTTGCTTGCTTGCCGCGGCGCTATAAAAGGTCGGCCGACGCTCCGGTATTTCCCCTTCCCCGTATCGGTGGTTCCCCCTCTCGTGATTTCTTCTCCGCCACGCGCCATCGTTGCCGCTCGCCTCTGCTCCGTGGTGCGCCGCCGTTCTGCGCAGTTTCAAGCCTCAATCCCAAAAGCTTAAAGGTGCGCCTAGTCGAGCTCTAACTCGCGGTGCAAACCGTTTCCTTTTTTATGGAGAAATGAGCAAGTTATCGGTCTTCTTCTTTCCAGCCGATGTGAAGAAGCTTGCTAGGTTTCCGTTTCAATTCCGTTTCTACAAGTAAATATTCTTTGCAATTGCTTAGAGATAGTTTCTATAGGTTCTAGTGCTCCTACCTGAACAAAAACTCCTAAAAGTTATCGAGCAACGGCCGAGGAAATCGAGTTTTGCTCGCCGCCGGTGAGGAAACCTCGGTTCGCCGTCGAGCTCATAGTTTTCAATTGTTTCCTCCTCTTCCACGTCCAATTCCTTGATATTCGTCATCCCAGGAAGGTTTTGAAGAAGATCCCGAGTGGTTTGAGCTACTCTGCAGCGAGTTCCAGGTTGCCCGAGTGCTCACCGCCGCCGCCGCCGTCGCACGGCCATTTCCGGTGAGTTTCTGGTCCCACCTACCTCACCGTCGGGCTTAGCGACTCCAAAAACCCTCAGGCGGCGAGTTTGAGCGAGTTTGGCCCGTCGGTTTAGCTGGCGGCGAGCTCGCCAGTGAGTCACTGCCGCGGGCGCCGCCTCGCGCGGGTGTTGGCCCGAGGTAGAAGACAACCCCGTAGGGCCCCACCAGCCAATAGCTGCGGGATGACGGTGCGACTGGGATTCCGTGCGGCTGCGCGCGAATAAATCTGTGGACCGCGGTGTTGCATTGACCAGAGCACGCCACGTGGCTAATGGGACCCACCCGATTGAATTTGAATTCTGGCGCTGATATGTTATTAAATTAATTCCAGAAAATTGTTCAAACTTCTAAATTGAATATCTCTCTGTAGACTACTCAAAAAATCTTCAAACAAATTTTGTTTGAAAGCACTTGAGCTCTAGTTTCTGTCAGTACCAATTAGGTTCTGTGAAACGCAGAGCTAAATTCTGTAGGAAATAATCTTTCCAAATGCAAATACAATTTTTCCAGACAAGATAGCCACTGGAAAAATCCCCAAAATTCACATAAAATTATTGTCCTATTCTAGACTACCAGAAAAAGTTTAGGAGCCATTGCACCTTTTTAACCCTCTGTATAGTTCAATTTCCTTTTTCAGTTATTGAATTTTCGCATATGTTCAGTTGCTTTATTATGTCCCAAATTTGGACTGAGTTTTCCTTTAGTGGTACACTAGTTCCTGTAAAAATCTTGGATTTAATTGACCTACTATCCTAGTCCTAATTCAGTCACAAACTGAACATTGAGTAAAAGGTTAAAAATTCAATTACAAGATAATTCCAGAAATTCTTGCCAACTACAAATTCAATAACTCCTTCACCCCAGCTTAGAATTTAGGAAACAAATTTTGCTAGAACCAAGACAATATCCTCTATCTTAATTATCACCTGTTAGCTATGTTCAAGCTACAGTTTCCTCTCTAAAATTTTTGGAAGTTGATTGCTTGCCATAATTTTGGAGACCACAATCTACTTTGATCATCTCCTGTTCTTTGCAAGAGCTTCTATCATAGTCCCTATACCTACCTTCAAAGTTCCAAAGCCCATTAAGTCATTATCACATAATGGTCATATAAATTAAATCATGGTCTTGGTAATAATTATTTTTCAAAGTCATTCATATACGTATTCTATGCACATCATATAGTGACCGAAGTCGAGGAGGAGCCAGAAGCCTTGGAAGAGCACCTTCCAAATATTAGCTCAGACTCTAACCTGCAACAAGGCAAGCCCCGGTTTGCATTTAAGTCATTTATAAAATTTTGCTTTATCACTATGATGAGTAGTATATGAATTGTGCATTAAGTTTAGGATGAATGATACTCCACTTGCATGGCCAAAAATCACAGGGATTGGTTGGAACGAGTTACAAGTTGACCTGTAGTAACTGCTTTGCTAATGCATAGGAAATCCGGTAGAAGTCGAGTAGTTGGAATCTACTCGAGAGAGATGTAGGACATATCTCACAGGATTGGTTAGATAGAAAATGGATTAATATAATGAAATTGAGACCGAGCAGGGCATGGATAGGAAGCGGCGAGAATTGAGTCTCGGTCGCATAGCCCTGCCTGTGTCGATTAAGGACTGCTTCGTGTGCGGCCCCGCTGAACAAGCTTGACTTGTACCGACAACATAATGGACATATGGAATCCAATAAACTGATGTAACTTGATAACTGGGGTGTCGAGGCCCACTAAATCACCATCGATAGGGGTGGGTTGAGGACAGTAAGGTGTAAATCGGTCGGCGGACACATGAGGTGTTCCGTGCGGAGACCTTTTGTTCGCGGAGGTGAGACGGGCTTGGCGTTCGAGTTTCTCGTGAAAGGTGGCCATATACGCCTAGTACTGAAGTGTCATGTAGGTATGGGTGTGCTCGCTGACACTTCCAAACGACGTATGTGTCGTGTTGTCCGGGTGTGTCCTGATTGCAATCACTGTCCCTCACAGTAATAGAGTACCACTTGTTCACTGTGTCGTGACGTAGTAAATACTAAAGGATCCAGAAAATACCATTGTATTTAATTATAATTACTTTGCAACCTTGTATGAGTTAGAGATAGTATAATTAAAAGTTTACAGTTTGCCCATACTTTAGCTGTAATAGCATTATGTGCTCTGGGCATGTCATATCATTGGTAAAGCGTTTCTTGTTTGATTGTGGAGCCCATGATGTGCCGTGCTCGGAGAATGTCATTTGCTATATAAAACCTGATTATAAGGACCCACTTGTAGGCGAGTCATTTATGCTTCACCTTACCTATGTTTAGTGTCCCCTTTGCATATGTCTAGTGAGATGGGTTAGTCTTGATGAGCCTTATGCTCACGTTTGCAGTTAACGAGTTTTTGCAGGTTATACAGTTGATGAAGGGTTTGATGATGAGGCTGCACCCCCTCCAGGGTGTACAGCCGAGTGGGAACCCTGCACGCCGCCATAATTGAGTGTTGCTAGTGCAAAGTATCCAAGGCATGGATAACTTTGCTTTTGCATAGCTAGTGCTGAGAGCATAGCTATGATATATATATATATTTCTTTACTTCCGCTAGTATTGTAAAAACTTCCTCTGTATGATAAATAAAAGACTTCGTCTTGTAATTTTAATCAGTTTCTATTCTTGTATACTGTTGGGTGTCGCATTGCATGACACCACCCAATGAGATCCTTGGATGTCGGGATTCCGGTCCCCACACCATCGCCCCCATCAATGCGCGTGAAATGAACCACTCCATTGTCGACTCTGCGCAAACCTTATATAAGGTGTGCCATCAGTTCTTCACAAGTGCGTCCCTCCTTTTGCATTCGTACCTCCTTTTCTTCGTCTTCTCCGTGCCCACGACCCACCATGGCCAATGTTCCACCGCCAAGCCCGCCGAGGGAGCCACCCTTCAAGAAACAATGTTGAGACTCCCCCGAAGGCTCAAGAATGACTTGCGCCTCGTTATAGCGCGAGAGTCGTACAACAGTATGTCTCATGTCATGAGTTCCTTGGGTCTATGTACCCTTCTAGAGTTTATTGGAATGTATACCACCGACCACAACCTCTACGCCCTCACGGGTGTGGCCGTTCGTCTTGACACTATGTTCGAGACGATGCCTCAATATCTCGGTGTTGAGGGCCGCAGTAACCTGGTGGCGGCAACAACGAGGAACCTCGGTCTCCAAGTTGCACCGCCGGAGCAGCTAGAGTAGCCGGTCCAGGCTCCTTGTGCATAGGCTCTTGCTGCACCGCCAGAGTCGCCATCGGAGCCTCTATCAGAGGAGGGGGAGGAGGAGGAGGAGGAGGAGGAGGAGGAGGGGGGGATTTAGTTTTTCTTTTATTGTTTTTAGTTGATATTATGTTAATGAATGAATTATCTATATTTATCTATGTGATTGAGTATTATCTTGTGTGTTCAACTGTGTGAATGAATGAATGTGTGATGTGTTCACCGTGTTCCTCAGGAATGACAATTCATAAGGGAGGATTTGATTATTTTTTGGATTTAAAATCAGACTACAATGAGGTGCTCTACATTGGAATGACAATTTATTTTGTTATCCTGCGAATGTGCTCTAATTTGTTCAGTGAATGTGTTCATGTCTGTCTGATATCAAGTGAACTGAAGCAAAATATAGAAAATCACGAAGCCAAAGGAGACGAGCTTTCTGCAAAGACCGTCTCATTTCCTTTCGCAAATAGGAGACGCGCTTTGTGCCAAGCTCGTCTTCCTTTTGTTAGAGGAGCGGATGCGTCTTGGATATTTTCTTAAATGAGGCGCGCCTTGTAGTAGCCTGTCTTCTTTTACGCTCAGCCAAGCAATGTCACATCCTCGCTGAAGCGGGCTCGTCTCGTTTACCCTTATCAGAGATGACATCCTTTGCGCCTGTGCCGATCTTTGTCTCCTATTTGAGTTTCTTACGTAGTGCTGGATGAGGGGGGCGGAGGACGCGAGCGGTCCACCGAGCGTGTTGTGACTCTGTAGCTAAAAGGAAGTAAGACCAGAGGGGATGGAGTCACCCGATCTTGTCCGCAGACTCGTTGGACCGTGTGGTCTCGATGGCCCTCGCGCCGCTTTCTGCTATCTCATGCGGAGGGATCGGAGGCGGTCGCAGATCCAGATACGAGCAAGTAGTCGATGGCTGCTTGAAATTTCAGCTCGTCAACAATCTTGTTTAAAGCAGCTTCGATATTGGTTAGTTGATCGCTGAGAGAGTCCATTGCAGAGATTTAATAGCCCATGGATCGTGGATGGAATCTGCTACCAAATTGTCACATAGGTTCTTGGAATACCGTCGAGGAACAAGGGTTGGGGATAGGAGAGACTAAACCCCAAATTCTTTCTTGACTTTATTGTCGTCTGCCGGCTATAGTATATAGCCAGTTCTGCTGATTACATTTAGAATTAAGACTCTATCTCTAACCAACTCTATCTTTAATATGAAATTTAATCTATTAGGACTCTTCTTTTTTTTCGAAAAAGTGGCAGGAGCTCTGCCTTTCATTAAGAAGAAGAGGAATCCTAATACAACTACAAGACACTTTGTTTACAACGACATGTAACACTTAGCTCACTCACTCCATATCACCAGAACACTTAACTCACTCACTCCATATTACCAGGACGCTTAACTCATTCGCACTGGATCAACATCCTGAGAGAGAAGACTCGACATTGATATATCCTCTATTGTAAGTTTGGCTACCAGCATATAAGAGGACTCTACCTGTTGAAAAATCCGACGATTGCGTTCTTTCCATAGCTGCCACCAGAATGAAAAACACCAGCATAGTTGCGCTTCTGATCAACAGAGCCTGATGCTGTAATGCTGGATATCCATAGGATCGCTCCTTCGGTAATGACCTCACGATGTACTACGGGGATGAGGAGAGAGTCCATCAGTTTATGCCAGGCTGCTTCAACATAATTGCATTGCGAGAGAATATGGTCTGCAATCTCAGGGAAGCATAAACAGAAGGAGCAGATAGGATCACAAGGCCAGTTCCTTTTCAACAGAATATCAGCAGTAAGTATTTTACCGTGTCCAACAGATTAGGACTCTTCTAAACAGATTCAATCTCTCCTTTATGTCTAGTTTCCCTAAACAGACTTGGACTCTCTCTTTATCTTCTAACCTTCCTAATCTAAACCCACGTGACATAGAACATACCTTTTCGACCTATGGGGGCTTAGTGCAAGTTTTCTCCAATGGAATTCACATTGTCCTGTGGTAAGATGTGGCTGATGTGAAGATGATATGGGTTGATCAGGTAGGTTTCGACTTGCATGTTCATTCCGGGGAAAGGTATCTTTGCTGTTCGTGTTAGCAAATTAATGCGTAAACAAGATTGAACACGAGACACAAATTTTACGTGGAAAACCCTTGCGGGAAAAAACCACGGGCGCCGACCGGCGATCTTCACTATATGATGAGAGTTTACAATGGGGATTACAATGAGGGTCTCCTCTCTCTTACTCTCCCTCAACAGCCTACAAGATGTATTTATAGGGGTGGCTTACAAAAGGAAATAAATCCCTCAAAATAAATATGACCCGTAACGTGGAAGGACTCCACCTCTCACATCCCCTAGGCGTCCCCAGCGAGATCAGAATTTGGATCATATTCCAACAAACTCCACCTTGAGACAAATTCCATCTTGTAGCCAATGAAAGGATCATCAATCAACTCCCTTCAATAATAAATAACACCGCGCGCCAATAAGTCACTAGGACTCAAACTGTAATACCAACCAAGCTTGAGCATAGCTCAAACTTGTTAGTAGGAACTGGCTTTGTCATCATATCAGCAGGATTATAATGAGTATTGATCTTGCACACTTTAATATCGCCACGAGTCATAACATCTCGAATAAAGTGATACCTGACATCAATATGTTTCGTTCTCTCATGAAATATTTGATCTTTGGTAAGGTGAATAGCACTCTGGCTATCGCAGAATATAGTAGTGTAAGAATCATCTCCACAAAGCTCAGAATATAAACCTCTAAGCCAAATAGCTTCTTTACAAGCTTCAGAAATAGCCATATATTCAGCTTCTGTAGTTGATAAAGCAACAGTAGACTGCAGACAAGCTTTCCAACTAACAGCACAACCACCAATGGTGAAAACAAAACTCGTGAGAGACCTCCGTTTGTCCAAGTCACCAGCATAATCTGAGTCGACATAACCAACAAGTCCATCTCCAGATTTCCCAAATTGCAAACAAGCATTAGAAGTACCGCGCACATATCTCAAAATCTATTGAATTGCTTTCCAATGCTCTCTACCAGGATTAGCCATGTATCTACTGACAACACTTAATGCATATGACAAATCAGGACGAGAGCAAACCATAGCATACATAAGAGATCCAACTGCGCTAGTATACGGAACTCTAGACATGTACTCAATATCATAATCTGACTCAGGACATAAAGCTGAAGATAATCTGAAATGTGGAGCTAATGGAGTACTCACTGGTTTAGCATCATGCATACTGAAACGATGAAGGACCTTTTCAATATAACTTTGCTGACTAAGATATAACTTGCCAACTTGTCTCTCTCTAATAATCTCCATGCCAAGAATTTTCTTTGTTGCACCCAAATCCTTCATCTCAAATTCACTACTCAATTGAGCTTTTAGTTTGGCTATTTCTGACTTATCTTTTGCAGCAATCAACATATCATCGACATAGAGAAGTAAATAAATAGCTGAATTATCAACAGTCTTCAAATAAACAAAGCTATCATAAGATGACCGCTTAAAGTTTTGAGAGAGCATAAAGGAGTCAAGCCTCTTATACCACTGTCTAGGAGATTGTTTCAAGCCATAAAGAGATTTCTTCAACTTACAGACAAGATGTTCTGAGCCTTGAACAATAAAGCCTTCAGGTTGATCCATATAAATATCTTCATCTAATTCTCCATGTAAGAATGCAGTTTTAACATCGAGTTGTTCCAACTCATAATCATGCATAGCAACAATACTGAGTAAACAGCGAATAGAGCTATGCTTCACAACAGGAGAAAAGACATCATTATAGTCAATACCTGCAATCTGACTATAACCTTTAGCAACCAACCTTGCTTTATACCTAACAATCTCATTAGGAGAAATAGGCTCTTTCTTCTTGAAAATCCACTTACAACGAACAGGTTTCTTCTCTTTAGGCAATGACACTAAATCCCAAGTACCATTCTTTTCAAGTGACTCCATCTCATCTTGCATAGCGGCAACCCAATTATTGCAGTCAGCAGAAGTAATAGCCTCAGAATAATTAGAAGGTTCTGCATTACCTTCAACATCTTCTGCACAACTCAAAGCATAAGCAACAATGTTGCATTCCTCAATTAACCTCTTGGGCTGAATATGAGGTCTCCTAGACCTGTCAACTGCAATAGACTGTTGTGGAGGCTGCACAACAGGAGAATGTGGGATAACAGATGAATCATCATCAATAAGTACATCTGAGTCATCATTATCTGGCGTATTTGCTGAATCAATTAAATGCTCCACCTGCACACTAGAGGTTTGAGAACTCTAAATAGGAGCATTAGTATCCATAGTATTAGTGGTCATAGCAGATTCATTAAAGACAACACTTCTGCTAGTTATAACTTTCTTTGATTCAGGATCCCACAATCTATAACCTTTAACACCAGAACCATAACCAAGAAAAATGCACTTAATAGCTCTAGGCTCCAATTTTCCATTATCAACATGAGCATAAGCAGGACAACCAAATATCCTCAACTCAGAATAATTAGCTGGAGAACCAGACCATACCTCAATTGGAGTCTTTTTATCAATGGCAATAGAGGGAGAACGATTAATAAGATAGCAAGCAGTGGAAGCAGCCTCAGCCCAGAAACGTCTATTAAGACCAGCATTAGACAACATGCAACGGGCCTTGGAGATGATAGTCCTGTTCATACGCTCAGCCACACCGTTTTGCTGAGGTGTGTGAGCAACAGTGCGATGTCTCACAATGCCATGAGACTTACAATAAGAATTAAATTCATTAGAATAGAATTCCATCTCATTATCAGTACGAAGAACCTTCACCTTTTTCTCAGTTTGATTCTCCACCATAGTCTTCCACTCTTTAAATGCAGAAAATGCTTCTGATTTATGCTTTAAGAAATAAGACCATACCTTTCTCGAATAATCATCAATAATAGTCAACATAAAACGAGCACCTCCAATAGATGTATTACGAGACGGTCCCCATAAATCAGAATGCACATAATCAAGAATACATTCAGTTGTATGAACCGAAGTGTTGAATTTCACCCTCTTATGCTTGCCAAACACACAATGCTCACAAAAGTCCAATTTACTAATGTTGTACCCATCAAGAAGACCTCTCTTGCTCAGAATTGATAAACCAAGTTCACTCATATGACCAAGACGCATATGCCATAAACTTGTAGCATCAGAATTAGGTGACTTAGAAGAAACAGCAACATTACCGATAATAGTAACGCCTTGTAGAATATATAAATTTGATTTTAACAAGTCACCTTTCATAACAACAAGAGAACCTTTAGTTACCTTCATAACTCCACCTTCAGCAGAATACTTATAACCTTTGAGATCAAGAGTACTCAAAGAAATAAGATTTCTCGTCATAGTTGGAACATGTCTCACATCTGTCAATGTCCTGACAATACCATCAGACATCTTAATCTGAACGGATCCAATGCCTACGACCTTACGAGGTGTGTTATCACCCATCAAAACGGAACCTCTACCCTGGACAGATTCATAAGTGGAGAACCAATCTCTGTTAATACAAATATGAAATGTGCAGGCAGAATCAAGAACCCATTCATCATTAATTTTAGCACATCCAGCAAAAGCAACGAGAACATCACCATTAGAACTGCCATCGGAAGAGACAATAGAAGCACTACCATCATCATTGGATTTATTTGTAGACTTTTGAGCAGTCTTTCTCTTTTCTTTATTCTGCAGCTTGTAACATTCAGAGATATCATGATTATCACGCTTGCAATATCTGCAGAACTTATCTTTACCTTTGGATTTAGAGCGATGTTTCCGACCACTCGAATTTTTATTTGATTTCTTCTCTGTTCTACCACGAACAGACAAGCCTTCTCCATCAGAACTGATAGCAGAATCAGTAGACACAATCTGTTTCATCTTTTCTTTAGCATGCAAAGCATCATAAACCTCTTGTACAGTAAGAGTATCATGACTATATAATATAGTGTCTCTGAAATTTGAATAAGACGGGGGCAACGAACACAAGAGCATAAGAGCTAAATCTTCATCATCATATTTTACCTCCACGGATGCTAGGTCCGAAATAATCTCCTTAAAGACTTGAACATGAGAGGACATTGAACCACCCTCTTGCAACTTGTGAGTAAACAATTTCATCTTCAAATGCATCTTGCTGGTAAGATCTTTGGACATGCAGATCGATTCCAGCTTGAACCATAAAGCAGCAGCGGTTTTCTGTTCCAAAACCTCTTGCAAAATATTATTAGATAAATGAAGATGAATTTGTGAAAGAGCCTTACGGTCACGACGCTTTTCATCGTCGGTCCAATTCTCCTGCTTCTTGGAGAATCCATCAAGCGCATCATCTAGATCGGTGTGCGCTAATATTGCCCGCATCTTAACTTGCCATAGAGTGAACCGTGTATCACGGTCTAGCAGCGGAATATCATATTTAAGAGAAGCCATACCGAAGAAAATCCAAGAACAACTGATCTGCAAATTTCCTGGTAGACTTTCGTGTGGATGCAACAAATAGAAACCAGAAAACAATAGCCCGTGTAGATCTCTATGTACGTGTAGCAAATATCTTAAAATTTTCCAACCTTCACGTGAAGCACCAAGGAGCAGCCTGATCCTGGCGTGGAGCAATGTGCAAGCTTCTTGGAACTTGTGCTCACACTGATTGACTTTTCTTCACGGGAGCTCAATGGTCCTTTGAGCTTGATGTTCGGTAGAAGCAGCTTTTCCTTTCACGCGGGTAGATGCAGACCCGCACAAAAGACAGGCACGAAAAACCACTTGAGATGCAGATCTTGATTGATTTGATGGAGCAGCAGGGAGCACCAGGTTCTTCACGGGAGCAGAGATCAAGGGTCTTGGGACTCGTGCGCAATGCAAAGGAGCAACCCAGCACGTCGCGTGACGAACCCGCCTGAGTGCTGTCAGGCAGCCGAGCGGAGCTGTGGAGGCAGATTTCCGCAGAGGCCTTGAAGATCGGCACGTAGGACGATGCGTGGTCGGGCGAGGCCGCACGCGGAGGCAGCACCGGGAGACGTCGAGACGGACGCGACGACGGGCGTTCCAGACGAAGGTGCAGATCCGTACGTGACAGACGGCGGCGCAACCGAACAGGGAATAGAACCCTAATTTTATTTAATCAATCTTGTGTCTGGCTCTCGTACCAATTGTTAGCAAATTAATGCGTAAAAAAGATCGAACACGAGACACAGATTTTACGTGGAAAACCCTTGCGGGAAAAAACCACGGGCGCCGACCGGCGATCTTCACTATATGATGAGAGTTTACAATGGGGATTACAATGAGGGTCTCCTCTCTCTTACTCTCCCTCAACAGCCTACAAGATGTATTTATAGGCGTGGCTTACAAAAGGAAATAAATCCCTCAAAATAAATACGACCCGTAACGTGGAAAAACTCTACCTCTCACATCCCTAGGCGTCCCAGCGAGATCAGAATTTGGATCATATTCCAACAGTTCGGACCCCTTTTTTAAGGGAGGTCTCTCCGATGAAAAGGGGTTTAAACATCGTTCAACAAGATGGCCCATCATGGGTGGGAGGTAGTAGAGGAGAGCTATTTTTTGAAGGAGTTACAATTTTTGAAGGTCAGATAGTTAGTTTGAGTTCTATTTCCATGGTTGATCATTTTTTGTCCTTCAGACGAGTATAGTACGACATTGCGTTCCTCCAAGTACCAGATGTATTGTGTGTGCCACCATTTTTTCTAAAACATGTATATTGGATGAATTTGACATCATGAACTAGTAATTTATTGAGAAGAGTAACAAATTTTGGCCATAAGGATTGCAAGAATAAATCTGAAGCAAGTGGTGAGAGCTAGAATTTGTCCATATAAGCCACGCTCTATGAAAAGTTTATTACTAGTTGACAGCGCGTGTCCTCTTATTTTGAACGTTGGCTTTATGATGTAAAGTTCTTGCGCATTTCACTGCATTTGATTACTTTTTTTTCTTTTATGTTACTGTCATATATATATATATATATATATATATATATATATATATATATATGTGTGTGTGTGTGTGTGCGCGCGCGCGCGTGTGTGTGTGGGGGGGGGGGGGGGGGGGGGGCTATACGTTTGCTTGTGACACTGGAGCAGAGCTGCGGCGCATGGTTTGCAAGAAGACGTTCATAATCAATTGTCACAAGCAAACTTATAGCCACAGATTTTGCGACAGATATTTTTGATCTTTTTATGGCCACTAAGTATCGATATACCTTTTTCTAATTGTGAAGGCACCTCCTTTTAATCCGCGACACCATGTTGCATCCCTGTATGGGCATTGCTTTATGAGTTGTCATCATTGTCATACGATGTGAATAGTGTGTATTTTTCTTTGATTTACTACATGTGCAATGAACATGTGGATTAGAGCTTGGAAGGTATGATTGGAGAGAGGCCAACGGGTTTTCATGTGGAAGTAAGTTATACAACTGTAACTCCCATTCAAACAAGGACATTTGGACCTGACATGATTGTTGCACAAGGATCTTGATGAAGCTGCACATGGGTACTGATCTTTCCATTATTATCTTGAGCTTACACTAAAACAGACTTATTGCCAACAGCTTACTTGTAGAACATGGGCAATGCTAGGTAGTGCAGCGTTAAACACAATCATTTCGGCGCTTCACAAGTCCCATGCGATTAAAAATGATGAGAGAATTCAGTCCCTTTGGTTTCTCTTTTGGAACTGGTCTTAAATCTTGACATCGCCATCTTGAGAACCTCCTGCCTTCAGGCGCGCGTTGGTGTTAGACCGATTAGTCCCAAACGCTCGCCCATACTCGCCGTGAGAACACATGAGAACTTGGTCGGCGAAAGGGCAGGCGACATGCCAATAAGTCTATATATTAATGCGTAAAAGTAAAATGTCAAAAAGAAAAGCAAGTCTAGCAAAGTGATCCGATTGGCGAAATCGTGTCGGAACGAGTCACAGGAGTCCCTACTATCAACGACCTATACAGTGGAATCATCCTTTACTTCCACGATGACATATTCCACGGCCGCCTTAGTTTGACAGTCCCTGAAAACGACGTATGCTTTCGGTGGTTGCCGATCGAATTGCATTCGTCCTCCCTGCCGGTAGTAGCATGTTCGCAGCGCCTTCGTTCCCGGGGAAAAAAACAGAGGCTAAAATCCACAGATATTTTCACCGGTCCATTTAAAGTGGCAACGACTCCGTAATTGTTGTAGTTGATGAATCTAGCCAGCCCATATTATATATAAGTCGAATTTATGTATAAGTTGTTAACGTACATGCTACGCTTTTTCTTTGTAGCAACAAGTATTAGATGGATTACAATAATTTTATGAAATTTAAGAAAGAAAGAATGTAATTTGTCACGAAACCGGAAAAAAGATTTTTGTTCTTGATCAAATATTTGCTTCGTCTCCATTGGGCAGCTTGATGTACCGATGGTGGCCGGCCATGATCTCTTCCTCTTCCCCCTTGCTCTCCCTGCACTCCAAGTAGTATGCCGTCACGGCGGCGACGGAAAACACCTCCACGGCGCCCAGCAGCAGCACGTAGGCGACGCCGGCGGCCACCCCGCCCGCCGCGCTGCTCGGCCACCAGCGCACGGCGAGCGTGTACACGGGCGAGACGGCGGCGCCGAGCGCGCAGGTGGCCACGACGTAGAGCGCAGCCTGCGCGCCCGTGCCCCGCATGAGCCACCACGCGCGGGCCACCGCACCGGCGCCGCGCCGCCCGGGCTCGGCCGCGGAGACCGCCACCGCCACGGCGCAGACGACGGTGAGGTAGGCGAGGAAAAGCGACGCGAGGAGGATGAGGAGCGCGTCGAGGAAAAGGAGCAGGAGGGAGTAGTCGAGGAGGACGATCGCGAAAAGCGCCATGGCGACGGTGGCGGCGAAGCAGGCGAGCTCGAGCACATACCCGAAGGCGACGGTCAGCACGGGACCCCACACGTTGCCCTTCGCCTTCGCCAGCGCCGCCGCGGCCACCGTGGTGGTGCCGCTATCGCTGGCGCGGCGCTCGGAGAAGGCGGCGACGGCGGCGAACACGGTGGCGATCTTGATCGCCGACCCAGCGACCACGGCGGCAAGGAGGCACGCACCGGCGGCGAGCAGGAGCTGCCGGACATCGGCCTCGAGGCTCCGCACGAGGTCCCGGTACGCGGCGCTGGCCGGGTCGGCGCGGCTGATGCCGTCCGCGTCGACGAGCACCGCGGCGGCCAGCGGCTGCACGGCGAGGGCGTTGCCGAGGAGCAGAGCGGTGGCCAGGCCCGCGGTGAGGATGAGGAGCGGCAGGAAAACGCCCCGGTTCCGCGCCGGGAGGGAGGCGCCGTGGCTGAGAAAGGCGAAGAAGCCCGGTGGCTGACGTCGCCCCGCCACTTCGTCCATGGCCAGCTTCGCTGGTCGGAGCACCCGCGGGAAGGAGAAGAGGAGGCAGGCGCGCGCGATCGAGCTGCGTCGTGCGGTCGTGGTGTGGAATGCAGCGACGAGTTTATAAGCGCAGCTTTTGACTTTGGACCGGAACAAGCAGCAGCAAGTTGATGTTGGAGAGGACTTGGACGGAAGATTCTTCGGATGGATTGCATTGGACGGCACATGAATGAGCTGATCCAGTGACGCACATGGTTTCTCCTCCATCATGCAACCACGGCCCGGTTGAGAGGATTAAGAACATCATTCTCGCCATAGTTTTATCGGAAAGACTAGTTGTGAGGCGCCTGAATCCGGCCAAGATTTCAGACAGAGCTGGCTGACTACAGTGAGGAAGATGATTAACTGTTTTCAAATTATTAATTCGTAATTTGTAAAGATTATATTAATTGTAAAATAATAAAATAAAATAATGTTGTAATTCATTAATCTATATAATGAACGGCTAATGATTAATTACAATGATTAGTGGTTAATTATACTACTTAGCTACTAATTACAAGACACTTGAAATTTAGACAGCTCCTAGTTTTATTCTGTTTTAAAATTATGAACATTAAAATCATTATTTTGTTTAATTTTAACTAAATTTGTTATCATAACTATATAAATTTATGAACGTGGCAGTTACTACTGTGCAATATAGCATCTGTTGCAATCTTGCAATCATGCGCTCTCAACTCATGGAAGTAATTGCAGTTGTACACATAAATCCATCTACCAGCCTGCGGGAAGATGATGGGATTTATGTGTAAAATGCAGAAATCGCAGGATGAGAATCCAAAGGTTGTGAGCCCATGATTACAGTATTGCACTAGATGCTAGATTGCACAACAATCATTGCCTAAAAACATAGTAGTTTGAAAAAAGCATGCAATCACCTGTTTTTCTAAGTTAATGTTGATACATACTACAATACAAATATTTCTCAAGTGTCTTTCTTTTGGGCAGACTGCTAGTGCGCTCTTCAAAAGCTTATGTGTGATTGGGATATCTTCGTGATTGCAATGATTGAGGTTGGGGGAGACTTTATCAAAAAAAAAAAATTGTAGTTTTCTTTTTGTCTTTGTGTTCTCTGTATTGGATATTGATTTCACTAATATATTTAGATATAATATACCCTAGAACATTTTTTTTGGTAAAAAAAACATTTGGTGGCTTCTTGTGTCTGTTTCGGTTGTTGCGGCTCACTTGTTGGTCGAGCCTCATGTCCTTCGCACCTCCAGCTTTGGCGTTGACAGGAATGGTTCCCTCTCTGCTCCTCTCCAACCATTGACCCTCTGCACCTCCGTGGTTGACCCTTCTGTCGAGGACCCCTTCTTTGGCCACTTCTTCTTCACCTCGCTCTTTTCTCTCCCGGTTAGGGGTGTCTGATCTGGTCCCCTAGGGGCGGTCCATCTCTTCACCTCCTATTTCTCATGTTGCTGCCTCCCTTCTCCGGGTTCCAGGTTGCCCCCATCTCGACTACATCCATCGCCTCTTGTCCCGGTTCAGCACCCCCCCCCCCCCCCCCGAAGATCGCCGCCCACCATCTCCTCCACTTTTTGATCCTATTTCTAGATCGTCCACGTCTTGGTCATCCCGATCCTTGCTCGGTAGGTCTCCCATCCCATGTAGACCTGATGAGTAGTTTAGGTCTGATCTTCCGAAAGGTAGGTCGATTGGGGTAGAGAACTTGACGTTGATGATTCACGACACTCGAGGAGTTCGAGTACCCCTGCAATCACTACACCACTGCTCTATTGGTTATCAACCGTGCTGCACATGTTTGACCTTGCCAAGAAGGCTAATCCCTGCAAGTGCAACCGAGAACACAAGCAAGAACGTCGAAGACACGATCTGAAATTGAAGTTGGGGTCTCACAAACCGTAGAACGGTGATATTATTGATCTAAGCGAAACCCACTGAATATGACCAGTGGCTGCAGTATTTAAAAGCTAAGGTTCGGCCAAAACACGCTTAGACGCATCCCTAATGGACTCATACGGAATACAAGGCCCAAAGACCCGATTCGGTGGCCCAACACCAGATAGAAATCAGGACCCGAATTGTTCGACGATTTCCAATGACTCCGGAGAAATTTAGAGGTGGGACCAGATCCATTGGAAAGTTTATCTTCTCCTCTTTCTGTGCATATGTGGAACGTCGAAAACGGAGTCTGTATGCATCTTGGGCGTCCGTTTTAAGGTGGACTGCTCCTGGACTCCGAGTTGAACTCATGTCCGAGTTGTAAACTGATTCCATCAACTTGTGGACATCCCAACAGGTTCTCCACGTTCTCAAGGCATCTTTCCTTCACTTGTTGATCTTCTCTATTGTTCCTAATAACAATTAAATTATCACATAGCAATCTATTCCCAAACTCACATGCAAAGGAAGTTAGGAATGAGTTCACCTGCTGATTTATTAACCGTGCTCGTGCTCTTGTGATTGGTCTTTGCAGTTCAATGTGTGTCTCCGCTGTTGTGATGTCCTCATCATCCTCCCCCTCTTGAATTGGAGTCGTACTCAACTCAAGTTCATCTTCTTCTCCCAAGTACGGACGCAAATCTGAAATGTTAAATGTGGGACTAACCTCAAAATTGAGAGGCAACTCAAGCTTATATGCACTATCATTAATCTTTTGAACAATCTTAAAAGGACCAGCAACTCGTGGCATAAGTTTAGATTTTCTCAAGTGAGGGAATCGCTTTTTTCTCAAATGTAACCACACCAAATCACCCGGTTCAAGTTTTACTGCTTTTCTACCTTTACTACCTGCAATCCTATACTTCTCATCCATATTTTCAATATTTTTCTTTGTAGTTTCATGCATCTTAAGAATGAATTCATATCGTTGTGTAGCATCCAGATTTATAGTTTCAGAAGGAGGCAAGTATAGTAAATCAATAGGAGCACGGGGATTAAAACCATACACTACCTGGAATGGACTTACCTTCGTCGTGGAGTGAACGAATCTGTTGTAAGCAAATTCTATATGTGGTAAACACTCCTCCCACAACTTCAAATTTGTTTTCAAGACAGTCTGCAACATAGTGGATAAAGTAAGACTAACTACCTCGGTTTGTCCATCCGTTTGTGGGTGACATGTTGTTGAAAACAACAACTTGGTCCCAATTTATACCACAAAGTTCTCCAAAATTGACTTAAAATTTTTGCATCATGATCAGAAACAATAGTATTTGACACACCATGTAAACGAACAATTTCCGTCATAAATAAATCAGCAATGTGTGAGGCATTATCATTCTTATGACAAGTTATAAAGTGTGCCATTTTGGAGAAACGATCAACAACTACAAAAATACTATCCCTCCCCCTCTTAGTCCTAGGCAATCCTAAAACAAAGTCCATAAAAATATCCTCCCAAGGTACACTAGGAACAGGAAGAGGCGTATAAAGACCATGTAGGTTAAGGTGAGACTTAGCTTTATTGCAAGTAGTGCATCGTGACACGCAGCGCTTGACATCACGCCTCATCTTTGGCCAAAAGAAGTGTGTGGACAACACGTCTTCAGTTTTATTCACTCCAAAATGTCCCATCAAACCTCCTCTATGTGCTTCCTGCAAAAGTAGTAGTCGAGCGGAGCTAGCTGGAACGCATAGCTTGTTAGCACGATAGAGGAGACCCTCTCGCAACACATATTTATTCTAAGTTCTTCCTTATCTACAATGTTCAAAATAATCTTTGAAGTCTAAATCAGTAGGATATAATGCTTTTATTGTTTCCAAACCAAAGATTTTATGATCAAGTTGGGACAGCATGGTATAACGTCTAGATAATGCATCAGCAATGACATTTTACTTCCCTTTCTTATGCTTAGTGATAAACTTGGCAATGACATTATACTTCAAAGATTCATGATCAGAATGTATGACAAACTCCTTAGACCAAAGATAATGTTGTCAAGTTTGTAATACTCGCACCAAGGCATACAATTTCTTATCATAAGTAGAATAATTCAGAGAAGGACCATGAAGTTTTTCACTAAAGAAAGCAACATGTTTACCTCCTTGTATGAGAACGCCTCCAATACCAATGCCGCTTGTATCACATTCTAGCTCAAAGGTCTTGTCAAAATCAGGAAGTTGTAGCAATGGTGCGTGTGTAAGCTTCGATTTGAGAGCATCAAAAGCTTGTTGCTGCTGTTCGCCCCATCGAAATGGCACTCCCTTCTTCGTTAGCTCATGTAGAGGTGCTGCAATGGTGCTGAAATCCCACAAAAAACGGTGATAAAAACCTGCAAGACCAAGAAAACTATGAACCTGCGTGACGGTTGTTGGGGCTGGCCAGCTAGTGATTGCTTTAATTTTTCCTCATCCATCTCAATTCTTTGCGAGGAAACGACATAGCCAAGAAACGAGACTCGATTGTTGCAAAAGATGCACTTTTTGTGGTTATCAAACAAACGTGCATCTCTCAAAACGGTGAAAACAGCACGTAAATGATCAAGATGTTAATCATATGACTTGCTGTAAGTGAGGATATCATCAAAGTAAACCACCACAAATTGTCCAATGAAATCACATAAAACCTCGTTCATTAATCGCATAAAGGTGATGGGTGCATTAGTTAAACCAAAAGGCACCACTCATAAACTCCAAACTTTGTTTTAAATGCAGTTTTCCATTCATCTCCTAGTGCCATTCTAATTTGGTGGTAACCACTACACAAGTCAATTTTTGTGAAGATGATAGCACCACTCAATTCATCAAGCATGTCATCTAAGCGAGGAATAGGATAACGATATTTGAATGGTGATGTTATTAATCGCTTGACAATCAACACACATGTACCAACTACCATCTTTCTTAGGAACCAAAAGAACAGGAACAGAACAAGGGCTATGGCTTTCACGAATGTACTCGCGGTCCAAAAGATCTTGGACTTGTCGCTGAATTTCCTTAGTTTCCTCTGGATTCGCCCTGTATGCTGCACAATTTGGCAAGCTTGCTCCTGGAATCAAATCGATCTTGTGTTCAATGCCTCTCATGGGTGGTAAACCAGGGGGTATCTTGAAGGGAAACACATCCTCAAACTCTTGCAAAAGGTTAGCAATAGCAGGCAATGCAATAGAGAATTCATGAAGTGAAAACATGGCTTCTTTGCATACTAAAGCATATCACATCCCCTTAGCATCGAATAAATCAGCAAGGTTAGATTTAGTTGCGAGCAACGATGGTGATTTTAACTTAATGACTTGCTGTTTTTCAGATTCTAGTTTGGTTGCTTTGCCATCACAAATTTTACTCTTCTCAAAATGCACAATTTCAGCAGGAGTCATGGGGAGGAAAGTGATTTTATTTCCTTTATGAATGAGAGTATATTTATTAGTTCTACCATGATGAATAGCATTTGTATCAAATTCCCAAGGACGACCCAATAAAAGAATACAAGCATCCATAGGCACGACATCAAAATCAGCAAAATCATGGTAAGAACCAATTGAAAAAAAATATTCTCACTGTTTGTGTTATCCAAACCTTACCGTTGTTGTTGAATGATTGAATTTGGTATGTATGAGGGTGTGCTCTTGTTGTCAAACAAGGTTTCTTGATGATGTTCGTGTTCCCAAGTTATTGCAGCTTGTCAATTATAGTGTGTACACGGCAGTCCTTGACGACGAGAAACATGTGGAAGAGGTTGTGCAGTTGTAGCTTGTCGTCAGCTCCACTTTGGAGCTCAAGACACGCTGCACAATGATGCACCTATAGTTCTCCGTCGCCGCTGTACCAAGTACCTCTTCTTTGGTGTGTTCGTCATTTGGATCTGTAAAATCAGTAGCAAGAGAATATTCATCTTCAACATCCAAAGTACTATCATACCTGCCATCGTCGCGTGCTATATATGCTCGTTTGCTCGGGCAATCTCTCATCATATGACCAAGTCCCTGGCAGCGGTGACACTTAATATCAGAAGTACGATTCATAGAAGGAGTGGACGGCGAAGGCTTGAATGATGTTGCATATTTCTCCCCCTTGCATAATTCACCATATTTCTCTCCCCCTTTGAAAATGTATTCAACAAGGTTCAAAAGAGAAATTTTAATTGTTATGAGCATATTATAACATATACATATAAAACAAAGCTCATACAAGTCATACTTATCAAGTAACTTACACTATCACAACCATGAGTACACTATCACAACAATGAGATACATAAAGTAGTGTAAGCCATGCTAGAGATCAAATGTAATTTTTAATTTAAGCAAGTCATGATCTCACAAACTTAACTATTTCAATACCTGAAAGCATGACACTTGTTGCTGCATTTTATTATTTTTCAAAGCACAAATTTAGATCATATGATATTTATAAGAGATTATATGCGCATCTACCTTATTCTAACCAACCAAGCCAAGCCCATGTCATTTGACAATCAGAAGATTAAGGGCATGGTTTTAGTCATACATAACTTCTTCCAAGTTCATATCTAAGTGCAATGATAAGTCATCTCAAAAGAAGAAGTGCGATGCATGCATATTCTCTTGATCTTTTCTCAACTTATATTTGTTCATAAAAACTCAACATGTGAGTTGATTGCTTGATTAATTCTTTATGATTAAAAGCACTTGTGAGCATGCAACAAGTTCAAAATAGCAAGAAAGTTCGACCATGACCAGATCTAGTGTAAGTAATTATTCCAATTACTAGACATGGAAAAAACTACAAAATGTATAACACGAGTAATGTAGTAAGAACTTTCAGCATGTAAAAGGAATCACAAAGTCATATATGTATGAAATATTGTGCTCATATTTTTTAAATTTCATATTCACACATAGACTTCTAGGGTTTGAAAACTCCCCCTCAATGTAAGCCATGAGGATGCATAACCCCTATTTCACTACGAATGAAACAAAAGCGAGTGAAATCCAAAGGTTTTGTAAAAATGTCAGTCAATTGTTGTTCGGTATCTACATGGTGAAGCACAATGTTTCCTTTTCAACATTATCACGGAGAAAGTGATACCTAATGTCAATGTGCTTAGTTCTAGAATGTTGCACAGGGTTTTTAGCAATGCAAATGGCACTAGTGTTATCACAAACAGTGAAACACTATCTAGATCAACCCCATAGTCCTTAAGTATTTGAACAATCCAAAGAATTTGTGAGCAAGCACTAGCAGCAGCTACATATTCAGATTCGGTTGTGGATTGTGCAACTGAATTTTGTTTCCTAGCGGACCAAGCAACAAGTGAATTACCAAGAAAATGATAAGCACCAGAAGTACTTTTCCTATCAATCCTACAACCTCCAAAATCAGCATCGGAAAAGGCTTTCAAAGTAACGGTTGAGGAAGAAGGAAGAAAAATGCCAAATTCTTGAGTTTCATGTAAGTACCTGAGAATCCTTTTGACGGCTTGACGATGTGAAGCACGTGGGGAGGCTTGAAACCGTGCACAAAGACATATGCTGAATTGTATGTCCGGTCTTGATGCCGTGAGGTACAAAAGTGATTTGATCATGCTTCTATATTCTTTTTGATCCACGAGTTCACCATCTTCATCAAGTTCAAGTGTTGTTGCTGTTCCCATTGGTGTCCGAAGAGGCTTGCTTTTGTCCATGTTGAAGCGCCTTAGGTGGTCTTTTGTATACTTCTTTTGATGCACAAAGGTACTGTCGGAGGTTTTGATCTGGCAGATCTCCCGACACTACTAAAAGTGTTTGCGGAGTTTGAAGCTCGGTGTGGGCACACGGAGATTCAAGAAGGTGGAAGGTAAAATAGCACAGGAGACACAAAGATTTACGTGGTTCGGGCCGCCTGAGTGTAATACCCTACTCAACGGGGTGTTTTGGTGTTGTATTGGATGTATGAACTCAACTCAGGTGACGTGAGTTGAGAGCGTGTGTGAGCTGATCAGTCCAGATCAGATCAAATCAGATCAGAGAGCCCTTCTATGTATTTTCGGCCTGTCCTTTTATAGTACAAGGACATGCCGTTACAAGTTGGCCTGGCCCGACATGTGGCCCCGACGGTTATTAACATTAATACACATTTGATGCACTTAATTACCCTTAATGATCGAGTTACGGGCTTTGACAGCGCTGTTACTGGTAATAAAGGTCGTCCGATCGTGTGTCATCAACATAGTATTAATGACACTTAATCGGGTCTTGAAGTCCTTGATTCCCCTTTGAAGATCTGGAGCCGTTGTGGAGTCTACCGGAGGTTTGAGGCTGAAGATCCGACGGTTGGACACGTGGCAGCTCCGGAGATACTGTGTGGAATAGATAGATCCAGTGCCACCAAACACGTGTCAGTTCTGGAGCTTCCCTCGGTCTGGGGTTAGGTCCAGGGGTGCCGTTATGGTACATAGCCCGGAGCTTCCCCCCTTGTGGGCGGTACTAACCATGTTGGGGAAGCGGGTCTGACATGTGAGCCTCCGAAGGTCTTCAAATCAAGTAGATGACATTTCCTTGAGATATTTGCAATCTCAAGGGGTATACGGTACTCAGGGTACCGACAGTGGCCCCCTGGGCCCACCTCTGGGAAAGACTCATTGGGTGAAGTCATTCCGCCGGAGGTGGGTCCATCCTTCGACTTTTGAGCCAAGTCTTCAAAGGTCTTCAGATGTGCCGTTGGCGATAGTTTTGGAGTTAAATCCTCGCCGCGTGGCATATCCCGGGTGCGGCAAATGAGATCTTTGGCGTGCGGATCTCACGCAATTGAAGGTCGTCGGTTCCCGATACGAAAATCGTATCGGTTCCGCGCGCCTTGTCAGGTCGCCGCCTTCGGGCTTCCCGCCTTTCATGATGACAACCGTTCGCCTGGGTAAGAACCTCGACTTGATCGTCGGGGTGGTCTCGGGCCCTCTTGTCATTGGCAGGGTGAAATTTTTGAATAGTATCCTCGGCTTCCCTGCGGTTTCCATCCAAGCATTGCGGGGGCTTACTTAAGAAGGAAAGCGCGCACTGTCTGGGGTTCTTTACGCCTCTCGTCTGAACTTGCGCTCGAACTCCCAAACTTGTGCTTGCTTTTCCTCCCTTGCCTCGCTGTGCTGCGATGGAGTTGGGTCTCCGCAAGAGCCACTTGAGGACCGAGAGTGACCTGAAGAAGGTCCGGGCCCTCATGGGGTGGTCCCCGGACTTCTTCAACCACCTGGTCCGCGCCGGGGGAGAGCTCCCATTCGAAAAGGAGCACGCCGGCGAGATGATGTACTTTTCTGCGTACGCCATGGTGGGGTTGATCCCACCTTTTTCCTCCTTTTTCTTGATGCTGCTAGACTTCTATGGTCTGCAGCTGTATCACCTTGGCCCCCACTCCATTCTTCTAGTGTCTGTCTTCGTCCACTTCTGTGAAATGTGGGTGGGCATCCCCCCTGCATTGAGCTTTTTCGGACCTTCTTCACCGTCCATACCACCAGGAGGGGTGATGAGTACCTTGCCTTCTACTACTTTGTGAAGCGCAAGAAGTGCCCATTCAAGTACCTCCGGTCGTTTCCCTCTGGAAAGTTGGACAATTGGAATAAAGACTGGATAGTCATCCGGGTGGAGGAGCACGAGAAGCTGGAGCTGCCCGAAGGCCTCCCCAACATTGACACTGCAGTCTGGAGTGAAGCTCCGATGCTGTCGGATGCCTTCAACCCTGCTCTGACCAAGATCCGCCAATGTGTGGAAGGAGGATTAACTCCTCAGGCGGTATTTTGCAATTTCCTGGTCAACAGGTGGGCACCGCTGAAGAGGAGAGAAAAACTCGCTTGGTCCCTCAACAGTGTGATGGACGACGACCGGGTCCAGACCGGGCTGAAGTCCAACATGGAGGGGGCGACCTTGGAGTTTCATCTCAAGAAGTTCCAGCACGGCATCGACATCGCGGGTGATGACTTGACCCCGCCACCAGCTTTCCTCCCTCTGAACTTGGAAGTGCAGTTCAGCAGGGAGCTCCGGTGGATGATGCTGGTGCTTGACGACCTCGGTGTCGTCGAGAGACGATCGACTTCCAGGGTGGTGATCCCTGGGGCTTCTAAAGGTGGCTCCGACCCTGCCCCGAAGCCAAGGACCAAAGTCGTCGGCAAGGGCAAGGAGCCGGCGGCCGAACCCTCGAGCCGGAAGAGGAAGCTGAAGCATGCCGACAGAAGATCCGTCAGGCCTGCATCCTCTGCAGCAGCTCCTTCTCCCCAGAGGGGGAGGTCTTCTACAACTGCAGCGACTGTACCTGCAGCAGTGTCTTCCCGGGGTGCTAGCCCCGGGCATGTGACTCCAGCACCAGGGCTAGCTGAGGCCTTTGGGTCCAGAGGTCCTTCCCGGTGGAGGGGGGCCTCGACTAAGGAAATGCCCGCGGCTGCAACAAGTTCCAGGGGGCCTTCCGGAGCTACCAAGCTGGCGGCGGCCATGGTCAGTCCAGAACGCCCGGGAAAGAGATTCCGTGCAAGCTGGTGCAGAAGCCTTCTGAGGTAATTTTTAATCTTTATCTCAAACAGTTGTTTTGTTGCAGTAACTGTTTTTTAAGTTTCTTCATCCATCATCTGCAGTGTCCCCAAGAAGAGGAGTGAGGCTCCACCCTCAGCCACAACAGTTGAAGCTGTGAGGGCGGAGGCTTCTACTCCTGTCCCGGTGCCGCCCCAAGTGGTGGCTGAAGCTGCGGCAGCTCTGGCGCCAGCTGTCGTGGTCATGGACCTCGACTCATCCCCCGAGACTCCCGTGGTAGCGCCGGACCATGGGAGAGAAGATGCACCAGCGGCACCTGCCCCAGAGGTTGAAGCCCCGGGTCTTGATGCTGAGATGTTGGAAGCTTCGGTCGCTGAGCCGAAGGAAGTAGTGATTCCGGCCCCAGAGCCGGAAATTGTCAAAACCCCGGAGGTTGAGCCAGAGGTTATTGAAGTCCCGGCGAGCGAGCCAGATGTTGAGGAAGTCCCGGCGGTTGAGACGGCTACCTCCGAAGCTCCGGCCTCAGAGCCGGTTGCCACTGAAGCTCCGGCTGCAGAGCCGGTTGCAGTTGAAGACCTTCCGGCGCCTGAGCCGGTTGAGGTTGAAGCTCCGGCCTCAGGGCCGGTTGTTGTGGAGGCATCAGCACTCGAACCCATGATGGTTGAGGCGCCAGCACCTGAGCCACCAACGGAGGAGGAGTCCAGGCCGGAGCCGGAAGTAGTCCCTGCTCCCGAAGTGATGACGGTGGAAGTGCCTGCTACTGAGCCAGGGTGCCCTGATGAAGTCGCTGGGCCCCTGCCTGAGGGGGCAAATGAAGACCTGGCGGTAGGGCCTTCGGAACCACTTCCGGAGGTTGGAACTTCTTTTGCGGGACCCTCCTCAGTGGCGACTGAGGCTATCCCAAAGGACGGCCCTAGTTCCGTGGATGCTCAGGGGACCACTCTTGTGGAGTGGGACCCAACTTTTGTAAGCGAGAACCCGCTGGAACCAGCGGAGGACACCCCAGCAGGTCTGGACCCTATTCCCCTGTCGTTGTCCATTGACAACGCTTGCTCCAGTCTGTGTCAAGTCCAGCTGGCATAATCGGCTCTACTTCGAGACCAAGCTGGCGCAGTCGAGGCTGGCAGACGACAAGGAGTGAATCAAACAGGAGAAGGTCCGCCTGGAATACTGGGGCAAATTATTGGATGATAGAGAGAGCTTGACTCGTGCCCTCGACGCTCAATCCCGGGCCATTTATGAGCAGACCAAGGCAACTAATAGTGTGGCTGATGATCGCCAGGAAAGGCTTGAAGCCATTAACACTACCCTCATCAAGCGTTGGGAGGCACTTGAGGAGAGGGAGAAGAAGCTCGAAGACGAAGAGAAAAAACTCCTAGAGCTGCGGGATGATGTCTTGAAGAGGGAGGAGGAGCTCGCTGAAAAGGTGGCTCTGGCTGACAAGGGCCTCGAGGAACGCACCAAGAAGTTGGAGGAGCGTTGCGTTGAGGAGGAGGAGAAGGCCTGGGTGCGAGGGCAAGAACTCTACAAGCAAGAGTGTGCCATCGCTGCCAGGGAGAAGAAAGTTAGGGGCCAGGAGAAGGACCTGGTCGACCGCCGGAACAAGATCCACCTCCAGGAGGAGGAGCTCGGAAAACTCGAGAAGCAGGTTGCTGAAAAGATTCAGCAAAATGCCAAAGAGGTTGAGCGCCTTGCTCGTGAGAATTCTGAACTGGCGGCGGCCAAAAGATCCTTGGAGGAACTGAAGGGCTTGAGGACTGCGGACTCCCTACTGGTTTGGGAGTTCCTGAGCAAAGCCAACGACGCGCTGACACCAATGGGCTTCAGTCCCGTGCGTCCGGATGATCCGGAGCCAAAGCCGGACCTGGCGTTGCAAGCGTTGAGCTCGGCGGGTGGCAAACTCTCCAAGCTGGGTGACGTCATCGCTGACTAGTTGGAGGTTGAGGGGCAGTCCCTGGCAAAGAACGTCGCAGAGTATGTGCTGACGTGCTACACCAGCTGGGATCCCCAATTTCCTCTGGACCCGATGCTTGAAGGTCCCGTCGAAGGAGAAGGTGAAGCCACCCGAGCCAACGTGTCAGAGGTTGTTCAGAAGGTCGCCCAGTTCTTCCATAGGGTCTAGGACCATCTCTGTAGCTCCCACTTGTATTCTCTCTTTTTCTTCCCCAATTTTGTAATCCCTTGTCTCCAGATGAATGAAATCCACAATTTGTTAATGAATTTCATTTTTTGTCTTCAACACTTCTGTCTTCACTTGGCCCCCTGGTAGATGTACACAATTTGATTGTGAACATGTACCAAGAGGATATTGTGTTTTGTTGAAGACTCATTTGCTTACAACTTGTAGAGTGTAGGTCCGAAGTCTTCGATAGTGAAGGCCCACTGAGGTTGTCGGAGCTCAGAAGCTCCGGCATTGACTACCGTCAGAGCTTAGTAGTTCTGGCAATAGTCCCTATCAACGCGTAGAGCATCGATAGTTAGCCCCCCAGGGTGTCAGAGCATAGTAGCTCTAGCAGTGACCTTTGCCAATGCGTAGCTTGTCGGCAGCAGACTCCACTTGTGGGGTCTTCTCACCATCTTTTATTCTGCGTCGACGGCTGGTCCCCCTAGCTTTGCCGGAGCTTGGTTGCTCCGGTAATGCTCGTTTTCAATATTTAACATCGATCACAAGCCACCTAGGGGGAGTCGGAGCTTTGTTAGCTCTGACTTTTCTCCATCTACGTCGATTCTTTATTTTTTCTGCACATTCAAGCCAAGAAAAATAGTAAAATTCGCTCCTTGCCTATAACTTCATTGCGGCTTACAATTCCTAAGAAAGTTTTAGGTCAAACACAATTCTAATACAACCGAATGCGTTGCCTTCTTTCTTCCAGATCCAATTGTACTTGGACCCGCCTTACTTCGGCCTGCCGGGGTGTAGGTAGAGTGGCGTACTTAGGGTGCTTGACCAGGCTAAGTCGATAGCACACTCCGGCCCTAGATTGGCTTGGCGGCATTCAGGCGAGTGGGCCATGAACAATATTTGAATCCAAAAGAATTGACAATATAGCTCGAATTGTACATGAACTGGTCGAACTAAAATTTCTTAAGAATTGCACAACTTTGTTATAGACAAGAAAGAGAAAAATAAAAAATGTTGAGCCCGTACAAAATAAATGCACGAGGAGTCTGTTTCACATGAAGATGTCTTTCATTATAGGTCCGGGGTACAGGGGAAACAAGTACACTCTTAGGGTACGAAACCAGGCTAAGCATGTTTCATTTCTTGTTTGACTCAGGGTAGCTAGCCACACTTTTAGTTCTGAGACTGTGACAAGTGTTGCATGAACTTTGCGGACCTTCCGGGAAAGGTCTAGCTGTTCTCCCGGAGGAACTACCTGACTCTGTACAATGACTCCATAACATACACCTCAAGTTACTACAGACTCACCTCCATGATATTATGTGTAGAACTTACGGAGGTGCTCAATATTCCAAGGATTTGGGAGAGGTGTCCCATCCTCGGTAGCCAAGCGAACGCTTTCGGGACAGGATACTTTAATCACTCGGAAGGGTCCCTCCCAGCTGGGGGAGAGTTTGTTTAACCCTTCTTTGGATTGTATTCTCCGTAGCACCAGATCGCCTTCCTCGAGCTATCGGTTGTGTACATGCCGCTGATGATAGCGCCGAAGAGATTGGCGGTATCGGGCATTCCGAACAGCTGCTTGGCACCTTCCCTCCTCAAGGAGGTCTAGGTCTTCATGTCGGAGCTGGTCCTGCGTGGCTTCATTGAAGGTCCGGACCCAGAGTGACCCCAAGGTGATTTCCAGAGGAAGGATTGCTTTAGCTTCGTACACCAGGAAGAAGGGTGTCTCTCCAGTTGACCGGTTTGGAGTTGTCCTGTTGGTCCATAGAGTGGGCGAAAGCTTTTCAATCCAGTTGGCTCCATGTTTTTTCAAGCGCTCATAGGTGCGCATTTTGAGACCTTTCAGGATTTCAGCATTTGCTCTTTCGGCCTGGCCATTGCTTGCCGGGTGAGCTACGGAGGCATAGCAAACTTGAATGTCGAGGTCTTTGCAATATCCTTGAAATGCAGAGCTTGTGAATTGGGTCCCGTTATCAGTGATGATTTTGTTTGGGACTCCAAATATGCATACAATGGACTGCAAAAAGTTGATAGCAGATTGCTTGTTTATTGTCACAACTGGAGTTGCTTCCGGCCACTTGGTGAACTTGTCAATGGTGACATACAGGAACTTGTAACCTCCGACGGCTCTTGGGAAAGGTCCCAAGATTTCCATCCCCCACACATCGAAGGGCCATGTAGGAGGTATCATTTGTAGAAGCTGAGCCGGTGTGTGAATTTGCTTTGCATGAAATTGGCATGCTTCACATTTCTTCACCAGCTCAGTTGCATCATGGAGTGTTGTAGGCCAGTAGAAGCCATGCCGGAAGGCTTTACCGACCAGCGTGCGAGAAGACGCGTGGTTCCCACACTCGCCTCCATGGATTTCTGCGAGGAGCTCGCAACCTTCTTCCCTTGTGATGCACCGCATTAGGACGCCGTTGGCACCGCGCCGGTAGATATCCCCTTCTACCAACGTGTATCTTTTAGCCAATCTGACTATCCGGTCAGCGGATACATCATCGTCAGGAAGGATGTTGTCTTTCAAGTAGCTCCAGATCTCCGAGATCCATGCATCGGAGCTAACTTGAGCATTTGAGTCTTGCGTGCTGGGTTGCTCGGAGCTTCCGGCAGCACCTACGACCCTTGATGGCTGCCATGGTAACAGGGCCATCGGGACCGTCAGCTTCGGGATGCTGATCTCGCCCCCTTCGCTCACTTCGACAGGCTGAGCTGTGGGTTTCGACAACCTCCGGACAAAAGTTCCGTCAAGAGCTGGAGCTCCGGTTGACGCTTTCTTCGAGAGTTCGTCGGCTTCAACGTTGTGGACACGCTGGACGTGGTGGAGGTCTAGGACTTTGAAGTCCTTCTGAAGCCTCTGGACTTCAAGGAGGTAAGCAGCTAACCGGAGATTGTTGCAGGAGCATTCACCCTTCACTTGTTTAATGATGATCTGTGAATCTCCCTTGACCAGTAGCTGCCTGACACCGTATGACAGTGCCACCTTTAGTCCGTAGATGAGTGCTTCGTACTCCGCCATGTTGTTGGTTGCCTTGAAGTCAAGGTGTACCATGTATTTTACCTTCTCCCCGGTTGGTGCGAGGAGAAGGATTCCAGCTCCGGCCCCCTGCTTTTGCATGGAGCCGTCGAAGTAGAGGGTCCAGTGAGGCTCGGTGAAAACCAGAGCCTTGTGTTCCGACTTCTGCTCACTGGGGCCCCCAGGGTTTGATGGAGAGGGAGTCCATTCTGCCACAAAATCTGCCAATGCTTGACTCTTGATTGCTTGTCTTGGAATGAATTCGAGATCGAATTCGGCCAATTCCGCTGCCCAATTTGCAATATTCCCAGTTGAATTGGGATTATGCAAGATTGCTCGAAGTGGGTAAGAAGTCACCACTGAAATCTTGTGAGCTTGGAAGTAATGGCGAAGCTTCCTGGAGGCGATAAGAACTGCGTAGAGCAGCTTATGCACCTATAGGTATCAAGTCTTGGCATCATGAAGTACTTCACTGATGAAGTACACTGGGCGCTGGATGGTCCGGACCCTCCCGGAGGGGCCCGGAGCTTCCTCTTCATTGACCTGGATCCTCTCGGAGGGATCTGGACCTTCTTCGGGGACCTCCGGGTCCTTGCTGGAGGGACCCGGAGCTTCTTCAGAAGCGACCTGGACCCTCCCGGAGGGGTCTGGGTCTTCTTGTGGACTCAAGTCTGGGAACTGGGACCCAAAATCGCTTTCAGGAACCCCCGGACCCTCCTGGAGGGGTCTGGATTCCTGAGCATGGGATGGTTTTGTTCTCTCTGCAACCAGGACCATACTGACGACTTCGTCAGTTGCAGAAATGTAAAGCAATAAAGGCTCATCAGGGTTCGGAGCTACCAGAGTTGGTAGGGTGGTGAGGAGCTGTTTTAGCTCCTGGAATGCCTTTTCTGCTTCTTCATACCATTGGAATGGTCTAAACTTCCTCAATAACTTGAAGAAGGGAAGTGCCCGTTCCGCCAGTCTTGAAATGAACCGGCTGAGGCTGCTAGACATCCAGTCAGCTTTTGGACATCCTTGATGCGGGCTGGTGGCCGCATGCCTTCAATGGCTTTGATCTTCGCCGGATTAGCCTCTATTCCTCGGTGATTTACCAGGAAACCAAGAAGTTTTCCGGAGCTAACCCCGAAGACACACTTGTCTGGGTTTAGCTTTGTGCGGGTGACCCGCAACTTGTCGAAGACAGCCTGTAAGGTGTCAAGGAGTGACTCCTTGTTCTTGATCTTGAACACGATGTCATCGACGTACACTTCCACTATGTCTCTAATGAGTTATTCAAAAGTTTTGTACATAGCTCGTACAAAGGTTGAAGCTGCATTCTTGAGACCGAATGGCATGGCTGTATAACAGTACAATCCATCTACTGTGTTGAAAGAGGTATGCTCTTCATCTTCCCTAGACATTCTGATTTGATGATACCCAGAATATGCGTCTAGGAAACACAGTAATTCACACCCGGAGGTGGAATCCACTATCTGATCTATTCTAGGTAGTGGGAATGGATCTTTTGGACACGCCTTATTTAGTGTTGTGTAGTCAATACACATCTGAAGCTTCCCGCCGGCCTTGGGCACAATGACTGGGTTTGCCAGCCATTTTGGATGGAAGACTTCTCGGATGAATCCAGCTTCGAGCAACTTCTTCACTTCTTGTCAAATGAAGTTCTGTCGCTCCACGGATTGCTTCCGAGGCTTCTGATGCACGGGCCAGGCGTCAGGGTAGACCTTTAGATTGTGCTCAATCACTTCCCTGGGGATCCCAGGCATTTGTGACGGTTGCCAGGCAAACACGTCGATATTATCCTGGAGGAAAGCGATGAGCGCGAGTTCCTATTTGTCATTCAGTCCCCCCGATATACGGGTGGTTTGAGCGGCATCGGAACCAATTTGGACGACTTTGACGGGAATGTCGGTGTCGCCGCTTGGCTGCACACGAGGTGCAGAAGTCGAGCCTCATTGACGAATGCTCGGGGGTTTTGGAGCTTGCTCCTGCCTGGAGTCCTCCTCCTGCGCCGTAGTAAGCGCATGAAGTTCTTCCAGAGCGGTTACTCCAGCGGTACAATCTCTGCGAATCCGGAGAACGCCTACTGGTGTTGGCATCTTTAACACCAGGTAGCCATAATGAGCAGCTGCCATGAATTTGTACAAGGCAGGCCTACCCAAGATGGCGTTGAAAGGTAGGTTGATCTGAGCAATGTCAAAGACCAACTTCTCAGTGCGACACTTCTCTCGGGTCCCGAAGGTAACGGGGAGAGTAATAGCACTGAGTGGGGTAATGGCTCCCGAACCTACTCCGGAGAAAGGTCGGGAGGGGTGAAGATCCGAAGGTCGGAGCTGAAGCTTTGTAAAAGCTTCGAAGCTTATGAGGTTCAGCCCCGAACCTTCGTCTACCATAACATGGTGGAGCTGAATGTTATTGATGGTAGGAGATACCATCAAAGGTAACTGTCCTGCTCCAACCATGCTTCGAGGGCAGTCCGAAGCATCAAAAGTGATGGTTGTGTCCATCCACTTCCGATGAGGCTCCGCCCTGGCTGTAGGAGCTACAGCGGCCATGTCCCGACGCATTGTCTTGAGGACGTGGCGGGAGGTGATGTCCCATGATCCACCAAAAATGGTGTTCATGGTCTTCCGACGCTCGTTGTCAGAGACGTCAGAATTGTCATCGACGGAGGTGTAGACGGCCTTCAGGACCTTTTTAGGATCCTGAAAACCTAACTCCTCTTCAGCTGGAGCTTCGTCAACTTTTTGTTTTCCTTCCCTCTGTCGGAAAGGAACTTCTTCCTGGCGTTTGTTGTAGCGCTCGGCAAGGTTTTGGACCTCCCGACAGTCTTCCAAACTGTGGCTGTCCGTCTTATGAATTGGACACCACACCTTGGGTTTGCCACCGCCTTCAGAAGATGGTCGAGGTCGCTTCTCGGGGCATGGCCCCCAGCCACCCGGAGCTGCAGCAACTACAGCATTAGATGCACCGGCCGGCGGCTTCTTCTTGCCGTTGGTCTTTTTCTTCTTTTTGCCACTCCCGGAGGTAGTGGCTTCGCCTTTGGAGGATTTCTTGTGATCCTCCGGAGGTGGTTTGGAGTGCATTTCACGACCCTCTGCAGCTCTGGCACATTTGTCAGCCAAGCTGAAGATTTCCGTGACACTGGTGATCTCCTTGATCGCCAGTTTCTCCAACATCTTCTTATCCCGTACACCCTGTCTAAATGCCACAATGACAGAAGCGCTAGAGATAGAAGGGATAATGTTTCGTACCTGAGAGAATCTTTGGATGAATGATTGTAGGGATTCTCCCCATTTTTGCACGACTGCAAAAAGGTCCAGTTTGGTGCCTGGTCGGGTGTATGAACTCCCGAAGTTGGCGGTGAACTGTCAGCACAACTCCTCCCAACTGTTGATGGAGTTGGGTGGAAGGCTCATAAACCAGGACCGGGCGGTCCCAGTTAAATCCACTGGGAAATAGTTGGCCATTACAGCCTCATTTCCTCCAGCCGCCAGGATAGCAGTGGAGTAAATCTGAAGAAATTCGACGGGATTAACGGTCCCGTCAAACTTCTCCGGCAGGTGAGGCCGGAATTTCTGTGGCCACCTGACCATACGCAGGTGCATGGCCAGGGTTGAACAGCCTCCTCCTACTCCTTCAGGAGCAGGAATGTCCTGAGCTTCTCGTCTTTCACGAGCACGCTCGATATGGACTCGGCCGTCTTGTTGACGGTATCGATGATCAAGCTCCGCCCGGAGGTCATGAGTTGAAAGCCTTGATACCGTGTGAGTGCGTTGCGCCCCGGAGGGCAACGACGTCACTTGCTGTGACGCAGCACGTTTCCTGTTATTGGAAACGTGCGGACCAAGTCTGCCAGACAAGGTCCGTCGCTGCGACGGGGTGTTACTGATGCGGTCGGCTGCTGCTGCAACCAAGTGTTCCACATCAGCCCTCCACTGCTCCATTGCATCCCGAGATGCATCCGAAGGTGGTGGGCGCTGAAGGAGAGCATGTGTTGCATGGAGCGCGTGTTCCGGGTAGTCATGATTCGCCGATGCAGTGATTGACGCTGGTGCACCATCGCGCTGCCCAGCTTGATTTTCTGGTGGAGGCGGCGGTGGTGGAAGTGTGACTTCTGCTGGAACTGAGGTTCCTGCTGGTGGCTGCATATTTGAGGGATTGCCCCCAGCAGCTTGAACAGCGGGATGACCATTGGATGATTTAGCAGCTGAGTTCACCATTCTTGAATTCTCAAGCGCCCCTACCTGGCGCGCCAACTGTCGGAGGTTTTGATCCGGCAGATCTCCCGACACTACTAAAAGTGTTTGCGGAGTTTGAAGTTCGGTGTGGGCGCACGGAGATTCATGAAGGTGAAATGTAAAATGGCACAGGAGACACAAAGATTTACGTGGTTCGGGCCGCCTGAGCATAATACCCTACTCCACGGGGTGTGTTGGTGTTGTATTGGATGTATGAACTCAACTCAGGTGACGTGAGTTGAGAGCGCGTGTGAGCCGATCAGTCCAGATTAGATCAAATCAGATCAGAGAGCCCTTCTATGTATCGTTGGCCTGTCTTTTTATAGTACAAGGACAGGCCATTACAAGTTGGCCTGGCCCAACATGTGGCCCCGACGGATATTAACATTAATACACATTTGATGCGCTTAATTACCCTTAATGACCGAGTTACGGGCTTTGACAGCGCCGTTAATAAAGGTCGTCCGATCACGTGTCATCAACATAGTATTAATGACACTTAATCGGGTCTTGAAGTCCTTGATTCCCCTTTGAAGATCCGGAGCCGTTGTGGAGTCTACCGGAGGTTTGAGGCTGAAGATCCGACGGTTGGACATGTGGCAGCTCTAGAGCATACTGTGTGGAACAGATAGGTCCGGTGCCACCAGACACGTGTCAGTTCCGGAGCTTCCCTCGGGTTAGGTCCGGGGGTGCCGTTATGGTACGTATCCCGGAGATTCCCCCTTGTGGGCGGTAGCTCCGGTTTGAAGGTACACGTGGCGACCCTGGGACTAACCATGTTGGGGAAGCGGGTCCGGTTACGTCTGACATGTGAGCCTCCGAAGGTCTTCAAATAAAGTAGATGACATTTCCTTGAGATCTTTGCAATCTCAAGGGGTATACGGTACTCAGGGTACCGACAGGTACCCTCCTTGGTTTGCTTGATTTGCAGCCCCAAAAGAGTACGTGAGTTCTCCCATCATACTCATCTCAAATTCTGATTTCATCATAGCTGAAAACTTGGACACAAGATCATGAGAAGCACAACCAAAGATAATATCATCCACATACACTTGAACGAATAATGAGTCATTGCCATGCTTAAGCACAAAAAGAGTTTTATCAACCTTGCCCATGGTAAACCCCTTATCAAGTAAGAATGTTTCTAACCTATCATACCATGCTCTAGGGGCTTGTTTGAGACTGTACAAGGCTTTGGACAGTTTGTAAACATGATTAGGAAAATCTGAATTTTCAAAACCCGGTGGTTGTTCGACATAAACCTCCTCATCTATGTAGCCATTAAGAAAATCACTTTTAACATCCATTTGATATAGCTTAAAACCTTTAGATGCAGCAAAAGATAGCAAAATTATTATGGCTTCTAATCTTGCAACAAGAGCAAAAGTTTCATCAAAATCTAGACCTTCAACTTGAGTGAAACCTTGAGCAACCAACCTAGCCTTATTCCTAACCACAACCCCATCCTCACTTTGTTTATTTTTAAACACCCATTTAGTTCCAATTAAGGTGTGACCTTGAGGTGGAGGTACAAGTTTCCAAATATTATTTCTTTCAAAATTTTCTAACTCTTCTTGCATGGAAATAATCCAAGATTCATTAGTGAGTGCGTGTGATATATCTTTGGGTTCAAAGGTAGCAAAAAAGCAGAATGAGCATGAGAGTTTGGATCACAAAACCTGGACCATGTAACTCATTCGTGCAAGCTTCCAATAATCTGTTGTGGAGGATGAATTTTGAGAACCCGGAGGGGAGTGGACACTTCACAAGCTTCTTCTTCTTCATGTTCATCACAAATCGATGAGCTTGTGACTTGAGGAGGATCTGGACCAGCAATGGTGGTCGTCGGTGCTGGCTGTGAATTAAAATCAGGAGCTCAAACAATGTTATTAGCTGCTGAATTTTCAGGCAGCAACTCCACCTCTTCCTCATCTTCAACGAAAATGCTCTCCCCCTGCAGATATGGATCTGGACCTGCAATGTTTGAGCTAGGTACTAGGCTAGCTTCATCAAAAGACACTTCACAAGTCTCCACAATTTTGTTAGTGTCAAGTAAAAGCACACGGTAGCCTCTAGTATGAGATGGATAACCAAGAAACATACCATCAATGGATCTAGGTTCAAATTTATCAAGATTACCATGTTTCTTAACAAAGCATTTGCAACCAAAGACCTGAAAGTGCGTAACACTAGGCCTATGTTCAAACCGTAGCTCATATGGGGTTTTACCTAGCTTAGAGCGCAAAAAAACACGATTTGAGACATAACAAGCGGTTGCAATCGCATCAGCCCAAATTTTCTAGGAGTTTGATATTCATCAAGCATAGTCCTAGCCATCTCAACTAAGGTTCTGTTCTTTCTTTCTACAACACCATTTTGTTTAGATACATATGGTGAAGAAAATTGATGATCTATTCCATTTTCAGCACAAAAGTGATCAAAAGATTGATTTTTAAATTCAGTTTCGTTATCACTTCTAATTGCTTTCAAAGATCCTGGGTGATCAATTGATAATCTAAGAAATAAAGTTCTAAAGTGACAAAAAGCTTCATTCTTAGACGCCATATAGTAAACCCAAGAGTATCTAGAATAATCATCAACAATAACAAGAACATACCATTTACCTCCGAAGGATTGAACACGTGAAGGTCCTACGGTGTCAAGGTGCAGAAGTTGACCCGGTTCAGTTGTCATGATCATTGTGAGAGGAGTATGTGAACCTGCAACCATCTTAGCATGTCTACAAGAGGAGCACACAATTTCTTTGTCCCCTTTAAGCTTAGGCAACTCACGTATGCGATCAAGAGAACTAAAACGTGTTAGGAGATCAAAGCCTACGTGACCAAGTCTACGATGCCAGAAATATAAATCCTTTGAATCATTAGCAACTAGACACCTATGCTTAGAGGAAGACATATCAAAATCAGCTTTAAAAACTCTTCCAAACTGAGACATGTTAAAAATAAGCTCACTATTTGAACTTACAACTTTGCAGCAGTTTTTACTGAAAATAATTTCCAGATCTTCATCTAGCAATTGCGAAACAGAAAGCAAGTTGTATTTCAAATTTTTGACAAGTGCCACATCCTTCAAAGTGTAGTGATCATTTACTCTAAACGAACCCTTAGCAATTATAGGAGTTGAAGAATTATCGGCAAAAGTAACATTCTCTACACGTGACACAAAAGAGAGGGAGGAGAATCAATCTTTGTTACCGGTCCTGTGGCGTGAGCAACCTGAATCCACATTCCAAATGTTATCCTTCCTCAAACGTGTAACCTACATAGAAGCACAATACGTCGATGACTCAATACTGGGGTTAGTCAAAAGGCATTTAGGAATCCAGTACTGAGTCACACGACGTGCAACAGGAAAAACGCACGAAAGCTGAGATAAAACAGCAGGTTTACGAGTCAAAGTTTGAAGTTTTTTTACTCTTAACTACTGACCTATAAGATGTTACTTGAGTAGCACAAAAATCAGTAGCTCCAGAGGAAAAAACAGAAGGTCCAGCGGTAAACTTTGAATGTTTTTGACTCGTAACAGCAGGTTGCATGTTCCTGGCATTCGGTTTAATATGTGGAGCAAATTTTGCATGAAAGTTATGAGATCTAGCAATCATTCTTTCCCTTTTCTGTTGTTTAGCTAATCTATAACAAAAATCTATGACATGACCATCTCTACCACACTAGGTACAATGAAATTTAACTTTGTGTTCATGTCTAGATGAGCAAACAACATTTTTATTTGAAACTGAATGAGACAACACCCCTGCAGATTTGAAAACCACTTCTTTTCGTTTAGGAACTGTTTGAATCAGATCACTTCCTAATGACTTTACAATTTTAGGTGAATGTGCCTTAGCATGAGCATGAGAATCAAAACCTAAACCAGTTTTATCTTTGCAAGACTTGGAAGAATTCAGCAGCAAGTTTAGGTTCTTATCCCCATTGCAAAACTGATCTAATGTCCTATGCATGTTATCAAGTTTATTGGACAAATCAAGGCAATTTTCACATGAAGTTTTTCCTTTTAATTTGCAATTGGAACAATATTTAACTTCATGAGAACGTAAAGCATTATTCAATATTGAAATTTCATTCATAGCATCTTTTAGTTTCTTTTCAAGATCATCACAACTAGAACAATGCAAATCAATTGTAGAACAAGAAGCATCTTTTAAGTTTCCACTGTCAAGTGCAGCAAGCTTTTTGTTCTTTTCAATTTCAAGTTCAAGTCTATCTAGAGTGGAGGAGTGTGCAGTTCTTAGTGTGGACAATTGTTCATCGATTAAATCACATGAGGGACAAGAATCATTACTAGGAATCAAGATTTTCAAACGGTTGATTTCAGATTCTAGTGATCCAATTTTAGCAGCATTATCCCTAAGCTTTTTGTCATTTTTCTTAACAATAATAGTTGCACGAGAAATTGCATCACACATTTCATTACAGGTAGAACATACCTCATCATCGTCACTGTTGTATTCTGCATCCTCCTGACTTGATCTTGATCTTGTTTTGCCCGCCATGAAGCATAAGTTGGCCAGATCGTCATCATCTTTATTACTTTCAAAGTCAACATCGCTTGAACCAAGCTCTTGAAGTGTAGTGATGAAGCTGTTAATCATCTTGCATCCTATGGTACCCATCTTTTTCTTGTTGGGGTTTCCAGAGGTGGTCTTGACCTTGTTCTGCTTTTCTTCATGGGTAGTAGGACCTGAAAGGTTAGGGCATTCTATATGAAAGTGTCCTGTCTTACCACATTCAAAACAACATTGAGGTCTGGAGCTTCCTCTCCTTCTAGTTCTCACATTTTGCAATGCTTTTGAGAATCTAGTTGAGATGAGTGCTAACTCCTCTTCTGGAAATTCCTCGATCTGCTCCAGGGTTAGTGAGGACAACAAAGCAAGAGTATTGCAAGATGATGATTGGCCGGAGCTAGGCATATCACGTTGTGAGGCAAATGCAATAGACTTATTTGGGTTCTTACGTGATAATATGTCAATTTCATGAGTTTTAAGTTTAGAGTAAAGCACATATAAAGTAAGTGTACTCATAACAGTAGATTCACAAATAGATGTAACTTTCATCTCCCAGATTAACATGTCTAATGCACTAAGAAGTTGCCTAGCATTTTCAGCATCAGAAAAAATAACGTTGACACTACGCAAGTTACTGAGAATTTTGTTAAAGTGAGCAAAGAGATCATCAATGGACTCACCGGGTTGCATCTTGAAGCGCATGTATTCTTTCTTGAACATGTCTTGCCTCACCTCCTTGATCGTATTGGATCTTTCATAATAGTCACAAAGTGCTCTCCATACATTGTATGCCGATCAGAGATGTGCAACGCGGTCGAAGTCGCTCTGAGTGAGTCCTTGGATGATCAAGTTTCGGGCTTTGTTGTTGTTGTCGACGTCCCATAGGTTTGTAGCCGTAACTTGATCATTAGGTGGCACTTCATAAGGCTTGTACACCTTCTCCCATATTGCGAAGCCTTGCGCCTGGATGAAAGCCTCCATGCGTGCCTTCCAAACCTAAAAATCAAAACCAATAAACACACAAGGTTTGACGGAGTATTTCTCCATGATGATTAGTCCAAAACACGTGCAAATCACAATAATTAGAGCACCGTGGCTCTGATACTAATTGTAGGATCGAAGAGCACGTGAAAAGCTACCAGGGGGGTGAATGGTAGATTTAAAAATCTTACACAGCGGAAACAATTAAATCTCAACTCCTTCGGCGGAAAAATGATCTGTTAGAGAAATCGTGTGTGAAACTAATCTAAACGTGTTTCACGGTGACAAAAGTGATATATATCATAGATAATCAAGTCACGAGGAAAACACAAGAAGAATCACTCAAATCCATTGAGAGAAACTCAAGTTATGATCGAAAGATCGAACAAAGGTCAATCTGTCCTACCCGAGAAAAAAGTTCTGGAATGCTGCAAAGAAACTCGTGTAGATCCGAAACCACAAATCCAATGACCGTGAAATTTTGATAGATGATAGATAATCAAGTTGTGAAGACAACACAAAAAGAATCACGTCAATTGGATCTTTAAAACTCGAGTTATGATAAAAACACAGACGAAAGGTAATGCTGTGCAGAAACTCGACGAGTAAAACTTGTCTGGAACAAGTCGGACGAACAAGGCACAAAAGTTCCTTCAAACTACAAATTTTATTCAATATAACACAAGAGGAACAGCCTCAAAGTCGTGCACCACGATCTCTGGCCTTCCTTGCTTATATAACCAGCCCTCAGGCCAACCCAATCTCAATTAGGACTCTAATCCTACTCACATCACGAATCGAAACTTTCTATAACTGCTTAGGACTCTTCTATACGCAGATAGAAGCAATCTTAAGACTTCCAAACACCTTAGGAACGTATCCCACATTCCTAAAACAACTCAAATTCGTGACCCACATGAAATCCTATCATAACCAACTCAAATCTTTCCATATTTGAGTGAAACCCGACTCAGCCGCAGCCTGAGTCCATAACCTAGTCGGTTGGACCTTTCCGACCAATTCTTTATGTCCACATCTCTTCATCATGCATAGGAACCAAGTAGCCACGTCCATGCACTCCTTGCACACGTGCAAACACCTTCTTTCGACGTCCAGTAACCTTCATATGCACTGCCCTTGATTAATCATCCTGCGCGACCTCTTGACCCGCTCAACCACAATTCCTCCTGAATTTGGTTGTTGGAACCTCGTCTCCTCCCTGAGACTAGTCCAAAGGATCCTGTCACCAGCCATGACTTGAACTCAAGCAACACCTGCACATGAACAAACAACCAATCCGTACGATCTCAAATCCGCGACTTGACTCAAATTAGTTCCGAACACAACACCTTACGTGAGCACCTCACATAAGCATGTTGCAAAACCACAGTAAAACGATATCAGCCATATCAACCAAAACGCACCAAAAACTTAGCAAATGAATACTAATCAATCTTTCCAACAATGTAAAGCAAGTTTGAGACAATTCAAAAGCAGGAACATTTTGATCAAGCTCCTAAACTTGCCAAAGCTAACCGGAGCTTGAGCTGGAGATTACCAAAGCTAGTACAACCTAGCGCCGGAGCTTAACAAAGCTAGTCGGACCTAGCACCGAAGCTAACCAAAACTAGTTTTGGTTAGCTCCGGTGCTAGGTCCGACTAGCTTTGGTAAGCTCCGGCTCAAGCTCCGGTTAGCTTTGGCAAGGTTCGGAGCTTGATCGTAATGTTCCTGCTTTTATCTTGCAATGTTTTGAACTTGCTTTATATTTTTTGGAAATATTGCTTAGTATTCATTTGTTATGTTTTTGGTGTGTTTTGGTGGTTATGGTTGATATCGTTTTGATATGCTTTGCAACATGCTTATGTGAGGTGCTCACGTAAGGTGTTGTATTTACGGAACTAACTTGAGTCAAGTCGCGGAGTTGGGCTCGTACGAATTAGTTGTTTGTTCATGTGCAGGTGTTGCTTGAGTTTAAGCCATGGCTGGTGACAAGATCCTTTAGACTAGTCTCAGGGAGGAGATGAGGTTCCAACAACCAAATTCAGGAGGAATTGTGGTTGAGCGGGTCAGGAGGTCACGCAGGATGATTGAATCAAGGGCAGTGCATATGAAGCTTACTGGACGTCGAAGGAAGGTGTTTGCACGTGTGCAAGGAGTGCATGGATGTGGCTACATAGTTCCGAGGCCTTATGAAGAGAGGTGGACGTAAAGAATTGGTCGGAAAGTTCCAACCGACTAGGTTATGGACTCAGGTTGCGGCTGAGTCGGGTTTGACTCAAATATGGAAAGATTTGAGTTGGTTATGATAGGATTTATTGTGGGTAACAAATTTGAGTTGTTTTAGGAATGTCGTATATGTTCCTAAGGTGTTTGGAAATCTTAAAATTGCTTCTATCTGCGTATAGAAGAGTCCTAAGCAGTTATGGAAAGTTTCAATTCGTGATCTGAGTAGGATTAGAGTCCTAGTTGAGATTGGGTTAGCCTAAGGGCTGGTTATATAAGCAAGGAAGGCCAGATCTAGTGGTGCACGACTTTTGGGGCTGTTCCTCTTGTGTTCTATTGAATAAAATTTGTAGTTTGAAGGAACATTTGTGCCTTGTTCGTCCGACTTGTTCCAGACAAGTTTTACTCGTCGAGTTTCTGCACAGCAGTACCTTTCGTCAGTGGTTTTATCATAACTCGAGTTTTACAGATCCAATTGACATGATTATTTTTGGGTTGTCTTCAAAACTTGATTATATATCATCTGTAAAAATTTCACGGTTATTGGATTTGTGGTTTCTGATCTACACGAGTTTCTTTGCAGCGTTCCAGAACTTTTTTCTCGGGTAGGACAGATTGACCTTTGTTTGATCTTTCGATCATAACTTGAGTTTCTCTCAACGGATTTGAGTGATTCTTCTTGTGTTTTCTTCGTGACTTGATTCTCTCTGATATATATCACTTCTGTCATGGTGAAACACGTTTAGATTAGTTACACACACAATTTTTCTAACAGATCGTTTTTCCGCCAAAGGGGTTGGGATTTAATTGTTTCTGTTGCGTAAGATTTTTAAATATACCATTCACCCCCCCTTCGGTAGCTTTTCACGTGCTCTTCGATCCTACAGCCTTGCTGCCCTCTGGCACGCGAGAAGGTGGAGCAGCAGGTGTAGTTTGTTGGCCGCCATTGGATAGTGTAGTCGCTGCACGGAGGGTCGAAGATGGTGCTGTTTTGGATGGTGTAGACGTCGAACGCGGCGTGAAGTTGCTCCTCGTGCGTTGTTGCTATTTTTGTCGGCCCTGCAATTCTTTTTCTGCCAACATAGCAAGATGAAACAATCTGTTAACAATATCATATTCCTTGTAATCAACAATGTCCTGAATTTCACGCCTCAACCCCCCCCCCCCCCATAAAAACGAGCTATTTTATCATCCATGTCCTCTACTACCCCACAACGCAGCATAGCCTTATGTAACTCTTGATAATACTCCTCTACGGACATGTTACCTTGCTCTAAGCGTTTGCAATTTTTTTGCGAAGGTCTTGCTAAAAAGATGGAGGAGCAAATTGAACACGCATAGCTTCCTTTAATCTATCCCATGTTGGAGGATCAGTTCTAGTTTTAACAAGTTCATTCCACCATATGATAGCAAAGTACTTAAACTCACTAGTGGCTTGACGAATTCTATGTTGTTCAGGAACAAGATGAACATTAATTTTTAGCTTTACTCTCCCAATCAAGATAAGCCTCAGCATCATAAGCACCAGAAAAAGAGGGTATAGTAAATTTCACTTTAGCAAAAGGATCATCAGGAGGATGATTATAATTATTATGATGATTATTACCTCCCATACCTCGACGATAAAGTGGTAGTCTTGGCTGATTGTTGTGATCTTCCATATTATCATAAGCATTGTCTTCATGTCTTCCAGCGAGAGGCAACCGAGCTTCAAAAGTATTCATCCGAAGAGCAAGGTCATCAAGTTGGCGAGTCAAGTTCACCAATGACTCCTCTGTTGATGCGTTGTATTTGGCGAACATATTTGTCATGGTCTTCATCATATCACGTAACTCAGCATGTTGAACACATTCGTCATCACTGTCTTCTCCTGCTATTGTTAGTAGGAAACAAAAGACAACAAAAATATGTTATCCCTATCAACTACAGTGAGAATGTGGAAAGGTGGATGAAAACAATCTCTCACGCTCAAGCGTCTTACCACGCTCTTACAAGTGTTCTTACCGATACAGCAGGTGGTGTGGATGGTGAGATGAACCAATGAAGCATGTGGTGATTGCAAAGGTACCTGTTATGCTCAAGAGAAAGGTGGAGCTTGGATGGAACAATATGGTGGCTAATAAGCAGAAAATTGTTAACAGGTAAACAAAGTTGAATAAGTATTCAATGTAGGAAACTGGTGCTGGTCAACCAAGTGCTCTAGGGCCTAGCACAATACAAGGAAGTAGCAAGGCAAAAAGAAGACAAAATGATATAACCAACAATCACAGCACAAGTAGTATATGCCAATTGCTTTAATAAGTGTGCTCTTCACTATTTTTTTTTGTAATATTTTTTTGATATTTTTTCCTTACTCAGGAGCACAAAAATATGAAGCACACAAATTTGCAGCTCAATTGAATATAATATGCGGCCTATAGAAAATAAAGAAGATTCTTTAAAATTTGTGCTGAAACTTCGGAGACCGGATAGCCTATCTTCCGAGGGGTATTTGGGCAATCTAAATTTCGCCGAACACGGCGAAGCAACAGAAAACCAGATGCTAAATTTCGCGTAGATCAATTTGAAAAAAACTCGCCCGATTTCGGGTTCGTATGCGAAAGTTATGGCCGTTTTAAGGTAGGTTGTCCGAGTTACAGTTTTTGGATGTTGATTCCAACTCGGTTTCAGAACAAAACTCGCAGTCGGATATGAAAACGAACGAGAATTTGCACAACAACTAATAGGGTGGTGTGTGATGATTCAAGGATGAGTGGCACAAAGGTTTGTCACCTAATCTAGGGTTGGTGATGCGGGAGTTCAGGCAAGGCGGGTAGCTAGAGCAAACCGATGAACGTGATGGATCGATTTGTTGTTTTTGGGATTGTGGAATAGGTATGGAACATCAAGAAAATAAGGACAAAACACGATAACTAGGATCCAAAAAACAAAGCTAAACCAGCAACAAGACTCGACCACACGAATGCTAAACTCAACAATGCAAACTGAAAAATGAAACTGCAGGCACTATAGTCTAGGAACCGGTAAAAATGATTTAATTTTTTTGTGGCTTTTCTGTGGACTCTACGTACGAAATGAAACCAATCTAATGGAACGAAAACAAAGATACCACACGGGCAACCTGGAAGTCTGATACCAATTGATGAGTAGTTTATGCCCGATATTCCAAAAGGTAAGTCGATTGGGGTGCAGAACTCGATGTTGATGATTCGCGGAACTCGAGCAGTTCGAGTACCCCTGCAATCACTACACCACTGCTCCGTTGGTTACCAACCTTGCTGCACACGCTTGACCTCGCCAAGAAGACTAATCCCAGCAAGTGCAACCGAGAACACAAGCAAGAACGTCGAAGACACGATCTGAAATCGAAGTTGGGGTCTCACAAACTGTAGAATGACGATATTATTGATCTAAGCAAAACCCACTGAATATGACCGGTGGCTGCAGTATTTAAAAGCTAGAGTTTGGCCAAAACACGCTTAAACGCGTCCCTAATGGACTCATACGGGATACAAGGCCCAATGGCCCGATTCGGTGGCGCAACACGAGACAGAAATAAGGACTCAACTTGTTTCAAAGATTCCCAATGACCCCAAAGGAATTTATAGGTCGTACCAGTGCTATTGGAAAGTTTATCTTCTTCTCTTTCCGTGTATATGTGGAACGTCGAAAACGGAGTCCGTATGCATCCTGGGCGTCCGTTTTAAGGTGGACTGCTCCTGGACTTCAAGTTGAACTCAAGTCCAAGTTGTAAACTGATTCCATCAACTTGTGGACGTCCCAACAGGTTCTCCACATTTCCAAGGCCTCTTCCCTTCACTTGTTGATCTTCTCCATTGTTTTTAATAACAATTAAATCATCACATAGCAATCTATTCTCAAACTCCCATACAAAGGAAGTTAGGAACGAGTTCACCTGCTGATTTATTGACCGTGCTCGTGCTCTTGTGATTGGTCCTTACAATTCAATGTGTATCTTCACTATTGTGATGTCCTCATCAAAACCAGCCCTAGTTCCCTCTCCTACCAGAGTTGCTAGAAGTGGCTCCCAGATGGCTTGGTGTCTGCCAAAGCTGGCCATTAGTTGGAGCCGACCCTCAGAATCAATGGTGGTCCTCAACAACATGGAAGGTCAGTAATCGAAGATCTTACTGATTGTTGTTTCAACTATTTCTCCTTCAACCACATTGCTGCGACGTGTAAAAAAGCTTCTAGATACTTCCACTAAAAGGAAGAAGGTCGAAAAGCTCATCTCTGTAAGATATTCAAGTCTCCTTCCCCGATCTCTTCAGGAGTTGTTCAGCTCTAGGAGGGAATCATTACAGGAAAAGCGATCATTTGCGACGGCCATATTTATTTGCGACGGCCAGCCGTCGCAAATACAGTAATTTGCGACGGCCCGCCACTGGCCGTCGCAAATAACGTGGCCGTCGCAAATAAGTATTTATTTGCGACGGCCAACACCGGAGCCGTCGCAAATAGCCACTTATTTGCAACGGCTAACCCTAGTACCGTCGCAAATAAGTAAGCCGTCGCAAATAAGTTCTTATTTGCGACGGCTGCAAAAGGGGCCGTCGCAAGTAACATTAATTGCGACGGCTACGTGGTCCGGCCGTCGCAATTAAAATGGCCGTCGCAAATAGGGGCCTTTATCCCGACCCAGCACTTCAATCTCGTTTCATTCTCACCGCTCGACACCACCGCGCGCCGTCGCCGCCCTGCCGCCGCCGGCCCCCGCCCTGCCGTCGCCGCCCCGCCGCCGCCGCCCCGCCGCCCCGCCGCCACCCCCGTCCTCGGCTCGCCGCGCCCCCGCCGCTCGGCCCGCCGCGCCCCCGCCGCCCCGGCCCGCTGCGCCCCCGCCGCCCCGTCCCGCCGCGCCCCCGGCATCGCCGCCGCCGGCCTCGCCGGCCCCGGAGCTCCGCGTCGCCGTTGCGCCCCCGCCGCCCCCGGCCCCCGACGCCTCCGAGGTGAGCGCCCCCTGTAAACCCTAATACCCCTGCGTATTGCTTTTTTTGGGTCGGTTTGGTGTGGTTTTGTATGGTTTGGGTTCTAATGGTTAGATTTTAGTTTGAAATTATGGTTGAAAGTCAAATGGTTCTTTGTCTGGGAACAACGGTACCAACGTGAGGGGAGGCCGCTGCGAAACCGGACCTCGGCGGAGGGAGGGGGGGGGGGGGTCGACCAGCGCCGCCGCGAAGCCTGCCCTCGCCGGGCAGGGAGGGGAGGAGGATCCGCCGACGGGGGAGCGCCGAGCAGCGCCGTCGCGGAAGCCAACGGGGAAGGCCGAGCCGCGCCGCCGCGAAGCTTGGCCTCGCTGGGCGGGACGAGGAGGAGGAGCCGCCTAGTGGGGTAGCGCCGTCGTGGAAGCCACTGGGAGAGGCCGAGTCGAGCCGCGCTGCCGCGAAGCTTGGCTCGCCGGGCGGGGAGGAGGAGCCGCCGGTGTGGAGGGGGGGGGGGCACCGCGGAGATTTCTGGCCTCGCCGGGCGTGGCGAGGAGAAGGAGCCGCCGAGCAGCGCCACCGGGGGAGGTTGACGTCGCCGGGCGGGAAGGAGGAGCCGCCCAGGGGAGGGGGGGGGGGGCGGGTGAACCGTGTTTCCATCAGGGCGGACCGGAGGCTTCGTTGTTTTAGGGTTGGCCGGTACGCTAAGGCCGGTGGGCCGGTGTGGTAGTTTGGGCTCAAACGGTTACAAAACGGGTTGGAACCGGTTTGGATTGGGCTGGGTTAGATTGGGTTTATGTTGATTTCTTATTTGGTTTGGTTTTGTTTGGTTTACATGAGATTGTTAGTGGGCTGGTTTGGGCTGAGATTTTTTGAAAAATATAGTGGTTTGGTTTCAGTTTTGGGCCAGTTGTTAACCCATTAACAGGTTTACTCATGGAAGAAATCATAGTGGAGTTTCTCTCAGGGTTGTAGTTTCATGTGGGCCTAACCAAGTTAAAGCTGTGATTTCCTCAAACTTTTTAGGAGATTAAGCTAAAGCTGTGATTTTAATCCTTGTATGATAGGATAGGAAATATGATTCATGTGCCCTTATTTACACTGGATAGCTTAAGTATACAAGACTAAATCTTCGGTGCAGATGTGTCTCGACTAACAAAGTCGTCCGATTAGGGGGTCTAGCGACCACAAACTTTGGCCGGCGCTGCCGCGCCTGACAACAGTCGCCGCCGCGCCTAGCCGTCGGGCCTGGCCAACGTTGCGAGGCGAGTGTTTCACTTCAATGCTGCCAAGGCGCTTCGACAAGCTTTGTCGAACGCCCGTGTTCAAATTATTAATGAGCACTTGAAGGCGAACCAGCAGCACGTGTTACACTTCCGGCAAGAGAGCGAGAGGCACCTGACGGAGGAGGAGTACGCGCAGGTACGTGGAGTGTAGTAAGTATTTTTTTCTGATAATGTCCTCGATGGTACTTTTAACGACTTTCAACTATGTGCAGGGCCACGTGAGCTGGTTGCAGGGTCGGAACGATGCATTTCGGGCCCTTTGTCGCTACTGGGCTAGCGACGAGTTTAAAGCTAAGTCCGGGAAGGCTCGAGACTGCAGAGGGGTGGAGGGGAAGAGCAGGCACGGGCAAGATAACCACTTGCGTTTAGCTAAACGCATGGTAAGTGTGTGTAACTTATGTTTATATATTAATAATATATTGTTCGTACTAACACGTATTGACAGGAGCGCGAGACGGGGGTGCCGCCCACCCCTGCTGAGGTTTGGAAGAGAGGTCATAGGGACCCTTCTCAGCCGACGGGGTGCAGTCAGGCTGTAGCCGAGCGGTTGGTAAGTTTAGAAACCATTCATATTACATATAACTATATAGATTGTTGAACTTACACGATTTTATTGTTTTGCAGGCTAAGTACGGGGAGGAGGCTAGGAAGATACACGGCGAGGATTTCGATTGGGAACGTCAACCGATCGATCCTCAAGCCGCGTATGCAACCGGTGGTGGAAAAGCACACGGAAGGTGAGTTTGCAAGTCATTTTATCGTTTTCAATTCAAAGTATTCAAGATATTTTAATTTCATATTACTGACTCTCTTTTTTATAGGCTCGCCATATTCGACGGAGTTGTCGACTCGAGGGCGGGTAGACCTGCGAGAGGCAGCTCCACGCAGGCTTCGGGCACGGGAGGTCGCCGCTCGCAGAGGGACATTGAGATGCAGTCCCTCCGAGAGATTGTAGAAGAAAACGAAAGGCGACATGAGGAGGAAAGGAGGGCGATGGAGGCCACGATCCAAACCCAGGCAGCAGCGTTGGCGCAGATGCAGGAAGCAATGGAGGTAACAATCTAAAAATTAAAATTCTCATTAATTCAGCTTAAATGACTTACTAATAGGTAGCATTTAATGTTTGCAATGACAGGCCATCGCTCGGGCGCAGGGTCTGGGAATCCAGCTACCGGTACTACCACCGGTCCTCCCAGGCGATCCTTCTTCAGCGGGTCAGGTAAGTTTCTATGTAATCCTTCTTCTTCAGCGTAATAAGATTGGGATAGATGAAAGAGAGAGATAGTTAGATAGAAGAAAATGATTGAGATAGAAGAAAGAAAGAGATAGAAGAAAGGGAGACAGAAGAAAGAGTGAAAGATAGATAGAGTAGGATAGGAATGAAGAGAGAGTAAGATGTGGATGGAGATAGAGAGAGGGGAAGATAGAGGGAGGGAGATGTAGATGGAGATAGAGGGAGAAAGATAGAAGGAAAAGGATAGCAATAGAGAGATAGAGTGAGCAAGAAAGATAGAGTGAGAGACAAAGAGAGAAATGAAAAGAGAGAGGAAGAGAGGGTGATCTAGATGAAGATAGAGGGAGAGGGAAGGAGAGAGATGTTGATGCATTTATATTCTAACTCTAAGTTTTATTAATTGCAGGGATCCGCGACGGCTGCACAAACGCCGTCGCCTTCGCTACCGCCGCCTGGATTGAGGCGCGACGACGACGACTTCGACTTCGGAGGTGGCTTCGGAGGTTAGATGGGCGAGTGAGCCCTTTTATTTACGATGTGAGATGTGAGATGTATCGGAATTTTAGTTTGTGATTGTGATGATGTTTGTGTATGCTGTGTATATACTGTGTATATTGTCTATATTGTGTTTGTTGTGATTCTGGCCATCGAGCCGGGTAGTATTTTCTGTTTTAAAAAAAATAAAAAACCTTATTTGCGACGGCTTTTTATACAGTACCGTCGCAAATAAGGACACAAGCCGTCGCAATTAAACCACAGTTATTTGCGACGGCCAGGCCGTCGCAAATAAGCATTAATTGCGACGGCCTGGCCGTCGCAAATAGCGTCGTGGGTCCCGGAGGAGGGCACGTGGGCCCTGCCCTCTGAACTTATTTGCGACGGCCCGACCGTCGCAAATAGAGGCCTTAATTGCGACAGCCTGGCCGTCGCAAATAAGCATTAATTGCGACGGCTAGACCGTCGCAAATAATTTTGCGGGGCCCACCAGCCCGCAGCAATAACTTGCGACGGCCTCTCCTAGCCGTCGCAAATAAGCTATTTGCGTCGGCCAGGCTGTCGCAAATAAGCTATTTGCGACGCCATATTTGCGACGGCTAGAAGCCGTCGCAAATAAGGAAAGCCGTCGCAAATAGCTTATTTGCGACGGCATTCGGCTTATTTGCGACGGCTCTGGCCGTCGCAAATTGTCGGCATTCCTGTAGTGAATGTGCATCAACTCTGGAGTTAGGAGGTTGGAGTGTGACTGCTCCAATTATCCTCTTTCCCTGATTGGAGCTTCTCTAGCAGTCGCCTCCCCCTCTCCGTCATTGTCAGTCCAAGTGTGTGTGATCATTCACATCTAGAAGGGCTCAGACTCCAAGCCCTCCATGGGGTCTTCAGACGATCTCCCATTCAAGTCACTAATGCTAAATTGGTTCACTCAATGGGTGGAATCTGATGATTTTTGAGGCTTCGTTGTCAAGTGTGCCTCACTTTTTCTTGGCTTTGTGCTGGTTTGATCTCGAAGGTTAATTGTATTGGTTGCACACATCGTATTTATTTTCGAAGTTATTGGAGGGTCAAGATCTGTTATTGGTCTTTTTGTTGGTGATGGTCTGTTGTGACTTCGTTGTGGTCGTGTATGGTAATTGATCATTATTGTATCTGGCTGGTAGCACAAAAAATGGGGGTTTCCGGCTGTATTTCTCTATAAAAAAAAGAACTCTAGTCGTGCAATGTTAGGGGATAGTAGCACAACTATCATGTTGAGCCGATGTCAGATTTATGAGTGTGTTGTATATGCATCTGTAGTGACAATTAACAAGCAGTATGATAAAAAATTATCTACGACTTTTATTTTTATAGGATCATAAATGACAATTCTTTTCATTTTTTGAGTGTATATACTGTAGACAAAGCAAAAATGACATACGTTTTAACTAAGTATACACATATTCTTATTTTACTAGTACCCTGACATTTTATGTACTAATGATGGTAATTAAATTATCACTTATTTGATTAATACTAGCATTGCAAGGTAATCAAACTAGAAACATCTTTTGCTAAATTTTGCAAAATTCACATATCAATCCGACTAATCATACTTATAGATACTATATGGGTACATATAGCAATCTAGATGTTCTTCACTATAGAAATCCCGTCGATTTACAACGCCTGAATAAGGGCCCATGACCGTTGCAAATAAGGGCCCGGACCAGGCGGATGGGATGGACATGTTTATTTGTGACGGTTGCGAAGGCCGTCGCAATTAAAGGCCTAATTTGCGACGGCCTTCCCTAACCGTCACAAATAATAGATGTCTTATATGTGACGATACTGTATAAAAGTCGTCGCAAATAAGATTTTTTTTATTTTTTTTTAAAAACCGAAAATGTTGTCTGACTCGATGGCCAGAAACACAACAATGACAACAACAATAACAACAGTTTGCAACATAATCAGCACCACAACATCCACACAATATATACATAGCACAACATGCTCGCATCACATCACAAAGTCACAAAACAAACAAAAGGGGTTATATACTAGCTCCTCTACTACCTCCAGAGCCACAAACGTCGTCGTGGTGCGTCACTCCAGGCGCTGGTATCGACGGCGACGGAGTTTGAGCCTCCATCGCAGATCTCTGCAATACATGTGAGTAGTTTAACATATTTATAAGTTTGAAACTTTTCTTTTGTCTAGAATTGATTAAACGAGCTAGAATTGACCATATTTAGCTTATTTTAGCTAAGTTGAGTTAGATTCGGCTATATTAGATGAGGTAAAACTTGAATAGCTAAGTTGAGTTAGATTTGCCTATGTTTGATGAAGTAAGACTAAGTAAGTACATTTTTATTATTGAATAGCTGAAGTAGGAGTGTTCTGTGTGATCTGCAGCGGCGGCGGTGGCTGCACCGGTGGTGGTGGTGGTAGCTTCACGTTTTTTACGTATAGAATAAATTCTGCAAGCGCACGGAAACTATTGGTGTAGCATTTCCCCTTAAAGAGTATTCTAAGGGTGTCATTTATTTTATTCCAATTGAAGGCCAGGTGGAAATGTAGCAATCATCATATGGAAAGGATAGAATGGTCTAGGTAGGGTTCTAGTGACGATGGATAATAGATAATTGGAGGTAGTGTGATACACACAAGAGCATTCTATTACAAGGGAAATGAATAGGTCCTAATGGAGATTAGACTAAGAGTTAGTGAGTTGCTCCTACAATGCCTCTAATATACATATACATAGCCTAGGTTATATAGTAATGAGCATGTCAATGGTAAATCATTTATTCTAAGATGTTCAACACATCGGGCATGGGTTTACCCCTAGCAAAAGTAGGACGACTCCCGCCAAGTGCCTGTGGTATAGCCGAACGTGAAGGGTTACAAAGGACAGATAGGATTGTGACCACCTACTGTCTACCTCTTCAATCCGTGGGTCTATGAGACATTCAACACTACTTAGCTATCCTAGCACCATGCTAGCATATTAAGTAAATACCTTAAGAGCTTAGGCACAAGACATCCTAAGGGAATCAACTAAGTCATCGTTGAAACAAATATTGATACATAGTGATAAGAGGTTTAGGCCCAATCTTCCGATAGGTAATGGATAAATTGATTGATGGAGATCTCGACGTTGATGATCCGAGACTCTCGAGTAGAACACGAAAAACCCCTGCAATCACTACACCACCGCTCTGTTGGTTATCAACCGTGCTGCACATGATTGACCTCGCCAAGAAGGCTAATTCCTGCAAGTGCAACCGAGAACACAAGCAAGAACAAGGTAGAAGCAATCTGAATTGCTAAGTTGGGGTCTCACAAACTGATGAACGGCGAAACTGTGTATAACAGATTAATCTAAGCAAAACCCATAGTTTATGGTGGCTACTATAGCGTATATATAGGTGGGAGGACGTCCAAGGGGGTGTTGGGGTCGTGACCTAACCCTAAGACACAAAAATAATGTACTTAGACTTGATACAAGGCTTAATGGCCCAAAACAGTGGCGCAACACCCTGACAGATTCTGAACTCGATTTTGTTTCGACGATTGCCGTCGACTCCCATGTAATTTTGACATGGGACCAGTGCAATTGGAAAGGCTATCCTCTCCCCTTTCCGTGCATATGTAGAACGTCCAAAACGGAGTTCGTATGTGTCCAGGGCGTCCGTTTTAGTGCGTACTGCTCCTGGACTCCGAGTTAGACACGATTTTGAGTTGGGGTTGGTTTCCATCCTCTTTGAACGTATCCTCTGGTCCTCCACGCCCCTAAATCTTCCTCCAATTACTTCTTTAACTTCTCTATGGATCCTAATAACAATTAAGTCATTAGGTAGCAATCTATTCTCAAAAATATATAAGGAAACATATAAGAACGAGCTCACCTCTGAAATTAATTGGTGTGTGTGAATCCTATTGATTGCGTCTTGTATGTTGAATAGAGTGTTGTGTATATGCATAGGAATGATGTCTTCATCATCCTCCCCTTCTTGAATTGGAGTCATCGTCGACTCAAGTTCATCTTCTCTCATGTGTTGATCCAAATGTGCAACGCCATCAATTCTTCTTGTATGTATGAAAGGACGAGGCCAAGGTGGTGGACAACTTAGTGCACCATCTTGATCTTGTCCATCAAATAAGAGCGCACATACACTTGAGCCAGGATCCCAAACAAATAAACATTGTATAATATTTGTATGTGCATTTATAATGTGCATAATCTTATCACATAGTATAATTATTCATATTAACATGATCATATCATAGCTAATTACACTATACACTGCAACGATTTAGTATTCGTTGCAGTACAACCGCTGCAACAGAGCGGAATCCTTATAGTGATAGTAAGGGTTTATATTGTTTATGATGATAGGTTATGATAATTATGACATAATCATAAATACTATTCCTATCACATACATAACCTCTACAATCAAATAAGAAACGCTTCATCCAAGTATATGTATAAAGGAAGACTAAAGATAATATCTTTATTATGCATAAAGTCATAAATACAAGAAGGAATATATGAGCCATTCATTTCCCAATGTGGAATTGGGAAGAGAGACTCCCTCTACTCCTTTCTTAATTTTGACTAGGGACTAGAGACTCTCCTCTCTACAGCCTAAACTCCTCTAAGACTATGAAAAATAGTGGATACAATAGAATGAAGCTCAAGTGGTGTGTGTTGAAGTGAGGGGTAGGGGGCCTTATTTATAGCTAGAGAAGGATCGGTTCTTGCAACCAAAAACGTGTGAATCAGTCTTCATAGTTATCAGGGCACCACAGGGAGTCGACACGTGGAAGTTTACCGTGTTTGGCGATATGGGTGTTCGGCCAACCTAGTCTTGACTCCGTTTTGCGTGTGCTTTCTTCAGGTCACTTCTAGGAGGGCCCTATTGACTGATATGGGTAATACACTATTGGATCTCCTAGGATACATCTATTTGTGGACCATTTGATCCATGCGATGCCATGTGTCGGTGCTTGATTGGCTGCGATGATACTTTTTTAGATTGCTCCCCCTCTTTTACCTCAATTCCTGCATAAAAAGCTTGCATGCACTATTTTTCCAAGGACAAGTGGAAATAGGTTAAGTTGAAAGGTGATGTGTGCAAGAAATAACTTATCCTTCACATAATAAATTATATTGACAGATAAAATTGGGATATAACAACCATCAACAACCCCCTGGACTCCCTGTGCTCGAAATAGTGTCTGTCATTGCAAACATTACAGGTTACATATTATTAATAATGTGATGAATCTAAATTAGTTTAGCTTACCTCCATTGCCTGCCGTTGCGCCTCCATCGTCTGCCACATCTGGGCCACACAGGCTTGCTGGTACGAGATGGTAGCCTCCATCGCCACCCTTTGTGCATCCTTTACCTCACACCTCTCTTCAACAGACGTGTGAGAGTCTCCACTTGTATGTCTCTCTTTGAGACACGGCGACTCGGGCCCGCCAACGAAGCCTACGTGAAGCTGCCTCTCGAAGGTCGCGCTGCCCTCGAGTCGACAACTCCATCGAATTTGGCAAGACAACAAAAAATGATCAATAATATGAAATTGAAATATCTTCAATTGAAAATGAAAAAAAATGAAGTACCAACTCACCTTCCACGAGCTTTGTCGCCTCCGCTTGCATACATGGCTTGAGGACCGATTGGTTCATTTTCTCAATCGAAATCTTGGTTGTGTATCCTCCTAGCCTCCTCCCCGTACTTAGCCTAAAAAACAAGAAATCGTGTAAGTGGAAGTATAATATCTTGCCTCCATGAGTAAGTCGAAAGCAATCAGTGTCCGAAGCACATATCGGACACGTAAGACGATCGTGAGTGCTCCCTCCGGAATACGTGTCGTATGTCGACAAATCATGGACGGACCACAAATAAGCATCTCGAAGGTTGAATTTCTGTTCTTGTAATAGTCGTACGTTTCGACTCCTGTCCACAATATTTTCAGTTATTCAATCAGCGGTTTCAAACCCACGTTGAGACGTGACCCAGGATGATCCAGCCCAGGCACAATGATACTGAGGAACATGAACTCATACTTCATACAAAAAGTCAGTGGCAAGTTGTCTGGAATGACAAAGACGGGCCAATAGGAGTATGGCGTGACATTTGTACTGAACGGTGAGAATCTTGTGGGACCTATGTGTGCTGAATACATTATCTATGGCGATAAAAGTTTTGAATACTACCAAAACACCTTTATCGTCAAGGTCCGACTCTAGGTCCGACTAGCTTTGGTTAGCTCTGGCGCTAGGTCCTGCTAGCTTTGGTAAGCTCCGGTTCAAGGTCCGGTTAGCTTTGGCAAGGTCCGGTGCTTGATCACAGTGTTTCTGCTTTTATCTTGCAATGTTTCAAACTTGCTTTACACTTATGGAAAAATTGCTTAGTATTCTTTTACTAAGTTTTTGGTTTGTTTTGGTGGTTAAGGCTGATATCATTTTGCTATGGTTTGCAACATGCTTATTTGAGGTGCTCACGTAAGATGTTGTAGTTTCAGAACTAACGAGAGTCAAGTCGAGGACTTGTGCTTGGAAGTATTGGTTGTTTATTCATGTGCAGGTGTTGTTTGATTTCAATACATAGTTGGTGACGGGATCCATTGAACTAGTCTTAGGGAGAAGATGAGGTTCAACAACCAAGTTCGGGAGGAATTGTGGTTGGGTTGATCGGGAGGTTGCAAAACATGTTTGAATCAAGAACAATGCATATGAAGGTATCGTGGACATCGTTGGAAGATGTTTGCACGTGTGCAAGGAGTGCATGAACGTGGCTACATGGTTCCGAGGTGTGATAAAGATATGTGGACGTAAAGAATTGGTCAGAAAGGTCCAACCGACTAGGTTATGGATTCAAGCTGCGGTTGAGTCGTTTTTGACTCAAATATGGAAAGATTTGAGTTAATTATGATAGGATTTCGTGTGGGTTACGAATTTGAGTTGTTTTAGGAATGTGGGATACATTCCTAAGGTGTTTGGAAGTCTTAAGATTGCTTCTATCTGCGTATAGAAGAGTCCTAAGGAGTTATGAAAAGTTTTGATTCGTGATTTGAGTAGGATTAGAGTCCTAGTTGAGATTGGATTGCCTAAGGGCTGGTTATAAAAGCAAGGGAGGCCAAAGCTCGTGATATACGACTTTGGGGCTGTTCCTCTTGTGTTCTATTGAATAAGATTCGTAGTTAAAAGGAATGTTTGTGCCTTGTTCGTCCGACTTGTTCAGACAAGTTTTTCTCATTGAGTTTTCTGCATAGCACTACCATTCTCTAATGGTTTTATCATAACTCGAGTTTTACAGATCCAATTGACGTGACTCTTTTTGGGTTGTCTTCACAACTTGATTATATATCATATGCCAAAATTGCACAGTCATTGGATTTGTGGTTTATAATCTACACGAGTTTCTTTGCAGCGTTCCAGAACTGTTTCTCTCGGGTAGGACAGATTGACCTTAGTTCGATCTTTCAATCGTAACTTGAGTTTCTATTGACGGATTTGAGTGATTCTTGTTGTGTCGTCTTCGTGACTTGATTCTCTCTGATATCTATCACTTTTTTCATGGTTAAACACGTTTAGATTTTTCTCACACACGGTTTCTTTAATAGATCGTTTTTCTGCCGAAGGGGTTGAGATTTAATTGTTTCCGCTGCGTAAGATTTTTTTAATCTACCATTCACCCCCTCTGGTAGATTTTCACATGATCTTCGATCCTACAATTGGTATCAGAGCCACAGTGCTCTAATATTTGTGATTTGTGCGTGTTTTGACTAATCATTATGGAGAAATACTCCGCAAAACCTTGTGTCTTTAGTGGTATTGATTTTCAGGTTTGGAAGGCACGTATGAAAGCCTTCATCTAGGCTCAAGGCTTCGAAATATGGGAGAAGGTATACAAGCCTTACGAAGTTCCGTCAAATGATCAAGTTACAGCTACAAATCTGAGAGATGTTGAAAACAACAACAAGGCTCGGAACATGATCATACAAGAATTAACTCAAAGCGACTTCGACCGTGTTGCACACCTCCGATCTGCATACAATGTGTGGAAAGCACTTTGTGACTACCACAAAGGATCCAACACGATCAAGGAGGTAAGGCAAGACATGTTCCAATAAGGAATACATGCGCTTCGAGATGCAACCCGGTGAGTCTATTGATGACCTTTTTGCTCGCTTTAATAAAATTCTCAGCAACTTGCGTAGTGTCAATGTTAATTTTTCAGATGCTGAAAATGCTAGGCAATTGTTAAGTGCATTAGATATGCCAATTTGGGAGATGAAAGTCACATCTATATGTGAATCTACTGTCATGAGTATATTTACTTTAGATGTGCTATATTCCAAGTTAAAAACTCATGAAATTGACATAATATCACGTAAGAACCCCAACAAGTCTATTGCTTTTGTTTCTCAACGTGACATGCCTAGCTCCGGTCAATCTTCATCTTGTGGTACACTTGCTTTGTTGTCCTCTCTAACCCTTGAACAGATTGAGGAGGAGCTAGTACTTCTCTCTACTAGGTTCTCAAAAGCATTGCAAAATGTGAGAACTATAAGGAGAGGAAGCTCCAGACCTCAATGATGTTTCGAATATGGTAAGACAGGACATTTTCGTTCAGATTGCCCTAACCTTTCAGGTCCTACTTCCCAGGATGAAAAGCAAACAAGGACGAAGCACTCCTCTGCAAACAATAAGAAGAAAAAGAAGGGTTTTACAGGACATCAACTGGTGAGCAGTTTTATCTCCGCACTTTAAGAACTTGGCTCAAGCGATGTGGACATTGGAAGTGACGAAGATGAAGCTGATTTGGCAAACTTGTGCTTCATGGCGAGCAAATCAAGATCAAGTATGGAGGATGCATAACACAACAACGACAATGAAGAGGTATGTCCTACTTGCGAAGAAATGTGTGATGCTATTTCTCGTGCCACTATTATAGTTAAGAAAAAGGACAAAAAAGCTTAGTGATAGTGCTGCTAAAATTGAATCACTAGAATCTGAAATCAACCGTTTAAAAACTTTGATTCCTAGTGATGATGCATGTCCCTCATGTGATTTAATATATGAACAATTGTCCTCATTAAGAAGTGCGCACACCTCTGCACTTGATAAACTTGAGTTAGAAATTGAAAAGAATAGAGGGCTTGCTGCACTTAATGAAAAAAACTTGAAAGATACTAGCTGTTCTACATTTGATTTGCATTGTTCTACTTGTGATGATCTTCATAAGAAACTACAAGATGCTATGAATGAAATTTCTATATTGAACAATGCTTTACGTTCTCATGAAGTTAAATTTTGTTCCAATTGCAAATTAAAAGGAAAAATTTCATGTGAAAATTGCCTTGATCTGTCCAATAAACTTGATGACATGCATAGGACATTAGATCAGTTTTGTAATGGGAATAAGAACCTAAACTTGCTGCTGAATTCTTCCAAGTCTTGCAATGATAAAACTGGTTTAGGTTTTGATTCTCATGCTCATTCTAGGATACATCCACCTAAAATTGTAAGAACATTAGGAAGTGGTTTGATTCAAATTGTTTCTAAACAAAAAGAAGTGGTTTTCAAATCTGCAGGAGTGTTGTCTCATTCGGTTTCAAATAAAATGTTGCTTGCTTATCTAGACATGAACATGAAGTTAAATAGTGGTAGAGATGGTCATGTCATATATTTTTGTTATAGACTAGCTAAACAACAGAAAAAAGAAAGAATGATTGCTAGATCTCATAACTTTCATGCAAAATTTGCTGCACATGTTAAACCGAATGATCAGAACATGCAACCTGCTGTAATGAGTCAAAAACATGCAAAGTTTGCTCCCAAACCCACTATGTTTTGTGCTACACATGTAACATCTGATAGTCAGTAGTTGGGTACAAAAATCCTCAAGCTTTGGCTCATAAACCTGTTGTTTTATCTCAGCTTTCACGTGTTATTCCTGTTGGACGTCGTGTGACTCAGTACTGGATTCCTAAATGCTTTTTGACTAACCCCAATATTGAGTCATCGACGTATTGTGCTTCTATGTAGGTTACACGCTTGAGGAAGGAGAACTTTTGGATTGTGGATTCAGGTTGCTCACGTCACATGACCGGTAACAAAGAATGGTTTTCCTCCCTCTCTTTTGTGTCACGTGTAGAGAGTATTACTTTTGCCAATAATTCTTCAACTCCTATAATTGCTAAGGGTTCGGTTAAAGTAAATGATCACTACACTTTGAAGGATGTGGCACTTGTCAAAAATTTGAAATACAACTTGCTTTCTGTTTCACAATTGCTAGATGAAAATCTGGAAATTATTTTCACTAAAAATTGTTGCAAAGTTATAAATTCAAATAATGAGCTTATTTTTAACATGTCTCGGTTTGGAAGAGTTTTTAAAGTTGATTTTGATATGTCTTACTCTAAGCATAGGTGTCTAGTTGTTAATGATTCAAAGGACTTATATTTTTGGCATCGTAGACTTGGTAATGTAGGCTTTGATCATCTAACGCGTGTTAGTGCTCTTGATCGCATACGTGGGCTGCCTAAGCTTAAAGGGGACAAAGAAATTGTGTGCTCTTCTTTTAGACATGCTAAGATGGTTGCAGGTTCACATACTCATCTCACAATGATCATGACAACTGAATCGGGTCAACTTTTGCACCTTGACACCGTAGGACCTTCACGCATTCAATCCTTTGGAGGTAAATGGTATGTTCTTGTGATTGTTGATGATTATTCTAGATACTCTTGGGTTTACTTTATGACATCTAAGAATGAAGCTTTTAGTTACTTTAGAACTTTATTTCTTAAATTATCAATTGATCACCCAGGATCTTTAAAAGCAATTAGAAGTGATAACGGAACCAAATTTAAAAATCAATCTTTTGATCAATTTTGTGCTGAAAATGGAATAGATCATCAATTTTCTTCACCATATGTAACTCAACAAAACGGTGTTGTAGAAAGAAAGAATAGAACCTTAGTTGATATGGCTAGGACTATGCTTATGAATATCAAACTCCTAGGAAATTTTGGGCTGATGTGATTGCAACCGCCTGTTATGTCTCAAATCGTGTTTTCTTGCGTGCTAAGCTAGGTAAAACACCATATGAGCTCCGGTTTGGACATAGGCCTTGTGTCACACACATTCAGGTCTTTGGTTGCAAATGCTTTGTTAAGAAACATGGCAATCTTGATAAATTTGAATCTAGATCCATTGATGGCATGTTTCTTGGTTATCCATCTCATACTAGAGGCTACCGTGTGCTTTTACTTGACACTAACAAAATTGTGGAGACTTGTGAGGTGTCTTTTGATGAAGCTAACATAGGTACTAGCTCAAACATTGCAGGTCCAGATCCATATCCGCAAGGGGAGAGAATTTTCATTGAAGATGAGGAAGAGGTGGAGTTGCTGCCCAAAAATTCAGCAGCTAATGACATTGTTCCAGCTCCTGATTTTGATTCACAGCCAGCACCGACGACCACCATTGCTGGTCCAGATCCTCCTCAAGTCACAAGCTCATCGATTTGTGATGAACATGAAGAAGAAGAAGCTTGTGAAGTGTCCACTCTCCTCCGGGTTCTCAAAATTCATCCTCCACAACAAATTATTGAAAGCTTTCATAAACGAGTCACACGGTCCAGGTTTTGCGATCCAAACTCTCATGCTCTTTTGTTGCTTCTTTTGAACCCAAAGATATATCACACGCACTCACTAATGAATCTTGGATTATTTCCATGCAAGAAGAGTTAGAAAATTTTGAAAGAAATAATGTTTGGAAACTTGTACCTCCACCTCATGGTCACACTTTAATTGGAATTAAATGGGTGTTTAAAAATAAACAAAGTGAGGATGGGGTTGTGGTTAGGAGTAAGGCTAGGTTGGTTGCTCAAGGTTTCACTCAAGTTGAAGGTTTAAATTTTGATGAAACTTTTGCTCCTGTTGCTACATTAGAAGCCATAAGAATTTTATTAGCTTTTGCCGCATCTAAAGGTTTTAAGCTATATCAAATGGATGTTAAAAGTGCTTTTCTTAGTGGCTACATAGATGAGGAGGTTTATGTCAAACAACCACCGAGTTTTGAAAATCCAGATTTTCCTAATCATGTTTTCAAACTGTCCAAAGCCTTGTATGGTCTCAAACAAGCCCCTAGAGCATGGTACGATAGGTTAAAAACATTCTTACTTGAAAAGGGGTTTACCATGGGCAAGGTTGATAAAACTCTTTTTGTGCTTAAGCATGGCAATGACTCATTATTCGTTCAAGTGTATGTGGATGATATTATGTTTGGTTGTGCTTCTCATGATCTTGTGTCCAAGTTTTCAGCTATGATGTGTTCAGAATTTGAGATGAGTATGATGGGAGAACTTGCGTACTTTTTGAGGCTGCAAATCAAGCAAACCAAGGAGGGTACCTTTGTGCATCAAACGAAGTATACAAAAGACCTCCTAAGGCGCTTCAACATGGAAAAAAGCAAGCCTCTTCGGATACCAATGGGAACAGCAACAACACTTGAACTTGATGAAGATGGTGAACCCGTGGATCAAAAAGAATATAGAAGCATGATCGGATCACTTTTGTACCTCACGGCATCAAGACCGGACATACAATTCAGCGTATGTCTTTGTACATGGTTTCAAGCCTCCCCACGTGCTTCACATCGTCAAGCCCTCAAAAGGATTCTCAGGTACTTACATGGAACTCAAGAATTTGGTATTTTTCTTCCTTCTTCCTCAACGTTACTTTGAATGCTTTTTCCGATGCTGATTTTGGGAATTGTAGGATTGATAGGAAAAGTACTTCAGGTGCTTGTCATTTTCTTGGTAATTCACTTGTTGCTTGGTCCTCTAGAAAACAAAACTCAGTTGCACAATCCATAGCTGAATCTGAATATGTAGCCGCTACTAGTGCTTGCTCACAAATTCTTTGGATTGTTCAAAGACTTAAGGACTATGGGATTGATCTAGATAGTGTTCCACTATTTTGTGATAACACTAGTACCATTTGCATTGCTAAAAACCCCGTGCAACATTCTAGAACTAAGCATATTGACATTAGGTATCACTTTCCCCATAATAATGTTGAAAAAAGAAACATTGTGCTTCACCATGTAGATACCGAACAACAATTGGCTGACATTTTTACAAAACCTTTGGATTTCACTCATTTTTGTTTCATTCGTAGTGAAATAGGGGTTATGCATCCTCATGGCTTAAATTGAGGGGTAGTTTTGAAACTTGGGAAGTGTATGTGTGAATGTGAACTTAAAATAATATGAGCATAGTATTTCATACATATATGACTTTGTGATTCCTTTTACATGCTGAAAGTTCTTACTACATTACTCATGTTATACATTTTGTAGTTTTGCCATGACTAGTAATTGGAATAATTACTTACACTAAATCTGGTCATGATCGAACTTTCTTGTTGTTTTGAACTTGTTGCATGCTCACAAGTGCTTTTAATAATGAAAAATTAATCAATCAACTATTCACATGTTGAGCCTTTATGATCAAATAAAAATGAGAAAAGATCAAGAGAATATGCATGCATCACACTTCTTTTGAGATGGCTTATCATTGCACTTAGATATGAACTTAGAAGAAGTTGTGTATGACTAAAACCATGTCCTTAAGCTTGTGATTGTCAAATGACATAGGCTTGACTTGGTTGGTTAGAATAAGACAGATGCGCATATAATCTCTTGCAAATACCATATGATCTAATTTTGTGCTTTGAAAAATAATAAAATGCAGCAACAAGTGTCATACTTTCAGGTATTGAAATAGTTAAGTCTGTGAGATCATGACTTGCTTAAATTGAAAATTACATTTGATCTCTAGCATGGCTTACACTACTTTATGTATCTCATTGTTGTGATAGTGTAAGTTACATGATAGTATGACTTGGATGAGCTTTGTTTTATATGTATATGCTATACTATGCTCATAACAATTAAAATTTCTCTTTTGTACCTTGTTGAATACATTGTCAAAGGGGGGAGATAATATGTGAATTTTTAAAGATAAGTATGCAAGGGGGAGAAATTGATTACACATTGCACATATTCACAATTGTTTTTGGCACGATTCTTCTCAGGGGGAGAATTTTTTCTCATTTTATTTCTGTTTTACAAAGGGGGAGAAATTATTTTCAAAACTTTTAATGTGAATAAGCAAATGTTCGGATCTTAAGTGGTGTTGCCAATGCATTCATCAAGGGGGAGATTGTGGGACCTATGTGTGCTGAATACATTGGCTATGGTGATAAAAGTTTTGAATACTACCAAAACACCTTTATCATCAAGGTCCGACTCTAGGTCCGACTAGCTTTGGTTACCTCCGGCGCTAGGTCCTGCTAGCTTTAGTAAGCTCCGGTTCAAGGTCCAGTTAGCTTTGGCAAGGTCCGGTGCTTGATCGTAGTGTTTCTTCTTTTATCTTGCAATGTTTCAAACTTGCTTTACACTTATGGAAGGTTGCTTAGTATTCTTTTACTAAGTTTTTGGTGTGTTTTGGTGGTTAAGGCTGATATCGTTTTGCTATGGTTTGCAACATGCTTATGTGAGTTGCTCACGTAAGATGTTGTAGTTTCGGAACTAACGAGAGTCAAGTCGAGGGCTTATACTCGGAAGTATTGGTTGTTTATTCAGGTGCAAGTGTTTCTTGAGTTCAAGACATGGCTGGTGATGGGATTCATTGAACTAGTCTTAGGGAGAATATGAGTTTCAACAACCAAGTTCGGGAGGAATTGTGGTTGAGTTGATCGGGAGGTTGCGCAGCATGTTTGAATCAAGAACAATGCATATGAAGGTATCGTGGACATCGTTGGAAGATTTTTGCACGTGTGCGAGGAGTGCATGGACGTGGCTACGTGGTTCTGAGGCGTGATCAAGAGATGTGGACGTAAAGAATTGGTCGGGAAGGTCCAACCGACTAGGTTATGGACTCAAACTATGGCTGAGTCGTGTTTGACTCAAATATGGAAATATTTGAATTGGTTATGATAGGATTTCGTGTGGGTCACTAATTTTAGTTGTTTTAGGAATGTGGGATACATTCCTAAGGTGTTTGGAAGTCTTAAGATTGCTTCTATCTGCGTATAGAAGAGTCCTAAGCAGTTATGGAAAGTTTCGATTCGTGATTTGAGTAAGATTAGAGTCCTAGTTGAGATTGGGTTGCCTAAGGGCTGTTTATATAAGCAAGGGAGGCCAGAGCTCATCAGATACGACTTTGGGGCTGTTCCTCTTGTGTTCTATTGAATAAAATTCGTAGTTGAAAGGAACTTTTGTGCCTTGTTCACACAAATTTTTCTCGTCGAGTTTTCTGCATAGCACTACCTTTCTTCGGTGGTTTTTTCATAACTCGAGTTTTACAGACCCAATTGACGTGATTCTTTTTGTTTTGTCTTCACAACTTGATTATCTATCATCTGTCAAAATTTCACGGTCATTGGATTTATAGTTTCTGATCTACACGAGTTTCTTTGAGGCGTTCCAAAACTATTTTTCTCGGGTAGGACAGATTGACCTTAGTTCGATCTTCCAATCATAACTTGAGTTTCACCTGACGGATTTGTGTTATTATTGTTGTGTCATCTTCGTGACTTGATTCTCTCTGATATCTAACACTTTTGTCACGGTTAAACACATTTAGATTTGTCTCACACACGATTTCTTTAACAGATCGTTTTTCTGCTGAAGGGGTTGGGATTTAATTGTTTCCGTTGCATAAGATTTTTTTAATCTACCATTCACCCCCCCTCTGGTAGATTTTCACGTGCTCTTCTATCCTAAAAATACATCTGCCACTAACCCGGTGCGAACATTTCTCGCATCACTAGCAAAATCTGGATCGAAACGGTCCAGTGCCTTCCATGCATCACCGTTCGACGGGCGCGTCAAGAATTTTTTGTTCTCACAATCACCTTCTTTGTGCCATCTCAGGTGTCTTGCAGTTCTTTTTGAAAGAAACAACTGCTTCAACTGAGGTATCATGGGCAAGTAACGAAGCTACTTATATGCGATATCTGTCATCATATTATCGCCATCGTCATTAACAACTTTGACATATCTCGGTTTATCACATTTCAAGCATATGTTCTCCTTGGCGTGCTCTTTCCAAAATAGCATGCAATTGTCTAAGGACACATCGATTTTCTTATATTTCATACCGAGACCAAATATTAATTTCTTCGACTGATACATATCTTTAGGCACTTTGTGAGGTTGTGGAAGGATATCGCCGATCAATGTAATGAGATTGTTGTAGCAGTTGTTGGAGACGAACTACTTAGACTTAATTGTTATAAATATGGTCATGAAAGCAAGGAGGGTCACATCCGTGTGTTCATCAATGGCTATTCTGATATGTTGAGAGGCTTGAAGAACTCGTCTGCCTCCATTGTAGGAGGATCCTCCGTTTCTATAGCATCTAGCATCTCATCCATCTTATCAATCCCTGTGCTATCATCATCCTCATCCACTTATTCTACGACTCGAGATTTAGTATCGCCGTGGAAGGTCTACACCTCATAATGTGGCGTGTAACTGTTTCGACACAAGTGTATCAAAAGTTCCATTCTGTCCAAAAACTTTTTGTTCCGGCATTTCCTACATGGGCACCACACCTTCTCAATCGTTGAAAATGAAATTGCTCGATCAATAAATTCATCTATCTTGATGAACCACTCATCCGAGTGACCCTCGGATCTGCTCATCCAACCAATATATATCCAACTGCGGTCTTCATTTTTGGTTGACTATGTAGTATAAAGTCAGATAAATTGTAGTTTTTTATACATTGTTTAATGTCACAGCCCTACATCTAATTGAAAATGATAGATCCTATACCCACCCAAGAGTGACCGAGGGGGCGTGCAGGTCTGGATATGGACGAAATTTTGGCAGTATAACCCTTATGTTCTCCAACTGCATACCCGAAAATGGTGCAGCTGAGAACACCAGGTTTATGTCACCCTCCTTCAGATCTAGACCCACGTCTCATCACAAGCCAATCCTCTTGTTCACTCCCAAGCTATCCAAAAAAAGAAACAATTCCGAACCTACATGCCTCACATGCGTAATGCATGTGAGACAGGCCGATTCAAAACAGGTAATGCATATTGTATATATTACATTAATCTTTCATTTTTTGAGTCAGAGAGAAGAAAGAACGAGAGAGAGAATGAGGAAAGAACGAGAGAGAGAACGTTATGCCCCGTCGGAGCCAACCATTAATTTATGACGGATTTAGAGTTAGGCCATCGTACATTGCGAGTCCTTGTTGTCCACGCGCTGTGAGTGCTTGTCGTCCTCACCGTCGTCGTTGCCTCTAAATGCCAGGTCTACTCAGCCTGAAGCCCGTTTATATGTATGTATGTGTGTATATATATATATATATATATATATATATATATATATATATATATGCATCACCTATACATAAGCAATTTTATCACCTAAACATAAACGTAAGCAAATGTATGCATCACCTAAACATAATCAATTTATAAGCATCACAAATTCTATGCATCGATTACAATTCATAAGCATCACATAAATAATTCATAAGCCTAAACTATTGATAAGCATACATAAACAAGTCTCCATCAATCACAATTCTATGCATTACAAATTGAGGATCAGAATTCTATGCAAAAGTAAATCTAGTCTCCAATTCTATGCATCACAGATCGAGGGTCACAATTCTATACTTGTAAACCTAACTAGCAATGGAGTAAAATGGAGAAATGGAGAAGAAAATTTAACCTAGCTAGTCGGCTTGGGGATGCGGCCGGAGGCCACGGGAGAGTGCGACCACGGGAGGGCGCCGAAGGGAGAGCGCGACAACAGGAGGAGCACGATGGGGCGGCCATGGGAGGAGCGCGGTGCCGCCGACGTCAGGAGCTCGGTAGTGGTCGCGGGACTGCGGCCGGCGTCGGAGGCTCAGTGGTTGTGGGAGTGCGGCGGCGCGACGGAGGAGGGAGTGCGGCAGCGCGGCGGCGTGAGTGCGAGGCGGAGGCGTGAAGCATGGCGGCGGCGTTAGGGGGAAATGGGAGTCGGACCGTGTGAGTTGGGGGTATATCCTCTTTATTTGTGATAGCCCGTTAAATTGCGACGGCCCCTAGGATTGGCCGTCACAATTTATGTAATTTGCGATGGTGTTAGGGTTGGCCATCACAAGTAAGCTTCAATTTGCGATGGCAAAAGTATGTGCGATAGCCTTTCCCTTTTGCGACGGCCAAGTGTGGACCATCGCAAGTTACTCTATTTGCGACGGTCCGCCATCGCAAATTTTTTTAACGGTCGCAAATGATCGCGTTTCCTGTAGTGCTTGTGCGATCATTTCGAAGTGACAGTGAAGATGTTAAAAGACAAGTGATCGAATTGAAATAGCACAATTGAGCTAGACGGCGCCGTTTACAAGTACTACTCATCACGTTTTACATTTCTAGACGAAAGTAGGTGGCTAGATGCCAATTGCAGAGTTGGAGCCGACCATTCCGAGGTAGGGATGAAAACGGTCGGTACTGATTCTATGCATTACAAACCGACAGAAACAGTTACAATATCAGAAATATCAGAAATGGATATATTGGAATACAAACATGTCGATATTGGAATATTTTCGGTTTTTTGGGAAAAACAATGCTCTAAAGGAGACGATACATGTCTTATGGGTCACGTAAATAAATGATGTGAGAAAGCACTTATGGTAATCAATCTTGGATGATTCGTAGACACATGATGCGAGAACATACTGTAAGGTCGTGTATTACCATGTCATACCTTAATTTTTAAACAATGTAATAAATATTAAGCGGTTGTAAATCATGATATCTTGAGTGCTACTACCATAGCATCAGTAAAACTACTAATTATACAATTTTGTATGCTAGACCTCAAGTCTTAATCTTAGCACGAGGACAACATGGAAAATTACGATTGGTGTGAACAGAGACATGAGAAGTGAGCAGCATTAGCACAAGTGTTAATCTTAGGCCATGTTTGGAACCCCTAGAGCTAATAGTTAGCTGCTAAAAATTAGTTATAGAAGTTCCAAACAGTCCAGCTAATAACACAGCTAATTATTAGCTAACTCCCCAACTAACAATAATCTCATTAGCTGCTCCAACCTAGCTAATTTCAGCTAATTGTTGGCTAAAGTCCATATTACCCTTGCCCCCTCTCATCCCTTCCTCTCCTTGAGGGGTACTATAATCAATTAGTGTATAAAAACAAAATTAGCTCTAGAGATTCCAAACAGACACCAATTAATAATTAGTTAGCTAATAATTAGTTGGTACAAACTAACTAATAGATTATTAGCTAGCTAACAATTAGTTTTAGATATTCCAAACAGGGCCTTAACAATGAGGATAGTGGAGAAAATAATAAGTGTTAATATTATATTTCCTTGTTTCCTACGTTTTTCCTTCTATTACTCCTTTCTTTTCCTTCTTTTTCCATTTCTTCCCTCTCCTCATTTTCTTCTTTTTTCTTTCCTTTCCTCACATTCTTTTATTTCCTTTTCCCTTTTTTCCCTTTTTTTCATTTCCTTCCCACCTCTTTTATTTCCTTTTTCATTTCCCTTTTTCCTTTTCCTTTTTATTTTCCTTTTATTTCCTCAATCTCTCCAGAAACTTTCGAGCTCAGCTAATTATTTCTTTCCATCACTAGATATTTCTCTCTCCGGTAGTTCTTCTCTTCCACCGCATCTCTTCACCAGCCTCGATCCCAATCGATCTTCTCCAGCTCTGCACTCCGGCGTTGCCTCCCGTCTACCACTCGCGGCGCCCACGCCGGCCCCATCCTCATTGCTGCCCCGGCGCATTGGTCACGGAAGACAGGGTCGAAGTCGCCCTGCTCCAGCTGCTCCGCGGTGAATCGACCAATGGCGGGCCGCAGCTTGCTCCTCGCCGCAAAGCCGACCGTGATGCATCGTCAACTCTGCTCGACGCCACGCTCCAAGCCTCAGAGCACCTTCTCCGCCGACAGACCTCGTCCCCCTCGCCGGAGCGCTCCGCTTCCCCTTGTCCTCTGGCGCCACCACCTTCTCCTCAGGCGCCGCCCTCCTCCGGTGCGAACAGCAGGCCGTCGACCGATGATCGATGGGCTAATGAGCTACTCAGGGTGATAGGTGATTGGCCGGGTGGTGTGGATCAAGAAATTCGGAAATTGTTCGGATTGAATTCCAAAAATTTCTAAATAAATATGATATTCTGACAATTCGTTTGGAAAACAGTTCAAATCATTTTTGTTCCGGTTCCAAATTTGAATTTCCGATCTCCGGATCATTTCCGGACAATTTCGATACAACGGTATTTGGTACGGAATTCTCGAAAACAATGCTAGATGATTCGAAAAATTACTGTCCGTTTTTTATCTCTATTCTGAGGTAGGTTTAGACTCACTCCGATGCTTAATCCATCCAAGAACCCATACCAGAAATGGTAGTCAAATGCTAAAAAAATCATCTACAACCCATAAACCCATACGGACACCGATTCTCACTGCTCGCTCAGCGAAACTCAAATATTGATCGTCATTTCATCAAACCGAACAATGGCAGCCTCGTCTCTCTCTGTCCAACACTTTTCCTTCAGTTGTGGTCTCGACAACCTCCGTCTCGTTCATTCACACCATCGACTATCGTGGCAGCGGGGAGGTCGAGGTTGTTGATCAGAAGTTACTACAATGTCCTATTTCGCAAAAGTATCAAGTGCACAACAAAATATTCTACTTATATTGGATAAATTGGCTATGGTACCTCACTCTTATTCCAAGTCATTATGGGGCTTATGCCTCATCCTTTCTTAGGTGGTTGAAGGACAAAACAACAAAATAAGCATGCCTCACCTAATGTATGAGTTCCACTCAAATTTCTGAAGAATTCTCAAATGGTGTTTAAATTTAAGTTTCTCAAATGATGCACTCAATCACTCCTATATGAGAAGTGGTATTTGTATCCTCACCAAGACAGTGCATTTCTTATCCTACATCTAAATAAAGCTTGTATGTGGAGCTTGCTAGAGATTATATTTGCAGCACCTATATTGCTAAGTCAAAAGACCAAACCTCAGGAGAAAACAAATCATACTTTTTGATCAAGATTTGTGCAAGTGTGATAAATTATTTGTGGAGTAGAAATATAAAGATGACTCCTTTGTATGCACTCTTTTTTTTATGAGGATGAAACATGACTACTTATTCTTCTTCTTTTCTTGCAGTTTTTTTTTTCTTGTAGTCATGTCTTCTACTCCTTTTTTTCCAAATCTTTTGAAGACAGTATTATGCAAGGAAAACATGGTGTATCTTTTTGATGGTGCAATGGTATGATGAAATTTTGCTAACTTCTAGTGTAGAAGTTTAGCATATGCCCATGCAATCTTAATCTTAAAAGCATGAAAAGATTCTCACATAGGTCTATACTTATTTGACTAAGCTCAATGTGAAGGAAAATAACATATGGATAAGGTTTATCAAATTCAAATCATCATATGACTTTGGTAGGACTTTCTATCAAATGAGGAACTCCTATTTTAAATTTTCTCTAAGAAATCAAGTTTCACTTGCAACTAGGGTATTAGCAGCTCTTATCGTCTTATCCCACAAAAACCTAGAGTTGGACTTAGCTTTTACTATCCACAATTTCCAAGTTTAAGACAATGATATTCTAAGCCAATAAACGCAATACTTGAAGAATACCAAGTTGTATGCAAGGGACTAGAGAAAATAAAACAGAGCAACTATTAATCATTTCAACTTATGCAAAGTAAAATATTCTTATCACACATCTTTTATTTTATTAACCTAACCTATACTGCATTATTTTTTTTATTTTTAGATGCAAAGGTGGTGGAAAGAAAGAAATAAAATAAAGGAATGCAAATAGGGTGTGATACAAGTTACCTCAAGTGGGGGTCCTCCTCCAAGTTTGTTCTTAGTCAAGGTCCGCAATAGGGATTGTGTCACACCCCATTTTACATAAAGTAAAATAGGGAAAACCTGCATGCATGCCAGGATCAGTTGATCATACATGCATGACAAAATATGGTAAATAGTTCTATATCATATAAAACAACAATTAAATACCTTAAAGCAATTACGAGCACAACAGTGAAAGAGGGAAACAAGCAGGGCACGCCACAGGCAAATCGACTGGCAGCAACGTGACCTTCTAACTTCATCCTCACTTGATCATCTTTTACCTAGGCAGCATGACATGTACAAAGGAAAAAAAGGAAACAAGCACGCATGAATACTTAATGTACTCTGCAAGTGTGGAAAATTATGACATGCATGACTAGCCAAATGAAAAGCTGACACGGGTTAGCCTCTATGCAACACATATTCCTTAAGTTTACCTTAGCATCCTATTTACTAGGTGACTGATCTATATAACAAATAATAGTATAAACCGTCGGGTTACACCACCCGACTCACCATCCGTCCAGTTTATATCCACCTGGAGGCCAACTCCCCAGGTTAAATCCACCCGGGTACCAAACTCATTGGGTTACACCACCCGACTACCAACTCACCATGTTCCCTCCGTCCGGCTACCAACCAACCAACCAATCCCAACTAATCAAGGCAATGCTACCAAGCGCGCTCATGACCATGAGCACGTCTATCTAGATAGATTTAGTACTCTATAGAGGTTGTACCACTTTAATCACATGTTGTGATTTCATCCCCTGTCTCCAGGTGGACTAAGAACCTTATTTATGTCGGTGTTAGCTAGTCACACTTCACACTTCCTAAGGTGTGTGGCCAGAAGGTCACAGCGGAGCCTTTACAAAGGGTCTCTCGACAAGTACGATCAATCTAAGATTCCGCATACCACGACATACTGGAGTACACCCTCCGACGTGGTAGCCCCCTCTTGAGCCTTGCGGATCCCAGAGCGGTAAATCCTCAAAGCTCATTCCCCGCACCAAACATTGCCCATACTCATCGACAGATCTCCTAATTAACTGGCTAAACCATTCCATACCGTCATGTGGTGGCACGTTAATGCTTGATAGTGAGTCACCAAGAACCAATCCTTAGAATCTAGAACAGGCACCAACACAATGAACCCGAGTCTCGTGCGCACTGCACCCACCACTGAATCCTGCCTGTCCAGATTCCTATCTACTATATATAACCATATCCATCCAATAAATTATATTAAAAGTATTATATCAAGTTCTCATTACCAACCAACTAGTCACAGCAGGGCTAAGCATAAACGCATACTCCAAATCCCGAACATACCACCCAAACACAATGACAAGGACGAATATGGAAATCTAAGTAAACTTCCTAACATAGGATTCAATTTAAGACTTACATGCAACTAATTCTGTCTACATCTTTAATAATTCCTAACCGGTGCAAAGTGGTCAATGGCACTTGCCATTTCTTTATTTCATGTAGCTGCTCAGCCTTCGGGGTAGAATGCTCGATCTTCCATGTCATCACGTCGCATCTCGATCATCATGCGAACACATACAAACTACCAAAAGAGAGATAAAGAAAAACATTCAATAACAATACACCATACATAGAAAACAATACATGAAGATTACTATGCAAATATCCTACGATGCAACGAGAGCCTACACACGATAACGGCTTAACACGGTGTTATGTTCATTTTACGTTGTATCTATGATTATAACTTAACTAGCATAATTAAATAATAATTAAGATAAAAAAATAGGTTTCTATGGCAGTTCATTGATTTTAACAAGAGAATTCACATTATGTTATCATGCATGCAAAAACAGAATAAGTCTAGATTACAAATCATTTACAAAGCAAGAATATATTCTCAAATATCTTTCTAAAATCATTTATCACATGCGATGATAGATATGGAAAGAATGATACATTTAGTTCACAAATCATTATCACATGCAATAATACATTTTATTATATATTTTCAGCATTAATATGTATTACCAAAAGTTTAAGAGTGTGATATATGCAAGAATATTATTGACCAGAGTTTACTCATGCAACTATTATGCTACAAGATTATTTTGTTATGAACAGTATTGAAATGGGGCTTCCCTACCAAAATTCAGTACAACACAAAGCTAACTATTAGCTAAAACTGATTACAGTGCAAAAACAACAAGCTCTCAAGTTATTTATGTGATTTCAGAATTAACTAAGGACTTTTATTGAAAAATACATGCTACAACAAATGCTAGTATGTTTTAACAGTGTACTACATGGTCCAAAAGTCATTTTATTTTAATTACAGGGACATACATGCAAGAACAACAAGTTAACAGGTGTTTTATGCAAATTAAGAATTAAACATGGACTTTTATTGTGAAAAACTCTCTACTGCAGGTGCTAGAATATTATTCCTAACAATTCCAGGGGTTAAATAGCTAAAACAACACACTACAAGAAATTGAAATTGGTAAAACAGTGAAGTATAGGGGTATGAGTGTCATTTTACAATTTAAACTGGATTATTTAGCAGTCCAGGGGGTTTTCATAAATTCAGAGGGTCGCTTTACAAATATCTAAAAGGTTCCAGGGGGCTAGATGTTAAAAGATGAAGGGTTATCCTCAGATCTAACGTGAGCCGTTCAAATTAAAATGAAGGGTCCAGATTAGAACACACGAAGGAGTATCCTAACATCTAATACTGACCGTAGGAGCAGGATCCAACGGATCGGGGAACTCCCGGCCAGAACAGGGAGCCAACGGCGCTCGCGCGGCGGGGCGCCATGGCCGGAAACCGTCGAGCTTGGCAGAGCTAACTGGATCTACGCTGATACTACCATAGATATGAATTTAGGCGCATGAATAGAAAGAGTAGGACCTTGCGAGCTCACCTTGGGTATTCTCGCGGTCCGTGGAGGCTCGGGGAGGATCTCGCGGCAAGGAGCAACGGATCGGGTCATCAGTGCATGATGGGGGGCGTCATGTCGTCCATATCCCTTGCGCTACACAACGGTAAGGCATTCTGGGTCATCACAAACACGACAAGGGGGTCACAAATGGAGGAAATCACGACAGAAAACAGAGTGCGTCAAGAGGGGCGGAGGACCTCACCGGAGCTCGTTCAACTCGCGCCTTCGTGGCTTGCTTCACGATGGGAGGAGGGCGAGGGGGTCCGACACGTCCCTGTGAAGTCTCTCAAAAGATCAGAGAGGTAGATTGAGAAGAGAGGAAAGGGAATCGCTCGGCGAGGTGGTTTACCGGGGTCAGGGCAGCGGCGGAGCAGGGGTCTTGCACGGTGACTGAAAACGGCAGTAAGGACCCGATAGGAGCGGGGGGGGGGGGGGGGGGGGGGGAATTTATAGGGGAAGGATTCGTGGGAGGCAAGGCAACCGGAGGCCGGATTTCACCAGATTGAACTCACTCCCTTGGCATCCACGGCGCGGGCGAGTCACGCAGATCGCGTGAACCAGCGTGAGAAAAAGACACACGGGAGGCGAAAGTTGTCCACGTAGGGTCCGCGTGGCAGTGAGGGAAAAGTGACAGAGGCGTCAAGCGGATACAAAGCGCACGTGAGCCGCGCGAGTGGGCCGGCGGGGCGCTGACGAACAGGGCCCGGTGCGGTGAGAGGCAGAGGAGACGCAAAGGAAAGAGGGGAGCCTCCAACAATTGGGACCCACCAGCAGGGGTATCCAAGGCGCGATTGGACCGGTTGGGTGCACGTCCCAGGAAGGGAGGAGGGCGGGCTGCGGCTGGGAGAAGGCGGATTGGGCCTTGAGGAAGGATTGGGTTTTGGCCCAAGAAGAGGTTGGTTCAATGAAAAGGTTTTTCCAAATTTTCTAACTTGTTTTAAATTCAAATTTGAAGTTTTTAAATTAAAACCAAATGTTGACATATTTTGTAAATTAATATTTTTAATTCAACTCACACACATCCATGCGCTCACAAGTAATCATCACACAATTTCACACTATACCTTAATTTAATTTCTTCCATCGCTTAAATTTCAAATGTTAAATTATTTTACATTCAAGTTTGTTTGTATTGAATTTTGGGGTGTTATAGATTGAAACCCTAATGATGGAGTTAGGCCATGAGGTTGGCCTAACCTTGTTGCAGCATGACTTTGGCATCGGAGGATTGAGAGTTGATATTTTGTTGCCTCCCATGGGTTCCATGAGTGTGGTTGAGGAGAGTGTTGTCGATGTCGTTCATCCATACCTCATGATCTCCCATACGTCGGGTGTCAACCTTTATTCGTTTGCTAAAGTCATAATAATCTTTAGCCATAAAGGAATAAGGTGTACACATCATGTGTTGGTTGTGATCCATTGTTTCTTGGCTAAGGTTAAAATAACCTTAAGCAGCAAAGGAACAACATGCACCCAACATGCATTGAATGTGATCAACCGTTCCTTGACTAAGGTTAAAATAACCTTTAGCTATAGAGAAACAATGTGCATCCAACGATGGTGGCAACTCCCTTGAGCTTGAATAGGTGCTTAGAATAGTGGGAGCATAGAGATCTCACTTATTCATGGCAGCCCATTGGTTGCTCATGGAAGGTTTCTATGTCAAACCTCCGACCTCGTAAAGCTATGATTGGCCCTCGAGATTAAATCTCAATAGGTTTCAACCATGCTTGGTTACTCATTGGCTAAGAGATGTTGATGGTACCTCCAGATTGACCTATTGCATGCCTACATAGAAATACTACTCTTTCAAGCTTTCCCTCTTGATAGAGAGGGATGGTTAGCTCCTGACACTTGTACAACTGAAACTTCGAGTCAGATGACCGAATTTCATTTGTACATCTGGGGAAGAAAAACGAAAAAGATATATCGGGTTCAAATTCGAGTGCATCCATAGACATTGTGTTTTTTGTTGATATAGGAGTGAATCTTTATAAATTAATCAATTTGCATATTTTCTAAAGCTCCTGCTGATAGCAATGCATGTGACAGATGTACACTTAATTGATTCCTCCATCTTTTAAATTTTCTAACCATCTTTACTTTTTACAAGAGCAAATATTTATCATGTGGATTATGGAAAATAATATTTTCAAATTTTATCCTCTTGAACATTCAATTTCTTGCCTAGGAATTTGAAATTTAGTGATCTGTGCATGAATGAATTCAAATAAAAATTATGGACATCACTATTCCTAGGTTGCTACATACCAATTCAACCATTGAGTCATTTCATAAGTATTATTTATTAAACCTAGGCAGAGAATGTCTAAGTAAATTTAAACAATGCTTGCAAAATTTTAGGTACTTGTTTAATTTTATTCCCAAGTAAGGTGACATTCCTTTTTGAAAAAAAAAAGCAATTCCAACACTTACACTCGTGAGGATGCATACAAATTGAGTGATGAGGAGGTGTAAACCTTCCTCGCTAATGTAAGCAAATAATCATTCAATCCTATTGTAATTCAAATGACAGAAAATTTTAAACTCATACCTCAATTGAAGAGTTGTTCGGGTTGAAGGCCATTGTGTGAGAAAGTCACGACCAAGGATTTTGGTGTAGCCTTCGATGCCATTTGCCAAGTTGAGGTTGATGTTGAATGAGCTTCATCTTGCTCCTCCATCGGTCCTTTAGCATTCGTCCACCATGAACTCAAAATGAGATCAGTGGAGGGATATGTTCTTGAATTCTCCTGATAGTGTGTTGGGCTTGATGAGGCATTCCAACCTCTTTACAAATTTTGTCCTGGCTGCACTAAATCAAAAACAAACAAAACAACTTCAAAACGGGTTATGTTTGTGACACCCGATTCTGAAAATGAACCAAGTGTGACGCATATGTGTGTCTAGGATATTTAACACACATACACAAGTGCATCAAAATCGATATTAAGAAAATAACCATGTCTCGGATAATAATAATAATATTACCTTATTACAATATCCAAATAGTCTTGAATACAAGCTCTAATAATAATGCAGCAGAACAACTAGGCACTAGTAGACTCCATCTCCACGGGCAATTTGACAGTAGCACGCATTCCAAGTACTCCTCAACATCTCCTGAAGCTGTTTATGAAAGTGCATCTAGGCATCCCTTGTGGGTTTTGGTTGATTTATGACAAACAAATTAGATCCTAACTAAATAGTTGAGATGAGCGCAGGTTTTAATGAAATCCTGAAGAAAGCGCAAGAAGAAGGGAGAGTGAGAAATCAAGTTGAAAGGAGCTCAAGAAATGATTATGATACTCTGTGTGTATGGGGTTTGTTGGAGAAACACACCCCAAGAGCTCAAGCTAATTTTAATCACTCTCACTGCACAAATTCATACAGGTCCAAACTAGTCTGATGTACCCTAGACTAGTCCGATATCTCTCTGTTCAAAATCGGACAAGTCCTCCCAGTGCGGACTTGTCTGCACACACAATCCAGTTTACACATACCGGACTAGTCCGATATCACCATGGACTAGTCCGATATCTTTCTGACTAAGATCGGACTAGTCCTCTCCAATGCGGACTAGTCCTCAACACTTCACAGTTTTGCACGAAATCGGACATGTCCGATATCACCACAAACTATTCCGATATCCTTTTGACCCAAATTGGACAAGTTCGATATCTGCTCGGATTAGTCCGAAAAACCTTCTGACTAAAATCGTACAAGTCCTCCAAGTGCATACTTGTCCCCAATTCACTAAGGGTTTCACCACACCGGACTAGTCTGATATGTGCCGGACTAGTCCAAACATTTCCAGAGACAAAAACGGACTAGTCCGCCCCTGGTCAGACAAGTCCGATAATTTGGGGCACTTAGGGTTTCTCACACGCCGCACACCGGACTAGTCCCGAGTCCACCACGGACTAGTCCATACTTTGAAAACCCTAATGGTAACCCTTGGAAACCCTAGTATAAATAGAGGTGCACGACCCAAGTATGAACTCTCTCGACCCCCTGCGCCATCACACACTCCAAGATCCTAGAAAACACGTCTCTCCACACAATCCAACGCAAGAAAGACCAAATCCTTAAGGATTACCTTTAGATCAAAGGAGATACACGATTCTTCAAGTTTTGAGCTCTTGGGTTTGATTCTCTCGCACACTCTTGTTCTTTGTTGCATATTATTCGAGTGTGTTGGTGGTGTCTTCAGTTGTAAATCTTGGGGAGCCCTCAACTTTTGAGAAGGCCCCTTGAACACGGTTATTCTTACCCCTTTGTGATTAGTTGAAGAGAATCGGCCTCCGTGGTGATTCGACAAGGATAGGGTTGGTGAAGACCCAGTCCTTTCGTGGGATCCTCAACGTGGATGTAGGTTGCCTTCATGGGAACCGAACCACATGATAAGTATCTTGTGTCTTCACTTTGTGCTTATTGTTCATTACATCTAGGGTTTAATTGATCTTAGTCAAATTACATCAAAACTTGAAACTAAGGTTACCTTGTGCTATCTTCAGTTTAATTGAAGCAACTTACTCCAGTTACATCTTAATTTCCGTTGTGTAGAGTACTTGGATCGAGATCATTGATCAGACTTGATTGATCTAGTCTGCAAGCACCGGACTAGTCCGCACTCTACCGGACTAGTCTGATTTATCGGTATTTGATCAAGTTGTTGAGTGTTGTAGGTTCTGACTAAAATTCAAAAAAGCCTATTCAACCCCCCTCTAGGCCACATTCAATTCGTATCAGATCTGGACTCTTCAAAAAGAGACTAATCGCTCGAAGAGAAAATGTCGGACATGAAGGATGTGCACAAGAGTCTCAACCAAGAGAAGGTTGAAGATAAAAAGGCTCAGAAATTCGAGAAGCTCCTCAACGCCATTCAGGATTTCGAGGATGATGATGAGGAGGCTCGAACTCAAGCGAGGCCATATATTTTGGAGACAATAGTCAAGGAAGGGTGCTCGATACTGATAAAATTGCAATATCATCTCAACACATGCTTTCTCATGTTTTGCATGTCGACTCCTTAGATTATAACCTTCTGTCCATATCTCAATTATGTGACAAGGTTTATAATTGCTTTTTCACTAATGAGGGTGTGACCGTCTCTAGAAGGAGTAATGACTCGGTTGCATTCAAGGGTGTTTTAAAGGGAAAGCTTTATCTTGTTGACTTCAACAAAGATAAAGTCGAACTTGACACATGATTGATTGCAAAGACCAACATGGATTGGCTGTGGCATAGATGGCTAGCACATGTTGGTATGAGGAATCTTCAATAACTCCTTAAGGGCGATCACATCCGAGGTTTGAAGGATGTTGTTTTTGAGAAAGACCGACCTTGTAGCACGTGCCAAGCCGGGAAGCAAGTAGGAGCACCTCATCCCGTAAAGAACGTCATGACAACGACAAGACCACTCGAGCTACTTCACATGGATCTGTTTGGTCCAATTGCTTACATAAGCGTGCTCAAAATGAGTTCTCATTGAAGATCAAGAACATACGAAGTGACAATGGCACGGAGTTCAAGAACACCCAAGTTGAGGAGTACCTAGACGAAGAAGGGATAAAGCATGAATTCTCAGCACCGTATTCCCCTCAACAAAATGGAGTAGCGGAAAGGAAGAACCGAACCCTCGTAGAGATGGCGAGAATAATGCTTGATGAGTACAAGACTTCAGATTGGTTTTGGGCGGAAGCGGTTAACACCGCTTGTCACGCCATAAACCGACTCTATCTTCATCGACTTCTCAAGTAAATGTCATATGAGCTACTCACCGGTAACAAGCCAAATATTTCCTATTTTTGAGTTTTTGGTTCTAAGTGTTATATTTGGAACAAGAAGCCTAGGACTTCAAGGTTCACTTTGAAGTCCGATGAAGGGTTCTTGCTTGGCTATGATTCGAACTCCTATGCCTATCATGTCTTCAACAAGGTCTCCGGACTTGTTGAAGTTGCATGTGACGTAGTGTTCGATGAAACTAACGGCTCTCAAGAAGAGCAAGTTGATCAATGTGTGCTAGATAGAGAAGAATCTCCTTGTCAAGCATTGAGACGAATGGCGTTGGGCGATGTTCGACCACAAGCGCCACCTCCAAATGCGAATGATGAATATGAACCACAAGTGGAGGTAATTGATCAAGGGGGAGCCTCTACACAAGATCAACCTCAAGAAGACGAAGATAATCAACACCCCAATGAAGGCAACCATCCAGGGGGAGAAGAAGACAATCATGAAGTTTCAAGAACACAAGTGCCACACCTGAGAATACACCAATGCGTCCAAAGAGATCACCCTGTCGACAACATAATCGGTGACATCCAAAAGGGAGTAACTACTAGATCTCGAATCGCTAATTTTTGAGAACATTACTCTTTTGTATCCTTTTTGGAACCACACAGGATTGAGGATGCATTGAAAATCCGAATTAGGTGGTGGCAATGCAAGAAGAACCAACTTCAAACGGAATGAAGTGTGGGAACTCGTCGAAAGACCCAAGTTCAACGTCGTGGGCACCAAATGGGTCTTTCGCAACAAAAAAGATGAACACGAGGTGGTGACAAGGAACAAGGCGCGACTTATGGCCAAAGGGTATTCACAAGTCGAAGGTTTGGATTTCGACGAAACCTTTGCTCCCGTAGCTAGACTTGAATCAATTAGAATATTACTTGCATATGCTACTCACCATGATTTCAAGATCTATCAAATGGATGTGAAAAGTGCCTTCCTCAATGGACCAATCAGAGAGGAGGTGTACGTAGAGCAACCCCCTGGATTCGAAGATCAAGAGTTCCCCGACCACATGTTCAAACTGCGTAAGGCTCTCTACGGCCTCAAACAAGATCCTAGATCTTGGTATGAGTGTCTTAGAGATTTCTTAATTGAAAATGGTTTTAAAATTGGTAAAGCAGATTATACGTTGTTTACAAAGCACTTTGACAATGATCTTTTTATTTGTCAAATTTATGTTGATGACATTTTCTTTGGTTCAACTAACAAATCCTTTTGTGAAGAATTTAGTAAGATTATGATAGATAGGTTCAAGATGTCCATGATGGGAGAGCTGAAATACTTCTTGGGATTCCAAGTGAGTCAACAAAAGGAAAGGACATTCATAAGCCAAACCAAGTACACCCAAGACATACTCAAGAAGTTTGAAATGGACAAGGCGAAGCCTATAAAGACTCCCATGGCAACAAATGGACACTTGGATCTCAATGAAGACGGACCATGCGTGGATCAAAAGGTATATCACTCCATGATTGGATTCCTACTTTACTTATGTGCATCTAGGCCTGATATTATGTTGAGTGTATGTTTGTGTGCAAGATTTCAAGCCAATCCTAAGGAGTGTCATTTGACAGCCGTAAAAAGAATCTTGCGATATTTAGTTCATACACCCAACCTAGGCCTTTGGTATTCTAAAGGTTACAAATTCAATCTCATTGTATACTCTGATGCAGACTTTGTCGGATGCAAAGTAGATAGAAAAAGTACCTCCGGTACATGCCAATTCCTAGGTAGATCCCTAGTTTCTTGGTCCTCTAAGAACCAAAGCTCCATTTCCTTATCCACGGCCGAAGCGGAATATGTTGCAGCCAGGAGTTCTTGTACACAACTCCTTTGGATGCGACAAACTCTAAGGGATTACGGTTACAATATGAGCCGTATTCCACTCCTTTGTGATAATGAGAGTGCTATCAAGATTGCCCATAACCCCGTTGAGCACTCTAGGACCAAACATATAGACATCCAGCATCACTTTTTGAGAGACCACTCAATGAAAGGAGACATAGCCATTTCCCATGTCAACATTGAAAAACAACTAGCCGATATCTTTACCAAGCCACTTGATGAAAAACGTTTTTGCAAGCTCTGAAATGAACTAAATATCCTAGATGCTCGGAACGTGGATTGAAAACTTGCATACCCATATGGCATCATCAAAATCCATTGATTGTGTAGTGAAAATCATCTCTCTCAATTATCTCCGAAAAACTATTTCAATTACTTGATCTTGGTGAATTATGGTCATTGCTTGATTGTTGTATGTTTACTGATCATATTCATCAAGATTATTTGATTGTTTTGCCCACTATTTTCTATCTAAGCACCTTCGAATATATACGACTGGGCTAATTGATTCTGTTCTGGTAACCACAGACTAGTCCGTGGTTACCCGGACTAGTCCGCGGAGTGTCTAGTTTTTTGACTCCATAACCCTAGGCACCGCCAAAACCTAATCTCCTTCATCCTCACAACTCATCTCACATTCTCTCTCTTCACTCGAGCGCCCCCAAAGCGATTTGGCGAGTTCTCCACCAAATCCCTTCAACCTTTCTTGGAAAATGATCTCCGTTGCGAGGGGATTGAAGACCACGGACTTGTCTGCTCCTACAACCCCTCCATCATCAAGAATCGAAGAATTTCGTACAATGTCGAGCTCCAATGATGAAATTTCTAATTATAAGGCCGAGATGGACTAGGACTCCTTGCTTCGATTCTCGACGGGCCAAGGGAAGAAGAGCCAAGAGCGTCCCTCCGAGCCAACACCTTCTCCACCTCAGGTGCGGTGCAAGGTTCTAGCCAAGAAGCCTGCGTCCAAAGCCAAGGATGCAGCTGGCTCTAGCTCGGCAGCTCCTCACGAAGCTAAGGGCAAGGGAAAGGGAATTGCCTTGGGCCCGATCGGCCCTCTCAAGATGAATGCACCAAGACAGGGGAACAGGGACCTCTTTGAAGAAAGCTTCATTGGCAAGGGAAGCAATACGGCTTCCAAGCTCAGAAATGTGGATTGTTATAGCAGATCAAAGAAGGCAGCTGACACCAGATTCTGGAGCAACTTTCACGCAGACTTCTACAGTTTCGTTTATCTCACCATGAAGACTCCAGTGGTGCGCAACCAGTGGATTGACTGGGCTCACTTTGAGAGGAAGAGTTGTCTAGCTTTTGTTGAGGTGATAGAGGCTGTGGAGAGACATGGCCTCAAGGACCTATTTGCCTTCAGGTATAACTGGAATGATAAGTTCATTGCACAATTCTTTGCGACCTTCTATTTTGCCAGTGATGACGAGGAGATGGTGACTTGGATGACACACGGATCCAAGTACACTATTACTTATGATGAATTTGCAAGACTGTTGCATCTTGAGGACTCTAGCAGCAATGAGCTGACCATTCACAACATTGGTGTCTTGGAGAAGGATAAAATGAAGTTTCTCTATGACACCATCTTGACATTCAATCCTCCTTTCACCAAGAACATGAAGCCATCCTTCATGGTCCTCAACAGAGTCCTCCGAAAGACAACATCAACCAAAGACGGAGATGCAGGAAGTGTCCAAGGATACTTGAGGACATTGATGAATGTGATTAGCAAAGACAGGAAGTTTGATGTCTTTGACTACATTTGGAATGACATGGTGAACATCTCGTGCACACCGAACAAATCTTGTGGCTATGCTCCTTACTTGATATCTATGATTGAGAAAGTCACAAATTGAGTTCATTAAGGATGTGGAGCACACTCCCTTGAGGCCTCAGAAGCCTACCCAAGCTACTCTCGCAGTTGCTCCATCTCCAGTGTCCAGTGAAGAGGCTCCGAGGAGAGCTCAAAGAGATACAAGGACAGCTCCCACCACTAGGGCCCTTCCTCAAAAAGGGTCTCCTAGTGGAATCTTAAAATACTTGGCTGCTATCTTTGGCTCATGCAAGAAAGCCGAAGTGAAAAAACATAAGCTGAAAAAGGCAAGGAAGGATGATATGAGATACATAAAGAAAAATATCAAGCAAATCTGTCAGAAGCTGGAGATTGAGCCAATCGGATCTCCAATTATCTTGTATGACTCCGCATCTGACTTCACTGAGCTTGGACCTTTGTCTCCCTCCGAGCTTGCCTATTTTGGCATTGGGGACACTTCGAGTGGATCTGTTCCTCCTCCTCCTCCACAGTCTGAAGATGAAGATGAAGACGAGGAGAGGATCGACAGCGAGGAATGAAGGCACTAGATCCCTCCTCTCCTTTTTGGTGCCTTGATGCCAAAGGGGGACAGATTGAGAGGGAGTCACTAAGTGTAGATGTAGGTTGCAAGGAGAGCTCAATTTGTGTTTCTTTTGGGCTGTAAAACATTAATGCCCTCTTATGCTATTGGACATGTGATGTGGTGCTATGACTATGCTTATGCCTCTAAGTTATATTTATGAAATCCGTGATGATGATTTGCTATAATATGTGATTATGCTCTGAAATTGACATATATGCTTGATGTTGATATAATTATGTCAATTGTTTCATTCTCATCACAATTATTGCTCACACACACTTAGTTTTGCACCCCACCATAAAGAGTGCACATATGCCTCATGTTTTTGTTGCTTAGTTTGTTCCAAACTCATATGTGCACACTTTATGAAAATTCTGCATTTTTAATCATATTTGTGAAATCTCAATTGGTTGTCATCAATCACCAAAAAGGGGGGATTGAAAGTGCATCTAGGTACCCCTTGTGGGTTTTGGTTGATTTATAACAAACAAATGAGATCCTAACTAAATTGTTGAGATGAGTGCATGTTTTAATGAAATCATGAAAAAAGCACAAAAAGAAGGGAGAGTGAGAAATCAAGTTGAAAGGAGCTCAAGAAATGATTATGATACTCTGTGTGTATGGAGTGTGTTGGAGAAACACACCCCAAGAGCTCAAGCTAATTTTAATCACTCTCACTGCACAAATTCATACAGGTCTGGACTAGTCCGATATACCCCGTACTAGTCTGATATCTCTCTGTTCAAAATCAGACAAGTCCTCCCAGTGCGGACTTGTCTGCACAAACAATCCAGTTTACACAGACCGGACTACTCCGATATCACCACGGAGTAGTCCGATATCTTTCTGACTAAGATCGGACTAGTCCTCCCCAGTGCGGACTAGTCCTCAGCACTTCACAATTTTGCACGAAATTGGACAAGTCCGATATCACCACGGACTAGTCCGATATCCTTCTGACCCAAATCGGACAATTCCGATATCTGCCTGAATTAGTCCGAAAAACCTTTTGACTAAAATCGGACAAGTCCTCCAAGTGCGGACTTGTCCCCAATTCACTAAGGGTTTCACCACACCGGACTAGTCTCATATGTGCCGGACTAGTCCAAACATTTCTAGAGACAAAAATGGACTAGTCCGCCCCTGGCCGGACAAGTTCGATAATTTGGGGCACATAGGGTTTCCCACACGCCGCATACCGGACTAGTTCGGAGTCCACCACGGACTAGTCCAGACTTTGAAAACCCTAACGGTAACCCTTGAAAATGCTAGTATAAATAGAGGTGCACGGCCCAACTATGAACTCTCTCGACCCCCTGCGCCATCACACCCTCCAAGAGGCTAGAAAACACGTCTCTCCACACAATCCAACGCAAGAAATATCAAATCCTTGAGGATTAACTTTAGATCAAAGGAGAGACACGATTCTTCAAGTTTTGAGCTCTTGGGTTTGATTCTCTCGCACACTTGTTCTTTGTTGTATATAATTCAAGTGTGTTGGTGGTGTCTTGAGTTGTAAATCTTGGGGAGCCCTCAACTTGTGAGAAGGCCCCTTCAACACGGTTATTCTTACCCCTTTGTGCTTAGTGGAAGAGAATCGGCCTTCATGGCGATTTGATGAGGGTAGGGTTGGTGAAGACCCGGTCCTTTCGTGGGCTCCTCAACGTGGATGTAGGTTGCCTTCGTGGGAACCGAACCACGGGATAACGATCTTGTGTCTTCACTTTGTGCTTATTGTTCATTGCATCTAGGGTTTAATTGATCTTAGTCAAATTACATCAAAACTTGAAACTAAGGTTACCTTCTGCTATCTTCAGTTTAATTGAAGCAACTTACTCTAGTTACATCTTAATTTCTGCTGCGTAGAGTAATTGGATCGACATCATCGATCAAACTTGATCGGTCTAGTCCGCAAGCACCAGACTAGTCCGCACTCTACCGGACTAGTCCGATTTATCAGTATTTGATCAAGTTGCTGACTGTTGCAGGTTTCGACTAAAATTCAAAAAGGCCTATTCACCCCCCTCTAGGCCACATTCAATTTAGTGTGGAAATAGCAAGGATGAGTACATGTCGTACTCAGCAAGTGTGGAAAGGTATGACATGTACCTAAAAACAAGAACGATAATAAATGGCTAATTGCATAAAAATACATTTCATAAACTTGTAAAAGCAGCCTAAGTCCAATTCTATTGATGAAAGTTGTCCAGGTGCTCGTGACCGGGAGCACAACTATCATGAAAGTTTTTAACACCCCGCAGAGATTGTACCACTTTAACCACAAGTTCGTGATTTCCTCACCCGTCGACGACTAAAGAAAACCTCTATTATGCCAATTACACTACCATAGGAGAATGGACAAGAGATCACAAAATAGCATTTACAAAGGAACTACTAGCATGTTTAGACCCACTATGTTTTACCGAAGGTGATGTCTCACAACTGAGCACATCCAACCAAGGGCCCCCTCTTGTGTCGTTCGGATCCCAGGGCGGTCCCGTCACTAATACAAACCCAATCGACTCGCATTCCCTGAGCCTTCCAAATGATCCGAATGATACTGGTAATACACTAATTAGTCAGCTAAGCCGCATCCATACTTGGCCTTGTAGTGGAAATGTAGTCCTGGCTTAGTCTTGCATGAACTGGTCCTTAGATGTAAGGCAAGCAAAACAACTATCTCATCAAACCCAGTCTACAAACCATGCTTGTTTAGATCATCCAAGTTCCATATTACAAAAATAATCATTATCACCAATTCACTTAGTCCATATGTTCATTAGTCGTTAATTAAGCCATTTGATTATCTCCAATCCCAACTAAGTTAAGCGGACCAAAAACCGGAAAATACCCTTTCTGACTCTCTACAATATATCCCAAGCGACAAGGATGGTCATACAAGTCTTGTAAACACCTATCATGGGTTCTCCGTCAATTTGACACAAGCATACAATTTTGCAAACAAAACATTTAAAAATAGGATCAAAATGATCAAGGACACTTGCCTTAATATTTCTTACTTCAATGCTCAATCAAATCAAAATCTTGCACAGAAGATCCTCGGATATTTGCTTCTCGATCGTAACCTCTTGAGTGAACCTTTTACTCGCAATCAAGCACATAGACATACCAACAATAATGCAATCAATAAAATGCACATATATTAATCATTATGTCATGATGTGTATGCATGAGTTAATTATGTTGTAATACATGCTATTAATTCACTACTATTGTTTACTAATTAGGTGCAACTAGTTCTTAAGTGCTTATGTGAGTTTTGAGTCAATTATAGTGGTTCTTGTGACAATTAGGTGTTGCTGAAATTTTAAATACCAGACTAGTGTGAAGGAGACCGGAAAAGTCCGTTCAGACATGGAGAGTTGATCGGACAAGTCCACACAGATCCGTACTAGTCCGCACAGCACTGGACTAGTGTAGCGAAATCTGACTAGTCTGTGGCGGTACAGCTAGACACGATAAAATAAGTTGGAACGTGATTTGTTCGAACAGTAGGATAATTCTTGTCGTAAAATCTGAACCATAAAAGCTACCGGCTGCGTGGCTAGTCTCGACGGTCGTGGAACGGCGGCATGATGTAGACAAAGAGGACGGCGATGAGATGTCGACGAAGAAGATGATGGCGATGTAGAAATCTCCGCGAAGAATTGAGACATCATGACGATCTGTAGCGGAAACAATGACTCTTTTTCTTTCTTCCTCTTCTCCCTCTTTCCTGGTCGTGGCCTTCTCTTGATCTCTTCCGTGGCTGCTGACGGCTAGGGCTTTTTCTTTTCTACCGTGGAATCACGTAGACTAAGGCGGCGACTGACTTTTTCTTATGTGGGTAGGTCATGCAGACACGAGGGCATCGGTACCCTTAAATAGTTGGGCGATGGCCAGGCTTACGGGACTTAGGGTGTGTTTAGTTTGAGTGATATGGTGGGACAGGACGGGATGATCCCATTTTTCTGTTGTTTGGTTTGGAGACATATGAAATGGAGTCATCCCTCAAAAGAGAATATTCCATCCAGATGCAGGATGGAACCATCCCACCAAAAACATGGGGACAGATCCATCCCACCTCCGTAGAGACAAGCACGCGGCCCTCCGGAGGTACTCATACTCACATATCCCTGTCTCATCCTCTCATTCAAATAGGAGACAAGACCATTCCGTCCCACACCATTCTATAAAACAAACAAGAAACATGAATCGTCTCATCTCTCTAGACAAACAGAAAATGGGACCATCCCATCCCTAAAAACTGATATGAATCTATCTCATCCCACTTTGAATTCCTACCAAACACATCCTTAGAGTCCCGCTCGGCAGCGCTGCTGCTGGCTGGGTTGACCTTTCTCTTGTTTATTTTTTTTCTTGTTTGTGCGGTTAGGTTGTTTGTGCGGGCAGGTTGGGTTGATTCCTTTTTTTTAAATTTTTTTGCCAGCAGTGATTTGACTGGTTTTGTTTTTTTTTTCTTTCTTTGTGCGGCCAACCCTGTACCATCAGGGGTCCAGCCATGGTTGCCTTTATTTTTCTCTTTTCCTTTCTTTTTGTTCACTTTTAATATTATTTGTTTATTATTTATTTATTTTCCTTGATTATTTTTATTTATTATTTCTTTCTTTCTTTCTTTTTATTTATTTATTATTTATTTGTGTGTCTATTTTTCTTTCACGTGCGGCAAAGCTCTTTGTGCGATAAGTGATCTAATCAGTGATTAACTTTTGTTTATTATTTATATATCTAGTGTGATGAATTGTTAAAATACACAAAATCCTAAAGTGTCGGACAAGTCCGCAAAGGAACATACTAGTCCGTGGTGGTACATAGAGCTGATCGGACAAGTCCATTAAATATCGGACAAGTCTGTTCTAGTTTAGAGAGGTACATCGGACAAGTCTGTTATTGTAACAGACAAGTCCGAGGTGGAGAAAATTTGATTAAGTCAGTGCACTCTGTGCATACGGAACTAGTCCGGGATTAGTCCGGATAAGTCCGTTATTGTCCAGTAAGGGTATTCGGACTAGTTTGTAGTTTTTCAGACTAATCCGGTGCCTGACTCAATTTTTACTTGCATGGTTATTTCCAATTCTCTTACGTTTGTTCCTTTTCATCCTACTTGAAGATTCTTGCATGTCTTTAGTTTCATCTATTTCTTTTATCTCATATTCATTATAGCAAATAAATTACTTTTATCTTATCTATTTTGATAATTAATTTTCAATACTTGAGGATGAATGCAAAAGGCAAGATGAGATGCATATATTCTATATTTTTATTTATAAAAACAATTTCTTGCTATTATAAATTTTAAATTCCTATTTAAATTTTTAATTTGCTAGAACTCAAAAATTAGGGTGTCACAATGTTAGCCAAAAGAAAATTGAACCCTTTGTCAAATTGTAGTGTCAAACTTGAAACAACATGCAAATGCAATGAGGAACAAAGGATGAATTCAAGTGGTTATGCCCAAAGTTCATATCCAAATAAATTTATTTTCTAATTCAAAATTTTAATTTTATATTGGTTGGAGATTTTGCTTTCCAACATGCAAGTGTGAAAATTCAAACATGCTAAATACAAATGCAAGGGTTTATAGGTAATTCAAATATGAAATTGGAAAATCAAATATGAGATAACTACCAATTAACCTATTGGTAAGGAGTCATCAAATTTTTGAAGTACAATGAGCGGGACTTACCTCCGTCCTGTTTTGCTTGATCACGTGTCATCAATACCCGTAGATGAATGTGTGGATGACTTCTCTAGTTGACAAGCCAAACCTTCTTTGGCTGCCATATGGACAAGTGGGGCACGTGGTGGCCCCGACCTCATCGTTGCCTTGATGAAGACTTGTTGATGTTGCGACGACTTTTCTTTCAAGATATCCTTTCATGAACCTGGTGAGGCTTGTCCTTGTTCTGCCATTCCTTTGTTGGCAGCTAATTGGACTTGGGCCCTTTGGATGTCCATGGATTCTCCGTGTTCTTAGAATGTCATTGTGGATACATGACGGAGTTGTTGTTGGTTTGGTTCCACTTTTGACCTTCTTGTTGGTGGTGGCCTTTGGAGTTGTTGTTGGGAAATGAAGGGTCCCCATGAGACTTAGGGAAATAAATCCCCCAGGTGTCCCATGTTGACATGGATTTTCACAAATCATGTGAACATCCATGACTTGGATCATCCAAACACTTCCCCATTGGCTTGACCTTTTTTATTTTTCAATACGAGTCCAGATCCGTGGCTAGCACGTCCACCTTGTCAATGGTGTGCATGCCATGCCAACAGAACTAAAGCATTCATAGATCCACCCCTTGAATGGTGACCATCTTCTCAATCAAACTTTCTCATGATGAATGAGAAGAGGTCTCCTCCAACTTCAGCGTGACTTTGATCACGGGTCGACAAAGTCAACCCGTTGTAGGAGTGTTGGACGACGAACCAAATATCCACCCCCATGGTGAAAGGCAAACCAAGATATAATCTTGGACCCTCCCCCAAGCTTTGGGGATAGATGCCTTTGGCTCCTACTGAAAGCTGGAGAATCCTCACGTAGTGGGCAACGATGTTTCCAACTAGAATAATTTGGTGAGGAATGCCTTAAAGTACTAATGGAGTTAAGCTCTTGTATCATCTTTTGTCTTTCCCAAAGAATAGGCTAGCCAAAAAATATCCTATTTTCACACAACATAGAAAACAAAGCACGTGTAATCCTATCTAATAACTAGTAGTAGCTATATCTTAATCATAAGTGATAGCTATCCTTCACTTTTGTGCCTTCCCCGACAACAGCACCAGAATGCTTGTTGGTATTTCTTAACACAACGAATCATCTTTGGTAGGAGATGATATTCACAAGCACATGGAAGATACCGTTGTAGCATTTCACCTAAGATTATTCTCAAGGGTATCGCATTTATCCCAAAGGAAGGCGGTGAAGTAAAGGGAACACAATTCTCATGATCAAGGTATAGGGTACTATGTATTTATCAGAACAGGGGTAAGATGATAATAGGGGTAGTGTGATACACGTAAGCAATCTACTCTAAGGATAATGTCATCCTAGTGATGGTTGAGCTACGAGCATGGGCTACTCCTACTGTGCTCTACTTACTCATATACATAGCCTAATAGAGTACACATGAATATGCTAACGATGAATACTAGGGCTTAGTGGTCTAACATATCGGGCACAGGTTTACCCCTGAGAATATCATGACGATTCCTGCCATGATTCTACGGCGTAGCCGAACGTGGGGGATTACAAAGGACGGACAGGGCTGTCACCACCTACCGCCTACCCCTACAAACTGTGGGTCTACGAGACATCCAACGCTGCTTAACGATCTAAGCACCACACTTACATGTTAAGTAAATACCTTAAGGGTCCGGGTACCATTATCACCGTAAGGCAATGACAAACCTAAACATCGTTGAAACCAATTGTGGAACCAAGCACTAATTTATTCATATTAACATAATCATATTAATACCCATTTACACTATAGTGCTAGTGTATGATGTTTATGATAACATGATATGAGCATTAAAACTAGATCATAACAACACTACATCTAGCACATGCATGGACTCCACAACCAAACAAGGAACACTTTGCCCAAGTATATGAATAAGTGAAAGTGCATCTAGGCATTCCCTTGTGGGTTTTGGACGATTGATGACAAAGAAATGAGATCCTAATGAATTCATTGAGATGAATGCAGGTAAACAAAGATTAGATATTATGGTGCAACCAAAAAGGTGAAAATGAGAAGTGGGAAAGAAACAAGCCAAAATTATCAACAGAAGCGCAAAGTAGACATAATTGTATAGGATGTGTGTGAGATACACATCCCAAGAGCTCATGTCTTTGCGTAGAGGGTAAGGGCTAAAATCAATCCAAGTAATTCACTCAGCACGGACAAGTTCGTTCACTGAGCGGACTAGTCTGTTTAACTTTCTAATGTCTCAATTCACTGAGCACCAGACAAGTCTAGACACTGTAGGATCGAAGAGCATGTGTAAAGCTACCAGACGGGGTGAATGGTAGATTAAAACTTTTCAGCGGAAGCAACGAAACACCCCTTGGCAGAAAACCGATCTGTTAAATAAATCGTGTATGCGACTAATCTAAACGCGATCAATTGTAACAAAACGAGTATAGATTGTAGATAATCAAATCACGAAGACGTCACAACAAGAATCACGAAAATCCATCGAGAAAAACTCAAGTAACGATCGAAAGATCAAACAAAGGTCAATATGTCCTACCCGAGAAAACAGTTCTGGAACACTGCAAAGAAACTCGTGTAGATCAGAAACCACAAATCCAATGACCGTGAAATTTTCAGAGATGATAGAGATTCAAGTTGTAAAGACAACAAAAAAAGAATCATGTCAATCGGATCTGTCAAACTCGAGTTATGATAAAACCACCAGAGAAAGGTAGTGCTGTGCAGAAACTTGATGAGAAAAACTTGACAAAAACAAGTCGGACGAACAAGGCATAAAAGTTCCTTCAACTATAAATTTTATTGATCAAAACACAAGAGGAATAGCCCCCAAAGTCGTCTACAATGAGCTCTAGCCTCCCTGAATGTAGCCTAGAGGGGGGGGGAGGGTGAATAGGCCTTTTGAATTTTCGTCGGATCCTGAAACACTTAGCAACTTGTTCAAATACAGAGAAATCAAACTAGTCCAGTAGGGTACGGTCTAGTCCGGTGTGTGCGGGCTAGATTGATCAAGTTTGATCGATGATTTTGATCCAAGTACTCTATGCAACAGGAATTGAGTTGTAACTCGAGTGTTGCTTTAATGAAACTAGATATGGCACAAGTAAACTTTAGTTTCAAAGTTTTAACGTAAGTTGAACAACATCGAGCAAACCCTAGATTGCAATGAATAGTTAGAACAAAAGTAAAGACACAATGATTTTATCCCGTGGTTCGATTCCACGGAGGAAATCTACATCCACGTTGAGGAGTCCACGAAGGACCCGATCTTCACCAACCCTACCCTCGTCGAATTGCCATGGAGGCCGATTATCTTCCACTAATCACAAACGGGGCAAATCACAGTGTTCAAGGGGCCTTCTCACAAGTTGAGGACTCCCCAAGATTTACGATTGCAAACAGCACCAAACACACTCGAAAGATATGTAATAAAACAACGAGAGTGTGCGAGAGATTCAAACCCAAGAGCTCAAGACGTGAAGAACGTGTCTCTCCTTTGATCTATGTTTAATCCTTAAGGATTTGATCTTTTTTGTGTTGGATTGTGTGGAGAGACGTGTTTTCTGGGCTCTTGGAAGATGTGATGGTGCAGGGGGTTGAGAGTAATCATAGTAGGGCCGTGCACCTCTATTTATATGAGGATTTTCAAAGGTTACCATTAGGGTTTACAAAGGCCGGACTAGTCCGTGGTGGACTCTGGACTAGTCCGGTGTGCGGTGTGTGGAAAACTCTAAGTGTTCAAGAATATCAGACTTGTTCGAAAACATGCGGACTAGTCCGATCTGGGCACTAGAGAAATTCGGACTAGTCCAACACATATTGGACTAGTCCGGCGTGGTGAATCCCCTAGTGAATTGAGGACAAGTATGCGCTTGGAGGACTTGTCCTATTTTAGTCAGAGAGGTTATTGGACTAGTCCGGGTAATATCGGACTAGTCCGGTATCGTGAAATTTTGAGGGGCTAAGGACAAGTCCAAAGTTGGGGAACTTTTCCGAAGTTGGTTAGTGAGGATCTCGGACTAGTCCATGGAATATCGGACTTGTTCTATGTTGATTAGAGGTATTATCAGACTAGTTCGGACTTTATCGAACTAGTCCGTTGCGGACAAGTCTGCACTGGGAGGACTTGTCCATTCCTGGACAGAGAGATTATCGGACTAGTCTGGGGTATATCAGACTAGTTCGGCCCTGTGTAAATTTGTGCAGTGAGAGTGTTTTCTTTTGCTTGAGCTCTTGGGGTGTGTTTCTCCAACACACTCCATACACAAAGAGTATTCTATTCATATCTTGAGCTCTTTTCAACTTGATTCCTCACTCTCCTTTCTTTTTGCGCTTTCTTCATAATTTCATTAAAACATGTGCTCATCTCAACAATTTAGTTAGGATCTCATTTGTTTGTCATAAATCAACCAAAACCCACAAGGGATGCCCAGATGCACTTTCAATCTCCCCCTTTTTGGTGATTGATGACAACCAATTGAGATTTCACAAATATGATTAAAAGTCTAGATTTTCATAAAGTGTGCACATATGAGCTTGAAACAAATTAAGCAATGAAAATATAAGACATATGTGCACTCTTTATGGTAGGGTGCAGAACTAAGTGTGTGTAAGCAATAATCATGATGAGAATGAGATAATTGACATAATCATATCAACATCAAGCATATATGTCAATTTCAAAGCATAAGCATAGATTATATCCAATTATCATCACAGACTTCATAAACATAACTTAGAAACATAATAAGAGTCTTACAACACTAAAAATAGTCTTACACCATCAAAAGCATAACAAAGATCAAAAGATACAAAGGGAGCTCTCATCTCTCATCTACGGCTACAACCTAATGACTTCCCCTCAATCTATCCCCCCTTGGCATCAAGGCACCAAAAAGAAGGAGAGGAGGGATCTAGAAGTCGCTGCAGGCTTATTCCTTGATGTCGGTCCTCTCGTCGTCTTCATCTGAGGAGGAGGAGGATGAGAACCACTCGTCATGCCCCCGATGCCAAAATATGCAAGCCCGAAAGGAGATAATGGTGGAAGCTTCGAGAAGTCGGACTAGTCTCCATTGTGTGGACTAGTCCGGGTAACCACGGACTAGTCCGTGGTCGCCATAACAGAACTAGTTAGACCATTCGTATATATTCGAAGGCGCTTACTAAGAGAATAGGGGGCAAAACACACAAATAATCTTGATGAACATGATCAGTAAACATACAACAATCAAGCTATGACCATAATTCACCAAGATCAAGTAATTAACATAGTTTTTTGGTGGAAATAGAGAGAGATGATTTTCATAACACAATCAATAGATTTTGAAGATGGCATACAGGTATGCAAGTTTTCAAGCCACGTTCCGAGCATCAAGGATATTTAGTTCATTTCGGAGCTCACGAAATATTTCTCATCAAGTGGCTTGGTAAAGATATCGGCTAGTTGTTTTTCAGTATTGACATGGGAAATGGTTATGTCGCCTTTCATTGAATGATCTCTCAAAAAGTGATGTCGGATGTCTATTTGTTTGGTCCTAGAGTGCTCAACGGGATTATGGGCAATTTTAATGGCACTCTCATTGTCACAAAGGAGTGGAATACGACTCATATTGTAACCGTAATCCCTTATAGTTTGCCGCATCCAAAGGAGTTGTGCACAACAACTCCCGACTGCAACATACTCTGCTTTGGCCGTGGATAAGGCAATGGGGTTTTGTTTATTGGAGGACCAAGAAACTAGGGATCTAACTAGTAAGTGACAAGTACCGGGGGTATTTTTTCTATCTACTTTGCATCCGACTTAATCTGCATCGGAGTATCCAATGAGATTGAATTTTGAACCTTTAGGATACCAAAGGCCTAGGTTAGGTGTATGAACTAAATATCTCAAGATTCTTTTTACGGCTGTCAAATGACATTCCTTAGCATTGGCTTGAAATCTTGCACATAAACATACACTCATCATGATATCAGACATAGATGCACACAAGTAAAGTAGGGAGCCAATCATGGAACGATATACCTTTTGATCCACGTTCGGTCCGTCTTCATTGAGATCCAATTGTCCATTTGTTGCCATGGGAGTCTTTATAGGCTTCGCTTTGTCCATTCCAAACTTCTTGAGTATGTCTTGAGTATACTTGGTTTGGCTTATGAATGTCCCTTCCTTTTGTTGCCTCACTTGGAATCCCAAGAAATATCTCAATTCTCCCATCATAGACATCTCGAATCTATCTGTCATAATGTTACTAAATACTTCACAAAAGGATTTGTTAGTTGAACCAAAAATAATATCATCAACATAAATTTGACAAATAAATAGATCATTGTCAAAATGTTTGGAAAACAACGTGTAATCAGCTTTGCCAATCTTAAATCCATTTTCAATCAAAAAGTCTCTAAGGCACTCATACCAAGCTCTAGGAGCTTGTTTCAGGCCATTGAGAGCCTTACGCAATTTGAACACATGGTCGGAGAACTCTTGATCTTCGAACTCGGGGGGGTTGCTCCACGTACACCACCTCCTTGATTGGTCCATTGAGGAAGGCGCTTTTCACATCCATTTGATAGAGCTTGAAATCATGGTGAGTAGCATATGCAAGTAATATTCGAATCGATTCAAGCCTAGCTACAGGAGCAAAAGTTCCGTTGAAATACAAACCTTCGACTTGTGAATATCCTTTGGCCACAAGTCGAGTCTTGTTCCTTGTCACTACCCCGTGTTCATCTTGCTTGTTATGAAAGACCCATTTAGTGCCGACGATGTTGAACTTGGGTCTTTCAACAAGTTCCCACACCTCATTTCATTTGAAGTTGTTCATGTCTTTTTGCATCGCCACCACCCAATCCGGATCTTTCAGTGCATCCTCAATCCTATGTGGTTCCAAAGAGGAAACAAAAGAGTAATGTTCACAAAAATTAGCTATACGAGATCTAGTTGTTACTCCCTTTTGGATGTCACCGATTATATTGTCGACGGGGTGATCTCTTTGGATGCATTGACGTACTCTTGGGTGTGGCACTTGTGATCTGGAGTGTTCATGATCATCTTCTTCTCCCCCAGATGGTTGCTCTCATTGATTTGTTGATCACCTTGATCTTCATGAGGTTTATCTTGTGTAGAAACTACCCCTTGATCATTTACCTCCACTTGTAGTTCATCTTCTTCATTCACATTTGGAGGTGGTGCTTGTGGTCAAACATCGCCCAACACCATTCTTCTGAACACTTGACATGGAGCTTCTTCTCTTCTAGCACACATTGATCAACTTGCTCTTCTTGAGAGCCGTTAGTTTCATCGAACACTATGTCACATGCTACTTCAACAAGACCGGAGACTTTGTCGAAGACACGATAGGCGTAAGAGTTTGAATCATAGCCAAGCAGGAAACCTTCATCGGACTTTGAAGTGAACTTTGAAGTCCTAGGCTTCTTGTTCAAAATATAACATTTAGAACCAAAAACTCAAAAATAGGAAATATTCGGCTTGTTACCGGTGAGTAGTTCATATGACGTTTTCTTGAGTAGGCGATGAAGATAGAGTCGGTTTATGGTGTGACAAGCGGTGTTAACCGCTTCAGCCCAAAACTGATCTGAAGTCTTATACTCATCGAGTATTGTCCTCGCCATCTCTATGAAGGTTCGGTTCTTCCTTTCGGCTACTCCATTTTGTTGAGGGGAATATGGTGCTGAAAATTCATGTTTTATCCCCTCCCCGTCTAGGTATTCCTCAACTTGGGTGTTCCTGAACTCCGTCCCATTGTCACTTTGTATGTCATTGATCTTTAATGAAAATTTATTTTGGTCACGCTTGAAAAACTTCTTGAGGGTTCCTTGAGTTTGTCTTATCATGCAAAAAGAAAACCCACGTAAAGCACGAAAAATCATCAACAATTACCAAATCGTATTTGTTACCGCCGATGCTTATGTAAGTAATTGGACCAAATAGGTCCATGTGAAGTAGCTCGAGCGGTCTTGTTGTTGTCATGATGTTCTTCGCGGGATGGGGTGCTCCTACTTGCTTCCGGCGTGGCACACGCTACAAGGCCTGTCTTTCTCAAAAACAACATCCTTTAAACCACGAATGTGATCGCCTTTTAGAAGTTTTTGAAGATTCCTCATACCAACATGTGCTAGCTGTCTATGCCACAGCCAACCCATGTTGGTCTTTGCAATCAAGCATGTGTCAAGTTCGACTTTATCTTTTTTGAAGTCAACTAGATAAAGTTTTCCCTTTAACACAACCTTGAATGCAACCGAATCATCACTCCTTCTAGAGACAGTCACACCCTCATTAGTGAACAAGCAATTACAACCCTTGTAACATAATTGAGATATGGACAGTAGGTTATAATCTAAGGAATCGACATGTAAAACATGAGAAAGAGTATGTTTAGACAATATTGCAATTTTACCGGTACCGAGCACCCTTCCTTGACTGTTGTCTCCAAAAGAGATGCCTTCGCTTGGATCTTCATTTTCTTCATATTCAACAAACATCCTTCTTCCTCCGGTCATGTGGTTGGTGCATCCACTATCTATCACCCATTTCGATCCACCGGAGGAATAGGCCTGCAAAAACAAATCACGCCTTGGTCTTAGGTACCCAAGCTTGCTTGGGTCCTTTGAGGTTAGTCACAAGTGATTTGGGCACCCACACATGAGACTTGGTGTTCCCATGGCGTGGCCCAACATATTTGGCATAAACTTTTCCAATATTGCTTTTCACAAGTACATATGAAGCATCAAATGTTCTAAATAAAAATCTTGTCCATATGAGTTCACAATTTTAGACTTATAAACATTATTAGGCTTTCTATCTTGAGAGGAGTTTCCCTTGACAAATGCAATGTGTTCCTTGTTATTCTTATGGTTTCTAGCATTTTGCTTTTCACCATAAGAATATATGAGTCCATACTTGACATTTGGAGGTCGTGAGACCAAATATGCACTACGTGCATACTTGACCTTCTCCTTGTCAAATATGCCACTATGTGAGGGTAGCTTCTCCATGGTCGAGGTTGACTTTTCTTTCAAGCTAGTGTCAATTTTGGCACATGCACAAGTAATAGTTGTCTCAGATTTAAGTGTTGAGAAGGTGAGCTTGAAGAGGATGAAGGGTCACTTTGCGTGAGTGACTCAATTTGTATCTCAAAGATCTTGTTAACTTTGGTTAAGTTAGTAAGTTCATCCTTGATGATTACATTTGAGTCACTTAACTTCAAGCAAGCTTCATTGCTTGAAGCTAACTCAAGTTCTAGTTACTTGCTTCGCTCCTTTTCAAGTTCAAGGAGCTTTTTGATCTTAAGATATTCCTCCTTTTGAAGGATGATCATATCTTCTTGGCGATCAACAAGCTCCTCCTTATCAACAAGCTTATCCATTAAAAATTTCATCTTAGAAGCAATTTTCTTATCTAAACCACTAAGCAAGTATTCATTTGCATCATAACTATCGTATTCACTAGAATCATCACTATCCCTGGCAAAGTAATACGAGGAGGAAGATTTACTTGTTACCTTTCTTTTACCTTCCTTCGCCATTAGACATGTGTCGTTGTCCTTCCATGCGCCAATAGTTCGGAAGAGGATGGATTTCTTGGTTGTCTTCTTAATGGCTATGCTAGCCATCTCCTCTTCCTCTTCGGATGAGGACTCATCATTGGAGTCCCACTCCTTTCCTAGGTGCGCCTGTCCAATTTCCTTTTTCTTCTTGAACATCTTCTTGGGTTGAGGCTTTGTATCCTTGGTCTTCTTCTTGTTTTCTTCATAAGGATAATCAAATATAAAGTGATTGTATTCACCACAGTTATAGCAATCGCGCCTCAACTTTGGTCTTGATTTGTCTTTTTGTCTTCCTTCATTTGATCTACCACCTTGTCTTCTTTTCATCATCTTGTTGAATTTCTTCATAAATAGATTCATATCTTCTTCATCTATATCGCCGCTTTCATCGTCGCTGTAGTCTTCTTCTTGAGCCTCTCGAGCTTCTTTTGACATAGGCTTACAAGTGGACTTCAAGGCAACTCCATTCTTCTTTGCCAAGGTAAGGTCTGCAATCTCTTTGACATGCTTTGCTTGTTTCTCCACCATCTGAAAATTGATAATCTTTCCAAGCAATTCATCGTGATCATTCCACTTCTTGCTTCCATATGCTCGAACTTTATTGATGAGATTCTTCAATCGATTGTACATGTCTTGCGGTGACTCATCTTCTTCTATGGGGAATCTTCCCAATTCACCTTCGATCATTTCAATTTTAGCCTCTCGCACATGACAATCTTCTTCTTCTTCTTCTTCTTCTTCTTCTTCTTGTTCTTCTTCTTCTTCTTCTTCTTCTTCTTGTTCTTCTTCTTCTTCTTCTTCAATTCTTTTGACAACCTAGTAGAGAGAAGTGCTAGCTCCTCCTAACTCCTCAATCTATTCAAGGGTTAGAGAGGACAACAAAGCAAGTGTACCACAAGATGAAGATTGACCGGAGCTAGGCATGTCACGTTGGGAAACAAAAGCAATAGACTTGTTGGGGTTCTTACGTGATATTATGTCAATTTCATGAGTTTTGAACTTGGAATATAGCACATCTAAAGTAAGTGTACTCATGACAGTAGATTCACGAATGGATGTAACTTTCATCTCCCAGATTGACATGTCAAATGTACATAGTAATTGCCTAGCATTATCAGCATCTGAAAAGTTAACGTTGACACAACGCAAGTTGCTGAGAATTTTGTTAAAGTGAGTAAAGAGGTCATCAATGGATTCATCGGGTTGCATCTCGAAGCGCATGTATTCTTTCTTGAATATATCATGTCTTACCTCCTTGATCGTGTTGGATCCTTTGTGGTATTCACAAAGTGCTCTCCACACATTGTACGCCGATCGGAGGTGTGTAACATGGTCAAAGTCGCTCTAAGTGAGTCCTTGGATTATCAAGTTGCGGGCTTTGTTGTTGTTGTCAACATCTCTTAAGTTTGTAGCCATGCTTTGATTGTTCGGCGGCACGTCGTAAGGCTTGTACACCTTTTCCCATATCACGAAGCCTTGCGCATGGATAAAAGCTTTCATGTGTGCCTTCCAAACCTGAAAATCAATACCAACAAACACGCAAGGTTTTGCCGAGTATTTTTCCATGAGGATTAGTCAAAAGCACGTGCGAATCACAAATATTAGAGCATTGTGACTCTTATACCAATTGTAGGATCAAAGAGCACATGTAAAGCTATCAGAGGGGGTGAATGGTAGATTAAAACTTTTCAGCGGAAGCAACAAAACACCCCTCGGCAGAAAACCGATCTGTTAAAGAAATCATGTGTGTGACTAATCTAAACGCGATCAATTGTAACAAAAGAAGTATAGATCGTATAGAAGTCACGAAGACGTAACAACAAGAATCACCAAAATCCGTCAAGAAAAACTCAAGTTACGATCGAAAGATCGAACAAAGGTCAATCTATCCTACCCGAGAAAAACAGTTCTGGAACACTATAAATAAACTCGTGTAGATTAGAAACCACAAATCCAATGACCGTGAAATTTTCCCAGATGATAGAATATCAAGTTGTGAAGACAAACCAAAAAGGATCACGTCAATTGGATCTGAAAAACTCGAGTTATGATAAAACATCCTAAGAAAGGTAGTGCTGTGCAGAAACTCGACGAGAAAAACTTGACGAAAACAAGTCAGCGAACAAGGCACAAAAGTTCCTTCAACTATGCATTTTATTGATCAAAACACAAGAGTAACAGCCCCCAAAGTCGTCTATAGTGAGCTCTGGCCTCCCTTGCTTATATAACCAGCCCTTAGACCAACCCAGACCTAACTACGACTAATCCTGCTCAATTCACGAATCGAAACTTTCCATAACTGCTCAAGACACTTCTATACGCAGATATAAGAAATATTAAGACTTTCAAACGCCTTAGGAACGTATCTTACATTACTAAAAAATCTCAAATTTGTGACCCACACGAAATCCTATCATAACCAACTCAAAACTTTTAATATTTCAGTCAAACATGACTCAGCCGCAGCCTGAGTCCATAACCTAGTCGGTTGGACCTATCCGACCAATTTTTTACATCCACATCTCTTCATCACGCCTTGGAACCATGTAGTCACGTCCACGCACTCCTTGCACATGTGCAAACATCTTCTAATGATGTCCATGATACCTTCATATGCATTGTTCTTGATTCAAACATGCTGCACAACCTCCCGATCAACTCAACCAAGATTCCTCCCAAACATGGTTGTTGAACCTCATCTTCTCCCTAAGACTAGTTCAATGGATCCCGTCACCAGCCATGTCCTTAACTCAAGCAACACCTGCACATGAATAAACAACCAATACTTCCGAGCACAAGTCCATGACTTGACTCTCGTTAGTTCCAAAACCACAACACCTTACGTGAGCACCTCACATAAGCATGTTGCAAACCATAGCAAATTGATAACAGCAATAACCACCAAAACACACCAAAAACTTAGTAAAAGAATACTAAGCAAACTTTCCATAATCCAAAAAGCAAGTTTGAAACATTGCAAGTTAAAAGCAGAACTACTGCGATCAAGCTCCGCACCTTGCCAAAGCCAACTGGACCTTGAACTGGAGCTTACCAAAACTAACAGGATCTAGCACCGGAACTTAACAAAGCTAGCAGAACCTAGCACCGGAGCTAACCAAATATAGTCAGACCTAGCGCTGGAGCTTACCAAAGCTAGTCAGACCTAGAGCTGGAGCTAACCAAAGCTAGTCGAACCTAGACAAAGAAGTCGGACCTAGCCAAAGCAAGTCGGACCTTACGTCAGACCTTGCCGGAGCTACCCAAAACAAGTCAGACCTATCGTTGGACCTTGCTAGAGCTCGGACCTAGAGTTGAATCTTGATGATTAAGGTGTTTTGGTAGTATTCAAAACTTTTATTGCCATAGCCAATGTTTTCAGCACACATAGATCTCACAGACACTAATCGGAGAAGTCCGTTAAACTATCTCATGTTTCAATTCACCTCGCATCGGACAAATCCTGACACTAACTGGACAAGTCCATTTAACTTTATGATGTTTCACTCAGACAAGTTGGGAAAACACAATTCACATTGGACTGGGCAAGTCTGTCATATCACAGACTAGTCCGATTAACTTTCTGTAATCACAATGGACTAGTCCAATTAACTCTCTGTTCCAATACAGACAAGTCCGGTATACCTCACAAAAATTAGGGTTTTTAGTGCGCTGCACATTTCATGCGAATTTTACACAGCACACCGGACAAGTTCGGTCACCAAAGCAGACTAGTCTAGCCGTCGAGATCCATAACGGTAATATTTTTGGAAACACTATAAATAGGTGATCCACGACCCTGCAAACATAAGAACCGTACACAACTGTCAAAAACATAAACCCTACTGCCGTTACTCGTCCCAAGAGCACAAAAACACATCTACCCACACATTTAAAGGCCTAAAGAGTTAAACCTTTTGGGTATCCATATTTGGGATACGGAGATCGTCGTCTACGCATTGTTGAGCTCTTGGGGTTTGATCTATTATACACTCGTGCATTACTTGTAATCCTTTTGAGTGTATTCAATCATCTTTCTCACTGTAATTTTGTAGGAGCCCTCAGCGTGTGAGATTGCCCTACCAACTTGGTGACTACCCCACCAACTTGATGAGAGAAAAGGGTTTTAAGAGACCCAACTCTGTGTGGTCTTCCTCAACGAGAAGTAGATCTCTTTGGTGAGATCGAACCTCGGTAAAAATCCTTGTCTCAAGCGTTCCATTCTTTTACTTTTGCAATTACCATCATCTAGGGTATAAAGTTGATCAATCTTGTAATGTGTTAACTTCTATTCCACATGCAATTCTTCTATCATAATTGCTCACTCAAGTTGTTAGGGTAGTTGATTACATTCCGCTGCTGCAACGTTTATGATATCTCCATAGACATTTAATCTTTTCGTAGCACATCAATCAAACCGGACTAGTCTATATACCACACCGAGCCAGTCTGATCCCTCCTGTATTTGACGAATTTGTTAGGTGCAGCAGATGATGTTTTTCAACGCCTATTCACCCCCATCTAGACAACATCCAATAAGTAAAGACTAATCATAACATAATCATAAAGCATAAGGTCACTAATAAAGGAAAAGATACATGATCCATATCTTTCCTAATTTGGACTTGGGACTAGAGGCTCTTCTCTACAGCCTCAGCTCCACTAAGGACCTAAGAGAACTAGTGTATACAAGAGAGAATGCTTGAGTGGTGTGTGTAGTGAGGCCTTCTCCTCCTATTTATACACGGGGTAGAGGCGGTTCCCGCTACTAAAAGCGCATGAATCAATCTCCATCGCTATCGTCTCATCGTAGGGAGTCGACACATGGAAGTTGACCTTGTTTGGAACTAGGAAAGGGTCGGTCGACCCCCCTAGTCGACTGACCTGGTCCATACAACAATTGCGGTGTGCTTCCTCTAGGTGGCTGACAGGTGGGTCCTCTGACCATTTCAGGGTGCTACACCGTTGGATGCCCTCGGATACTCCTGTAGGTGGGCCATTTGATCCATACGCTACCGCATGTCGGCTTCTGATTGGTTGGAAAGGTATTCTTTAGGATTCCTCTCTTGAGTTCACTTCAATTCTGTACAAAATTCCTGCATGCACCATTTTCTCTAAGTACAAGTGAAACTAGGTTATTTCTAACTATGATGTGTGTAGGAAATATTTATTCCTTCACATAATTGAGTTATATCAACATTTGAAATTGGTATATAACGACTGTCAACACAAACCAAGGAGCAACGAGGTCGTGTTTGTGGTGTTTCCAGTAAGTTGACCTGGAGGAAAGGTTTTCCGGAACACAAAAATACATATTGAAAGTGGAAAACGACCTATACACCACAGGTTGATGTGGAGGAGCTAAAAAGACAGCGTAGAAGGGAGCTCATAGGAGACCTAAAGGCTTCAGTTATACAATTCCCTAATGCGTTCTAAGTAACAACGAGGAGCGTAAGAGCAGCTTAGCTTCTACAACAGCTGTGGGTGGACAACCACATGAGGATCTTAGGCACCAATTTTTGGATCTTCAATTGAGCCCGACGCGATAGATAACTTGGCTCAGCCAAAAACATGTAGCCTTATGCTAATGGTCGGTGGAAGCATTCGAATGTAGGTCAGGAGAGGACTAGTGTATCCCTGTTAGACCATGCTTAAGGACATCAAGGTCAACAAAACATCCTATGTTGTGGTCAAGGTGGACATGGTGCATGAAAATACGAAAGACCTGAAGCTCGAAGTCCCACTGGATGATACAACACTGACTATGCAGGATGAAGTTGCTAGAAGGGTTCAGTGGAGACAAACTTCTATTGTTGTTGACCCAGCAGCAGCAACTTCAGCATCGACCTGTACTGCTTCAATGTCTCGTGAGGCACTTCTGCTTCTGTCACCAAATCCTAAGCAAATGGCTCTGTCTCCAATTCCAGAGCAATTGATGCCTCCAATTATAGAGAAGTAGCAAAAGTCTCCAATTTGAGAGCAGTTGCATCTTGTTACAGAGAAGCAACAGAAGTCTCCAATTCGAGATCAGCCGCATCTCTCTCCAACTCTAGAGTTGCACAGAAGTCTCCACTTGAAGAGCAACTACGTCGGCCTCCATTTTGCACTCAGAGTGCCCTGCTCCCTACACTTGATTAGCCGCTGGCAAAGCCGACAAAGAATCTACATGCCAAGACCAAGGGTCAGCTGCAGTAGCAGACGTTGAAGGAAGCCTACAAGAAACCAATGAAAGAGTCAAAAGCTAGCACGAGGGCACCGACAGCTATGACGCATGATAACCCAAAGTTCGAAATGGGTAAGCCGATGTTAACTATTGGCGCACTCAAAGAAGCTGGTAAACCTTATGTTGACCTTCATAACTACTACATGCAAAATGACAAAAATATCACGCCTTAATAGGGGGATTAAAGGATAGGCACTTTCTGGTGCGTGAAGACATGTTTCTCATCGAATGGTTCGATCTGTATGACCTTTTCAACCTCGACGAGTTGGATGTCTCTCTAATACGCTGCACATTGTAAGTCCTCAAAAACTAGATTCTTAAATACATATACTCAATATAAGTGTTATATGTGTCTAACAAATTTGGCATCTTGCGTGTAGGCACATGCAACAACTTACTCGTCATAGAATGGGAAACACGTCTCCAGCATATCCTTACCCGCAAATATCAACGAGAACTAATCTTAAAACGTTGAGTAGTCAAAAAGATATTGTTTCATATTTTGTCAAGACAATTAAACACTACAGTGATAAGGAGCTTGTAGTCGTGCCGTTCAACACGGGTAACAATTGGATAACCCTAGCAATTTCTATAAAGTACGACCAAGTCTGGTACAGTGACTCCTCAAGGCTGAGAGATCCAAAAACTGGCGAGGTGCGGGCGCGTGATTGGAATGATATGACTGTCATTGTTAACGAGTAAGTTTCTTCCTCACTTTAATTTCTGATTGTTTCATCAATGCATGATAATTTTATATTAACTACTATTGAAGGGTCAATACGACACTTCCCCTGGATCTGCTAGGGAGCAGCCCGCGGAGGTTCTTGTTCGGTGGGTCTTAGGCCTCAAACTAGTGTTATAGCGGAAGAGTATGAGATAGTTGTTTTTACGTGGTTCGGGCCGCAAGGAGCATAACACCCTACTCCACGGTGGATTGTATTTCCTTGTGAGTGTGTATGCTTATGTGTGTGTATCAGTGATTTTGAGTCTCGTCCTTGTATCGGTGGTCGTCCAGGCCTTTTATAACCAAGACTGGACACCTTACAAGTGGGGTCCCGGGGCTCGACAGGTGGTCCCGGGGCGATATTATCCTAAATGATCTAAGGCTTCCCGTATAAGCTTCTCTGAGCGTGATGGTGGAGACTCGCTGTCTTGTCGCCTCCCTTGTCAGTAGCCCACGTGCCGTTGCTGACGGTGGCAGATGGTGTCCCGTCAGCCCGTCTTGTTGCCGTAAGCTACCCACTTGGCCAAGTGGGATATGCCTGCAACGCCTTCACTGTGATGTGATTAGTCATAGCGGTCTTCTGACTGTTGGCGTGCTCCGCGTTGTGAGTCGGAGGTGGGTGCAGTCCTTCAATGCGTGCCCTGGGTGGAGGCTCCAGCTTTTAACTACTGCACCTCACCGTCTTGGGGTGCTGCTAGACACATGGCAGCACCGATGCATGTCCTCTCTAGGGAGGCTAGCCCCGGTCTTTCGTGGCATGTGGCAGCTTCGGGGTTCCCCAGGGCACGTGGCAGCTCCGCTATCTCCTTAGAGGGAGGGCGCTTGGTTCGACGCTCCAGGCTTCGTGGCGGCCCTGGAGCTTCTCCACCGAGGTTGTGCGGGTCTCTCCTCAAGATGTGGCGCCTTGGGAGGTTATCTCCCTTGGGGACCTTTATCCCATCCTTCATACCCTACGTGGCGGCACTGGGGCTGGATCCTAAGGGAGGTTGAGGCCTTGACAACTTCTAGATATTTGGTGCTGTCGGACTTTCCCTGGTGTTTTCATCCTATGTGCGAGGGTACCCGGTCTGCTGGGTACCGACAGTGGCCTCTGGGTCCACCTTGGGGCGTGGAGAAGAGCCCAAAGGTGGATCCCTTTCCATGTCTTCCTGCACTCTGCTTTAAGTTCTGTCTTGGATAGCCGAAACGGTGGGTGCTTCTACCAATCATAGCCACGCGTCCTCCTCAAGTAGAGAGGTTGTGGTGACGGGATCTTTGCTGCTGCTGCTTCTCTACCTTTTGCGGCACCTTTAACTGCCACAGTTCCCGATGCGGTTACAATACCTTCGTCTACCCCGCCTTTACGGGAGCTACTCTAGCTATTTTTCCGTGTGGCTGACCGCCTGGGCCCGCGCTCCAACCCGGGGGCGTAGGTCCCATTGCCATGGGCTCCGCGTCCTGAGTGGTGTGGGCTAGTCCTTCGCTCGAGGTACTCAGGCGCCGCGGGGGTGATTGAAAAGGAAGCCTTTCAGAGGGATTGTTCTCCTCCTTATTCACACCTTGCATCCTAAGCTTTCGCCTTCTTACTCGAGTACTCGAGCTTTATTTCCTTAGTCAAGCTCCAATTGTCTCCACCATCTTCACATGCTCCAATGGCTTCCCCATTGCCTCCATCTCACCATCTATCGGCTGACAACCTGTTGTCGATGCGGCGACTGCTTGGTTGGTCGGCGGCGGAGCATGCTGGAATGATCCGCTATGGATCTACCGCTCTTGAAGACTTGCGCGAAGACGATATTGTCCTCTTCTCTGCTTATGTGTGTGACACCCGGTTCCGAATATGAACCAAGCGTAACGCATATGTGTGCCCAGGATGTTCAACACACATACACGAATGATTCACAAATGATAAACAGAATTTAACCACGTCTTAACTAATAAATAAGTACTTTATTACAATAATCCAATAGTTCACAAATAATAAAACTCTAAATAATTGCAGCGGAAAATAAACTAAGTAATACGACTCCAATCCACAGGCAATTGACGGCGGTACGCAACCTAGTACTCCTCGTGATCCTCAGGGTACTCCCAATTATCTCCAGTAGCTGTTGGGGGGGGGGGGGATTGCAAGAGTGAGTACATGTCGTACTCAGCAAGTGTGGAAAGTATGACATGTGGCTTATTCAAATGACGACAATAATAATGGCTAAGTGCTGAAAAGTACAGTAAAACATTTGAAAAGCATTATACTATGTCTATGTGAAACAATCCCATCATAACCATCATTTAACAGAATATAAACAATAACCAATTATTGCCAACATTACCATTATCCATGTCCATAGTGCATAAACCATAACCATTACCAGACCATAACCAAACATAACCATTACCAAACCATAACCATCCCAAATCCCAATTCCAACTCTAATCATGTAGGTCATCCAGGCGCTCATAACCGGGAGCACGGCTATCATGATAGTTTTTAAACACTCTGCAGAGGTTGTACCACTTTACCCACATGTTTGTGATTTTATCACCTTTCGGTGACTAAGGAACCTCTATTGTGCCATCTCACACTTCCGTAGGTGTGTGGCCAAGAGATCACAAAATAGCCTTTCAAAAGGGACTACTAGTATGTACGGCCCCACTAAGGTTTCACCGGCAGGCTTGAACCTCTATTCTCCCACCCACGGGTCCCCTCGTGTGCCATGCGGATCCCAGGGCAGTCCTCCTCGACTCCCATTCCCCGCGCCATCCAATGGTCCATACAATACTAGCAGCGCTCCTCATTATTCAGCTACGCCGCACCCATACTTGGCCTTGTGGTGGCACTGTTGACCTGGCATATTCTCGCATGAACCGGTCCTTAGATCTAAGGCAAGCAAACCACCATAACGACCAACCCATCCACATAACCATGCTTGCTTAGATCACCCATCGTATTGACCAGTTCACATTAACCAGAATATCATTGATGCATAATTAAATGTGTAGTGTTGTTTACCATCCCAATTAATTAAGCGAAGCGATAAGGTAAAAACCCTTCCCGACTCTCTACCATAATTCCAGGTGACAAGGGTGGTCAAACAAAACTAGTAAACTTCCTACCATAGGATTCCCATCAAATTGACACAGCATGCAAGTTTGCAAACAAAACATTTAATTTAAAATAGGATCAATATGCTTCAAGGACACTTGCCTTGCTCCGGCGGATGGGGTTGCTCAAGCGCTTCGAAGTCTTGATTTTGGAATTCCTCGTATGCGGCCTCTTGAGCACGTTCCTCTACGCGTGATCATACATACAAGAAAACATATACAATTCAACATAATGCACACAAAATAATCAACATGCAATGACATGCATGCATGCACAGTTTAATAATTAATTTACTACGGTCGTTTATTAATTAGATGCGACTAGTTCATACGTGTTCATATGAGTTTACGGGGATTTTAGGGCGGATTAATGCTGCTGAAAATAAAATTATGGTGCAACTAAAATCAATTTATGCCTATTAGATTCAATATGATCGCTAAAATTCGCATCGGGAAGATGGCCTACCGTAGATGCGATGACTTCGATGATCGTGGGATGAGGACGATGCGTAGACGAAGTAGATGCGTCCTCCGGCAGCACGACGATGGCGACGCGATGGCGACGATCTCCGGCGGACGGTGGCGCCCTCCTCTTTTTCCCCTCCTTTTCTTCCCTGGCGGCGCCTCTGTTCTTCTCTATTTTTCCCTACTGGCGGCTAGGGTTTCTGCCTTGATCTCTGATGATTGGTACGGAACAGGCGGCGGTGGATTTTATAAGCGGAGGACAGACCGCGTGCGCTAGGGGCCTCGGGCGGAGTTGGACTCGACTTTAGCGCGGGCAGGGGCTCGGCCGGTTACGTACTGCACATTGATTTACGTACTGCACATTGATTTCTCTTTTTTTTTTTTTTGCGGCCTGCGTTACCAGAGAGTCCTTTGGGACTCGGGACAGGGCACAGGATTCGGCTCGGTGACGGAGAGCCAGCCATGCCGGTCTTTAGTTTATTCATTTATTTCTTTATTTTACTTTTTCTTTCCTTTGGTAGTACGGTCAGTTCTTTCCTAGGGTGCGGCCAGGTCTGTGGCATGGCACCTAGACGGTGGGTAAATTTCTCTTTTTTTTTTGGTTCTCCTTTATGCGGGCAGGGTTGACTTATGTTTCTTTTTTTTTCTTTTGCGGTGGTGGTCACTTTTATTTTTCATTCTTGTACTGTACTTAATAATTATTATCTCTTCCTTCAATATTAGATCATTCTTTTATTATTTTTCTTTTGCGTGCAGCAAGGCTATTGTGCGATCAGTGATCTGGTTAGCAGTTGACTTTTTGTTATTATTTAATGTGTTGAAGTGTAAATAAACCAAACTCTAGAGTACTAGACTAGTCCGTTTAGTAACTGACAAGTCCGTTACTTTTTAGACTATTCTGGTGTCTGGCTCAATTTTTACTTGTTTCTTTGTTTCTGATTCTTTTACTTTTGTTCCTTTTTATCCTACTTAATTCTTTTTGCATGAATTCATCATATTATTAAAATGTTATTTATATACACATATATGTATTTTTTATTTCATTTATTTCTTTTATCTCATATTCATTATGATAAATAAATTACTCTTAGCATATTTGTTCTGGTAATTAATTTTCAATACTTGAGAATGAATGTAAAATGCAAGATGAGATGCATGTATTTTATATTTTTCTTTATAAAAACAATTTCTTCCTATTATTGACTCTAAACTCCTATTTAAGTTTATAATTTACCAAAACTTGAAAATCAGGGTGTTACAATTCTACCCCCTTAAAATGAATCTCGCCCTCGAGATTCGGATGGATTAAAGAAGAGGTGAGAAAACCCTTGATAACATATTCACGCTTCCATGTTGCTTCATCTGAAGTTATGAATCTTCTTGTAGTGGCAATCTTCAACAGAAGTAAAGACAAAAATGAAGATAGAAGAAATCCCAACCTATATGGATGCATCAAGGGATATGAAACTAAACATTAGCTATACTAGCCTAGGTGGACATGGCAATGCTAAAGCATCCCAAAATCCTCTATTAAGCACACAAGCACGCAATATATTTATAGCAACAGCACACTAAGCAAAAACACATCGATTCCTGAGTGCTCCTATGTGCTCTAAAGTGTCCATTCTATCTAGGCTGCGTCCTACGGTCAACCTGGCTCTGATACCAATTTGTGACACCCGGTTCCGAATATGAACCAAGCGTAACGCATATGTGTGCCCAGTATGTTCAACACACATACACGAATGATTCACAAATGATAAACAGAATTTAACCACGTCTTAACTAATAAATAAGTACTTTATTACAATAATCCAATAGTTCACAAATAATAAAACTCTAAATAATTGCAGCGGAAAATAAACTAAGTAATACGACTCCAATCCACAGGCAATTGACGGCGGTACGCAACCTAGTACTCCTCGTGATCCTCAGGGTACTCCCAATTATCTCCAGTAGCTGTTGGGGGGGGGATTGCAAGAGTGAGTACATGTCGTACTCAGCAAGTGTGGAAAGTATGACATGTGGCTTATTCAAATGACGACAATAATAATGGCTAAGTGCTGAAAAGTACAGTAAAACATTTGAAAAGCATTATAATATGTCTATGTGAAACAATCCCATCATAACCATCATTTAACAGAATATAAACAATAACCAATTATTGCCAACATTACCATTATCCATGTCCATAGTGCATAAACCATAACCATTACCAGACCATAACCAAACATAACCATTACCAAACCATAACCATCCCAAATCCCAATTCCAACTCTAATCATGTAGGTCATCCAGGCGCTCATAACCGGGAGCACGGCTATCATGATAGTTTTTAAACACTCTGCAGAGGTTGTACCACTTTACCCACATGTTTGTGATTTTATCACCTTTCGGTGACTAAGGAACCTCCATTGTGCCATCTCACACTTCCGTAGGTGTGTGGCCAAGAGATCACAAAATAGCCTTTCAAAAGGGACTACTAGTATGTACGGCCCCACTAAGGTTTCACCGGCAGGCTTGAACCTCTATTCTCCCACCCACGGGTCCCCTCGTGTGCCATGCGGATCCCAGGGCAGTCCTCCTCGACTCCCATTCCCCGCGCCATCCAATGGTCCATACAATACTAGCAGCGCTCCTAATTATTCAGCTACGCCGCACCCATACTTGGCCTTGTGGTGGCACTGTTGACCTGGCATATTCTCGCATGAACCGGTCCTTAGATCTAAGGCAAGCAAACCACCATAACGACCAACCCATCCACATAACCATGCTTGCTTAGATCACCCATCGTATTGACCAGTTCACATTAACCAGAATATCATTGATGCATAATTAAATGTGTAGTGTTGTTTACCATCCCAATTAATTAAGCGAAGCGATAAGGTAAAAACCCTTCCCGACTCTCTACCATAATTCCAGGTGACAAGGGTGGTCAAACAAAACTAGTAAACTTCCTACCATAGGATTCCCATCAAATTGACACAGCATGCAAGTTTGCAAACAAAACATTTAATTTAAAATAGGATCAATATGCTTCAAGGACACTTGCCTTGCTCCGGCGGATGGGGTTGCTCAAGCGCTTCGAAGTCTTGATTTTGGAATTCCTCGTATGCGGCCTCTTGAGCACGTTCCTCTACGCGTGATCATACATACAAGAAAACATATACAATTCAACATAATGCACACAAAATAATCAACATGCAATGACATGCATGCATGCACAGTTTAATAATTAATTTACTACGGTCGTTTATTAATTAGATGCGACTAGTTCATACGTGTTCATATGAGTTTACGGGGATTTTAGGGCGGATTAATGCTGCTGAAAATAAAATTATGGTGCAACTAAAATCAATTTATGCCTATTAGATTCAATATGATCGCTAAAATTCGCATCGGGAACATGGCCTACCGTAGATGCGATGACTTCGATGATCGTGGGATGAGGACGATGCGTAGACGAAGTAGATGCGTCCTCCGGCAGCACGACGATGGCGACGCGATGGCGACGATCTCCGGCGGACGGTGGCGCCCTCCTCTTTTTCCCCTCCTTTTCTTCCCTGACGGCGCCTCTGTTCTTCTCTATTTTTCCCTACTGGCGGCTAGGGTTTCTGCCTTGATCTCTGATGATTGGTACGGAACAGGCGGCGGGCCGGCGGTGGATTTTATAAGCGGAGGACAGACCGCGTGCGCTAGGGGCCTCGGGCGGAGTTGGACTCGACTTTAGCGCGGGCAGGGGCTCGGCCGGTTACGTACTGCACATTGATTTACGTACTGCACATTGATTTCTCTTTTTTTTTTTTTTTGCGGCCTGCGTTACCAGAGAGTCCTTTGGGACTCGGGACAGGGCACAGGATTCGGCTCGGTGACGGAGAGCCAGCCATGCCGGTCTTTAGTTTATTCATTTATTTCTTTATTTTACTTTTTCTTTCCTTTGGTAGTACGGTCAGTTCTTTCCTAGGGTGCGGCCAGGTCTGTGGCATGGCACCTAGACGGTGGGTAAATTTCTCTTTTTTTTTTTGGTTCTCCTTTATGCGGGCAGGGTTGACTTATGTTTCTTTTTTTTTCTTTTGCGGTGGTGGTCACTTTTATTTTTCATTCTTGTACTGTACTTAATAATTATTATCTCTTCCTTCAATATTAGATCATTCTTTTATTATTTTTCTTTTGCGTGCAGCAAGGCTATTGTGCGATCAGTGATCTGGTTAGCAGTTGACTTTTTGTTATTATTTAATGTGTTGAAGTGTAAATAAACCAAACTCTAGAGTACTAGACTAGTCCGTTTAGTAACGGACAAGTCCGTTACTTTTTAGACTATTCTGGTGTCTGGCTCAATTTTTACTTGTTTCTTTGTTTCTGATTCTTTTACTTTTGTTCCTTTTTATCCTACTTAATTCTTTTTGCATGAATTCATCATATTATTAAAATGTTATTTATATACACATATATGTATTTTTTATTTCATTTATTTCTTTTATCTCATATTCATTATGATAAATAAATTACTCTTAGCATATTTGTTCTGGTAATTAATTTTCAATACTTGAGAATGAATGTAAAATGCAAGATGAGATGCATGTATTTTATATTTTTCTTTATAAAAACAATTTCTTCCTATTATTGACTCTAAACTCCTATTTAAGTTTATAATTTACCAAAACTTGAAAATCAGGGTGTTACAATGTGTCTGCAGGGATCGGACTTCCGCTGTTGAGTTCTTTTTCGCGGTGTTGGAGGAGTATGGGCTGCAGCTCCACCACCTGTCGCCAATCTCTATTGCCGTGATAGCGGTGTTCGTCTATTTCTGTGAGGCGTTCGTGGGCTGTAAGCCGACGGTGGAGATGTTCTGCCTTTTCTTCGTAATGAAGACCACCGGGAAAGGCGAGACTACCCAGGTGGGTGCCTACTACTTCCAGCACCGGGACAAATCCTCCCAACACTACATCCCTTCACTCAAAGGAGGCAAGTGGAAAGCCTGGAGGGAAGATTGGGCGATCGTGCGGGTTGAGCCCCATCCTACGCTGAAAGTGCCTACTGCAGGTCCTACTACTGATCCCGCTACCTGGGAAGCATTCCAGGGGCTGCCAAAGGAGTATTCGCCGATATTGAGAAGGATCCGATCCTAGGCGAGCAAAGGCTTGACCTCCCTGATGGTGCTGACCGACTTCTTGCGTCGTGTATCGCCCCTCTATAGGATCGACGGTACAAGGCCTGGTACTACGCCAGTAATGACGATTTGTGCCGGCTGGCTCCGGACGACCTTACCACAAAGGAGTTGGAGGGTTTGTTGAAAGTGGTGACCTGCGATATAGTTGACGATGAGCACGTCTCCTTCCCAACCGACTGCCAGCCGCTCTTCGTGACCCCTGATGTGAGGAACAATCTTCTGGGCTTGATGCCGGCGGTCAATGTGTTCGGAGTTGCCCGCCTACACCCCAAGGATACGTTGGGGGTTTCAGCAGTTCTGGCGCAGTGTTGCGTCATGTTGCAGCAAAGGTCGGATTCCTCCCGCTTGTCAGAGAAGGCTGCGGTAGGGTCCCCAACATCTTTCGCCGTGCTGGAGGGCAGCCAGCCTGCCCCAGTTCCGACGCCAGGAAGGATTTCCCGTCGTCTGGCCATTGAATCGACTGCTCTTGCCTTAAAGAAGCAGAAGTTGATGCGGGGGGGGGACAGCATCCCAACTTCTCATCGTGATGAAGCCGGGACAGCCGAAGCTCCCGTCGTGAACCTGGTTTCCGATTCCAGCAGCGGCTCTAGTTCCGGTGAGGGCGCAGAGGGGACTGTGCAAGCGATCATGCTATTACAGACCAATCCAGAGCCGGGGCCAGACATGGCACCCCAAGTCCTGAGGGAAGGTCTTGGTGACATCAATCTATTGCCCAGAGTGGAGGGCCAGGGTCATTGGAGTGGTCTGACCCACCGGTAAGGCGTATCTTCTTCCTTTGCTTTTTTCCTAGGCACGTTCTTACGGAGTTTTATCCTGGTTTCTCAGTGCGTTGTCAGTCGACTTGGTGCCCTTGGTGCTTCCAGAGGTGGGCTTGGTAGGCCACACCCTCCCTACGGTTGGGGCGGAGTCTGCCATGCCGCGTCCTACGCTCGAGGCGTCGTCGTTGACTCTGCACTCTTGTCCGCCGAGGCAAGTGAGGTTGAAGCGGCGCAGGGCGTGGAAATACTAGGCGAAGGCCAAGCGGGGTTATGCCCAGTGTAGGTTTGCCAGGCGAGGAGGTACCTGGTGTGGAGGCGCCAGGTGGGGAAGTGCCCGGCGTGGAGGTGCCAGGCGGGGAGGTGTCTGGCTTGGAGGCGGCTACGCTGGTCATGGCTGCTCCCTTTGGTGAGGTCTACCCGCCCATTGTTGATGCGGCGCCAGCGCCTGACGTTATTGTTGCTCAATATAGAGACTCACCATCGGCGACTGACATCCCTCTTGCAGCGGAGGGAGGGGCTTCAGCGTCGAGTAGTGGTGTGGAGACTCCTGGAGCTCTTGTCGGGGCACCAATTGGTCCCGAGTCACTGGTATCTGCCGTGGCATCGGCAGGAGAGGCGGGGACGCAGTCGCCTGTGGCGACGGTTGAGCAAATCCCTCTTTCTGACGCTGTTGCCGCAACTCAATCCATTCTGCGCCAAACGCAAGCTGCTTTCGCCTGAGAGTGGGATCAGCTTGTGGAGGAGCGGCACTTGGTGAATGTAACACCCTCATTTTCATGCATCATGCCTTGCATGCACACATATACATGTTCAACATTAACCCACATAAAGAGGAACGAGTTTAAAATTGATTTGGAGCATTTAAAATTGATTTGGAGCAAAACCACACTTAAAACGCAGGAAAGTGCGGACTAGTCCGATTTTACTGAGGACTAGTCTGATTTCTCTCTGACTAAAAACAGACATGTTCGTTTTTGCTGCGGACTAGTCCGATTTTGCCTCTGGAAACCTTCGGACTTGTCCGTTTTTGTGCGGACTAGTTTGATATTCCATGTATCCTTGAAAATTTGCTATGTCCCTGGACTTTTCCGGACTAGTCTGGTGTTCCAGCAGACTTGTCCGTTTTCCTCTCTGACTAAAGACGGACTTGTCCGATTTAGGCCAGACTTGTCCGATTTTCTCTCTGGACAACTTCGGACTAGTCCGGTCCTTTTCGGACTTGTCCGATATTTCGTGACTCCGAGTTGATATTTTGTTTTATGACTTGTTTCTTGGGTTTCACGTTAAGTGGGCCTAGGTATGTCGTTCCTAACTCTTTTAGAGCCCATGTGGGACTCTAAACCGGCCTCTACTCCTCTCAAACTCGAAATCCATCTAACCCTAGCCTCCACCTCTATATAAACAACCCCACCCCTTGGCTTGACATCTATTTGCAAATTTTCCACCCCACCCAAACCCTAGTTCATGGAGAGAAACCATCAAGGAGGGAGGAGAAGGTCCCAAGCAAGAAGAGGAGGAGGAAACTAAAGAGGGTCAAGATCTCCATCAAATTTCGTTCTTCATCACCAATTCATCTCCAAGTTCATCACCAACCCTAGATCACCAAGATCCAAGTGCTACCTCCAAGTTTCTTGATTCATTGGAGTCCTAAACACCTGGTATAACTTCTATTATCTTTTCCTTACGTGAATTCAACACCTAATCTCCAAATTTACGTCGATCTAGAAAACCCTAATCTGCTGATCTCGCAAAGTGCGGACTTGTCCGGTCCCTAGCTGATGAGATCATGCATATTATTATTGCACTTACAAACATGACATAATGTTTATTTGTTTGGGATCCTGGCTCAAGTGAATGTGCACTCTTATTTGATGGACAAGATCAAGATGGTGCACTATGCCGTCCACCACCTTGGCCTCCTCCTTTCATGCTTACAAGAAGATTTGATGGCGTTGCACATATGGACCCACACATGATAGAAGATGAACTTGAGTCGAGGACGACTCCAATTCAAGAAGGGGAGGATGATGAGGACATCACTTATATGGATACAAACAACACTCTGCTGAATATACAAGATGCAATCAATAGAGTTCATACACAACAATTAATTTCAGAGGTGAACTCGTTCTTATATATTTCCTTATGTGTTTTTGAGCATAGATTGCTACTTAATGATTTATTTGTGATTAGGATCCATGGAGAGGTTCAAGGAGTACTTGGAGGGAGTATTAGGGACGTGGAAGACCAGAGAATTCGTTCAAAGAAGATGGAAACCGAACCAAACTCCAAATCGTAACCAACTCGGAGTCCAGGAGCAGTACGCACTAAAACGGACGCCCAGGACGCATACGAACTCCGTTTTGGACGTTCTACATATGCACGGAAAGAGGAGAGGATAACCTTTCCAATGGCTCCGGTCTCATGTCAAAATTCCTTCGGAGTCGACGGGAATCGTCGAAACAAAATCGAGTACAGAATCTGTCAGGGTGCTGCGCCACCGTATTGGGCCATTGGGCCTTGTATCAAGTCTAAGTCCATTATTTTCGTGTCTTAGGGTTAGGTCACGACCCTAACACCCCCTTGGACGTCCTCCCACCTATATATACTCCATAGTAGCCGCCATGAACAATTGGGTTTTGCTTAGATCAATAAAATCGCCGTTCTACGGTTTGTGAGACCCCAATTTCGCGATTTCCAATCGTGTCTTCTACGTTCTTGCTCGTGTTCTCGATTGCACTTGCAGGGATTAGCCTTCTTGGCGAGGTCAAGCGTGTGCAGCACGGTTGATAACCAACGGAGCCGTGGTGTAGTGATTGCAGGGGTACTCGAACCGCTCGAGTGCCGCGGATCATCAACGTCGAGTTCTCCACCCCAATCGACATACCTTTCGGAAGATCGGGCCTAACTCTACTCATCACTAGCGGACTAGTCCGATCTTCCTGGTTAAATTGTGTTGAATTGATTCTAAAGTTTGATCTAATCAACTCCAAACCTGTATAAACTTGTTAAAACTATTAGAACTAGTTAGTGATCATTAAAAGCAATCAATCAACAAGTTCTACCTTGCATTTGCATTAATCATGCATGTCATGTCATATTGAGTAATATTTGTGCACTCTTTGATTGTGTTTCTTGTCTTGTATGTTTATTGTGTGGATTAGACGGATTTGCGCTAGAGAGTGCCGCGGAGGATCTACAACACCAAGAGTTTGAAGGCTTTGACCCTAATCAATCGCAAGAGCAAGGCAAGTGTCTTTGAAGCATATTGATCCTGTTTTTAAATTAAATGTTTTGTTTGCAAAATTGCATGCTTGTGTCAATTTGATGGGAATCCTATGATAGGAAGTTTACTAGCTTTGTTTAACCACCCTTGTCACCTGGAATATATGGTAGAGTCGAGAAGGGCTTTTTACCTTTAGCTTTGCCTAATCAACTGGGATGGGAAACAACTATACCATTCAATTTAATTATGCATGGATGAGATTATAATTAACATGAACTGGTTAAATATGATATGGTAATGGGTTATCTAAGCAAGCCTGGTATGTGGATGGGTTGGATGTATGGTGGTTTGCTTGCTTTAGATCTAAGGACCGGTTCATGCGAGAATAAGCGAGGACTACAGTGCCACCACGAGGCCAAGTATGGGTGCGGCATAGCTGATTAATTAGGGCTTTGCTAGTGCTGTTTGGACCATTGTGGATGCTCAGGGAAGGGGTAGTCGGATTGAGTTTGTTGATGATTGGTGGGACTACCCTGGGATCCGAATGGCTCAAGAGGGGTCCCTTGGTTGAAGATGTGCTCTGTAGGAGACATCACCACCGGTGAAACCTCAGTGGGGTCTAAATAGGCTAGTAATCCCTTTGTAAAGGCTATTTTGTGATCTCTTGTCCACACACCGACAGAAGTGTGAGATGGCATAACAGAGGTTCTAGTCATCGAAAGGTGATGAAATCACAAACACGTGGGTAAAGTGGTACAAACTCTGCAGAGTCTAATAAAACTATCATGATAGTCGTGCTCCCGGTTATGAGAACCTGGACAACTTCCATGATTAGAGGGAACTTGGTTTAATGGTTATGGTTTGGTAATGGTTATGGTTGGTTATGGATTAATTTCTAGTATTGAATATGGTTATTGGCAAATGGTAAAATCTGGAATTATTGATGAGGATGGTGAATTTTGGACTGGTATTATGATATTACTTTTTATTGTAATGGGTTTGATTCATATAAATATAATATATTACTTTTCAAATGTTTTAATGTACTTTTCAGCCTTTACCATTATTATTGTCGTCATTTGAATCGGCCACATGTCATACTTTCCACACTTGCTGAGTACGACATGTACTCACTCTTGCAATCCCCCCCCCCCCCAACAGTTGCAGGTCAGGATTGGGAGTTTAATGGCGATAATGCGGAGTTCTAGGCCGTGTCTACCGTCAGCTTGCTTGTGGTGTTGATTGGTGCTGTGCTATACCCTATTGCTTATGCTGCCTAGCTGTTTCATTTGCTTAGTTGGTTTGTTTCCGCTGCATTAGTTGAACTTGTCACAAACATTCATTAGAGGTTGTATTCAAGGATAATATGGTTTGTTTAATAAAATTTGGTTAATTAATCTTGTTCTGTGGTAATTTTCTGTATACTCTTTTGTGATTGCACTCGTGTATGTGTGATGAACATCCTGGGCACACATATGCATTAGATTGGTTCATTTTTCGGAACCGGGCGTCACAGATTGGTATCAGAGCCACAGGTTGACCGTAGGACGTAGCCTAGATAGAATGGACACTTTAGAGCACATAGGAGCACTCAGGAATCGATGTATTTTGGTTTGTGTGTTGTGTGCTATATATTGTTTGCTTGTGTGCTTAATAGAGGTTTTTGGGATGCTTTAGTATTGCCATGTCCACGTAGGCTAGCTAGTTGCATAGTTTCATACCCCTTGATGCATATAGTTGGGGACATTTTCTAATTCTTACCTATTGCTTTTCTTCAGATGGTGAGGACTCGCAACCAGAGGGATGTCAATGATGAGGAGGAGAATAATGGACTGCCTCAGAACAACATTGGACAAGGATCTACTCAGGGAGCTATGAACATTGAGCAGCTATTGGCTATGCAAAACCAGCTCATGCAGACCATGATACAAACTATGGGACAGCTGTAGGCTGGCAATATCAACAATCAGCCCCACATACCTCCACCGCCACCCCTGCCTCCTCATAACGGCTGGGAGAGTTTATGAGGAATAGGCCGCCAACCTTCGCTCAAGCCGCTGACCCTATGGATGCGGACAATTGGCTCAAGTCCGTTGAGAAGAAGCTAGCTATTGTCCAATGCAATGACCGGGAGAAGGTGCTATTTGCTTCTCATCAACTAGTTGGAGCAGCTGCGGATTGGTTGGATTCTTATTGCAATGCTCATGAGAACCAAGAGAGAATTACTTGGGCCAAATTTAAAGAGAGCATCCGTTCTCATTATGTTCTAGAGGGAGTTATGATCTTGAAGCGGCAAGAATTTGAGAATCTAAGGCAAGGAAGATCAAGCGTGAGTGAATATCTCAATAAGTTCACTCAACTCTAAAGATATGCGCCTGAGGATGTTAGTCGGGACAGCCGGAAACAATACTTGTTCATGAGGGGCTTGAACAATGAAATCCAAGTGCAACTACTCAATTGTGACTATGCAAATTTTCAGAAGCTTGTGGATAAAGAAATCATAGTTGAGAACAAGATCCGTGAGATGGAGCAAGATAATAAGAGAAAGACGCCATATCAAGGACAGCAACAAGGAAGTAATGTGTGCCCTCGCTTTGCGCCGCCCAATGCGCCTTATTTCAGCTCTTCTATTCCTGCTCAGCGCCCTGGTTATGCACCACACCCAACTCAGTTTGTGCAGCAGCGCCCTGTTATGCAAGCACCTAGGCATCCAATGCCTTATGCGCCTCGTGCTAATTTTCCTGCTGCAAGTGTTCAAAACCAAGCTCGTCCCAAGAATTTTGGTGGAGTTAAGAAGTGTTATACTTGTGGAGAAGCTGGAAACTTTGCGCATCAATGTCCTAAGTCAGGCCTTGGTCAAGGAAGCAATGCGCCGAGGCAAAACCCAATACCCAATGGAGGACAGCCACAAGGGAACTGTGGACAGCAGAATTTTGCTCGTGGCAATGTGAACCATGTCTCCACGGAGGATGCTCAACAAGCGGATGTCATGGTCATTGGTATGTTTCTTGCCAACTCCAACCCCGCGACTATGTTATTTGATTCTGGAGCATCGCATTCATTCATTGCATCGATATATGTTGCCAAGTATAGTTTGCCTATCTCTCATATGAAGTTTACTCTATTGGTTAAGTCTCCTGGAGGAGAGATGAGGACAAATATAGTATGTCCAAAAGTAAGCCTTAGAATAAGGGGGGTAGACTTCTCCGCCAACCTCATTGTTTTCGATTCTCAAGGATTGGACATTATACTTGGTATGGACTGGTTGAGGAAGCACAATGGAGTTATTGAGTGTGCCACGAAGAAGGTGAAGTTGACCAATGAGGAAGGGATCACCGTAGAATTTGAAGCATCTCAAACCGCACCAAAGCGATTGGAGTTGAATCATATGGACGGTGCTGCAATTGAGGAGATTTCGGTGGTGTGTGAATTTTTGGATGTTTTTCCGGACGAGTTGTCAGGTATGCCACCTGATCGAGACATTGCATTTGTTATTGAATTAATACCTGGAACTACACCTATAGCTAAGAGGCCGTATATGATGCCTCCTATGGAACTAGCAGAGCTCAAGAAACAAATTCAAGAGCAACTAGAGAAAGGTTTTATTCGCCCTAGTTCTTCACCTTGGGGAGCGCCCGTTCTATTTGTGGACAAGGAGGATGGGACTCAAAGGATGTGTGTAGATTACTGAGCTCTCAACGAGGTAACAATCAAGAACAAGTACACCATGCCACACATAGAAGACTTGTTTGATCAGATGAAGGGTGCTTGTGTCTTCTCTAAGATTGATTTGAGGTTGGGATACCTTCAAATGAAGATTATACCATCGGACATACCCAAGACAGCTTTTAGAACACGGTATGGATCTTATGAGAACACCATGATGTCCTTTTGATTGACAAATGTGCCTTCCTACTTTATGTACCTCATGAATAAGGTCTTCGTGGAGTACTTGGATAAGTTTGTTATGGTGTTTATTGATGACATTATGATCTACTCGAAGGATGAGAAAGAACATGAGGAACACTTGAGGCTTACGCTACAGAAATTGAGGGAGCATCAATTGTATGCCAAGTTCAACAAGTGTCAGTTTTGGTTGAAAGATGTGTCCTTTTTGGGTCATATAATTTCAGGAGGAGTATCGGTTGACCCCGGAAAAGTGAGAGACGTGTTGAAATGGGAACCGCCGCAAAACGTAAAGGAAATAAGGAGTTTTCTTGGAATGGCTGGATATTACCGTTGGTTCATCAAGGACTTTTCCAAGATAGCCAAGCCTATGACGGTGTTGCTAATGAAGGGAAAGGCGTTCCAATGGACTAAAGCTTGTCAGAACAGTTTTGAGGAGTTAAAGAAGAGGTTGACAACAACCCCAGTTTTGGTACTGCCGAATGTGAGCAAGAGTTTTGATATTTATTGTGATGCATCGAGACAATTGAAGAAACATGAGCAGAATTACCCCACACACGATTTGGAACTCGCGGCCGTGGTACACGCATTGAGATTTGGAGACACTACATCCTTGGACATAGGTGTGAAATTTATACGGATCATAAGAGTTTGAAGTATATTTTCACACAAACGGATCTGAATTTGAGGCAATGGAGATGGTTGGAGCTCATCAAAGATTATGACTTGGGGATCAACTATCATCCGGAAAAAGCCAATGTAGCGGCCGATGCTTTGAGTAGAAAGGGAGTAAGTCATCAACTCACAGTTCGAGAGTTACCATCCGAGTTATGTAAGGAGTTTGAAAGGTTGAACCTCGGATTTGTAAATGAGATGGAGATGATGGAGTTAAACCCAACCTTGGAGCAAGAAATTCGAGAGGCACAAACCGCAGATGAAGAGATCAAGGAAATCAAGGACAAGATCGATGAAGGGAGAGAATTCAGTTTGATGAAGACGAACATGGTACCTTATGGCTTGGAAAGAGAATCGTTGTGCCTAATGTGAAGCATATTCGGGAGACAATATTAAAAGAGGCACATGACTCACCTTACTCAAGTCACCCTGGTCGTACAAAGATGTACAAAGACTTGAAGACTAGCTATTGGTGGGATAGCATGAAAAAGGACATAGCTGAATATGTGGCATTGTGTGATGTGTGTCAATGAGTCAAGGCGGAACATCAAAGGCCAGCTGGATTATTGCAACCATTGAAGATTCCGGAATGGAAGTGGGAAGAAATCGGAATGGACTTCATAGTTGGGTTACCACATACTCAGTCCGGGTATGACTCAATTTGGGTAATTGTGGATCACTTAACCAAGTCAGCTCATTTTGTCCCTGTGAAGACCAAATATACATCTACACAATTGGCCGAAATATACATGGAGCATATTGTGTGTCGACATGGAGTCCCTAAGAAGATAGTCTCGGATAGAGGTTCTCAATTTACCTCCAGATTTTGGCAAAAATTGCATGAAGCTTTGGGAACGAGGTTGAATTTTAGTTCAGCGTATCACCCACAAACGGATGGACAAACCGAGAGGACCAATCAGATTTTGGAGGACATGTTAAGAGCTTGTGCTTTGAAGCAAGGGAAAAGTTGGGACAAAAGCTTGCCATACATAGAATTTTCATACAACAATAGTTACTGTCGGTACCCTAAAAACCATACACCCCCTGAGGTTACAAAGATCTCAAGGGAAGGACATCAACTCAAATTGAAGACCCTCGGGGGCCCACTCGCCAGACGTGACCGGACCCGCTTCTCCAACATGGTTAACCTCTAGGTTGCCACGTGTACTGTCAGCCCAGAGCTATTACCCGCAAGGGTGAAGCTCCGGGCCAAGTACTGAAACGGCACCTCCGGAGGTAGCCCACGACCGAGAGAAGCTCCGGACATGACACGTGCCAGGTCACCCCGGAGCTTCCCGCTTCTCCCAAGCAAGCTCCGGAGCTGCCACGTGTCCACACGACAGAGCTAGATGCTTAAAGCCCCCGGGAGACGTTGTAACGGCTCCGGATCTCCAAAGGACAGCCGCGGACTTCAAGATCCGATTAATTACCATTAATTCCACGTTAATGATAATTAATCGGACAGCCTTAACACCTGTAACGGCACTGTCGGAGCCGTTACAGGGTTATTAACAACAATTAATCTCGTGTATCAATACTAATAACCGCCAGGGCCACATGTCGGGCCAGGCTGACTTGTAACGGTTAGTCCTTGTACTATAAAAGGACAAACCGACGATACACAGGAGAAGACTCTCGAACACTCTGAAGCTCACAAGTTAATACAACAAACACACACCCGTGGAGTAGGGTATTACGCTCAGGCGGCCCGAACCACGTAAACCACCGTGTCACTCGTGTCCAAATCGCATTTCACTTTCTTAGATCTCCGCGCGCCCAGACCGAACCACAAACTCCTTCAAACACTTTTCATAGTGTTAGGGGATCTGCCGACTCCAACAGTCGACAGTTGGCGCGCCAGGTAGGGGCGCCTGAGATCTTCAAGAATGGTGAATTCTGCAGCTGGATCATCCAACGGGCAACCTGCTGCTCAGACTGTCGGAGGCAATCCCTCCAACATGCAACCACCGGCAGGAGCCTCAGTTCCAGCGGGAGTCACACTCCCACCACCACCATCTTCTCCGGCAAGACATGCCGAACGACATGATGGTGCACCGGCGTCACATTCTGCGCCGGCAAGTCGTGACAACCCAGAACACGCGCTCCATGCAGCGCGTGCTCTCCTTCAGCGACCACCACCTCCGGATGCATCTCAAGGTGCCATGGAGCAATGGAGAGCTGATATTGAGCATTTGGTCGCAGCAGCGGCCGAACGCCTCAACAATCAGGGTCCACCTCCTTCAGGGCGGGCCCCGTCGCAGCGACGAACGTTGTCTGGAAGACTTGGTCCACATGTCTCCAACAACCGGAGAAGAGCTGCGTCACAGCAAGTGACGTCGTTGCCCTCTGGGGCACGACGTGCCCATACTGCATCTCGGCTTTCGACACACGACCTCCGAGCGGAGCTTGATCGCCGATACCGCCAACAGGATGGCCGTGTCCACATCGAGCGAGCTCGAGAAAGACGAGATGCTCAAGATCTTTCTACTCTGGAAGGAGTAGGAGGAGGCTGTTCCGCCCTAGCCATGCACCTGCGTATGGTTAGATGGCCACAGAAGTTCCGGCCACACTTGCCGGAAAAATTCGACGGGACTGTCAATCCCGTAGAATTTCTACAGATATACTCCACTGCGATCCTAGCAGCTGGAGGAAATGAGGCTGTAATGGCCAATTACTTTCCAGTGGCCTTAACTGGGACTGCTAGGTCCTGGTTTATGAGCCTTCCGCCCAACTCTATCGACAGTTGGGAGGAGCTATGCCGCCAGTTCACCGCCAATTTCGGGAGTTCATACACCCGTCCGGGCACCGAACTGGACCTTTTTGCGGTCGTGCAAAAAGGAGGGGAATCTTTGCGGTCATTCATCCAGAGATTCTCTCAGGTACGTAACACAATCCCTTCTATCTCAAGCGCTTCTGTCATTGTAGCATTCAGACAGGGTGTACGAGACAAGAAGATGTTGGAGAAACTGGCGATCAAAGAGATCACCAGTGTCACGGAGCTCTTCAGCCTGGCTGACAAATGTGCCAGAGCTGCGGAGGGCCGTGAAATGCACTCCAAACCAGCCTTGGAGGATCATAAAAAATCCTCCAAAGAAGAAGCCGCTACCTCCGGGAGTGGCAAGAAGAAAAAGAAGACCAACGGCAAGAAGAAGCCGTCGGCCGGCACATCCAACGTTGCAGCCACTGCAACTCCTGGTGGCCGGGGGCCACGCCCCGAGAAGCGACCTCGACCGTCTTCCGAAGACGGTGGCAAATCCAAGATGTGGTGCCCCATTCACAAAACGGGCAGCCACAAGCTGGAGGATTGCCGGGAGGTCCAAAACCTTGCCGAGCGCTACCACAAGCGCCGGGAAGGGTCTCCCTTCCGCCAGAGGGAGGGAAAACAAAAGGTCGATGAAGCTCCGGCTGAAGAGGAGTTAGGGTTTCAAGACCCCAAAAAGGTCTTGAAAGCCGTCTACACCTCCGTCGACGATGATTCCGACGTCTCCGACAACGAACGTCGAAAAACCATGAACACCATCTTTGGTGGATCATGGGACATCACCTCTCGTCGCGTCATTAAGACCATGCGACGGGATATGGCTGCTGTAGCTCCTACAGCTAGACCGGAGCCACATCGAAAGTGGATGGACACACCCATCACTTTCGATGCTTCGGATTGTCCTCAAAGCATGGTCGGAGCTGGACAGCTGCCCTTGATGGTATCTCCCACCATCAACAACATCCAGCTCCATCATGTCCTGGTAGATGGAGGTTCGGGGCTTAATCTCATCAGCTTCGAAGCTTTCACTAAGCTTCAGCTTCGACCTTCAGACCTCCAGCCCTCTCGACCTTTCTCCGGAGTAGGTCCGGGGGCCATAACCCCACTCGGAGCTATCACTCTCCCTGTTACCTTCGGGACCCGGGAGAAGTATCGCACCGAAAAGTTGGTCTTCGACGTCGCTCAGATCAACTTACCATTCAACGCCATTTTGGGTAGACCTGCCTTGTACAAATTCATGGCAGCTGCTCATTATGGATACCTGGTGTTGAAGATGCCGACACCAGTAGGCGTTCTCCGGATCCGTGGAGATCGCACTGCCGGAGTAACTGCTCTGGAAGAACTCCATGCACTCACCACAGCGCAAGAGGAGGATTCCAGACAGAAGCAAGCTCCACAACCTCCGAGCATTCGTCAACGAGGCACGACCTCTGCACCCCGTGTGCAGCCAAGCGGCGACACCGACATTCCCGTCAAAGTCGTCCAAATTGGTTCCGATGTCACTCAAACTACCCGCATATCGGGTGGCTTGAACGACAAATAGGAACTCGCGCTCATCACTTTCCTCCGGGCTAATGTTGACGTGTTTGCCTGGCAACCGTCACAAATGCCTGGGATCCCCAGGGAAGTGATTGAGCACAATCTGAAGATTTACCCCGACGCTCGGCCTGTACACCAGAAACCTCGGAAACAATCTGTAGAGCGACAGAACTTCATCCGACAAGAAGTGAAGAAGTTGCTCGAAGCCGGATTCATCCGAGAAGTCTACCATCCAAAATGGCTGGCAAACCCAGTCGTTGTGCCTAAGGCCGGCGGGAAACTTCGGATGTGCATTGACTACACCACACTGAATAAGGCATGTCCAAAAGATCCATTCCCACTACCTAGAATAGACCAGATAGTGGATTCCACCTCTGGGTGTGAGTTGCTGTGTTTTCTAGACGCATATTCGGGATATCATCAAATCCGGATGTCTAGGGAAGATGAAGAACATACTTCATTCATCACAGTGGATGGATTGTATTGTTACACAGCCATGCCTTTTGGTCTCAAGAATGCAGCTTCAACTTTTGTACGAGCAATGTACAAAACTTTCGAAGAACTCATCAGAGACATAGTGGAGGTGTACGTTGATGACATTGTGGTCAAAGTCAAAAACAAGGAGTCCCTCTTGGATACCTTGCAGGCTGTCTTCGACAAGCTGCGGGCCACCCGCACGAAGCTAAACCCAGACAAGTGCGTCTTCGGGGTTAGTTCCGGAAAGCTTCTTGGTTTCCTGGTGAGTCACCGGGGTATAGAGGCTAATCCGGTGAAGATAAAAGCCATCGAAGACATGCGGCCACCAACCCGCATCAAAGACGTCCAAAAGTTAACTGGATGTCTAGCAGCCCTCAGTCGATTCATTTCAAGACTGGCGGAAAGGGCACTTCCCTTCTTCAAGTTACTGAGGAAGTCCGGACCATTTCAATGGTCTGAAGAGGCAGAGAAGGCATTCCAGGAGCTGAAACAGTTCCTCACCACTCTACCAGTCTTGGTAGCTCCGAACCCTGGTGAGCCTTTATTGCTTTATATTTCAGCAGCTGACGAAGTCGTCAGTATGGTTCTGGTTGCGGAGAGACCGGAACTACCCAATACTCAGGAATCCAGATCCCTTCGGGAGGATCCGGAGGTTCCCGAAAGCAGGTCTGGGTCCCAGCTCCCCGACTTGAATCCTCAAGAAGCCACTTCAGAGGACCCGGATCCTTCTGATAGGATCCAGGTCATTCCTGAAGAAGCTCCGAGTTCCTCCACCCAGAACCCGGAGGTCCCCGAAGATAGTCTGGACCCCTCCGACAGGGTCCGGATCAATGAAGAGGAAGCTCCGGACCCCTCCGGGAGGGTCCGGACCGTTCAACGCCCAGTATACTTCATCAGTGAAGTGTTACATGATGCCAAGACTCGATACCTAGAGGTACATAAGATGCTCTACGCAGTTCTTATTGCCTCAAGGAAGCTTCGACACTATTTCCAAGCTCACAAAGTCTCGGTGGTAACCTCATATCCACTTCGAGCGATTCTGCATAATCCCAATTCAACTGGGAATATAGCGAAGTGGGCAGCGGAACTGGCTGAATTCGACCTCGAATTCATTCCAAGACAAGCAATCAAGAGTCAAGCGTTGGCAGATTTCGTGGCAGAATGGACTCCCTCTCCATCAAACTCTGGGGGCCCCAGCGAGCAGAAGAAGGAACCGCAAGTTCCGGCCTTCACTAAGCCTCACTGGACCCTTTACTTCGACGGCTCCATGCAGAAGCAGGGAGCCGGAGCTGGAGTCCTTCTCCTCACACCAACCGGGGAGAAGGTAAGATACATGGTGCACCTTGATTTCAAGGCAACCAACAACATGGCGGAGTACGAAGCACTCATATATGGATTAAAGGTGGCACTATCCTTTGGTGTCAAGCAGTTGCTGGTCAAAGGAGATTCACAACTTGTTATCAAACAAGTGAAGGGTGAATGCTCCTGCAATAATCTCCAGCTGGCTGCTTATCTCCTTGAAGTCCAGAGGCTTCAGAAGGACTTCGAAGTCCTAGACCTTCACCATGTTCAGCGTGCTCACAACGTTGAAGCTGACGAACTCTCGACCAAGGCGTCAACCGGAGCTCCGGCTCCAGACGGAACCTTTGTCCGGAGGTTGTCAAAACCCACAGTTCAGCCTGCCGAGCTGAACGAAGGGGGCGAGATCAGCATCCCGAAGCTGACGGTCCCGATGGCCCTGTTACCATGGCAGCCATCAAGGGTCGTAGGTGCTGCCGGAAGCTCCGAGCAACCCAGCACGCAAGACTCAAATGCTCAAGTCAGTTCCGATGCATGGATCTCGGAGATCCGGAACTACTTGAAAGACAACATCCTTCCTGACGATGATGTATCCGCTGACCGGGTAGTCAGATTGGCTAAAAGATACACGTTGGTAGAAGGGGATCTCTACCGGCGCGGTGCCAACGGCATCCTAATGCGGTGCATCACAAGGGAAGAAGGCTGCGAGCTCCTCGCAGAAATCCATGGAGGCGAGTGTGGGAACCACGCGTCTTCCCGCACGCTGGTCGGAAAAGCCTTTCGGCACGGCTTCTACTGGCCAACAGCGCTCCAGGATGCTACTGAGCTAGTGAAGAAATGCAAAGCATGCCAATTTCATGCAAAGCAAATTCATACACCTGCTCAGCCCTTACAAATGATACCTCCTACGTGGCCTTTCGCCGTGTGGGGGATGGACATCTTGGGACCCTTCCCAAGAGCCGTCGGAGGTTACAAGTTCCTGTATGTCGCCATTGACAAGTTCACCAAGTGGCCGGAAGCTACTCCTGTTGTGACGATCAACAAACAATCTGCAATCAATTTTCTACAATCTATCGTGAGCAGATTCGGAGTCCCAAACAAGATCATCACTGATAATGGGACTCAGTTCACAAGCTCCTCATTTCAAGGATATTGCGAAGACCTCGGCATACAAGTTTGCTACGCCTCCGTAGCTCATCCTGCCAGCAATGGGCAAGCCGAGAGAGCAAACGCAGAGATCCTTAAAGGACTCAAAACGCGCACTTATGAGCGTTTGAAAAAGCACGGAGCTAATTGGATCGAAGAGCTTCCGCCCACTCTATGGGCTAACAGGACTTCTCCAAGTCGGGCAACCGGAGAAACACCCTTCTTCCTGGTGTACGGAGCAGAAGCGATCCTTCCTCCGGAGATCACCCTGGGTTCCCTCCGAGTCCGGACCTTCGACGAAGCCGCGCAGGACCAGCTCCGGCGTGAAGACCTAGACCTCCTCGAGGAGGGAAGGTGCCAAGCAGCTGTTCGGAACGCCCGATACCGCCAAGCTCTACGGCGCTATCATCAGCGGCATGTACACAACCGACAGCTCGAGGAAGGCGATCTGGTGCTACGGAGAATACTATCCAGAGAAGGGCAAAACAAACTCTCCCCCGGCTGGGAAGGACCCTTTCGAGTGATCAAAGTATCCCGTCCCGGAAGCGTTCGCTTGGCTACCGAGGATGGGACACCTCTCCCAAATCCTTGGAACATCGAGCACCTCCGTAAGTTCTACACTTAATTCCACGGAGGTGAGTCTTAAGTAACTTGAAATGTATGTTATAGAGTCATTGTACAGAGTCGGGTAGTTCCTCCGGGAGAGCAGCCGGACCTTTCCCGAAAGGTTTGAAGAGCTCATGCAACACTTGATACAGTCTCCGGACTAGAAGTGTGGCTAACTACCCTGGGGTCAAACGAGAAACCAAACACACTTAGCCTGGTTCCGTACCCTAAGAGTGTACTTGTTTCCCCTGTACCCCGGACCTATAATGAAAGACATCTTCATGTGAAATAGACTCCACGTGCATTCATTTTTGCATAAGGCTCGACATTTTTATTTTTCTCTTTCTTGTCTATAACAGAAATGTGCAATTCTTAAGAAGTTCTAGTTTAACCGGTTTATGTACGATTTGGGTTGAATTGTCAGATTTTTTAGATTTAAATATCGTCTGTGGCCAACTCGCCTGAAAGCCGCCAAGCCATTCTAGGGCTGGAGTGCGCTATCGACTTAGCCTGGTCAAGCACCCTAAGTACGCCACTCTACCTACACCCCGGCAGGCCAAAGTAAGGTGGGTCCATGGACAATTAGATCTAAAAGAAAAGACAATTCATCCAATCATACTAAAAATCGTGTTCAACTTGAAATTCTCTTGAGAACCGTAAGCCGCAACGAAGTTATAGATAAGGAACGAATTTTACTGTTTTTCTTGGCCTAAGTGTGCAGGAAGAATAAACCCAACATTGATGGAGAAAAATCGGAGTTAACCAAGCTCCGACTCCCACTGGCGTTAACTTGAAGATGGTGAGAAGACTCTATCACTAGAGTCTGTTGCCAGCAAGCCAGGCGTGGCAAGGGTCATTGCCGGAGCTACTAAGCTCCGACACCTTGAAGTATTAACTACCGACACTCAACGTGTTGGTAGGGCTATTGCCGGAGCTACTAAGCTCCGACGATGGGCAATGCCGGAGCTTCTAAGCTCCGACGACTTCAAGGGACCTTCACTATCGAAGACTTCGGACCTAAACTACACGAGTTCGAAGCAAATTTGTCTCCAACAAAACTCAACATCCTTTTGGTACATGTCCACAATCACATTGTGCACATCTACCAGGGGGCCAAGTGAAGACAAAGATGTTGAAGACAAAAAAATGAAATTCACGAAAAATTGGGGATTTCATTTCATTTGAAGACCAGAGATTACATCTGGGGACAAAGGATTACAAAATTGAGGAAGAAGAGAAGATACAAATAAAGGCTAAGAAAGATAGTCCTAGACCCTATGGAAGAACTCGGCGACCTTTTGGGCGACCTCCGACACGCTGCTTCGGGTAGCTTCGCCCTCTCCTTCGACGGGACCTTCAAGCACCGGGTCCAGAGAGAATCGAGGGTTTCGGCTAGTGTAACACGTCAACACATATTCTGTGACGTTCCTAGCCAGGGATTGCCCCTCGACCTCCAACTGGTCCGCGATGACGTCGCCCACCTTGGAGAGCTTGCTGCCCGCAGCACCCAACGCTTGCAGCGCAAGGTCCGGCTCCGGCTCCGGATCATCCGGAAGCACGGGGCTGAAACCCATCGGCGCTAGCGCATCGTCGGCCTTGCTCAGGAACTCCCAAATTTGCAGGGAATCCGTCTTCCTCTGGCCCTTCATTTCTTCCAGGGACCTCCGGGTCGCCGCCAGTTCTGAGTTCTCGCGGGAGAGGCGCTCAACTTCTTTGGCGTTTTGCTGAATTTTCGCAGCAACCCGCTTTTCGAGTCTCCCGAGCTCCTCCTCCCGGAGGTGGATCTTGTTCCGGCGGTCGACCAGGTCTTTCTCCCTAGCCTCTATTTTCTTCTCCCGGGCGATGAGGGCACACTCATACTCGTAGAGCTCCTGCCCTCGCACCCAGGTCTTCTCCTCCTCCTCGAGGCAGCGCTCTTCCAATTTTTTAGCGCGCTCCTCGAGGCCCTTGTCCGCCAGAGCTGTCTTCTCGGCGAGCTCTTCTTCACGTCGCAAGACGTCATCCCGTAGCTCCAGGAGTTTTTGCTCCTCATCCTCGAGCCGCTTTTCCCTTCCCTCAAGCGCCTCTCGGCGCTTGATGAGTGCGGTACTGATGGCTTCGAGTTCATCGAACCGGGCGTTGGCCGCATCATTGGCAGCTTTAGCTTGGTCGTGGTACTCCCGGGATTTGGCGTCGAGGTTGTGAGTCATGCTCTCCCTCTCGTCCAGCATCTCACCCCAGAGCTCCAAGCGGACCTTCTCCCGCTTGATCCATTCCTTGTCCGCAGCGATCCTCGACTGCGCCAGCTTGGTTTCGAATTGGAGTCTATTACGCCACCTCCTAAGGGTTTGGCGCTCCTCTTCAAGAACCTTGCTGTCGTGGAAGAAGGCTAGTTGGACTTGGCGCAGACTGGAGCAAGCGTTGTCGATGGACATCGACAGCGAGATGGGCTCCGGACCTTCTGGGGTCTCCTCCGCTGGTTCCAGCGGGTCTTCATTTACAAAAATTGGGTCCCACTCTGCGAGAGCGGAACCCCGAGCTTCCAAGGCACTAGGGCCCTCCTCCGGGATGGCCTCAGTCGCCACTGAAGAAGGTCCCGCCACCAAATCTTCATTCGCCCCCTCAGGCTGGGGGCCGGCGACTTCGTTCAGGCACTCTGGCTCCGCCACGGGTACCATCGACGTCGTCGCCTCCAATGGCTCCGGCCGGGACGCTTCTTCTGAGGGGAGCTCAAGCTCCCCCGCCTCCACCACCACCGGCTCTGCAGCCGGCGCTCCAATAACTACCGGCCTTGCGACCGGAGCTTCAGAAGTAACCGGCTCAATTGCCGGAACCACTTCAACTTCTGGCTCGCACGCCGGGGCTTCAGCTGCCTCCGGCTCGACCGCCGAAGCTCCAGCATTTTCCGGCTCTGAAGCCGGGACCGCTAATTCCTCCGGCTCGACAGCCGGAGCATCTACTTCTGCAGCACCAGGGCCCGGAGTTTCAACCTCCGGAGCGGGTGCCTCTGGCGCATCTTCAACCCCGTGGTCCGGCGCTACCACGGGAACTTCTGGAGACGAGTCGAGGTCCATGACCACGACAGCCGGCGCCGGAGCTATCGCAGCCTCCGCCTGGGGCGGCACCAGGGCTGGAGCAGAAGCCCTCGCAGCCTCAGACACTGTGGCTGAGGGCGGAGCTTCACTCCCCTTCTTGGGAACGCTGCAGATGAAGAATGAAGAAATTGAGCAAACAGATGTTACAATTAAAAGTTAATTGAGGTAAACAAGAAAAATTACCTTGGGAGGTTCACGCACCAGCTTGCGCGAAACCTCTTTCCCGGACGTTCCGGGCTGGCCACGGTCGGCGTAGGAGCTCCGGGAGGACTCCCAGGACTTGCCGTAGCCGCGGGCGTTTCCCGGGTCGGAGCTCTCCTTGACCGAGAGGAACTCCTAGACCTGGAGGCCCTCACCGCTTCTCGAACCGGAGTCGCCTGTCCGGAGCTGGCACCTCCGGAGGGACCCATCACGGGGACAGCCGTACTCCGGGAGGATCCCACCGCCGGAACAGTAGCGCTCCGAAAAGACCCCACCACGGGGACAGACGCTACAGCAGCGGAGGATCCTCCTTCCTGAGGACGGGGAACTGGCGGGGAAGTAGCAAGCCCGACGGACCTCCCGTCAGCATGACGCAACTTCCTCTTCCGGCTCTCTGGCTCCTCCGCCAGCTCCTTGCCCTTGCCGGTGACCTCAGCTCTTGGCTGAGAGACAGGGGCGGAGCCGCCTTCCGACAACCCGGGAATCGCCAACGGGGCGGTCGATCTTCTCTCGACGACGCCAAGGTCGTCAAGCGCGGGCATCTTCCGCCGGAGCACCCTGCTGAACTCAACTTCCTCGTTCAGGGGGAGGAAAGCCGGTGGCGGAGTCAAGTACGCTCCGTCTACATCGATGCCGTGCTGGAATTTCTTGAGGTGAAACTCCAAGGACTTCCCCACCATGCTGGACTTCAACCCGGTTTCGACCCGGTCTTCGTCCATCACGCTGTTGAGGGCCCAGGCGAGCTTCTCCCTCCTCTTCAGCGGCGCCCACCTGTTCGACAGGAAGTTGCAGAACACCGCCTGGGGAGTCAATCCTCCCTCTACACATTGGCGGATCCTGGACAAGACGGGGTCGAAAGCTGCCGCCAGCACCGGAACTTCGCTCCACACCGACGTGTCAATGCCGGGCAGACCGTCTGGCAGTTCCAACCGCTCGTGCTCCTCCACCCGGACGACTACCCAATCTTTCTTCCAGTCATCCCACTTCCCGGAAGGGAACGACCGGAGGTACTTGAACGGGCACTTCTTGCGCTTCACAAAGTAGTAGAAGCCAAGGTACTCGTCACTTCGGCCGGTGGTTTGGACGGTGAAGAAAGTGCGGAAGAGCTCGATGCAGGGAGGAATGCCCACCCACATCTCGCAGAAGTGGACAAAGACGGATACAAGGAGAAGGGAGTGAGGGCCAAGGTGGTATAGCTGCAGACCATAGAAGTCCAGCAGCATCAAAAAGAAGGAAGAAAATGGTGGGATCAGCCCCACCATGGCATACGATGAAAAGTATACCATTTCGCCGGAGCGCTCCTTTTTAAAGGGAAGCTCTCCTCCGGTGCGGATTGAACGGTTGAGGAAGTCCGACGACCACCCCATGAGGGCTCGGACCTTCTTCAGATCGCTCTCCGTCTTCAAACGACTCTCACGCAGACCCAACTCCATCGCAGCACTGCTAGGCGAGAGAAGAGAAGCAAAGCACGAGTTGGGAGTTTGAGCGCAAGAACAGATGGAAAGCGTAAAGAACTCCCGACGGTGCGCTTTCCTTCTTAAGTAAGCCCTCGCAACGCTTGGATGGAAACTGCAGGGGAGTTGAGCATACTACTCAAGAATTCAACCCAGCCGATGACAAGAGGGCCCGGGACCACCCTGACGATCAAGTCGAGGCTCTTACCCAGGCGAACAGTTGTCATCACGAGGCGGGAGACCCAAAGGCGGCGGACTGACAAGGCGCGCGGAACCGATACGGTTTTCGTATCGGGAACCGACGACCTTCAATTGCGAGAGATCCGCACGTCAAAGATCTTATCTGCCGCCTGAGGTGCGCCACGCGTCGGGACTCAACCATAAAGCCCCGTCAAAGGCACCTCCGAAGACTCTTGAAGACCCAGTTCAAGAGTCACATGTATGGACCCACCTCCGGCGGAACGACTTCATCCCGTTGGCCTTCCCCGGAGGTAGGTCCAGGGGGCCACTGTCGGTACCCTAAAAACCATACACCCCCTGAGGTTACAAAGATCTCAAGGGAAGGACATCAACTCAAATTGAAGACCCTCGGGGGCCCACTCGCCAGACGTGACCGGACCCGCTTCTCCAACATGGTTAACCTCTAGGTTGCCACGTGTACTGTCAGCCCAGAGCTATTACCCGCAAGGGTGAAGCTCCGGGCCAAGTACTGAAACGGCACCTCCGGAGGTAGCCCACGACCGAGAGAAGCTCCGGACATGACACGTGCCAGGTCACCCCGGAGCTTCCCGCTTCTCCCAAGCAAGCTCCGGAGCTGCCACGTGTCCACACGACAGAGCTAGATGCTTAAAGCCCCCGGGAGACGTTGTAACGGCTCCGGATCTCCAAAGGACAGCCGCGGACTTCAAGATCCGATTAATTACCATTAATTCCACGTTAATGATAATTAATCGGACAGCCTTAACACCTGTAACGGCACTGTCGGAGCCGTTACAGGGTTATTAACAACAATTAATCTCGTGTATCAATACTAATAACCGCCAGGGCCACATGTCGGGCCAGGCTGACTTGTAACGGTTAGTCCTTGTACTATAAAAGGACAAACCGACGATACACAGGAGAAGACTCTCGAACACTCTGAAGCTCACAAGTTAATACAACAAACACACACCCGTGGAGTAGGGTATTACGCTCAGGCGGCCCGAACCACGTAAACCACCGTGTCACTCGTGTCCAAATCGCATTTCACTTTCTTAGATCTCCGCGCGCCCAGACCGAACCACAAACTCCTTCAAACACTTTTCATAGTGTTAGGGGATCTGCCGACTCCAACAGTCGACAGTTACCAAGCAAGCTTGAAAATGTCACCGTATGAAGCGCTTTATGGGAGGAAGTGTAGGACACCTTTATTCTGGAATGAGGCAGGAGAAACTCAAGTATTTGGTCCAGATGTGTTGCAAGAAGCCCAAAAGTAAGTCCAAATAATTCGTGAAAACTTGAGGGCTTCCCAATCAAGGCAAAAAGGCTATGCGAACAATAGGAGAAGGAAATTTGCCTTTGAAGTGTGAGATTTTGTTTACCTCAAGGTGTCACCAATGAGGGGTCATAAGAGGTTTAACATAAGAGGCAAGCTCACACCTTGTTATATTGGACCATTCAAGATTTTGAACAAAAGAGGAGATGCCAACTCATCTTTCGGATGTCCATGATGTCTTTCATGTTTCCCAGCTCAAGAAGTGTATGAGAGTACTGGAAGAACAAGTGCCAATGGAAGAATTGGAACTAGAGGAAGATTTGACTTATGCCGAACAACCGGTCAAAATCTTGGAAACTAAGGAGAGGGTCACAAGGAACAAGGTTATTAGATGGTGTAAAGTTCAATGGAAGCACCACACAGAAAAAGAAGCAACATGGGAATTGGAGGATGATCTCAAGAAGGAGTTTCCCTATCTCTTCTCTTCCGCGTCGAATCTCGAGGGCGAGATTCATTTTAAGGGGGGGTAGGTTTGTAACACCCTCATTTTCATGCATCATGCCTTGCATGCACTCATATACATGTTTAACATTAACCCACATAAAGAGGAACAAGTTTAAAATTGATTTGGAGCAAAACCGCACTTAAAACGCAGGAAAGTGCGGACTAGTCCGATTTTACTGAGGACTAGTCCGATTTCTCTCTGACTAAAAACGGACTTGTCCGTTTTTGCTGCGGACTAGTCCGATTTTGCCTCTGGAAACCTTTAGACTTGTCCGATTTTGTGCGGACTAGTCTGATATTCCAAGAATCCTTGAAAATTTGCTAAATCCCTGGACTTTTCCAGACTAGTCCGGTGTTCCAGCGGACTTGTCCATTTTCCTCTCTGACTAAAGTCGGACTTGTCTGATTTTAGGCCAGACTTGTCCGATTTTCTCTCCGAACAACTTCGGACTAGTCCGGTCCTTTTCGGACTTGTCCAATATTTCGTGACTCCGAGTTGATCTTTTGTTTTACAACTTGTTTCTTGGGTTTCATGTTAAGTGGGCCTAGGGATGTCGTGCCTAACTCTTTTAGAGGCCATGTGGGACTCTAAACCAGCCTCTACTCCTCTCAAACACGAAATCCATCTAACCCTAGCCTCCACCTCTATATAAACAACCCCACCCCTTGGCTTGACATCTATTTGCCACTTTTCCACCCCACCCAAACCCTAGTTCGTGGAGAGCAACCATCAAGGAGGGAGGAGAAGGTCCCAAGCAAGAAGAAGAGGAGGAAATGAAAGAGGGTCAAGATCTCCATCAAGTTTTGTTCTTTATCACCAATTCATCTCCAAGTTCATCACCAACCCTAGATCACCAAGATCCAAGTGCTACCTCCAAGTTTCTTGATTCATTGGAGTCCTAAACACCTGGTATACCTTCTATTATCTTTTCCTTACGTGAATTCAACACCTAATCTCCAAATTTACATCGATCAAGAAAACCCTAATCTGCTGATCTCGCAAAGTGCGGACTTGTCCGGTCCCTAGTGGACTAGTCCGATCTTCCTGGTTAAATTGTGTTGAATTGATTCTAAAGTTTGATCTAATCAACTCCAAACCTGTATAAACTTGTTAAAAACTATTAGAACTAGTTAGTGATCATTAAAAGCAATCAATTAACAAGTTCTACCTTGCATTTGCATTAATCATGCATGTCATGTCATATTGAGTAATATTTGTGCACTCTTTGATTGTGTTTCTTGTCTTGTATGTTTATTGTGTGGATTAGACGGATTTGCGCTAGAGAGTTCCGCGGAGGATCTACAACACCAAGAGTTTGAAGGCTTTGACCCTAATCAATCGCAAGAGCAAGGCAAGTGTCCTTGAAGCATATTGATCCTGTTTTTAAATTAAATGTTTTGTTTGCAAAATTGCATGCTTCTGTCAATTTGATGGGAATTCTATGATAGGAAGTTTACTAGCTTTGTTTAACCACCCTTGTCACTTGGAATATATGGTAGAGAGTCGGGAAGGTCTTTTTACCTTTAGGTTTACTTAATCAACTGGGATGGGAAACAATTATACCACTCAATTTCATTATGCATGGATGAGATTATAATTAACATGAACTGGTTAAATATGATATGGTAATGGGTGATCTAAGCAAGCATGGTATGTGGATGGGTTGGATGTATGGTGGTTTGCTTGCTTTAGATATAAGGACCGGTTCATGCGAGAATAAGCCAGAACTACAGTGCCACCATGAGGCCAAGTATGGTGCTGATTAATTAGGGCTTTGCTAGTGATGTTTGGACCATTGTGGATGCTCGGGGAAGGGGTAGTCGGATTGGGTTTGTTGATGATTGGTGGGACTACACGGGGATCCGAACGGCTCAAGAGGGGGCCCTTGGTTGAAGATGTGCTCATTGTTCCAATGGAGTTGAGGCCATCGGCACCTGGGCCCAAGGTTTTTGTATCCGAGGATGACCCCCTTGTGTAAATAAATGTTTATGAATTTAGATTCATGTTGTTTTGTATGTTGGCTTGTCGCGTGCTTCAAAAAAGTTGCCCCAATTCCTTCTTTTGTGTAAGGTTTTGAAGAGCCTTTGCTGACGCCGTTAGCCTTTTAGGGATCAACGATTGCATAGTTGACACGACTGATTTGTCACTAGGTGACGCCCTACCTATGGACCCCCCCCCCCCGGGAGGCCCCTTGGTAGGCGTGGCCAGATAGTTGAGTACGCCTACCACTTGAACGCAGGGTGTCTTTGACATGCCCCCAACAGGCTGGTGGAGCTTGAGTGACTGATCTCGACATGCCCCTTTTAGGGGCGCCGGGCTTTTTCTGACTGTTGTCGTCGATGGCATCCCCCCAGGGAGGTACCGGAGCCGTATGCTCCAGCGTTGTCCACCATCTTCGTAGAAACGTCGATGGCGGTTCCCCTGTGGGGTGCCAGAGCTGGGTGCTCCTGCGTCGTCCACCATCGTTCGTAGAGTCATCGACAGCGGGTCCCTGTTGTACAGGCTATCGCAAGAGAAACCTATTAGCAACGAGTGCGGGGCAGGAGAGTTTACTCACTAATTCGCGCTTGGTGTTGTCGTTGGCGTTCTGGGGCATCGACTTCAGGCCCCTTGGAAGGTGTCGGAGCTGGATGCTCCAGTGTCGCCCACCATGTTCATAGATATGTCGAAGGCCGGCCCCCTGGGAGTCGCCAGAGCTGGATGCTCCGGCATCGCCCACCATCTACGTAGAAACGTCGACGGCAGGCCCCCTGGGAGGTGCCGGAGCTGGATGCTCTGGCGTCGCCCACCATCTTTGTAGGTACATCGACGGCGGGCACCCTGGGAGGTGCCGGAGCTGGATGCTCTAGCATAGCCCACCATCTTCGTAGGTACGTTGACGGCCGGCCCCCTGGGAGTTGCCAGAGCTGGATCCTCCGGCGTCGCCCACCATCTGCATAGAAACATCGACGGCGGGCCCCCTAGGAGGTGCCGGAGCTGGATTCTCCGGAGTCGTCCACCATTGTCGTGAAGTCGTCGACGGCAGGCCCCTGGTTTACAAGCTATCGCAAGGGAACCTTATTAGCAACAAGAGCGGGGCTGTAGAGTTTACTCATTTATTTGCGCTTGGTGCTATCGTTAGTGTTCTAGGGCGTCGACGGCAGTCCCCTTGGAAGTTTTCGGAGCTAGATGCTCCGGCATCACCCACCATCTTCGTAGATACGTTGACGGCCGGCCCCCTGGGAGTTGCCAGAGCTGTATGCTCCGGCGTCGCCCACCATTTGCGTAGAAATGTTAACGGCGGGCCCTCTGGGAGGTGCCGGAGCCGGATGCTCTGGCATCGCCCTCCATCTTTGTAGGTACGCCAACGGCGGGCCCCCTGGAAGGTGCTGGAGCTGGATGCTCAGGCGTCGCCCACCATCTTCGTAGGTACGTCGATGGTTGGCCCCCTGGGAGTTGCCAGAGCTGCATGCTCCTGCGTCGCCAACCATCTGCATAGAAACGTTGACGGCGGGCTCCCCGGGAAGTGCCGAAGCTGGATGCTCCGGCGTCATCCACCATTGTCGTGAAGTCATCGACGGTAGGCCCTTGGTTTATAGGCTATCACAAGGGAACCTTATTAGCAACAAGAGCGGGGCAGTAGAGTTTACTCATTTATCCGCGCTTGGTGTTGTCGTTGACGTTCTGGCACATCGACGGCAGGCCCCTTGGGGGTGCTGGAGTTGTATGCTCCGGCGTCATCCACCATTATCATGTAGACGTTGACAGAAGGCCCCTGGGAGACGCCAGAGCTGGATGCTCCGGCGTCGTCCACCATCTCTGTGTAGACGTCGACGGCAGGTCCAGGGAGGTGCCAGAGCTGGATGCTCCGGCATCGTCCACCATCTCTATGTAGACGTCGATGGCAGGCCCCCTAGGAGTTGCGAGAGCTGGTTGCTCTGGCGTCGCCCACCATCTGTGTAGAAATGTCGACGGCAGGCCCCCTGGGAGGTGCCGGAGATGGATGCGCCAGCGTCGTCCACCATCGTCATGAAGTCATCGACAGCGTAGTCCACCAAGCGATTCTAGTTTGATTGATCACAAAAATAACAGGTTAACGTAAGTGAGCATAAGAGGAAGCATATGGTAAGACAGTGATTTCCTTATCATTGGTGTTCATAGGAGTGAATTGGATTTACAAGAGGCAACGACCCACTCCAGTTGGCAAGGGATGTAGAGTGTTCATGCTTAGGGCACAGGACTATGCTAAACGGCTGAACACTCTAGACCTGTCCCTCCCAGAGCTTGGTTGTCCTATATGCCATTTCCTGGTACCATGACACTCCTACACTGTCCTACATTCAAGCTTAGGGATAGAACATACGGAGGTGTTCTATGTTCCAAGGGTTGGGGAGGGGCTCTCCTTCTTTCGTGGCGAGGCGCACACACCCAGAGCGAGATACTTGTATCACTCGGAAGGGGCCTTCCCAGCTGGGGGAAAATTTGTGCGACCCTTCTCGAGAGAGTATGCGCCGCAGCACCAGGTCACCTGTCTTGAGCTCTCTACTCTGCACGAACCGCTCTTGGTAGCGCCTCAGCTCCTGTCGGTAACGTGCTTTTCGGATGGCAGCGTGCCTCCTTGCTTCGTCGATGAGGTCGATGTCTTCTCGTCAGAGCTGGTCTTGCGAGGCTTCATTGAACGCTCGGACTCTGAACGAGCCCACATCGATCTCTGTGGGGAGGATGGCCTTGGCCCCATATACCAGAAAGAAAGGTGTTTCTCCTGTAGCTTGGCTAGGTGACATCCGGCTTTCCCATAGTGCACAGGGGAGCTCGTCAACCCACTTGGCACCATGCTTATCCAAGCTGTTATATGTGCGTCTCTTGAGGCCCCTGAAGATCTCAGCATTGGCCCTTTTGACTTGTCCGTTGCTCTTTGGATGAGCCACGGAAGCATAACAAACTTGGACACCAAGGTCTTCGCAGTAATCCTGGAAAGTTGTACTGGTGAATTGGGTCCCATTATCGGTTATGATCCTGTTCGGGACCCTGAACCTGCAGACAATTGACTTGATGAATTTGATTGCGGACTCCTTGTTGATGTTGATTATTAGGGCTGCCTTCAGCCACTTGGTGCACTTATCTATTGCGACGTAGAGGAACCGGTACCCTCCGACTACCCTGGGAAGGGTCCCAGGATATCCAGTCCCCAGACTGCGAAAGACCAGGAGGGCGGGATCATCTGCAGTGACTGTGCAGGGGTGTGGATTTGCTTTGCATGAAACTGGCACGCCTTGCACTTCTTGACTAGTTCGACGACGTCTTACAGTGCTATTGGCCAGTAGAAACCATGCCGAAAGGCTTTGCCAACCAGCGTGCCGGGGCCGCGTGATTCCCACACTCTCCTTCATGGATTTCTGCGACCAAGTCACATCCTTCCTACTGTGTTATGCATCGTAACAGTACGCCGTTGGCACCACATCGGCAGAGATCACCTTCTATCAGCATGTAGCGTTTCGCCATCCTCGCAATCCTCTTAGCAGATGATGGGTCCTACAGGAGGAGATTGTCCTTTAGGTAGTCTTGGACCTCCGTGATCCATGCATCGAGACTGTCCTGGACTTCCAGATCTCGGGTGCCAGGTGATTGGGGATCCCTGGTGATGCTCAAGAACCTTGGTAGACCTTATGGTTGTAGGGCTGCCGTGGTTGCTAGCTCCGTGGGGATGAGCTCACCTTCTTCATTAGGCCCTGCTGGCCTAACGATCGGCCGCACCAACCTCCTGCTGAAGACCTCTTCTGGAATGGGGGCTCCTGTGGATGCCATGGTTGACAGGGCATCGGCGACGGAGTTTTCTGCACGCGGCACATGGCAGAGATCCAAGGCCTCGAACCTAGTTTCTAGCTTCTTGACATGTATCAGATATGCCGCAAGCTACGGGTTGTTGCAGCAGAACTCCCCCCGGACTTGCTTGATGATTAGCTGGGAGTCTCCCTTGACCAGCATCTGCTGGACACCAAGACCTCGCGCAGCTATGAGCCCGAAGATGAGGTCTTCGTACTCTTCCATGTTGTTGGTGGCCTTGAAGTCGAGGCGCACTGCGTACTTGGACTGCTAACTTGTTGACGAGGTGAGCAATACCCCGGCTCCAGCCCCTTGCTTCCTTGAGGATCCGTCGAAGAAGAGTGTCCAGTGAGGTCCGGTAAGTGCCGGAGCCCTGGGCTCTGGTTCACTGATCTCTGGGGCCCCCGGGTTGCTCGGTGATGGGGGTCCATTCAGCAACGAAGTCCACCAGAGCTTGGCTCTTGATTACATGTTGTGGCAAGAAATCAAGCTCGAACTCCGCTAATCCAGACGCCCACTTGGCGATGTTGCCGGTTGCATTTGGGTTGCGCAGCACTGCTCCCAGTGGGAACAAAGTCACCACTGCTACTCGGTGTGCCTGAAAATAATGGCGGAGCTTCCTCGATGTGATTAACACCGCATAGAGAAGCTTGTGCACTTCGAGGTATCTTGTCTTTGCCTCATGCAAGACTTCGCTCATGATGTACATTGGGAGTTGGATGGTCTGGGACTTTTCCGGGGAATTTGTCTCATCTTTTTCCTTCTGCTTCAGGTCCAACAATTTCATGTATCCTGGGCCTGGTGCTTCCTTTGGGGGCTAGGGCCCAAAAGCTTCGGGCCCCCTAGGGGGTCCCGTTCATCCTCTGGGGGCTGGGACCCAGAGGCTCCTTGGTCCCCGGGGCCCCCTAGGGGAACCTGGACGTCCTCTGGAGGCTGGGACCCAAAGGCTTCTTGGGCTCCAGGGCCCCCTAGGGGGTCCCGGACGTCCTTTGGGGGCTGGGACCCAGAGGCTCCTTGGGCTCCGGGGCCCCCTAGGAGGACCCGGATGTCCTTAGGAGGCTCGGACCCAGAGGCTCCTTGGGCTCCGGGGCCCCCTAGGGGGTCCCGAACGTCCTCTAGGGGCTGGGACCCAAAGGCTCCTTAGGCTCCGGGGTCCCCTAGGGGGACCCGAACGTCCCCTGGGGGCTGGGACCTAGAGGCTCCTTGGGCTCCAAGGCCCCATAGGGGACCCGGACGTCCTCTAGGGGCTGGGACCCAGAGGCTCCATGGGCTCCAGGGCCCCCTCGGGGGACCCAGACGTCCTCTGGGGGCTGGCACCCAGAGGCTCCTCTGTCTCTGGAGCCCCCTGCGAGCTCCAAGCCCTGGGCTCAGAATCAGCTGCAGGGGCCCCTTACTTTCGCCAGTGCAGCTGGTGACTGGCCCGCTCTGCAACCAAAACCATGCTTACCACTTCTGTTGTGGCGGCGATGTAGAGGTACAGGGGCTCCCTGAGCTCTGGTGCCACCATTATTGGCAACGTCATCAGCTGCTGCTTTTGCTCGCGGAACGCCTTCTTGGCTTCTTCGGTCCAAACGAACGGTCCGGACTGGCGAAGGAGCTTGAAGAACAGAAGGGCCCGCTCAGCCAGCCTAGAGATAAACCGGCTGAGCGCTGCCAAACACCCTGCAAGCTTCTGTACATCCTTGACGCGGGCTTGGGGCCGCATCAGCTCTACCGCTTTGATCTTCTCTGGGTTGGCCTCAATCCCTCGATGTGAGACCAAGAAACCGAGGAACTTCCCAGCTTTGACTCCGAACACGCATTTGTCGGGATTGAGCTTCGTGCGTGTGGTTCGCAATCTATTGAAGACTAGGGCGAGGTTCTCAAGTAATGATGTATGTGACTTAATTGTTACTGCAATATTATCGACATATACCTCTACTAGGTCCCGAATGAGGTCCCCGAATTTTTTATGCATATCTCATACAAAGGTGGGGAGGGCATTCTTAAGACCGTAAGGTATGGAGACATAGCACTAAAGGACATCTACGGTTATAAATGCGGTATGTTCTTCGTTTTCTCTAGACATTGGGATTTGGTGGAACCCTGAGTACGCATCTAGAAAGCATAGCATATCGCACTCCGAAGTTGAATCTACAATTTGATCAATACTAGGGATAGGGAAGGGGTCTTTAGGACATGCCTTGTTAAGGTTGGTGTAGTCAATGCACATCCGAAGCTTACCACCAGCTTTGGGGACGACGACCGGATTGGCCAGCCATCTGGGATGGTGGACCTCCCATATGAAGCCATCCTCGAGGAGCTTCTTGATCCCCTCGTGGATGAAGTTCTTCCACTTGATGGACTGCTTACGGGGCCTCTATTGTTATGGCCGTTCGTCGGGGTAGATCTTTAGATAGTGCTCAATCACTTCCCTGGGGATGCCTGACATCTGCGACGGTTGCCAGGCAAAGACGTTGACGTTGGCTTGCAGGAAGGTAGTGAGTTCCGATTCCTTCTCATCATCAAGACTCCCCACGATACGGGTGGTCTGAGCCGCATCAGAGCCGATCTGGATTGTCTTGATGGGTATTTCGTCGTCTTCGGAGGGCTGCACTCGTGGTGCAGCGGCGCGGCTATGAGCACGTGGGTCTGGAGAAGGCCTACCCTGCTCAGCATGACTCAATATAGGTCCTGGGACTGTTGCCAACATTCGGAGCTTTTCTAAGACCGTTACCGCAACAGCGCGATCTCCACAAATCTTGAGGACGCCAGATGGTGTCGGCATTTTGAGGACGAGGTAGCTGTAATGGGCTACCACCATGAACAGGTACAGGGCTGGTCTGCTGATAATAGAGTGGTAGAGGAGGCTCACCTCCGCGACGTCGAATAGGATATTCTCTGTCCCGAAGTTCTCGGGTGTCCCTAGGGTCACCCGGAGGTGGATGCAGCCGTACGGGGTAACACTCTCCAGTCCTACCCCTGAGAACGATCTTGTCGGGGCGAGCTCAGACTCGGAGATCTTCAGCTTGTCGAAGGCCGCACGGCTGATGAGGTTGAGACCAGCTCCACCATCTACCAAAACATGGTAAAACTTTATGTTGGCGATAGTGGGGGCGACGAGGAGGGGCAGCTGGCCAGATCCCGCCATGTTCTCGGGGCAGTCAGAGGCGTCGAAGCTGATCGTCGTCTCCATCCATTTGTGATGCAGCGCCAGGGCATGCGTAGAGGCTGCCGAAGCCATTGCCCAACGCAGGGTCTTGACCGCACTCCTAGAAGAGGGTTCCTAAGATCCTCCACATATGACGTGGAGTGCTTTGCGACGCTCGTGGTCGCTGTTGAGGTTGAGGTTCACGGCCTGGTGCACTGTTTCCACGGTACACACCGGTGTAAGACCTATATGTGCTGAATACATTGGCTTGTAGTGAATACACTTGGCTTTGATGATAAAAGTTTTAAATATCACCAAAACAACTTTTTATCAAGGTCCGACTCTAGCTCCGAGCTACAGCAAGGTCCGACGGTAGGTAAGGTTTGTTTTGGGTAGCTCTGGCTACGTTAGATGCTAGGTCCGGCTTCTTGGTAAGGTCCGACTTGTTCCAGACAAGTTTTACTCGTCGAGTTTCTGGACAGCACTATCTTTCGTCGGTGGTTTTATCATAACTCGAGTTTTACAGATCCAATTGACGTGATTCTTTTTGGGTTGTCTTCACAACTTGATTGTCTATCATCTGTCAAAATTTCACGGTCATTGGATTTGTGGTTTCTGAGCTACACGAGTTTCTTTGCAGCATTCCAGAAACTGTTTTTCTCGGGTAGGTCAGATTGACCATAGTCTGATCTTTTGATCATAACTTGAGTTTTTCTCGACGGATTTGAGTAATTCTTTTTGTGTTGTCCACGTGACTTGATTCTCTCTGATATCTATCACTTTTGTCACGGTGAAACACGTTTAGATTAGTCTCATACACGATTTCTTTAACAGATCGTTTTTCTGCCGAAAGGGTTTGGGGTTTTATTGTTTCCGCTGCGTAAGATTTTTTAATCTACCATTCACCCCCCTCTGGTAGCTTTTCACGTGCTCTTCGATCTTACAATTGGTATCAGAGCCACGGTGCTCTAATCTTTGAGATTTTCACGTGTTTGTGACTAATCATCATGGAGAAGTACTCCACCAAACCTTGTGTGTTTGCTGGTATTGATTTTTAGGTTTGGAAGGCACGCATGGAGGCCTTCATCCAGGCGCAAGGGTTCACAATATGGGAAAAGGTGTACAAACCTTATGAAGTCCCGCCTAACGATCAAGTTACGGCTACGAACCTCCGGGACGTCGACAACAACAACAAAGCACGAAACTTGATCATCCAAGGACTCACTCAAAGCGACTTTGATCGTGTCGCGCACCTCCGGTCAGCATACGATGTTTGGAGAGCTCTCTGTGATTATCATGAAGGCTCCAACACAATCAAGGAGGTAAAACAAGATATTTTCAAAAAGGAATATATGCGTTTTGAGATGCAACCAGGTGAGTCTATCAATGACCTCTTTGCTCGTTTCAAAAAAATTCTCAGCAACTTACGTAGTGTCAATGTTAATTTTTCTGATGCTGAGAATGCTAGGCAACTTCTTAGTGAATTAGACATGTCAATTTGGGAGATGAAAGTAACATCTATTCGTGAATCAACTGTCATGAGTTCTCTTACATTAGATGTACTTTATTCTAAACTAAAAACTCATGAAATTGACATCCTAGCACGTAAGAACCCAAATAAGTCTATTGCATTTGTTTCAAAACGTGATATGTCTAGCTCCGGCCAATCATCATCTTGCAATACTCTTTCTTTATTGTCCTCGCTAACCCTGGAACAGATCGAAGAATTTCCAGAAGAGGAGTTGGCACTCATCTCTACTAGATTCTCAAAAGCATTGCAAAATGTGAGAACTAGAAGGAGAGGAAGCTCCGGACCTCAACACTGTTTTGAATGTGGTAAAATAGGACACTTTCGTACAGAATGCCCTAACCTTTCAGGTCCGACCACCCGGGAAGAAAAACAAAGCAAGGTCCGGACCTCCTCTGGAAACTCCAACAAGAAGAAGAAGGGTACCATAGGACGCAAGATGATTAACAACTTCATCACCGCACTTCAAGAACTTAGTTCAAGTGATGTAGACTTTGAAAGTGATGAAGATAATGACGATCTGGCCAACTTATGCTTCATGGCGGGCAAAACAAGATCAAGATCAAGTCAGGAGGATGCAGAACACAGCAGTGAAGACGATGAGGTATGTTCTACCTGCAATGAAATGTGTGATGCTATTTCTCGTGCAACTATTATTGTCAAGAAAAAGGACAAAAAGCTTAGGGATAATGCTGCTAAAATTGAATCACTAGAATCTGAAATTAACCGTTTAAAAACTTTGATTCCTAGTGATGATGCATGTCCCTCATGTGACTTAATCTATGAACAATTGTCCACATTAAGAAGTGCACACTCCTCCACTCTAGATAGACTTGATGAAGAAATTAAAAAGAACAAAGAGCTTGCTGCACTTAATGATAAAAACTTGAAAGATGCTAGCTGTTCTACAATTGACTTGCATTGTTCTACTTGTGATGATCTTGATAAGAAACTACAGGATGCTATGAATGAAATTTCTATATTGAACAATGCTTTATGTTCTCATGAAGTTAAATTTTGTTCCAATTGCAAATTAAAAGGAAAAACTTCATGTGAAAATTGCCTTGATCTGTCCAAGAAACTTGATGACATGCATAGGACATTAGATCGGTTTTGTAATGGGAATAAGAACCTAAACTTGCTGCTGAATTCTTCCAAGTCTTGTAATGATAAAACTGGTTTAGGTTTTGATTCTCATGTTCATGCTAAGGAACATCCACCTAAAATTGTAAAGTCATTAGGAAGTGGTTTGATTCAAACAGTTCCTAAACAAAAAGGAGTGGTTTTCAAATATGCAGGAGTGTTGCCTCATTCGGTTTCAAATAAAAATATTGCTTGCTCATCTAGACATGAACACAAAGTTAAATTTTATTGTACCTTCTGTGATAGAGATGGTCATGTCATAGATTTTTGTTATAGACTAGCTAAACAACAAAAAAAGGAAAGAAAAATTGCTAGATCCTATAACTTTCATGCAATTAGAAAAACACAACCTGCTTTAGTGAGTCAGAAATTTGAAAAGGTAGCTTCCGGACCTTCTGGTAAGAAATCTGCAAAAACAGCTCCGATAGCTCCGAGAGCTCCCGGACCTTCTGTTGTTTCCTTCGGAACTTCAGCTTTTGTTTCCGGAGCTTCAGCCTTGTCTTTTGGAACTGCTGCTTTTACCTCCGGAGCTACTGGTTCTTGTGCTAATAGAGTTAAGAATAGAAAACCTCAAACTTTGACTCATAAACCTGCTGTTTTATCTCAGCATTCGCGTGTTTTTCCTACTGCACGTCGTGTGACTCAGTACTGGATACCTAAATGCCTTTTGACTAACCCCAGTATTGAGTCATCGACGTATTGTGCTTCTATGTAGGTTACACGTTTGAGGAAGGAGAATATTTGGATTGTGGATTCAGGTTGCTCACGCCACATGACCGGTGAAAGCATCTAGGCCCCATGAGGTACGGTTTCGGTGATTAATGACAACCATTCGATATTACTAATGAATTTGTGAATGCAAGGTCTCAATAGCACTCAATCAAATAAAATCAAAATTACATTGGAGACCCATCTGAAATCAACAAATGAGATCAAAACGAATCATGTGAAGAACAAGAAGTGAAAGCTCTAACTTGACATCAATCAATGCTTGAAGACAATCAGAACAACACTTCGAACAAATGTCAAAGAGGTCACAAGTTCAAAATTCCAAAAAGAACAACTCAAAACAACTTGAAGTCAACAAGTTGAACACACCGGATCATCCGATGTACTTGGAGTTGACTGCATCGGTCAAATTGGTTCAACTGAAGAAGAAGACCTCAGACAAATACACTCACCGGATCATCCGATGTAAGTGGCTTAGTGCATCGGTCCATCATCACAGATTGCAACACCATTGGACCAAGTGAAGCACCGGATCATCCGATGTGCAGGTTTGTACACATCGGTCGATCACGCCAGGAAGCTTCAAGATCAAGCAGAATTCTGGAGGAAGAGCCACCGGAGCATCCGATGAGAAGACAGTTCAACATCGGTCTAACAACGGTCATATCTGACATAGTGACATCAGCTAATTTGGCTTTGACCGATGATAACTGAAGGGGAGACATCGGATCATCCGGTGTTCGCAGACAAGTGATGTCAGCCTACTTTTCCAACGGCTATCTCGTGGAGGCTGGCTATTTATACCCCTTCAACCTGTCAAATCGATATGACTTGAAGCCCAGACATACTCTACACATCCTAGAGCATTCAAGCAAGAGAGCTACCACTTTCACATCAATTTCACATCAATTGTACACCAAGAGATAGGCTAGAACTAGCTAGAGATAGTGCTTGGGTGCCTCCACTCTAGGTGATTGGAGTCTCTAGCATAGTGAGAGCCACAAGGGAGTGTCCCTTGGTGTGTGTAACTTCCGGAGCTTGCCAAGTGGTTTGTGGAAGCCCGGAGGATCCCAAAAGTGTACAAGGCTTGAGCTCCACCTTGCCGAGGTTGGCGAACGGAGAAGAATAGTGAAGAAGCCCCTAGTCTCGGTGACTTGGGAGTGGCAAAACCCATCGGAGGGTGCCACAACGTGGATGTAGGAAGATCCTTGTGATCTTACCGAACCACGGGATAAACTCCGTGTCCTTTGAGCGTTTGCATCCCTCTTCCTTTACTCTTATGCAATCTCCATTCCGCAACTCTAATTTATATTGATTGCATAGTTTAAATTGCATAGGGAATTGGGCTTTAGGTTGTTAATCTTAAATTGCTTTAAAATTTGAAAGAAAGCCCAATTCACCCCCCCCCCCTCTTGGGCATTTCGATCCTTACAATTGGTATCAGAGCAAGGTTGCTCATTGGATCATTCTAGCTTCACCGCTAGAGAGCAAAAATGGCCAAGAATGGGGGTTCGGTTCCTACCTTCGAGGGCAAGAATTTTGCTTATTGGAAAGCACGCATGCGCGCTTACCTTGAGGCAATTTCTCCCGAAGTGTGGGAAGCGACCCATGCGGGGTTTGGCAACCATGAATATATTGGTGATCAACTAAAATGGGATGCTAAGGCTAGGAATGCTATTTATGAGTGCATTAGTCAAGATGTATTTGCTAGAATTGCAAGTAAGGAAAAAGCTTGTGAAATTTGGGCTTGCTTGATTGAGATCCATGAGGGTTCCTCTCGTGTCAAAGAGCTCAAATATCACTTGCTTAAATCCAAGTATGATGATTTTAAAATGCTTCCTCATGAAAATGTTAATCAAATGTTTTCTCGCTTAAATGTACTCATTGAGGAAATTAATGCTCTTGACATTGCTTCTCTTGGTAAGGGACTCATCAACCGCAAGATCCTCATGCTACTTCCCAAGCCCAAGTACAACATCATAAACTCAATGCTCCAAAAGGAGTCACTTGACAACATTGAGGTTTCGGAACTCATTGGAGAGATACATGCTCATGAGATGAGTGTGCTTGGAATGATGGAGGAGTCATCATCATCAAAGACCATTGCTCTCAAGGCCTCAACCAAGAAGACACATATCAAGAAAAAGAAAGTGATTGAGCCTAGCTCAAGTGAGGAAGAACAAGCTACAAGTGAAGATGATGATGACAATGAGCTTGCATTGATGATGAGGAAGTTTTCACGTCTCAACTCAAAGATTGCCAAGAAGGGATACTCGTTTGATCCCAAGAAGAAAGCCTTCTTGCCAAAGAGAGATGAAAACAAGACGTGCTACAATTGTGGCGATCAAGGCCACATATCATATGATTGTCCAAAACCGGACAAGAGGAAGGACAAGGGCAAGCATCGCAAACTAGAAGAGAGTGAGGATGATGAAGATGCAAAGCCCAAGCGCACCTTTGGAAAGAAGAAACTTGACAAAGGCAAGAAGACCAAGCTCTTTCCAAAGAAGAGAAGAGGACCTCAAAAGGTCTTCATGTGCGAAGCAAATGAGTGGGTCACCGATGAAGAAACAAGTGATGATAGTGAAGATGAGGAAGAAAACTTGGCAAACCTCGCTATCGTCAACAAGAATGACTCACCCCTTCCTCCACCGCCTATGTGCCTCATGGCGAAAGGTAACACAAAGGTATGTGATGACTCAAGTGATGATGAACTTTCTCCCGATGAACTAGCATCTATGATCAATGAATATCATGCCATTATCAAAAGGGAAAAGGCTAAGGTTAAGGCACTTGAGCTAACTCGCGCCAAGCTAGAGGGTGCCAACCTCGATTTGCAAGACAAGTATGTCACCATACTTAATGAGCATGAAACGCTCAAGTCACATGTCAAGCAAATCGAGGAGGAGAAGGCTCAAATCAAGCTTGAGTTCCATGAGCTTGACTTAGCTAACACGGCATTATTGGCTAAGCATAACGAGTTAGTTCAAGAGCATGAGACACTTAGTCTTTCCTATGAAGCAATGGAACTAAAATTGAATAACTTGAAGAAAGAAACTCTTGATGGCAAAACACCCGCTAGTTCACATGCCACTAACAATTTGCATAAGTCTTTGCCATTGAAAGCTAATAGGGAGAAGGAGCTAATGGACGAGATCGAAAGTCTCCGCACTAGTGTGGCTAGACTTTCCAAGGGAGAGGACAAGCACAAGGAGATCCTCTTCCAACAAGCTAAAGGCTTCAACAAGAGGGGACTTGGGACCTTCCCTACGCCCAACAAATGGAAGGTGCCCTCACCGGAGCTTAGGACAAGCTTCATCAAGGAAGTGGGATCCTACTGCCAACATTGTGAGGTCACCGGACATCACACTAGGGAGTGCCCTCTTCCCACTCGTCCTTCTCCAAAATTACCTCCTAGCTATTCATCTACTTTCAATGATTGTCACTATCTATTGAGCAAAGTAGGTGGAAAGGTGAAAGCGAAGTTCATTGGCAAAAACATCAAGGGCATGAAGGGGAAGCTCCCCAAGCAACTTTGGGTCCCAAAATCACTTGTATCACACATACAAGGACCTAAGTTGGCTTGGGTTCCTAAACTCAAAAACTAAATTCATGTGTGTAGGTGAACTACAAAGCCGGAGGAAAACATTGGGTACTCGATAGTGGGTGCACTCAACACATGACCGGCAATGATGGTATGTTCACCTCCATAGAAGACCCCGGCAATCATGAACAAGTCACCTTTGGTGATAACTCAAAGGGGAAGGTAATTGGTTTAGGTAAAATTGCAATTTCTAATGACTTGTCCATCTCGAATGTGCTTTACGTTAAGTCTCTTAGCTTTAATTTACTCTCTATTGCTCAACTTTGTGATCTTGGACTGACGTGCACATTTGACAAAGATGGTGTTGTGGTAACTAGCGTAGCTAGCAAAGAGCTAATATTCAAGGGCTTTAGGCATGGTCATCTATATTTGGTGGACTTCTCCAACAAGAGCGCAAGCCTAACCACTTGTCTTTTCACCAAGACAAGTTTGGGGTGGCTATGGCATCGGAGGATTGCTCACATAGGAATGAGCAAGCTCAAGAAGTCCTTCAAGCTAGGGATGGTGACCGGCGTAAAGGACGTGACGTTTGAAAAGAACAAGCTATGTAGCGCATGTCAAGCCGGGAAGCAAGTGGCTTCGCATCATCCGATGAAGACAATGGTGTCTACCTCCAAGCCGCTCGAACTACTTCACATGGATCTCTTCGGACCGTCCACCTTCCAAAGCCTTGGCGGTAATCTCTATTGTCTCGTTATTGTTGATGATTACTCTCGCTATGCTTGGACTCTGTTTTTAGGTGACAAGGGTGAAACTCCGGAAGTCTTCAAGACCTTTGCAAAACGAGCTCAACGGGAATTCCAACTTCCCATCATCAAGGTCCGGAGTGACAACGGCACCGAGTTCAAGAATTACAATATTGGGGAGTGGTGTGACCGTGAAGGAGTCAAGCACGAATTTTCGGCTACATACACCCCTCAACAAAACGGTGTTGTTGAGAGAAAGAACAAGACACTAATCACCCTCGCGAGAGCCATGCTTGATGATTATGGGACGTCGGAGAAGTTTTGGGCGGAAGCGATCAACACGGCATGCCATGCCGCAAATAGAGTCTACCTTCATCGACTTCTCCAAAAGACTCCCTACGAGCTCCTCATTGGGAGAAAGCCCAACATCTCCTACTTCCGGGTCTTCGGATGCAAGTGTTACATCTACCGCAAGAAAAGACTTGGTAAGTTTGAAAGAAGGTGCGATGTTGGTATTTTCCTTGGTTATGCGTCAAACTCAAAGGCATATCGAGTATTCAACCAAACCTCCGGGTTAGTTGAAGAAAGTTGTGACGTTGAGTTTGATGAGACTAATGGCTCCCAAGAGGAGAGTTTTGGTCATGATGATATAGATGATGAGCCTCTACGAGAAGCTATGAAGAATATGACCATAGGAGACATCAAGCCCAAAGTTGAGGAGAGCCATGATCAAGGGGGAGCTTCAAGTCCGAACATCAACACCTCCATGGCGCCTCAAGTGGATGAAGAAGAAGACAAAGATGATCCATTGCCTATGCAAGACCAACAAGCCACACAACACCAAGTAGAAGATGAAGTCCAAGATGAAGTCCAACCACAAGACGAGCAAGATGCTTCACCACCACCAAGTGACTCACAACCATTGATGAGACATGGGCGCACCTCCAAGGCACATCCAATGCATCAAATCATTGGAAGTCCCTCACGGGGAGTAAGTACTCGTTCACGTCATGTTGCATCTTTTTGTGAGCACTACTCTTTTGTGTCGTGTGTAGAACCCAAAAGCATTGAGGAAGCTCTCCAAGACTCAAATTGGGTGATGGCTATGCAAGAGGAACTCAACAACTTCACCCGCAATGAAGTTTGGGTGTTGGAGGAGAGACCCAAGGACAAGAATGTGATTGGAACCAAGTGGGTCTACCGCAACAAGCAAGATGAGAATGGCGTGGTGGTCCGCAACAAAGCTAGGCTTGTGGCGAAGGGATTTGCTCAAGTTGAAGGTTTGGATTTTGGGGAGACATTCGCCCCGGTAGCACGGTTAGAAGCTATCCGCATACTCCTTGCTTTTGCTTCTCATCATAATATCATGCTTTATCAAATGGATGTTAAAAGTGCATTTCTCAATGGCTATATTAATGAACTTGTGTTTGTTGAGCAACCTCCCGGGTTTGAGGACCCAAGAAACCCTAACCATGTCTATAGGCTAAACAAAGCACTCTATGGACTCAAGCAAGCTCCAAGGGCATGGTACGAGCGCTTAAGGGACTTCCTCGTCATGCAAGGTTTCAAGATTGGGAGGGTGGACACTACACTCTTCACCATGGACATCGACGGAGACTTATTTCTTTGTCAAATTTATGTCGATGATATTATTTTTGGCTCAACTAACAAAGCTCTTAGCCATGAGTTTGGCAAAATGATGTCTAGGGAATTCGAGATGTCGATGATTGGAGAGCTCAACTTCTTCCTAGGATTTCAAATCAAGCAACTTCAAGAGGGGACCTTCATCCATCAAGAGAAGTACACTAAGGACCTCTTGAAGAAATTTGAGATGGGAGATTGTAGCTCAAGAAGCACTCCAATGGCGACAAATTGTCATCTCGACGCTGACATGGACGGTAAATCTATTGATCAATCTCATTACCGTTCCATGATTGGTTCATTGCTATATCTTACCGCATCTAGGCCCGATATTATGTTTAGTGTGTGCTTGTGTGCTCGCTTTCAAGCGGCACCTAAAGAATCGCACAAGAAGGCGGTCTTTAGGATACTTCGGTATCTCAAGCATACCCCAAGTGTAGGTTTGTGGTACCCCAAGAACGCTAGTTTTCATCTCTTAGGTTACTCGGATTCGGACTTTGCCGGATGCCGTGTTGACCGCAAGAGTACCTCCGGGGGTTGCCACTTACTTGGGCGTTCCCTAGTTTCTTGGTCGAGCAAGAAGCAAAATTCCGTGGCTTTGTCCACCGCGGAGGCGGAGTATATAGCGGCTGGTGCATGTTGTGCCCAAATCCTATATATGAAGCAAACCCTCTTGGACTTTGGAATTAAGTTTGGTTGTGTGCCTCTCCTTTGTGACAATGAAAGTGCGGTTAAGATAGCTAGAAACCCCGTTCAACACTCCCGCACTAAGCACATTGATATTCGCCATCACTTCTTGCGTGATCATGAGGCTAAAGGAGACATCTCTTTGCAAGGTGTTAGATCCGAAGAACAATTGGCAGATATCTTCACGAAACCACTTGATGAGAAAACCTTTTCTAGACTTAGAAGTGAATTAAATGTGCTAGATGCATCTAACGTCATGTAAGTTGCCATGGTCATGTAAGGTTGCATATCATATAGGTCTTGTCTAACTCCCAAAGGATAGGGGTGAGCTAGAAATAGTTTTCCCTGAGGAAGCCTTTGGAAGGTTTAAACTTGGCAAGATAGATTTATTTTATGCCTTGCATGATCCCTGCCATATAAACTTGCACTCATTTAATGTCTTGCACTATAATTTGTTTGGCATTGCATACGGTAGAATTGTCACAAAGGGGAACCCACATCATGAGAAGGAGACTTGTTTGAAATGCAATATCTCAACTCATATGATGTGGAAAGAGCAAAATTCTAAAGGAACACGCTTTAATGAGATAGAAGTTTTCATACTCTACCTCACAAAGCATGGGCCTTACATTTTATTTGGATATTTTTCCTCTATTTTTCTCGGTGTTCCATTTGCATTAAGGCCTAGCCAAGCTATTGGCATATTAGCTTTTTGAGGGGTAAGGGGTTGCCCAAGAAGTCCTAAGACATGTGTTTTCTTCTCAATTGTTTGTTCGGTCAAAGGACATATATGGGATGTTTTAGTTCTGTTGTCATCGGATTATCCGATGCCTTTGTCTAACCCTCATCGGTCCAATAAGTGTTCATTCTTCAAAGCCAATTTCAGTCAGAACCTCAAAATGATCCGACGAGTTCATCCTGAAAAACATCGGTCCATCCGATGTTCACTCTTCTGGAGCTGTGATCAATTCCACCGATGTTTACCTCTCCCCTACGTCGGATCATCCAGTGTCAACTTCACTCGGCTGAACACCCTTACTGTGCCTTTCGACCGATGTCCCAAACCCTAAACGTCGGTCCATCCGATGTCAACAGCAATTCTTGAATATCCTTACTGTGGCATTTGACCGACGTGCAACGTACTTATCATCGGACCATCCGGTGTTTTAAAAACGGTTAGGGTTTGGGCCCCACTATTTAATCGCCCGCGCCGCCGCCACCTTCTCTCTCCCCGACCCTTCGCGCCCCCGTGCTCACGTCGCCGCCTCTCCGTCGCCTACAGCGCCGCCGCCGGCCGCCGCCGCCGCCCGCAGCGCCGCCGCCCAGCGCCGCCGCCCGCAGCGCCGCCGCCCAGCGCCGCCTCCACCCGCAGCACCGCCGCCGCTGCCTCCCCACGCGCCATCGCCGCCCGTGCTCGCGCACCTCCATCGCCAGCCGCCGCCGCCGCCGCCCTAGGCACCGCCGCCGCCGTGCTCCACCAGCACCCAAGCACTCCACGCTTCTCTCCCTCCGTCGAAGCACCTCCACCCAAGCAACGCCATCTCCGGTCACCTCCTCGCTAGGGTTTCTCGGCCCGGTTGATCATCGTCGCTAAGGTGAGCCCCGTGCCATGCGACATATCTCATTTGCTTCTCTCGTCGTTCTTTCGTCATCGTCGCCTAACCCTAGCTCTCCGTCGACTAGATGGGTCGCGACAGGAAGAACAAAGGAAAGGCCATTGTGGAGCCCGCCGCGAAGAAGAAGAAGCTATCCAAGGACGAGAAGAAGGCCTTGATGGCCGCTCGCGCCGCCGAGGAGCGTGAGCGCGGCCGTGGGGGTTCCTTGAGGATCCGCGAGGCCCGACCGAGGCCGCCTCCCGTGGTCGACGACTCCGACGTCGAAGAGGAGCCGGTCGCGCCCCTCGTCCGCCGGCGCTCAGCCCGGACACGTGGGGGTCACGCCGAGGCTCCTCCTCGTCCAAGACCGACGGCTGCCGACCGTCGTGAGGACAGGGAGGCTGAGAGGGACATCCATGAGATGGACACGGCCGTCCTGGTCCGTGAAGGAGTCCGTCTTGTGGATTACAGAAAGATGAAGGCGAAGCAACTACGGAAGCTCAGATGGAGTGTACTGCTTGAGGAATGGTACCCACAGCCCCGAGAGCTTCTTGTGGATAGTCGGTTCTGGACGGTCACGCAGGCGTCTCTCTACGAGACTTACAGACGCCGTGGCCACAAGCTCTTTCAGCACAACCACTTGGACTGGAGGCAGCTTGCAGTGGCCGCGGAGACTGATGTCCGCCCCTTCTTTGAGAGATACAGAGGGTTGGTGGATCTACTGGACTATGAGAGGAGTGCCTATGTGGAAGAATGGGTCCGTGTCTTCTACGCGACCCTGTACATCTCGGAAGGCAGGCGGTCCATTGCTTTCATGTTCAATGGCCAGTACTACCACCTCACGAGGCAGACCTTGGGGCACATTCTTGGTTTGGAGCTGCACGACACCAGCATACATGAGAAGGTCTATGGGCAGGCAGATCCACCGAGGAGGCCACTTACTGGAGGGGTAGCTCCACAGCTAGACGAGATCCGCTCCCTGTTTGGCTCCTCCTTCTCTCCGGACCAGCCGAGAGTCCCAGCCCTCCTGACTCCAGCTGCGCGCATTGTGCACCTCGCCTTGCGCCGCACGCTCCTGCCGAGGTCAGGGTACTTGGAGGGGTTCACGAGTCTCCAGCAGACCCTCTTGTTCTACATAATGAACGGGATGGATTTCGATATCATAGACATACTTCTCTGCGAGATGGAGGACGTAATCACTGATGGGGTTGGGATGATGAGACAGATGGTCTATGGGCACTGGATCAGTTTTATTTGCTCTATGGTAGTGCCAGAGGGGCACTCAGCACAGACCCGGCTTGCAGACGAGAGCGTGACCCGCTTCGGTCACTACCGTGCGTCCGCTCCTGGAGACCGCCGTCTTGGCCGTCCAGTTGAGCGCCAGGTCCGGGCCCGCTTGACTGAGGAAGACTGGTCCGACCTAGAGCGGGAGGACGAGAGACTTGCTGAGGCTGAGGCTCAGGGGGAGGACCTGCAGCATATCTGGTCTGAGAGCGACACCGACGACAGTGTCGAGGAGTACTTCCCTCCCCCTCCACCTTCACCGAGGCCGCACGACGCCGAGGCAGGAGGATCAGCTGCTCCGCCACCGACACCACCTCCTGTGTCCGAGGCGCAGGTGACGCAGCCGTCTGAGCTGACGTCGCTTCTCCAGCAGATGATCGAGCAGCAGCGCCAGGACAGGCTCGCTGCTGAGCAGGCCAGGGCAGAGCAGGCTGCTCACTTGGCACAGCTGCAGAGGCAGCAGCAGGAGCTCCAGCTTGAGATCGCCCGTCAGAGGCGAGAGGATACGGACAGGTTCACCAACCTGGTAGATCAGATGCACCGCCGTACCCTCGACCAGCAGCAGCAGACCCAGCAGGCCATGATGGGGATCCTAGGGTTGATCACCAACCTATACACTCAGACCGGGATCGCCCTTCCTTCACAGCAGCCTGGACTGGGGCTGGCTCCAGGTGTCGCTCAGGTGCCTACTACTCCTATCCCTTCGATCAGCATGTCACCACTCCTGGCACCTAGCGCACCGATTCACTCACCACTGCCGGCGACGACCTTGTTCCAGCAGACACCGGCGTCCGTGGTGAGCGCTCCACTTCCTCCAGCTCCTCCAGCACCTTCGGTCCCTGCTTCCTCTCCTCCAGCACCGGCAGCGGACCCTCCAGTTTCCACCGCTCCGGCAGCCCCTTCGACCGGCGACTCCAGCTCCGACGACTGCGACGGTGCCCAGTTCGTCCTCGCGCCTAGCTCTCAGGGTCAGTAGGCGTTCTGATCCCTTTTTGGTGTCTTGATGCCAAAGGGGGAGAAGGTGTAGGAGAGTCAGGGGGGGTAGTAGTTTCAGGGGGAGTGTGAGTGCGTGATTGCGTGGTTATCCTTTGTATCTTTGTTTTCATGCTTTGTATTCATACTCTTTTGTAATTTTAAATAAGCACTCCTTCACTTGTCTCATTTGCTTATGATTTTAATCGATTGAGCTTTTCGCACCATAATTTTCATTTGCGTTTTACAAGCTTAATGTGTCTTATCTTGTATTCATTGCATATCTACTTGAACACTATCATCAAATTCATTATTATTGTGCTTTAAATTTTTGTGTTGTCATCAATCACCAAAAAGGGGGAGATTGAAAGCATCTAGGCCCCATGAGGTACGGTTTCGGTGATTAATGACAACCATTCGATATTACTAATGAATTTGTGAATGCAAGGTCTCAATAGCACTCAATCAAATAAAATCAAAATTACATTGGAGACCCATCTGAAATCAACAAATGAGATCAAAACGAATCATGTGAAGAACAAGAAGTGAAAGCTCTAACTTGACATCAATCAATGCTTGAAGACAATCAGAACAACACTTCGAACAAATGTCAAAGAGGTCACAAGTTCAAAATTCCAAAAAGAACAACTCAAAACAACTTGAAGTCAACAAGTTGAACACACCGGATCATCCGATGTACTTGGAGTTGACTGCATCGGTCAAATTGGTTCAACTGAAGAAGAAGACCTCAGACAAATACACTCACCGGATCATCCGATGTAAGTGGCTTAGTGCATCGGTCCATCATCACAGATTGCAACACCATTGGACCAAGTGAAGCACCGGATCATCCGATGTGCAGGTTTGTACACATCGGTCGATCACGCCAGGAAGCTTCAAGATCAAGCAGAATTCTGGAGGAAGAGCCACCGGAGCATCCGATGAGAAGACAGTTCAACATCGGTCTAACAACGGTCATATCTGACATAGTGACATCAGCTAATTTGGCTTTGACCGATGATAACTGAAGGGGAGACATCGGATCATCCGGTGTTCGCAGACAAGTGATGTCAGCCTACTTTTCCAACGGCTATCTCGTGGAGGCTGGCTATTTATACCCCTTCAACCTGTCAAATCGATATGACTTGAAGCCCAGACATACTCTACACATCCTAGAGCATTCAAGCAAGAGAGCTACCACTTTCACATCAATTTCACATCAATTGTACACCAAGAGATAGGCTAGAACTAGCTAGAGATAGTGCTTGGGTGCCTCCACTCTAGGTGATTGGAGTCTCTAGCATAGTGAGAGCCACAAGGGAGTGTCCCTTGGTGTGTGTAACTTCCGGAGCTTGCCAAGTGGTTTGTGGAAGCCCGGAGGATCCCAAAAGTGTACAAGGCTTGAGCTCCACCTTGCCGAGGTTGGCGAACGGAGAAGAATAGTGAAGAAGCCCCTAGTCTCGGTGACTTGGGAGTGGCAAAACCCATCGGAGGGTGCCACAACGTGGATGTAGGAAGATCCTTGTGATCTTACCGAACCACGGGATAAACTCCGTGTCCTTTGAGCATTTGCATCCCTCTTCCTTTACTCTTATGCAATCTCCATTCCGCAACTCTAATTTATATTGATTGCATAGTTTAAATTGCATAGGGAATTGGGCTTTAGGTTGTTAATCTTAAATTGCTTTAAAATTTGAAAGAAAGCCCAATTCACCCCCCCCCCTCTTGGGCATTTCGATCCTTACAACCGGTAACAAAAATTGGTTCTCCTCCCTCTCTTTTGTGTCACGTGTAGAAAATGTTACTTTTGCCGATAATTCTTCAACTCCTATAATTGCTAAGGGTTCGGTTAGAGTAAATGATCACTACACTTTGAAGGATGTGGCACTTGTCAAAAATTTGAAATACAACTTGCTTTCTGTTTTACAATTGCTAGATGAAAATCTAGAAATTATTTTCAATAAAAACTGCTGCAAAGTTGTAGGTTCAAATAGTGAGCTTATTTTTAACATGTCTCGGTTTGGAAGAGTTTTTAAAGCTGATTTTGATATGTCTTCCTCTAAGCATAGGTGTCTAGTTGCTAATGATTCAAAGGACTTATATTTTTGGCATCGTAGACTTGGTCACGTAGGCTTTGATCACCTAACGCGTGTTAGTGCTCTTGATCGCATACGTGGGCTGCCTAAGCTTAAAGGGGACAAAGAAATTGTGTGCTCTTCTTGTAGACATGCTAAGATGGTTGCAGGTTCACATACTCCTCTCACAATGATCATGACAATTGAACCATGTCAACTTTTGCATCTTGACACCGTAGGACCTTCACATGTTCAATCCTTCAGAGGTAAATGGTATGTTCTTGTTATTGTTGATGATTATTCTAGATACTCTTGGGTTTACTTTATGGCGTCTAAGAATGAAGCTTTTAGTCACTTTAGGACTTTATTTCTTAGATTATCAATTGATCACCCAAGATCTTTAAAGGCAATTAGAAGTGATAACGGAATTGAATTTAAAAATCAATCTTTTGATCACTTTTGTGCTGAAAATGGAATAGATCATTAATTTTCTTCACCATATGTACCTCAACAAAACGGTGTTGTAGAAAGGAAGAACAGAACCTTAGTTGAGATGGCTAGGACTATGCTTGATGAATATCAAACTCCTAGGAAATTTTGGGCTGATGCGTTAGCAACCGCTTGTTATGTCTCAAATCGTGTTTTCTTGCGTGCTAAGCTAGGTAAAACACCATATGAGCTTCGGTTTGGACATAGGCCTAGTGTTACACACTTTCGGGTATTTGGTTGCAAATGCTTTGTTAAGAAACATGGTAATCTTGATAAGTTTGAACCACGATCCATTGATGGCATGTTTCTTGGTTATCCATCTCATACTAGAGGCTACCGTGTGCTTTTACTTGAAACTAACAAAATTGTGGAGACTTGTGAAGTGTCTTTTGATGAAGCTAGCCCAGGTACTAGCTCCGGTGTTGCAGGACCAGATCTCTATCCTCAGGGGGAGGGTATTTTCGAAGATGAAGAAGAGCTGGTGATACTGCCTGGTAGTTCCGAAGTTGACACGTGTCCAGCCCCGGACATTGAACAAGCTCCGGCTATCACCTATGCTGGTCCTGATCATCCTCAAGCCACAAGCTCATCGATTTATGATGAACATGAAGAAGAAGAAGAAGCTTGTGAGACATCTGTTCCCCTACGTTTTTACAAAGATCATCCCCCACAACAGATGATTGGAAGCTTGCACGAACGAGTCACACGGTCCAGGTTTTGCGATCCAAACTCTCATGCTCATTCCGCTTTTGTTGCTTCTTTTGAACCCAAAGATATATCACACGCACTCACTAATGAATCTTCGATTATTGCCATGCAAGAAGAGTTAGAAAAATTTGAAAGAAATAATGTTTGGAAACTTGTACCTCCACCTCAAGGTCACACTTTAATTGGAACTAAATGGGTATATAAAAATAAACAAAGTGAGGATGGGGTTGTGGTTAGGAATAAGGCTAGGTTGGTTGCTCAAGGTTTCACTCAAGTTGAAGGTCTAGATTTTGATGATACTTTTGCTCCTGTCGCTAGATTAGAAGCCATAAGAATTTTGTTAGCTTTTGCAGCATCTAAAGGTTTTAAGCTATATCAAATGGATGTTAAAAGTGCTTTTCTTAATGGCTACATAGATGAGGAGGTTTATGTCAAACAACCACCAGGTTTTGAAAATCCAGATTTTCCTAATCATGTTTACAAACTGTCCAAAGCCTTGTACGGTCTCAAACAAGCCCCTAGAGCATGGTATGATAGGTTAAAAACATTCTTACTTGAAAAGGGGTTTACAATGGGCAAGGTTGATAAAACTCTTTTTATGCTTAAACATGGCAATGACTCATTATTCATTCAAGTGTATGTGGATGATATTATATTTGGTTGTGCTTCTCATGATCTTGTGTCCAAGTTTTCAGCAATGATGAGTTCCGAATTTGAAATGAGTATGATGGGTGAACTCACTTACTTTTTGGGGCTGCAAATCAAGCAAACCAAGGAGGGTACCTTTGTGCATCAAACGAAGTATACCAAAGACCTCCTAAGGCGCTTCAACATGGACAAAAGCAAGCCTCTTCGGACACCAATGGGAACAGCAACAACACTTGAACTTGATGAAGATGGTGAATTCGTGGATCAAATAGAATATAGAAGCATGATCGGATCACTTTTGTACCTCACGACATCAAGACCGGACATACAATTCAGTGTATGTCTTTGCGCACGGTTTCAAGCTTCCCCACGTGTTTCACATCGTCAAGCCGTCAAAAGGATTCTCAGGTACTTACATGGAACTCAATAATTTGGCATTTTTCTTCCTTGTTCCTCAACCGTTACTTTGAAAGTTTTTTCGAATGCTGATTTTGGGGGTTGTAGGATTGATAGGAAAAGTACTTCCGGTGCTTGTCATTTTCTTGGTAATTCTCTTGTTGCTTGGTCCTCTAGAAAACAAAATTCAGTTGCACAATCCACAGCCGAATCTGAATATGTAGCTGCTGCTAGTGCTTGCTCACAAATTCTTTGGATTGTTCAAACACTTAAGGACTATGGGGTTGATCTAGATAGTGTTCCACTGTTCTGTGATAACACTAGTGCCATTTGCATTGCTAAAAACCCCGTGCAACATTCTAGAACTAAGCACATTGACATTAGGTATCACTTTCTTCGAGATAATGTTGAAAAAGGAAACATTGTGCTTTACCATGTAGATACCGAACATCAATTGGCTGACATTTTTACAAAACCTTTGGATTTCACTCGTTTTTGTTACATTCGTAGTGAAATAGGGGTTATGCATCCTCATGGCTTAAATTGAGGGGGAGTTTTTGAAACTTGGGAAGTCTATGTGTGAATCTGAAATTAAAATAATATGAGCATGGTATTTCATACATATATGACTTTGTGATTCCTTTTACATGCTGAAAGTTCTTACTATGTTACTCGTGTTATACATTTTGTAGTTTTTGCCATGTCTAGTAATTGGAATAATTACTTACACTAAATCTGATCATGGTCAAACTTTCTTGCTGTTTTGAACTTGTTGCATGCTCACAAATGCTTTTAATTATTAAGAATACATCAAGTAATCAACTCACATGTTGAGTTTTTATGAACAAATACAAATTGAGAAAAGATCAAGAGAATATGCATGCATCGCACTTCTTCTTTTGAGATAACTTATCATTGAACTTAGATATGAACTTGGAAGAAGTTGTGTATGACTAAAACCATGTCCTTAAGCTTCTGATTGTCAAATGACATAGGCTTGGCTTGGTTGGTTAGAATAAGGCAGATGCGCATATAATCTCTTGCAAATATCATATGATATAAATTTATGCTTTGAAAAATAATAAAATGCAGCAACTAGTGTCATGCTATCAGGTTTTGAGATAGTTAAGTTTGTGAGATCATGACTTGCTTAAATTGAAAAATTACATTTGATCTCTAGCATGGCTTACACTACCTTATGTATTTCATTGACGTGATAATGTAAGGTACTTGATAGTATAACTTGGATGAGCTTTGTTTATATGTATATGTTATAATATGCTCATAACAACTAAAGTTGGAGAGAAAATTTGTTTATATGCTCATGACTTGCTGAATACATTGTCAAAGTGGGAGAGATAAGCATGAAGAGAAAGAGAATATGTGCATAAGGAGAGATAATAAAGGGGGAGAGATAATATGGGATAATTTTTCTTCTCATTTTACTTTTGGTTTACAAAGGGGGAGAAATTGCCTTAAAAACTTTTATGTGAATAAGCCAATGTTCGGATTTTAAATGGTGTTGCCAATGCATTCATCAAGGGGGAGATTGTAAGACCTATATGTGCTGAATACATTGGCTTGTAGTGAATACACTTGGCTTTAATGATAAAAGTTTTAAATATCACCAAAACAACTTTTTATCAAGGTCTGACTCTAGATCCGAGCTACAGCAAGGTCCGACGGTAGGTAAGGTTTGTTTTGGGTAGCTCCGGCTACGTTAGATGCTAGGTCCGGCTTCTTGGTAAGGTCCGACTTGTTCCAGACAAGTTTTACTCGTCGAGTTTCTGTACAGCACTACCTTTTGTCGGTGGTTTTATCATAACTCGAGTTTTACAGATCCAATTGGCGTGATTCTTTTTGGGTTTGTCTTCACAACTTGATTGTCTATCATCTGTCAAAATTTCACGGTCATTGGATTTGTGGTTTCTGAGCTACACGAGTTTCTTTGCAGCATTCCAGAAACTGTTTTTCTCGGGTAGGTCAGATTGACCATAGTCTGATCTTTCGATCATAACTTGAGTTTTTCTCGACGGATTTGAGTAATTCTTTTTGTTTTGTCTTTGTGACTTGATTCTTTCTGATATCTATCACTTTTGTCATGGTGAAACACGTTTAGATTAGTCTCATACACGATTTCTTTAACAGATCATTTTTCTGCCGAAAGGGTTTGGGGTTTTATTGTTTCCGCTGCGTAAGATTTTTTAATCTACCATTCACCCCCCCCCATCTGGTAGCTTTTCACGTGCTCTTAGATCCTACAACCGGCCTTTGGAACTCCTTCTCCACATGTTCATCGATGCTATAGTCGACCCTTTGTAGCTTGATTTCGCCGTAGCTTTCAGGCTTGATGAACACTGTCGAAGGTCGTAAACGACACTTCCCCCAGACCTGCTTAGAGTGCAGCCCGCGGAGGTTCTTTGGATTCACGAGGGCTAGTCCCAGGAGATCGAGAACAGCAGGATGATGAACACAGGGGATTTACGTGGTTCGGGCCGCCGGAGCGTAATACCCTACGTCCACGGGAGTGTTTGTGTATTGCCTTGCTTGAGCGTGTATGAGCCTTGGTCTAATTTTCGTCCCTTGCGAAGGTCGTCTGGTGAGTCCTTTTATAGTTCAAGGACTCTGTAGTTACAAGGTGAGACCCAGGACCCGACAGGTGGTCCCGGGGAGAGCCAAATCCTATACAAGATCTAGGATTAATTGTTATCTACTTCCCTTTGTCAGGGGCTTCAATGTGTTGTCCCGCCGCGCGGTGCGCCAGGGCTACACATAGTTGGTTATGATGGCGGTGCACGTCTCGTCCATCTTGTCCTCGCGGCCCATTCGTCCGTCTTGTGGCGTGGGTCTGTACCGGCTACTTGGACAAGACAGGACACTGGAGCCTTGACTTTTGCAAGCGCGACTCAGCCTGCCTGGGGAAGGCACGCGTACTTAATGCCTGTCTAAGCAGCGCACGCATTCCTTTACTGCAACTTCCTACCGCACTGAGTAGGCCGTCCGCCAGGTGGTTGCGACGGAGCCTGCCTCTGCGGGAAGTAAAGCACTTGACGGATCAGGCCACGTGGCGCATTCAGAGCCCACCCCTATGGAGGGGTGGGGGCTCAGCCCTGCAGGCCACGTGGTAGCTCCGGTGCCTTCCCCTACGAGGACGCGGGCTTGGCCCTGAGGCCCCGATCAGCCATGTGCGGCTCCGGAGCCTGCCTCAGCGAGAAGGCGTGGGTCCGGTCCTGCCAGCCACGTGGCAGCTTGGGAACCCCCCCCCTGACGGGGAGGTAGGATTTGGTCCTTCCCTCCTCGACGTGGCAGCCTTGGATTCGACCCCTTAGGCAGGGGCAGAGTCCTTAGCGGTTTTCTCCTGTGCGCGGGGGTACCCGGTCTGCAGGGTACCGACAATGGCCCCCGAGCCCACCTCGGGAGAGTCGTCGATCTCGCAGGTGGGGTCTTCTTCCTTTTCTTCCCGCGCAACTCTTCCGATTCCACTTCGAGGCAGTTCCCCAGGCGACACGCCCCTGCCGTTGAGGCGACGTGTCTCCTTTCGATAAGTGAAGGTGCTGAACAGGCACCGCGCGACGTGACTCCTGCCTTCAATCGTGCTTTAACTGTGGTGGTTCTCAAGGCGGCTCCTACACTTCCGCTGCTTTCGCCCTTTCGGAAACCGCCAAGTTACCTCCCGCATGGCTAGCTGCCCGGCTCGCCTTCTTCGTCGAGCGACCCGGGCCCTCATGTCATTGCCCATACGAGTTTGTTACTCTTCTACCGAGGCTGTGGCGATCCACGCTTTTGCGCCTGTTGGCCTACAGGGGTGCATAAAAAGAGAACTTTCCCCCTGAGGGTCCTTTCTCCCGTCTCTGCTCCCCTGCGCTCGTGCTTTTGCCTCAAGCCCAGTTCTTGCGCTCTAGTTCCCAGTCTCCCCGTCCAGAGCCTCCTCCCTCAATCCTCATGGTGAGCATCATGCCCAAGTCCAGGTTGTCTAGGCCCGCTGACCTGGCCCCGATGCGCCGGCTTCTCGGCTAGCATACTCCTGAGCGGGAGTCGTGGCTCCGTCCTGGGAGGCTCCCGCTGAGCCTCTCCACCGGGGAGATGGTCCTCTTCTCGTCGTACGTGCTGGCCGGCTTCGTCCCGCCAGCATCCGCCTTCCTGGTCATGCTCCTGGAGACCTTCGGCCTCCAACTCCACCACCTCGCACCGAACTCGATCGCCATGCTGGCGGTCTTCGCTCACCTCTGCGAAATGTTCATGGGGGTGATGCCGTCGGTAAAGCTCTTCCGGTACTTTTTTGTACTGAGGGCCATTAGCAGGAGTTCGAAGGAGCACCTCAGCGCCTACTACTTCCAGCGCCGGACAAAGGTCCCCACGAGGTACATTGCTTCCTTCAACTCGGCGAGGTGGGAGCTGTGGCGCGAAGATTGAATGATCGCCAAGGTCGAGGCCCACGACCGGATGTGCCTCCCCACCGGGATCCCCTACTTCGAGCGATCATTCTGGGAGGAGCGCCCAGAGCTGGAGGAGGCGTTCAACCCGGTGCTGGAGATGATCCAGATGTTGGCGGACCACGGGCTGTCGTTTGCCATGGTGCTGAGGGACTTCATGTCCCGCCACATAGCTCCGCTTCAGCACCGTGCCCGCCCGGCGTCGATGTTCACCGGCCTGTCGGACTGCACCCGGCTCGAGACCGGCCCCGGCTCTAACCTGGGCGAGCAGCAGCTGATCGACATGCTGACCCTGGTCTGCCCCGACGACATCTCCGCTGAGGCACTTGCTCTTCCGTCGGCCTGCTGCCCCTTATGCTCGGACTCCGAGTTGAGGAGGCAGCTGCTGAAGACGATGCCGACCCTTGACGAGTCCGGGCTAGCGCGGTGCCAGATCGGGGACCCGTTCAGGGGGGTTAACATTGCTGACGACGCTAAGGGAGGCGAGGCTCCTTTAAGCGACGTTGGTTCTTCAAGCGACGACTCCTCGAGCGGCCCCCAGCACCATCCATAGGGTGGCGTCGTCGCCCCTGGCGACAAGGGGAAGGGGAAGGGGAAGGTGTCGGTTTCGGTGCTGGACCCATCCCCCAAGAAGCGCGCTCGGTCGCCGCTGCTGGCCCCTTCTGCCCCTCGTCAGGACTCCGGAGCCCTGCCGCGCTCGTCGCCAGGGGGCGCCGATGGCGACACCTTGTCGCCCGAGTCCTCCACACGCAAGAGGGGGAGGCTTCTTAACGCCGACGGGACCCCAGCATTCCCTCTCCGTTCGGAGGGGCGCCAGACCTCGGGGGTGCCGCCGACACCACCACCACAGGGGCCCCCAGCACACTCAGGGGCCCCCGTCACGGGTTCGGGGGGCCCGAACCCCCCCAACCCTTTCGGGAAGCGGTGGAACTTCAGCGTCCCCCGATAAGCCTGCTCAGATTTTACCTTGGGTGTTCTTTGCTGTGCGCCTACCCTGTCAACCTCTTATGGTCTGAGTTTGCTTGGTTTCAGCGCCACCATAGCTACTCCACCACCCGCGGGCACTTCTGCTGGGGGATCTGCCGCTCCAGCCGGCTCGCAGGGATCGTCTGCTGCCTCGGGCCCTGCTCCGGTGCACCAGGCTGCTGCCGCCGGGGTACCTCGGGCCTCCGTGCCCGAGGTCCCCACAGCGGCTGCCGAAGCCCAGCCGCGCGCGCCGACAACCGCCGTCGCGCCTGCCAACGACTCCGCGTCCACCGGCTACTTCGTGCTGGCTGATGCTGCCGCGCCCTCTGACACGGCTACGTCGGCTGGTGCCACCGCCCCAGGTGCTGCCATCCGGGAGGGGGCCCTGGTCCCTGCCTCCCCAGTGGTCCTCCAAATGGAGGACGACATTGAGGAAGTGGGGAGGCAGGGGCCCGCTGCTACGGCGGAGCCTCTCCCCCTGTCCGAGGCTATGGCCGTGGCCTGCTCCGGCTTCCGGCAGGCCCAGGCGGCCCTTGCCCGGGAGAAAGGGCGGCTCGAGGACGAGGACGACCGGCTCCGGGAATGGGCGAGGACCCTGGAGGCCCGGACCCGGCTGGCGAAGAGCCGAGCGGCCCAGCGGGAGGCGGTCATTCGGGAGGAGATGAAGATCCTCGAGCAAGGGCGCGACCTCATCGCCCAGCTAGACGCCGTCACCCAAAAGTTGAAGGCTGACGCCGAGGCCATCCACGCTGAGGCCAGCTCCTGCCTCCAGGCCTGCGAGGACCTTCAGCAGCTGCTGTCCCTCCGGGAGGCTTCTCTAGCCGAACGGGAGCAGGAGCTGGCGGTGAAACAGGCTGAAGTGGAGGCGACCTGCCGCGGGCTCATCCTCCAGCAGGAAGGGGCGAGAGTCTGCGGCGCCGAGTTGGACTGCCGGGAAGCCACCGTGGCCGAGGCGCAGCACGCCCAGTCCGTCGAGCGCCAGGCCCTCTTGGACCACGAGTTCAACGTCGCCCTCAAGGAGGGTGACTTGGACCGCCGCGAGGCAGGGGTCGGCGAGCGCGAGAGGGCCCTGGCGGCCAAGGAGAAGCGGTTCCTGGACGGCGGCCCCCGGGCACTGGTGGCGGCCCAGCAGGAGGTGGAGGAGCTCTGGGCGGCGTGCTCCACTGAGGCCCGGAAGGTCTGGGAGTTCCTTGGCGGTGCCGACTCGGCTCTGGTGCCGCTCGGCTTCAGCACGGCACGCGTGGGGGAGCCGGCGCAGGAGGTGAGTCAGGTGTTCCCGGCGCTCGACTCCACCAGCTCGAGGATGCGCTCGCTGGGGACCATCCTTGACAACCAGCTGGAGGCTGAGGGACAGATGCTGGTGAAGGAGATGGCGACGCACATCCTGTCCTGCTACCGGAGCTGGTACCCCGACGTCTCCCTACAGCCGGTCCTCGAGGGGCCCATCGCCGAGAGGGAAGAGGCCACCATGTATGAAGTTTCGGATGCGGTGGCACTCATCGCCTCAAGGTTCCAGCGGGGCGGCTGAGGGCTCCCCGGGCGTCTGTTTAAGTTTTTGTCTTTCTGTTTTTGTCTTGTGGCTGGCTGTGATGACAAACTCTTTATTTGTGTGATAAAAAATCAGTCTGTGGTGCCCTTTTATACTCAGCTTGCTTTTATTTCCAGCAATGTCTTCCAGCTGCTTGTTGTTCCTTAACTTCCAGGACCTGCCGTCCCCCAAAGTATGGCCCCCTGATAGGCGTGGCCAGTTGTTATGGGCACACCTGTCATATACTTAGGGTTTAGGGCGGACCGGTGCAGGAGGAGCCTAGGATTCGTAGGTAGAATTATCGTAGCTGAGTATGCAGGTATGTCGACAGCGGCCCCCCTGGGGGTGCCGCCGGAGCTTCAGTTCCGCGATGGCCGTCATCTTTATGGAGAGGTCGACAGCGGGCCCCCTGGGGGTGCCGCCGGAGCTTCAGGCCGGCGGTGCCCGCCATCTTCAGCGAGAGGTCGACAGCGGGCCCCCTGGGGGTGCCGCCAGAGCTTCAGGCCGGCGGTGCCCGCCATCTTCAGCGAGAGGTCGACAGCGGGCCCCCTGGGGGTGCCACTGGAGCTTCAGGCCGGCGGTGCCCACCATCTTCTGCGAGAGGTCGACAGCGGGCCCCCTGGGAGTGCCGCCGGAGCTTCAGGCCGGCGGTGTCCACTGTCTTCGCGGGTACTCTGGCGGTGGTTGTTGGAATAACTTCCTCAAAGACCTGTACATAGATCAAAAAAGAGAAGTGATTCTGTCCGCTAGTCACTTTGCCCCTGCTCTTTTTGTAGTGTCACTTGACTTACGATCCTGGGCTGACTCGTGGGGCTTGGGTAATTCAATGCTTCTGCGCCTAGGACTCGTCGTCCAAACTACCCAAGGGTGGTCCATCTAGCCCCCAGCACTCGACTGTAGCGCTGGGGAGGCAGAGCACACAGGCTTAGGGTACAGGACCAGCTAAGCAGGCTGTGGCCCTGGACCTCCCGCTTGGCGTAAACCTTTTCTGGGGGAGACCATCTGGAGACACAGACCCCGAGTATTGGAACATCCAAGGCCCCAGGCGCATTGCAGGTACCTCAAGCAACCTCACCTACAGTCCAGACAGCAAGGCTCCCACTATTGCTAAAGCAGGGGAAAACGACAGCGCTCATGATAGATCACGAGCTATGGCGGGCTTTCAGCAACATCATAAAAATTAAAGATAATTTTTGAATTGACAAACCCTATACTAGGTAGGACAACATTCTTTCATTGTAGTTTCTCATAAGATGGAGCAGACTTTACAAGGGGGATAACCCGGCCTGGGTGTCAGATGGAGTCGAGTGCACCTACTTAGGGTTCTGGACCAGGCTAAGCGGAATGTGCACTCGGAGCCCCATCGCCTTATCCTAAGTGGTGTCCTGAGGCAGTATGTAACTTTTACAATGAAATAGCATTGCCCCAACCCTGGTCTAGGGGTAGAACTTACGGAGGTGCTCGATGTTCCATGGGTTGGGTAATCGCTGTCCATCCTCCGTAGCCAGGCGGACGCATCCTGGGCGGCAAACCTCTGTTACCCGGAAGGGACCCTCCCAGCTGGGGGAGAGTTTGTTAGACCCTTCCCAGGAGAGTATGCGGCGCAACACCAAGTCGTCTACCTTTAGATCCCTACTCCGCACGGTCCTCTGATGCTAGCGTCGGAGCGCCTGCCTGTACCGTGCATTTCGGAGAGCCGCTCGCACTCGTCCCTCATCGACGAGGTCCAGGTCTTCACGCTGGAGCTGGTCCTGCGCGGCTTCGTCGTACCTCCGGGCACGGGGGGAGCCCATGGTAATTTCTGGGGGGAGGACGGCCTCTGCCCCATACACCAAGAAGAAAGGCGTTTCCCCCGTAGCCCGGCTGATTGATGTCTGGCTAGCCCACAGCGCACACGGAAGCTCATCCACCCAATTTGCACCATGCTTCTCAAGGTGTGAGAATGTGCGAGTCTTGAGGCCCTTGAGGATCTCTGCATTGGCTCTCTCGACCTGCCCATTGCTCTCTATATGACCAACTGATGCATAGCATACTTGGATCCCCAGGTCCTCGCAGTATTCCTGGAACGCTGCACTTGTGAACTGGGTCCCGTTATCAGTTATGATTCTGTTCGGGACCCCGAACCGGCAGACGATCGACTTGATGAATTTTACTGTTGACTGCTTGTTGATGGTGACAACTGGGGCGGCTTTCGGCCACTTGGTGAACTTATCTACGGCGACGTAGAGATGCCAGAATCCTCCGACGGCTCTGGGAAAGGGTCCCAGGGTGTCCAACCCCCATACAGCGAATGGCCATGAGGGAGGGATCATCTGCAGCGCCTGAGCTGGTGTGTGGATCTGCTTGGCATGGAACTGGCACGCCTTGCATCTCTTTACCATCTCGGCGGCATCCTGGAGTGCTGTCGGCCAGTAAAAGCCATGCCAAAAGGCTTTACCAACCAGCGTGCGGGAGGACGCGTGGTTCCCGCACTCGCCTCCATGGATCTCTGCGAGCAGGTCACAACCCTCCTCCCGGGTAATGCATCGCAGTAGGATGTCGTTGGCGCCACGCCAGTAGAGATCCCCTTCCACCAGCGTGTACCTTTTAGCCATGCGAACAATCCTTTCTGCCAGGGCATGTTCTTTGGGAAGGATATTGTCTTTCAAGTAGTCCCGGACCTCTGAGATCCATGCATCGGGACTTGCTTGAGCCTCTGGATCTTGGGCGCCCGGTAGCTCGGAGCCCCCGATGGCGCATACGATCCTTGGCGGACTCCATGGTAGTAGGGTCGCCGGGACTGCCAGCTTCGAGGTGCTGGGCTTGCCCCCTTCGCCCGGTTCGGCTGCTCGGGTGGTTGGTCGCGGTAACGTCCTTGCGAAGACTCCTTGGGGCACTGGGGCACCTGTGGAGGCCTTCGTTGACAGGTCGTCTGCGACTGAGTTGTCGGCTCGGGGTACATGGCACAAGTCCAAGACTTCAAAGTCCTTTTCCAGCTTCCGGACGTGCAACAGGTATGCTGCTAATTGGGGGTCATTGCAGCTCCACTCTCCTCTGGCTTGCTTGATGATCAGTTGAGAATCACCTTTAGCCAGAAGCTGTCGGACATTGAGGGTCAGGGCAGTCTTCAGCCCAAAGATTAGGGCTTCATACTCCGCCATGTTGTTTGTCGCCTTGAAGTCGATGCGCACCATGTACTTGAACTGCTCCCCAGTCGGGGTGAGGAGCAGGACCCCGGCCCCGGCCCCCTGCTTCTGCGAGGAGCCGTCAAAGTAGAGCGTCCAGGGGGTTTCGGTGAAAAATGGAGCCTTGGGCACCATTTCGCCGTTGTCCGGGCCCCCCGAGTTGCTTGGCTATGGGGTCCATTCGGCCAAGAAGTCCGCCAGTGCTTGGCTTTTGACTGCATGTTGAGGTCAGAACTCCAGCTCGAACTCAGCCAGCTCCGCTGCCCACTTGGCAATGTTGCCAATCGAATTAGGGTTGTGGAGTACGGTTTTCAGTGGGAAGGAGGTGACCACTGAAACCCAGTGAGCTTGGAAGTAATGCCGGAGCTTCCTCGACGCTATGAGCACTGCATACAGCAGTTTGTGTACCTCCAAATATCTTGTTTTTTCTTCATGGAGGACCTCACTGACGTAGTAGACTGGCCGTTGGGAGGTCCGAACCCTCCCCGGGGGGTCCGGGGCTCCTTGCAATGCGTCTGCATCCTGGGGAATGTGGCTCCCAGGGTCTAGCTGGGCCTCCGAGGGTTGGGACCCGTAAGGCACTTGGTCACTGGAACTCACAGCGGGGGGGGGGGGGGGGGGGCTCTTCTGGGTTCGGGCCTTGAGGCTCGGCCTCCCCCTCTGGGGCTCCTTCTGGTGCTTGTTGCGGTAGTAGCTCCGGCCACTCTGCAACCAAGACCATGCTGACCACTTCCGATGTTGCGGTGATGTACAACAGGAGCGGTTCGCCAGGTTCTAGCGCTGCACACCCTTGGCTAGGGCTGACTGGTGCCGGCGGCGGCAGCGCATACCCCGGGTGAGCAGGCGGGCCTGCGTACACCTGGTGCTGAGGTGGAGTTGCATACGCCTGTGCAGGAGGCGCGACGTACGCCTGGTGCGGTGGAGGCACAACATGAGCCTGGGGCACAGGGCCCGGCACGCTGTAATCTGCCTCGAGGTTGCGCCGACGTTCCCTCTGACGCTCGATGGTGACTCCGCAGTCCTCTCCGGCCCTGCGGCGCTGCAGCCCGGTTCTCAGATCTGTTGTTGAGATCCTGGTTGAGCGCGAGTCTGCCGTCCACCGGTCAACTGTCGGCGTTCGCGACAATGACACATGCATCGGCTGGGCATGTGTTTCCCTCGGCGGAGGCGCGTTGAGTGCGGCGGTGACGTGGTGGTCAACGTCGTTAATCCACTGCTGAGCTGATCCCTGAGGAGCATCCCCAGCAGGAGGGTTGTGAAGTAGCGCGCGCGCTGCCGCGAGCGCACTCTCCGGGCTTGCAGCCGGTGGCGCCGTGATTGCTGTCACGGCCGGAGTACGCCGTGGAGTGGCATGTCGGCCTGCACCCGGCAAAGTGACTGCGGGGCGACGCGAAGGTCCTGACCTTCCTGCCCTAGAGCGATAGCCTGCCCTAGAGCGGGATGACGCCTGATCCTCCGCCACTGTCTGTCGCTGCGACTGCGCCCTGGATGATCCGTCATTGGATTGGTCGTTCACCATTGCTGTTGGTGGAGATCTTGACGGGGAAAAAGCCCCCTACCTAGCGCGCCAAATGTCGAAGGTCGTAAACGACACTTCCCCCGGACCTGCTTAGAGTGCAGCCTGCGGAGGTTCTTTGGATTCACGAGGGCTAGTCCCAGGAGATCGAGCACAGCAGGATGATGAACACAGGGGATTTACATGGTTCGGGCCGCCGGAGCGTAATACCCTACGTCCACGGGAGTGTTTGTGTATTGCCTTGCTTGAGCGTGTATGAGCCTTGGTCTAATTTTCCGTCCCTTGCGAAGGTCGTCTGCCGAGTCCTTTTATAGTTCAAGGACTCTGTAGTTACAAGGTGAGACCCAGGACCCGATAGGTGGTCCCGAGGAGAGCCAAATCCTATACAAGATCTAGGATTAATTGTTATCTACTTCCCTTTGTCAGGGGCTTCAATGTGCCGTCCCGCCGCGCCGTGCGCCAGGGCTACACATAGTTGGTGATGATGGCGGTGCACGTCTCGTCCGTCTTGTCCTCGCGGCCCATTCGTCCGTCTTGCGGCGTGGGTCTGTACCGGCTACTTGGACAAGAAAGGACACTGGAGCCTTGACTTTTGCAAGCGCGACTCAGCCTGCCTGGGGAAGGCGCGCGTACTTAATGCATGTCTAAGCAGCGCACGCGTTCCTTTACTGCATCTTCCTACCGCACTGAGTAGGCCGTCCGCCACGTGGTTGCGCCGGAGCCTGCCTCCGCGGGAAGTAAAGCACTTGACGGATCAGGCCACGTGGCGCATTCGGAGCCCACCCTTATGGAGGGGTGGGGGATCAGCCCTGCAGGCCACGTGGTAGCTCTGGTGCCTTCCCCTGCGAGGACGCGGGCTTGGCCCTGAGGCCCCGATCGGCCACGTGGCGGCTCCGGACGCCTTACAAGTGGGGTCCCAGGGCCCGACAGGTGGTCCAAGGCGATCTTATCCTAAAAGATCTAAGGCTTCCCGTATAAGCTTCTCTGAGCATGACGGTGGAGACTCGCTGTGTTGCTGCCTCCCTTGTCAGTAGCCCACGCGCCGTTGATGCCGGTGGCAGATGTTGTCCCGTCAGCCCGTCTTGTTGCCGCAAGCTACCCACTTGGCCAAGTGGGATAGGCTTGCAGTGCCTTTACTGTGATGTGATTAGGCATAGCGGTCTTCTGACCGTTGGCGTGCTCCGCATCGTGAGTTGGAGGTGGGTGCGGTCCTTCAATGCGTGCCCTGGGTGGAGTGCTCCAGCTTTTAACTCCCACACCTCACCGTCTTAGGGTGCTGCGAGACACATGGCAGCGCCGGTGCATGTCCTCGTCGGGGAGGCTAGCCCTGGTCCTTGGTGGCATGTGGCAGCTACGGGGTTCCCCAGGGCACGTGGCAGCTCCGCTCTCTCCTCACAGGGAGGGCGCTTGGTTCGGCGCTCCAGGCTTCGTGGCGGCCCTGGAGCTTCTCCACCGAGGTTGTGGGGGTCTCTCCTCAACACGTGGCGCCTTGGGAGGTTATCTCCCCTGGCGACCTTTATCCCATCTTTCGTACCCCACGTGGCGGCACTAGGGATGGATCCTAAGGGAGGATGAGGCCTTGACAACTTCTAGATACTTGGCGCTGCCGGACTTGCCCTGGTGTTTTCATCCTATGTGCGAGGGTACCCGATCTGCTGGGTACCGACAACTGTGAATGTTTTTATTTATGGATTTTTACACATACAATTTTAAGGTTCTAGGAGGACACGTACAAGGAAAACGCCGACAACTTAAACATCATACTTCATTCGATGTCCCACAACAAGATCCAGGCAACACATGTGGCTTTCATGTCTGCTTAAGCATGGTTTTATTAGAGAGCAGCCGAATTGCAATGTATGTGTAAGCGCATTTATTTTACTTTATTATTAATCTTTTGTTAAATCTTATTTTATCGGGTTGCAGGACTACAAACCCGCTTTCAGGAACACAGTAGGTTCTAGCCTCGAGCACATTAGAGAGAGGCTATGCGGGTTCATAATTTCTGAAATCGTTGATCCAAAGGGAGAATTTTATTACAATATACATGATTAGATGACAGTTATTCTTTGTGTAATTAGTTACTTGTTAGGCAGGATGAACGGGATGCATTCTTTGTGTAATAGTTACTTGATATATAAGCAAGATGAACAGAGGGCATTCTTTGTGTAAATAGTTACTTGATAACCACGATCGACACTTTGTTAATATTTGATTGATCAATATAATTTAATATGCGATCTCCATTTGGCTATACATATGTTTCAGTATGTGTATGTTGCTAACCTTGACAATACGGCTGTCAAATCCTGACTAGCTCCAGGATGCAGCCAGCAACTATGATAGCACCTAACAGGACACGAGCATCTCCTATTAGTGCATCTCCTATTAGTGCTAAAGTGACCCAGCCGGTAGTTACATCCGCAACGAGCTAAAATAAATACCGTCTCGAATTTCATACATAAAGGAGACAGTCTGAATTAAAGCGCGTCTCGGATTAGTCTCACAAAAAGGAGACAGACTGACATAAGGATTGTCTCAGATACCATAAACAAAGGAGACAACTTCCTAAAGTCTGTCTTGGATTAGTCAATAAATCTGCGACGGGCCGTCATAAAGATTTTTTCAGATTTCTTACGAAAAGAAGACGACCTTTTTAAAAGTCCATCTCGGATTAGTCATTAAATCTACGACGTGCTGTCATAATGACCGTCTCAGATATCTTACATAAAGGATATGGTTGCCTTAAAGCTCGTCTCGGATTTCTTAGAAAAATGAAATGGGCCGCCTTAAAGGCCGTCTAAGATTTCTCAAAGAAAGGAGACGGACGTTCTTAAAGCTTGTCTTCTATGTGTATTGATCAGCGCCCAAAAGCGTGTCTCCGATTAATCAGTAATGCGAGACTCGACAATGGAGCAGTGTTTTGCGTGTCTCCGTTCTTCGTGCGGGCGCGTCTCAAATCATCTTTTCTCACGTAGTGGGCCACACGTCGCGTGCTGTTCCTATCGTGCTGGCACGTCGTTGTCCTGCTCGCGCCGTCCTCCCCGCACATTGTTCCTTTGTCACTGGCCACCCTCGCTAGCACGTCGCCGTCCTGCTCGCACCGGCTGCCCGCACATCGTGTGTCATCTTTCTCGCGCTAGCACATCGCCTCCTGCTTGCGCGCTGCCGTTCCGCTCACACCAGCAACAACATCCAAGCACGAAGAGCGTGTGGCAGCGCCAGAACAACGACGAGGAAGAAGCGATACATCACCGATGAATCGGGACGCTGCCACGAGTCTGCAATGTTGTAGCCAGCTCGCTACGGCTGTCACTGTATGTCGATGACACGTGACGGCGACAGCGACGGCTGGCCATGCTGTGGTTTCACCACTTCGACGCCGTGTCGTTAGAGGTGTCCAAATGGGCCGACACGAAGCCCGACATTTTTAGCCCGACACGATCAGGATCGAGCCCGAGCCAGCCCGAAGCACGACACGAGTCGTGCCTAGACTCAGCCTCCAGCCCGTCGGCCAGCCCGGCAAGGCCCAATTAAGAGGCGACCAGCACGGCACAAGCACGACCCGACTCGCCCACCATTCATTACCTCATAATTAAACTAAATTTTCTCTCCCACACCCGGTCAAACCCTAGCCGCATCCTCCGCCTCCTTCCCGTGGCTCCCTCCACCTCGATCGAGTCCTCTGGATCCCTCCGCCTCAGCTCCCGTAGACTCCCTCCTGCCTCTGCCTCCCACCTCCCTGCTTCCTCTGTTTCCACACCTCCTGGCTAGAGCTCCCTGTGCGGCTCCGCCTAGCATGCTCCCATCTCCCCCCGCCTCCCATGCTCCGCGCGACGCGCGCCGCAGAGAGCCGTTGAGCGATGTCGGCTCGGTCTACCTCTCCCCCCTTCCTTCGCCTGCAGCGCCTCCACTCCTCCGCGAGATCTGGTCAGCGGCTACGAGATCCCGGTCAATGGCAACGGCGGCCTTGCAGCCTCGCCTGCCTTCCCCACGAGCCCCCTTCGATGAGATCCGCTGCCGGTGAGATCCACATCGACGGGCCTCAGACTGCCCGACACGTTCGGCCCGACACGGCCCATTAAATCAAGCCGTTATTCGTGCCTGGGTCTTAAAAAATGTATCTCGGACCGATCCGGTACAATCCGTTTAAAAATCGTGCCGCACGGGCCAAAAAATTTCAGACTCGAGCCCGACCAGGGCCCATTGGCCACCTCTACCTGTCGTACCTCAGCCTTGACGCTGCAGCAGGGCTGCTGTACTCGAGTCTCAGGGTCGTGGGCTTTTGATGCGTTGCTGTACACGCGGTGGCCACGGCGGACTGTACCGTCGCTGTGTGGCAGCGCCGACCACGCGTCTTGCAAGTTGGAGACACACGGGCCTCATCTGTGTCGCCATGCGTCCTGCGCATTGGAGGCATCTCAATATGGGTACACTACCCAAAAGACCGGTATGGGTGCCCGCAGTAAAAATAGGAGGCTAGACTCCAACTGTTTGTTTTGCTTGGACCGGTCGAGCAAGGCTGAGCAGCATGACGAATACTCTCTCTATCCTCAAAAACTTATCGCTTTATAGTTTATTTTTAAACTACAAAGCAGCAAGTTTTTTGAGACCGAGAAAGTACATGGGATTCAAAATCAGACCCTGTTGACCAACCTGAAGTACTACTAGGGGTGGTCCGGCAGACCGGCACGTGCAGTCTAAGAGTGCGACAAGGTCACGAGGAACACACAGCACCGCTGGAACCGGCCTAGGCGCTGGAACCCAATCTAACAGCGTGGCAACATAACATTGGCTCCCGCTGGAGCCCGATCTAAAAGGAAAACTAAATGGACGGTATATGTAGACACTGAAGTCAAGGAAAAGCTCCTTTCATGCGAAGTTTGTAGTTATACTGTCACATAAGAAGAGGCAGCTAAAGCGCTCAAACTGTCATCAATAGTACTGTCACTAATGGGATGGATTTTCTGATAATAAAATATATAATAATGAATTTTAGGACATTTTCTTTTAAACTATGTAATAATAATGGTTTTAAAACTTGTAAACTAGAGGCGGAAGTAATAAATGTCCAGAAAGCCTAGCATCCCTTAGAAAGAGGTTCTTTGAATCTTTTTTTGTGTGTGTATATATGCCACTCTTTTTAGTCTGACTTTTAAGGATATCTATGGCAATCTCTCACCAAGCATATGGCTCTAGGAAACACATATAAATGAAATGGTTCGTCAATATGGGACTTCCAGAATTTGGTTCTCTGCATGGAGATTATCTAATTCTCAAAAGGTGGCAGACCCCATTCACTAGGGTTGAAATCAAGTAGTGAACTGAGAACTTGGTCTGCTCCTTTGTGATATGAAACATCCAGCCTTCGATCTGGAACCATCACCACATTCCTGAAAGAAGAAAAATTACGAGATAAAAAAGTGTAGAACTTTGAACAAATGAACCCAAGACAAGCCCTTACATTCCAGCAGTTTTAGCTGCTGCCACACCCAGAGGTGCATCTTCAAAAACCAAACAATTACTGGGTTCAAGATTGTGCTGAAAATGGAAATGCAACACAAATTGCATCAGGGGAGAAAGATTTTGTCACTTGACGCAATGTCCTAAAGTATCACTGGAAAGTGGAAACACATTGGTTCCATATACGGTCTATTCCATTACCTGAAATCTCCTCATAGCAGCAAGGAAAATGTCAGGGCATGGCTTGCCAGCGGTCACCTCTGGATCATCCCCTGTGACAATATGATGCATAAGGGAAAACATTTCCTGGTGGCTTCGTGTTTTCACTGAAAAGTGATGTTTATGGGTTCTGCAAGCCATATCAAAGATGTAGTCTTTCATTGGATTTCAATCTAATCCAGAGAAGGAAGCACTGCGGAAAATCCGTAAATGCTGCTGTATACTAAATTAAGATAAAATAGATGATAACATGTAAAGAAATTACCCTGTTGCAACAGATAATGGTATTCCATTTGCATGAAGGTGATGGATCAAGCGTAGTACACCTGCAACAGATAATTCGTTTGGGGACACGTTAAATAAGGAATGCACGATTGTGATGTTGTGAATTAAGTATGCTGAATGTGTTTTATTGTTCCTTGAACAAGCAGACGAAACTATGTCTTGAGGAAATCGCATCTGTAAAAATAAGCTTTGACCGTTCGATTCCATTCCTCCTTTTTACATCCCAATTCTCCAACAAGCAGAGCATTCGCTTGGTTATATATTCGTTTTGAGTGGAGCAATGCGGTTGTCCCAACAAAGAAGTATATAACCCCCTCAAAAAAGAAAAAAAATTACAAAGAAGCAGAGAAGTTTTAGGGACATTGTTCTGCTCACCTGGCATGGGACTGCAGAATGGTAAGAGCTCCTGGAGCATGCTATCGCGCTCCTGGAGGAACTGCTCCGGGGTGAGCAGGCCGTCGAGGCCGAACATCTCGAAGAAGATGCGCGTTGACTCGGCCGTCGTCTTGCCCATGGTTCTGGCCTTGACGGACCAGTCGAACACCTTGCCGTACCTCGCCAGGATCTTCTCCTGCACCGCCGTGTACATCCCCTCCGTATCTGCACCCCGCATCGACAGATTCAGCACGAATAATGGCCACCAAAGTGGAACGTTGCTGATGAAGCCATAGTACTGGGGTGCACGAATAGTAACTACCAGATTCTGGTGGAACAGAGTCCAATCTATCGGAACCTAGAAATGTTAGGAGGAATGGCAAGTGCAATGAACTGAGAGAATACGGGGCAGAGAAGAACAGAGAGATTAACCCATCTGGGAACCAGGAAAAAACAGGGGAGGAATCAGATGATGATGCACGAGTTGGAGCGCAGGGAGAAAAGATACCGAGGAGGAGGCCGTCCATGTCGAAGATGACGTGCGAGATGGCGGCCCTGGGGCTGGGTGGCGGCGCTGTCGCGGGCTTGCAGTCGGCGGCGGCAGCGTCCCCCATTGGCTCGACCTGGGTGGGAGCTCCGGAGCTGGATGCGAGAGAGAGATCTGATTGGCTTGTTTGGTGGGAACCTCGGGTGATGATTGGTCAGCGCGCCTCCAGCCAAGACGACGGCCGCGTCTTCATACACGTCACCAGTTCCAGGCCCATTCTCCCTTGGTCACATGTTTGGTAGCCAGTGGCCAGGATCCTCGTCGAATCCCCGGCTCAAAAAATACCGGGCCAAAACTCTCTATAATGTTGGGAGCTCGGTTTTCCGATCCGATCCACGGGTGAGGACGGATCTTTCCGGCCTGACCACGTGAGGTTGGAGCAGGGTTGGTCCTGAAATTTTAGGGGGTCGGGGCCAACCTATGGTGGAGGCCTCTATATAGAAATTAAAATTTAATTATTTTTTGTTATCCATAAAATAAATAATATATTAAACTAAGAAATTTATATGTAATTATTTGTAATATTAATTTAAAAGTTTCTTCTATCATTTTTATGAGAAGTTATTTATGATGCCATTAAAGTTAATCTCGTCCAATAATTTTTTTACAATGTATAAATGATCCAACTGTGACTCTTTTATGATTTTATGAATTCATTCTTACATTTTTTCTCCTATTTTTACTATCTGATATTTACTTTTTAGTCAACATAATGTTGCTGAAATCATGAATAAAATAGATTAAATCAATTAATATATCTACCATTCAGTGAGGTAGGGCACTATAAGCATAGGAGTAAGGGGATTTGGGGCATATGATACTTTGATTATCGTCTGGTATTGGATCATCATCACTTGCTCGCCACTTCTGTTAGTTGTGCTGCTCGACAACCAACATCATCGGCGCCACTTCATATGATTGTTTTTCGTGTGTTGTATTGTAATGAGCAGTAGAGCTGAACAACCTTTCTGACTGGACATTGTCGTAGTGTTGTGAGATCTGATGTCGTCCTGACTTTCCTTTAGAGTTAGACACTGTAGAGATTTTAGACCCATTAGGGAATAAAAAACAAGTTTCCTGGAAGGATAGCTAGACCATGTGGATAGAAATGTGTGTGGAGCTTTTTGTTAGCGTTAGATGGATTGTAAGAGGGCGGTCTGATTAGAAGTGAGTTTCGACCTCATGTTCAAGCTTGTTTAACTCGTTTTTTCCTATTTTTATCTTATTAAGCTTGAATTCTAACAGAACTATCACATGATAATTTTTAAAGTATATATACTAAATATTCATAGATAGGGGCCCGGGGCGGTCGCCCCTTGGGCACTGCCCCAGGACCGGCCCTGGGTCGGAGCAAAAATTCTTGCGTCGTTTGAATCCATCCTGCCTTGCTCGCGCACCACACTACAACGTCGCCGCGCCGCTTGATGCTTGCTAGGAGTGAAAATGGAAAGGAAATCCCGCTTGTCTCGAACCGTATATTCTTTTTCGATCGTTTTCACATTGTTCAGAAATTATTCGAGATTGGTACAAAAACAGGATGGGTCAGTGGGAATCAAGATCGAAAATGGTTTAGGGGTTTTTTCGATCATTTTTTGTTTCCGTCTTCAATTCGGGACATCCCGTTTTCATCTGTTTTTATTGAATTCAGAATTCGATTGAAACAGTCCACTAAAGCTATCGGCACTCATATACTCTAAACACATAATTTAAGTGATGGGTCTCACTCATTTCCTGTACTCTTTTCAGTTTACTCAAGTTTTTCAGTACCTCCTTTCGCACTCGTCATAATCTATATACATACTCTTTATCAACTACTATCCATTCTTTAATATTTTTTTTTGCCTTCTCTCTTCTTTCCTTTTTTATTTTCTTTCCTGTTACTATGTTATTTCCCATTTATATTATTTCCTTTTTCCTTCCTTATTTTTCTTTTATTTTTCTCTTTTCTTTCCTTCTATTTTATTTCATTTTCCTCACTGTTTTTCCATTATTTGTTTTCATTTCTTTTTTCTCTGGTTCTGTCTGGAACATTCACAACACAATCCTTCTTCTTTTTATTGTTCCGGTGGGCTCAATGCACGCCACCCTCGGCTTCAGGCCGCTTCACATCGACGCACTCCATCCATGCTCACCGGACGCCCGCCCGCCGCCCTCCTCCCTCCGGCGCAGTCCTCCGCGACACTGTTCTCTCCTATTCCAGCAACAGATCCTGGCGCCGCCACCCCCATCTCTGGCCCTGATCTCTGACTCCCAGATCTGTCCATGATATGCCGCCAGCTTCTTCCGAAGGACCAGGTGCATGTGTTGGGGCACTGGCGTGGGCTCGGGGGCTCTTCATAAGGTCCAAAGTTGTGACGCCGTCCCATCGTCCTCCGTTCGGCGAACTCGGAGGCGAGGTTTTGCTGCGGTGATACGAAGATGGGCCTCTGCGGCTCCGCCGCCCTCCTCCGTGCCTCCCTTGTCGAGCTCCTCTCTCAATCCCCTTTCCCTCCTTGTCCAGAATTGCCCTGCTGCTCCTCCTCCAAAGATGTTGTCCCATCGGGCCCGTGAAAGCAACTGCCGCAGGAGGCCCACCTCGCTCGCCCATCGCTTAGACGCCCTACCGAGCGGTTGCATGTACGAACCGGGCAAATCGCGTAGGCAATCGAGTATGCTGCTCCGGCCAAAAAATGCATTCCTACTCCAAATCTCGGTTGCATAGGTGATCGTGGTTGCTATTGCGGATAGCGTAACGCATCTTACCCGTCATCTAACTACCCTAATCTTCACTCTCAGCAGCCAGCGCCCAATCCCGATATCTGACTGGTTTCCTCTAAAGCATACTCTATACATTATTCCTCTTTTAGTTTTCTAGTATCTTTTCTAAATTTATACATATCTAGTATGCTTTACAGTATATCACTGCGAACAACCTTAGGATTGGTAAAAGGGCTAAAAAAATAAACTAAAAGTAAAAGGGTCGGATTGGATTTGAATTTGGAAATTCTTATTCTTTTAGTTTAAGTATTTAGAAAGGCCGAAATCAGTTCTGAAAGAGCCTCTTTGGGCCCGGCCCAATTGCAGGTCTATGCTGACTATCTTGTGTGGCCGTACCTAGTCCCAGCCGCCACACCGTAAGTTGTTGCCACCACACTCCCTCACCTGTGTTGTCTGCGCGCTCCCGCTCTAGCGCCATGTCACCGCCTGCAGCTCATCTCGCTTCAGCGCCATCTCATCACGTGTCACTTCATTGCCGCTTGTCGGCACCTTGCGTGTTTGCGCTAGCATGCTGCCCTGTCGCTTACCGTCACCGCGCGCGCTGTACCACCATGGCCGCTGGCCGCATGTTTGTTGATATTCTTAACACTAAAGATCATCTTCGGTAAGAGATGAGATCTGCAAGCGCTAATATACTTTTATAACATTTCATCCATGAGTATTCTCAAGGATATCTGTCGAAGTGTAGCAATGACACTTCCTTCGGTACTATTAAGTCGTAGGTCACAGAGGCTTGTATTCGGTTGGGGCGCAAAGCGTAATCAAGCACAAGATGATGACACGAGAGATTTTACATAGTTCTGGTTGCCTGAACGTAATACCTTACTCTACGGGGTGTGTGTTGATTGTATGAGGTTGGCTGAGATTAGCTTATGAGTGTGTGAGATTGAATGCTTTCTACCATGCAGCGTAACCCTTTTATATGCTAAGGACTGGCTGTTACAGTTTGAACACGCTGCGACAAGTGGTCCCGGCTGTATTAACTACCCTGTACACGATCTACAGTGTAATGAGAGGTTAATTATGTGATAATATGCCTTAACAGTAGCGTTACCAGCCTTGATATTCCTCTGATCTTGCATCATTAATATGGCATTAATATGGATTTTACCACATTTTGTAACGGCTAATTGATAACCGTTGCATGTCCGCACCGTTGGAGATTCCACTGTCCTCCCATTGCACACGTAGGTCCGAGTGCTAACACGTGGAAGCTCTGAAGCTTCCCTCTAGGTCATGTGCCGTTGTGTGAGACCTATGTGTGCTAAATACATTGGCTTTGACGATAAAAGTTTTGAATACTACCAAAACATCTTTTTATCAAGATTCGACGATAGGTCCGACATATTTTGGTTAGCTTTTGCAAGGTTCAAAACTTGATCGCAGTGGTTTTTATTTTTATCTTGCAATGTTTTAAACTTGCTTTACACTTATGAAAAGTTTGCTTAGTATTCTTTTACTAAGTTTTTGGTGTGTTTTGGTGGTTAAGGCTGATATCATTTTTCTATGGTTTACAACATGCTTATGTGAGGTGCTCACGTAAGATGTTGTAGTTTCAGAACTAACGTGAGTTAAGTCGAGGACCTGTGCTCGGAAGTATTGGTTGTTTATTCATGTGCAGGTGTTGCTTGAGTTCAAGACATGGCTGGTGACGGGATCCGTTGAACTAGTCTTAGGGAGAAGATGAGGTTCATCAATCAAGTTTGGGAGGAATTGTGGTTGAGTTGATCGGGAGGTTGCGTAGCATGTTTGAATCAATAACAATGCATATGAAGGTATCGTGGACGTCGTTGGAAGATGTTTTCATGTATGCAAGGAGTGCATGGACGTGGCTACATGGTTCCGAGGCATGATGAAGATATGTGAACGTAAAGAATTGGTCGGAAAGGTCCAACCAACTAGGTTATGGACTCAGGTTGCGGCTGAGTCGGGTTTGACTCAAATATGGAAAGATTTGAGCTGGTTATGTTAGGATTTCGTGTGGGTCACAAATTTCCTAATGTGTTTGGAAGTCTTAATATTGCTTCTATTTGCATATAGAAGAGTCTTGAGCAGTTATGGAAAGTTTCGATTTGTGAATTTAGTAGGATTAGAGTCCTAGTTAGACTTGGGTTGGCCTAAGGGCTGGTTATATAAGCAAGGGAGGCCAGAGCTCGTGAAAGACAACTTTTGGGTTGTTCCTCTTGTGTTCTATTGAATAAAATTCGTAGTTGGAAGGAACTTTTGTGCCTTGTTCGTCTGATTTGTTCCAAACAAGTTTTTCTCGTCGAGTTTTGTGCACAACACTACCTGTCTTGGATGGTTTTATCATAACTCGAGTTTTACAGATCCAATTGACTTGATCTTTTTGGTTCATCTTCACAACTTGATTATCTATCATCAGTCAAAATTTCACGATCATTGGATTTGCGGTTTTTGATCTACACGAGTTTCTTTGCTGTATTGCAGATCTGTTTTTTACTCGGTAGAACAGATTGACTTTTGTTCGATCTTTCAATCGTAACTTTGTTTCTCTTGACGGTTTTGAGTGATTCTTGTTGTGTCGTCTTCGTGACTTGATTCTCTCTAATATCTATGAATTTTGTCACGGCAAAACACGTTTAGATTAGTCTCACACATGATTTCTTTAACAGATCGTTTTTCTACCGAGGGGTTTTCATTGCTTCTGCTGAAAAACTTTTAAATCTACCATTCACCCCCCCTCTGGTAGATTTTCAAGTGCTCTTCAATCCTATAATTGGTATCAGATCCACGGTGCTCTAATCTTTGTGATTTGCATGTGTTTTTGACTAATCATCATGAAGAAGTACTCCGCCAAATCTTGTGTCTTTAGTGGTATTGATTTTTACGTTTGGAAGGCATGCATGGAAGCCTTCATCCGGGCTCAAGGCTTCGCAATATGGGAGAAGGTGTACAAGCCTTACAAAGTGCCGTCAAACGATCAAGTAGCTATAAATCTGAGAGATGTCGACAACAACAACAAGGCTCGATACTTGATCATACAAGGATTAACTCAAAGCGACTTCGATTGTGTTGCACACCTACGATCTGCATACGATGTGTGGAAAGCACTTTGCGACTACCACGAAGGATCTAACACAATCAAGGAGGTAAAACAATATATGTTCAAAAAGTAATACATGCTTTGAGATGCAACCCGGTGAGTCCATTGATGACCTCTTTGCTCGCTTTAATAAAATTCTCAGCAACTTGTGTAGCGCCAATGTTAATTTTTCAGATGCTGGAAATTCTAGGCAATTACTAAGTGCATTAGACATGTCAATTTGGGAGATGTAAGTCACACCCATTCGTGAATCTTCTGTCATGAGTACACTTACATTAGATGTTCTTTATTCTAATTTGAAAACTCATGAAATTGACATAATTTCACGTAAGAACCCCAACAAGTATCTTGCATTTGTTTCTCAACGTGATATGCCTAGCTCCAGACAATCTTCATCTTGTGGTACACTTGCTTTGTTGTCCTCTCTAACCCTTGAACAAATTGAGGAGTTTCCACAGGAGGAGCTAATACTTCTCTCTGCTAGGTTCTCGAAAGCATTGCAAAATGTGAGAACTAGAAGAAGAGGAAGCTCCGGACCTCAACAATGTTTCGAATGTGGTAAGACATGACATTTTTGTTCAGGTTGCCCTAACCTTTCTGGTCCTACTTCCCAGGATGAAAAGCAAACAAGGACGAAGCATTCCTCTGCAAAAGATACGAAGAAAAAGAAGGGTTTTACAAGACGTCAATTGGTGAGCAGTTTTATCTCTGCACTTCAAGAACTTGGCTCAAGCGATGTGGACATTGGAAGTGACAAAGATGAAGATGATTTGGCAAACTTGTGCTTCATGGCGGGTGTCGGTACCCTAGAAACCGTACACCCCTTGAGGTTACAAAGATCTCCAAGAAAAGTCATCTACTTGATTTGAAAACCTTCGGAGGCCCACATGTCAGAAATAACCGGACCCGCTTCTCCAACATGGTTAATCCCAAGGTCGCCACGTGTACTATCAAACTGGAGCTACCGCCCACAAGGGGGAAGCTCCGGGCCATGTACCGAAATGGCACCTCCGGACTTAACCCCAGACCGAGAGAAGCTCCGGACCTAACACGTGTCAGGTAGCTCCGGAGCTACCTGTTTCCCACAGTATGCTCCAGAGCTGCCACGTGTCCAATCGTCGGATCTTCAGCCCCTAACCCCCGGAAGACCCCGCAACTGCTCCGGATCTTCAAAGGGGAATCAAGGACTTCAAGACCCGATTAAGTGTCATTAATGCCACATTAATGACACTTAAACGGACGATCTTAACACCAGTAACGGTGCTGTCAAAGCCCGTTACAGGGTCATTAAGAGCAATTAAATGTGTTAAATAAGTGTCAATACTAGTAACCGCCGGGGCCACATGTCGGGCCAGGCTAACTTGTAACGGCCTGCCCTTGTATTATAAAAGGACAGGCCGACGACACGTTCAGGGGGCTAGACATACGCCATTGACGCTCAACTCAAGCTCATACAGCTAATACAATACCAACACACCCGTGGAGTAGGGTATTACGCTCAGGCTGCCCGAACCACGTAAACTCTTGTGTCTCCTGTGTCATTTCTTACTCACCTTCTTGAATCTCCACACGCCCACACCGAACATCAAACTCCCCTATCACTTTAGTAGTGTAGGGAGATCTGCCGGTTCCAAACCACCGACAGTTGGCGCGCCAGGTAGGGGGCCGCCTGAGATTTTGAGAATGGTGAACTCAGCTGCTGGATCATCCAACGGTCAACCTGTTGCTCAGGCAGTTGGGGGCAATCCCTCCAATAGGCAGCCACCAGCAGGAGCCTCAGCACCAGCAGGAGTCACACTCCCACCACCACCATCTCCTCCAGCAAATCATGCTAGGCAACGTGATGGTGCACCGGCGTCAATTACTGCGTCGGCAAATCATGACAACCCGGGACACGCGCTCCATGCAGCGCGTGCTCTTCTCTAATGCCCACCACCTCCGGACGCATCCCGGGATGCCCTGGAACAGTGGAGGGCTGACGTGGAACATTTGGTTGCAGCAGCAGCCGAACGCCTCAGCAACCAGGGTCTTCCTCCTTTAGGATGAGCCCCGTCGCAGCGGTGGACTTTGTCTGGAAGACTTGGTCCGCACGTTTCCAATAGCAGGAGACGGGCTGTGTCACAACAAGTGACGTCATTGCCCTCCGGGGCACGACGCACTCACACGGTATCCAGGCTTTCGACTCATGACCTCCGGGCGGAGCTTGATCGCCGATACCGCCAGCAAGATGGCCGAGTCCATATTGAGCGTGCCCGTGAAAGACGGGAAGCTCAGGACCTTTCTACTCCTGAAGGAGTAGGAGGAGGCTGTTCAACTCTGGCCATGCACCCGCATGGTTAGGTGGCCACAGAAGTTCCGGCCTCACCTGTCGGAAAAATTCGACGGGACTGTCAATCCCGCCAAATTTCTTCAGATCTACTCCACTACAATCTCGGCAGCTGGAGGAAACGAGGCCGTGATGGCCAATTATTTTCCAGTGGCCTTAACTGGGACCGCCAGGTCCTGGTTTATGAGCCTTCCACCCAACTCTATCAACAGTTGGGAGGAGCTGTGCCGGCAGTTCACCGCCAACTTCGGGAGTTCACACACCCGACCAGGCACTGAACTAGACCTTTTTGCGGTCGTGCAAAAAGGGGGAGAATACTTGCGATCATTCATCCAGAGGTTCTCTCAGGTACGAAACACTATCCCTTCTATCTCTAGCGCCTCTGTCATTGTGGCATTCAGACAGGGTGTACGGGACAAGAAGATGTTGGAGAAACTGGCGATCAACGAGATCACCAGCGTCACGGAACTCTTCAGCTTGGCTGATAAATGTGCCAGAGCTGCGGAGGGCCGTGATATGCACTCCAAACCAACCTCGGAGGGTCACAAGAAATCCTCCAAAGAAGAAGCCGCTACCTCCGGGTGTGGCAAGAAGAAAAAGAAGACCAACGGCAAGAAGAAGCCGTCGGCCGGCACATCCAACGTTGCTGCTGCTGCAACTCCGGGTGGTCGGGGGCCACGCCCCGAGAAACGACCTCGACCGTCTTCTGAAGACGGTGGCAAACCCAAAGTGTGGTGTCCCATTCACAAAACGGGCAGCCATAGTTTGGAAGACTGCCAGGAGGTCCAAAACCTTGCCGAGCGCTACAACAAGCGCCGGGAAGAATCTCCTTTCCGACAGAGGGAAGGAAAGCAAAAAGTCGACGAAGCTCCGACTGAAGAGGAGTTAGGATTTCAGGATCCCAAAAAGGTCCTGAAGGCCATTTACACCTCAGTCGACGATGATTCTGACGTCTCTAACAATGAGCGTCGGAAGACCATGAACACCATTTTTGGTGGATCATGGGATATCACCTCTCGTCGCGTCATTAAGACTATGCGTCGGGATATGGCCGCTGTAGCTCCTACAGTCAGGCCGGAACCTCATCGGAAGTGGATGGACACAGCCATCACTTTTGATGCTTCGGATTGCCCTCGGAGCATGGTTGGAGCAGGTCAGTTACCTTTGATGGTATCTCCTACCATCAATAACATCCAGCTCCACCATGTCATGGTAGACGGAGGTTCGGGGCTTAACCTCATTAGCTTCGAAGCTTTCACTAAGCTTCAGCTCCGACCTTCGGATCTCCACCCCTCTCGACCTTTCTCCAGAGTAGGTCCGGGGTCCATTACCCCACTCGGAGCTATTACTCTCCCCGTTACCTTTGGGACACGGGAGAAATACCGCACCGAGAAGTTGGTCTTTGATGTCGCTCAGATCAACTTACCATTCAATGCCATCTTGGGAAGGCCTGCCCTGTACAAATTCATGGAAGCTGCTCATTATGGTTATCTGGTGTTGAAAATGCCAACACCAGTAGGCGTTCTTCGGATCCACGGAGATCGTACTGCCGGAGTAACTGCACTGGAAGAACTCCATGCACTCACTACGGTGCAAGAGGAGGACTCCAGGCAGGAGCAAGCTCCAAAACCCCTGAGCATCCATCAACGAGGCTCGACTTCTGCACCTCGAGTGCAGCCAAGCGGCGACACCGACATTCCCGTCAAAGTCGTCGAAATTGGTTCTGATGTCGCTCAAACCACCCGTATATCGGGGGGATTGAACGACAAATAGGAACTCATGCTCATCACTTTCCTCCGGGCTAACGTCGATGTATTTGCCTGGCAACCGTCACAAATGCCTGGGATCCCCAGGGAAGTGATTGAGCACAATCTGAAGATCTACCCCGACGCCCGACCTGTGCATCAGAAGCCTCAGAAGCAATCTGTAGAGCGACAGAACTTCATCCGACGAGAAGTGAAGAAGTTACTCGAAGCCGGATTCATCCAAGAAGTCTTCCATCCAAAATGGCTGGCAAACCCAGTCATTGTGCCCAAGGCCGGCGGGAAGCTTCGGATGTGCATCGACTACACCACACTAAATAAGGCATGTCCAAAAGATCCATTCCCACTACCTAGAATAGATCAGATAGTGGATTTCACCTCCGGGTGTGAATTATTGTGTTTCCTAGACGCATATTCCGGGTATCATCAAATCAGGATGTCTAGGGAAGATGAAGAGCATACTTCATTCATCACAGTAGATGGATTGTACTGTTACACATCCATGCCCTTTGGTCTCAAGAATGCAGCTTCAACTTTTGTGCGAGCTATGTACAAAACTTTTGAAGAACTCATTAGAGACATAGTGGAAGTGTACGTCGATGACATCATGGTCAACGTCAGGAACAAGGAGTCACTCCTTGACACCTTGCAAGCTGTCTTCGACAAGCTGCGGGCCACCCGCACAAAGCTAAACCCAGACAAGTGTGTCTTCGGGGTTAGCTCCGGAAAACTTCTCGGTTTCCTAGTATGTCATCGGGGCATAGAAGCTAATCCGGCGAAGATTAAGGCCATTGAAGACATGCGGCCACCAACCCGCATCAAAGACGTCCAAAAGTTGACTGGATGTCTAGCAGCCCTCAGCCGGTTCATCTCAAGACTGGCGGAACGGGCACTCCCCTTCTTCAAGTTATTGAGGAAGTTCGGACCATTCCAATGGTCCGAAGAAGCAGAGAAGGCATTCCAGGAGCTGAAACAGTTCCTCACCACCCTACCAATTATGGTAGCTCCGAACCCTGGTGAGCCTTTGTTGCTTTATATTTCAACTAGTGACGAAGTCGTCAGTATGGTTCTGGTTGCGGAGAGACCAGAACTACCCCACACTCAGGAATCCAGACCCCTTTGGGAAGGTCCGGAGGTTCCTGAGAGCGAGTCCGGGTCCCAGCTCCCAGATTCGAATCCACAAGAAGTCACTTCAGGAGACCCAGACCCCTCCGGGAGGGTCCATGTCACTTCTGAAGAAGCTCCGGGTTCCTCCAGCCAGAACCCGGAGGTCCCCGAAGAAAATCCGGATTCCTCCAAGAGGATCCGGGTCAGTGAATAAGAAGCTCCGGACCCCTCCGGGAGGGTCCGGACCATTCAGCGCCCGGTGTACTTCATTAGTGAAGTATTATATGATGCCAAGACTCGATACCTAGAGGTGCATAAGCTGCTCTATGCAGTTCTTATTGCCTCCAGAAAGCTTCGCCATTACTTCCAAGCTCACAAAGTCTCAGTGGTGACCTCCTACCCACTTCGAGCAATCTTGCATAATCCCAATTCAACTGGGAATATTGCAAAGTGGGCAGCGGAATTGGCAGAATTTGATCTTGAATTTATTTCAAGACAAGCAGTTAACAGTCAAGCATTGGCAGATTTTATGGCAGAATGGACTCCCTCTCCATCAAACCCTAGGGGCCCCAGTGAGCAGAAGACGGAGCATCAAGCTCCAGCCTTCACCGAGCCTCACTGGACCATCTACTTCGACGGCTCCATGCAGAAGCAGGGGGCCAAAGCTGGAATCCTTCTCCTGGCATCGACTGGGGAGAAGGTGAAATACATGGTACACCTTGACTTCAAGGTGACCAACAACATGGCAGAGTATGAAGCACTCATCTACGGACTAAAGGTGGCACTGTCATATGGTGTCAAGCAATTGCTGGTCAAGGGAGATTCACAGCTCATCATTAAGCAGGTGAAGGGTGAATGTTCCTGCAATAATCTCCAGCTAGCTGCTTACCTCCTTGAAGTCCAGAAGCTTCAGAAGGACTTCAAAGTCCTAGATCTCCACCATGTTCAGCATGCCCATAACGCTGAAGTTGACGAACTCTCGACCAAAGCGTCAATCGGAGCTCCGGCTCCTGACGGAATCTTTGTCCGGAGGTTGTCAAAGCCAACAGCTCAGCCTGCCGAACTAAGCGAAGGGGGCGAGATCAGCATCCCGAAGGTGACAGTCCCGATGGCTCTGTTACCATGGCAGCCATCAAGGGTCGTAAGTGCTGCCGAGAGCTCCGAGCAACCCAGCACGCAAGACTCAAAAGCTCAAGCTAGTTCCGATGCATGGATCTCGAAGATCCGGAGCTACTTGAAAGACAACATCCTTCCTGACGATGATGTATCCACTGACCGAGTAGTCAGATTGGCTAAAAGATACACGCTGGTAGAAGGGGATCTCTACCGGCGCGGTGCCAATGGCATTCTAATGCGGTGTATCACAAGGGAAGAAGGCTGCGAACTCCTCGCAGAAATCCTTGGAGGCGAGTGTGGGAACCACGCGTCTTCCCGCACGCTGGTTGGTAAAGCCTTTCGGCATGGCTTCTACTGGCCTACAGCACTCCAGGATGCAACTGAGCTGGTGAAGAAATGTGAAGCATGCCAATTTCATGCAAAGCAAATTCACACACCAGCTCAGCCCTTACAAATGATACCTCCTACATGGCCCTTTGCTGTGTGGGGGATGGACATCTTGGGACCTTTCCCAAGAGCCGTCGGAGGTTACAAGTTCCTGTACGTCGCCATCGACAAATTCACCAAGTGGCCGGAAGCAACTCCAGTTGTGACAATCAACAAGCAATCTGCTATCAACTTTTTGCAGTCCATTGTATGCAGATTTGGAGTCCCAAACAAAATCATCACTGATAATGGGACCCAATTCACAAGCTCTGCATTCCAAGGATATTGCGAAGACCTCGGCATACAAGTTTGCTACGCCTCCGTAGCTCACCCAGCCAGCAATGGCCAAGTCGAGAGAGCAAATGCTGAAATCCTTAAAGGACTTAAAATGCGCACCTATGAGCGCTTGAAAAAACATGGAGCCAACTGGATCGAAGAGCTTCCGCCCACTTTATGGGCCAACAGGACATCTCAAAACCGGTCAACTGGAGAGACACCCTTCTTTCTGGTGTACGGAGCTGAAGCAATCCTTCCTCCGGAAATCACCTTGGGTTCACTCCGGGTCCGGACCTTCGACGAAGCCACGCAGGACCAGCTCCGGCGTGAAGACCTAGACCTCCTTGAGGAGGGAAGGTGCCAAGCAGCTGTTCGAAATGCCCGATATCGCCAAGCCCTACGGCGTTATCACCAGCGGCATGTACACAACCGACAGCTCGAGGAAGGCGATCTGGTGTTACGGAGAATACAATCCAGAGAAGGGTTAAACAAACTCTCCCCCGGCTGGGAGGGGCCCTTTCGAGTGATTAAAGTATCCCGTCCCGGAAGCGTTCGCTTGGCTACTGAGGATGGGACACCTCTCCCAAATCCTTGGAACATCGAGCACCTCCGTAAGTTCTACACTTAATACCACGGAGGTGAGTCTTGAGTAACTTGAGGTGTATGTTATAGAGTCATTGTACAGAGTCGGTTAGTTCCTCCGGGAGAGCAGCCGGACCTTTCCCAAAAGGTCCAAAAAGTTCATGCAACACTTGTTACAGTCTCAGGACTAAAAGTGTGGCTAACTACCCTGGGTCAAACGAGAAATGAAACACACTTAGCCTGGTTCTGTACCCTAAGAGTGTACTTGTTTCCCCTGTACCCCGGACCTATAATGAAAGACATCTTCATGTGAAACAGACTCGACGTGCATTTATTTTGTACAGGCTCAACATTTTTATTTTTCTCTTTCTTGTCTATAACAAAGACGTGCAATTCGTAAGAAATTTTAGTTCGACCGGTTTATATACGATACGAGTTGTATTGTCAATTCTTTTGGATTCAAATATTGTTCATGGCCAACTCGCTTGAAAGCCGCCAAGCCAACCTAGGGCTGGAGTGTGCTATCGACTTAGCCTGGTCAAGCACCCTAAGTACGCCACTCTACCTACACCCCGACAGGCCGAAGTAAGGCGGGTCCATGTACAGTTGGATCTGGAAGAAAAGACAACACATTCGGTTGTATTTAGAATCGCGTTTGACTTAAAATCTTCTTGAGAGTCGTAAGCCGCGACGAAGT